>OY756434.1:24911830-26111830 GCA_963576905.1 Mystacides longicornis | reverse complement strand
GCCACACCGTCGTGCGTTGTGTGATTCGCAATGCGAGATACAAATGTGTATCCCGGTATTTCAAAAGGTGACTCAATTGTCAGTTGTGTTTCCGTCAAGACTATCACATCACATCTGAAGGACAGAGAATCAAGGAGCACACAAATATCATCAAAATGCTTTGACAAGCTTCTCGAGTTCAAATTCATAATTTTAAATTCACAGTCAATAAGTTCACCATTAATAACACTCATAGTTTCAAGAGAAAAGTCCATATTCGGAAATCTTTGGTAATCTTCGCAGGCCATGTCTTCCGCAATCACTCCCTTATCGGCACGGAATGTCATCCACGTCCCGTATGATAATTACATCGGATCCCTCCTGCTTCTTCATATAAATTGTGCCATTTTTTGTCCAAATGTATTTATAGCCCAATGTTCTAGCCGACTTTGCCAACCAAAGGAGGTGCCTGTTGTGAGGTGTAAGCTTTTCGTTTACATATATTTTTCCACCTTCGCAGTTAACATCCTTTGCCTGCATCTCTCCCATCTTCCTTCTGCCTCCATTTTAGTTTCGCATGATACCAAGACCTATGCTACAGTCACAATAAAAAGATTACATTAATAGACCCTGGTAATGTATGCAAATGAGAGGCACCGATCAGTGTGTGAAGAGTGTTTATTCCACGACGTTGAAAAGCTGTAAAAGAGGACGAAAGAGCTTGGGTGGAAACCAACAAATATGCATCTCTGTCTATCTATAGAGGTGCATACTTCCATTATTGTCCCATAGTCAGTACAGTCTCACTTGTCAAACAAGTGTTGACAGCAAACAAAAATTTATGCAGACCCTGCAAATATTTGGACCAATTTTGATAGTACCTACACCATCTTGCATGAAATCAGGAATTTCTTCACCAGTGTTAATATTCCCCGCTAACAAAACAACTCAGTCGAATTTTTGTTTCAGGAATTTAATTGTAAATAAACTTATTATAAGAGTATCAAACTATACGTATTAGTATTGTCTTACAAAATAAGCACGCTTGTTTATTTTCGTTTATTTCCTACTTTGTACATGAAATAAATTCTCAACGTAAAATCAACACAATTCGTCGCTTTACCTTCAGCCCACGTACAAATTTACATATAGATTCACCGCATTTCCATTATAAGTGAGATAGTTTGAGGATGTACCTATGTTATTATCTCATAGATGTATGGCTGTAGTTAAACTTACATACTTTGGGAAACTTAGACCACCTACCGGCAAAACTTGCTATCTTACATACCTAATATTATTATTGTGTGAGTTGTACTTACGTATGTAGTTTTGTTATTTAAATGTTAAGTAGCTGTCACTTTGTACTAGCTACTTTTCTCTATGCTTTTCAAACTTTTCCCACGGACATATGCGTAACTTATATGTTTTTTTTAATCAATGGAACTTAAATATGTACCTAGTTGAAATAAATAGTTTCCTGCTTATCTATAAAAGCGTAGCAGAAATCCCTACGAACGACAGCTATTGTTATACTAGGTATACAGGCCATTAAAGAGAACAAAATTAGGCTTCACAGTAACCACTTACCAAGCAATTGCGGTAAACCTCCTTGTCAGAAAAATTGCAAACCACTTGAAATACTAAATGTGTTCTTTATTTTGTTTTTTTTCATTGGTTGACCAGAAAGTCCTTTTTATTTGAATATCATCTCTTTTTGGTCATGAAAAACTGCTTGGTCCAGATTATATTTGCACTTAAGAAAGTATAAGAGCATTTTGAAGACAGATTCAGGTAATTTATCAAAAAATAAAAAAAAAGCATTTTGAGAATCTTTGGCTTGAAGCACATATTCAAAGATTCTACAACTATTTAATATTATTGTAATTAGGTAGGCACCAAATACAATAGATAGGTATGTACCTATAATATATTTACGTGTTGTAAAATTCCTCTTTCACGACACAAGCTTTAAGTAGCTTACTGTGAAAGAATTATAGAGTTTATTTGTGTTCACTTTGAGTGAGCACAGATTCATTTAAAAAAATGTACTTATGTAGATGTATTGTCTATAGTCTATCCTTAAGAACTTCATCTCTATAGGGACCTATTAGTATATTCAACTGCAGAATTCAGAAAGTATCCTTGTGTGCACCAACAGTACCTACTCAAACAAAAATTCATGGCATTCAGCTGAATAAAACAATGCGTATGGTAAGTGCTACGATTAAGGAGTATCGCTCACCAAACACTCCGCAGACATGAGGCAACCAAGAGATAATGGTGTGCGGATTCTCCCATCCTACTTAGAAGCTTGGGAGAGAACTGTGAGGCTAGTACGAGTTTGATCGAAAGATAAGTGCATGCTAGTAAGCGCTTATTAGCGTGCAAATAGTGTTCGAAAATCAAACGATCGAATCATTCGATCATTTTTGTATGGAAATTTTTCGAAACCCTTTCGTTTTCGATCGTTTCGATAAACGATCATCGAAGACTTATACTAGTGGTAGGTACTGGTGTCGGGTAATCATACGACTCCAAATCTCCGACATGTTCAACCTGTTGAAAATCCTATGCCTCCTGCACTATGCAGGATTCGAACCCTTAGCCATTAAGGTAGCTGTTGCGAGTAGAGACGTTAGCCATTGGCCCAATGACCCAACCTTGGTGTAGAGCCCCCTTCAATCTCAAATAATTGAGGTTCTAAAGTAAAACTTTTTTTTGAAAAGCTGGTTAAAGAGTAATAATTTTTCAAACTAGCTACGTATGTTCGTAAGTTAATGAACTTTCATATAAGATGTTAAGCTGAAATCGAAAGCAAAACTGTTGTATGTAGACAACTCGATGCTGCGTAGTTAGGTATGTAGGTACTGATATAAGAGCGCAATTAACGACACATTTATGTGTGGGAAAGCACACGAGCCATACATCATCCAGGACGGCAGAGTGTTGTTGGTTTATTTTGTTCAGCTAGTTTGGTTATTTATGACGTGTTTCGTACGTCGGCTGTCCCCGTTCTCTCACTCGGTTCAATTTCCTTCGGTGGCCAAACTACACACAAACTTAAAACATTCATACGTAAACACTTAACAAACTTACTTAAATACTTAGGTACATTAGGAATTTCTACTATACTTACCTATTATGTAGATACTAACACACTGTCGGCTTTCGTACTGTATCGTTCGGAGATCGTGGACTCGATCCTAGGTGCCGACCATCTTCTTCTTTCACGACATAATAAGCTTTAAGTAGCTTACTGTCAAATATTGTATGTGTGTACACATTGAGTGAAAGCCACTCGATCTTGAGATGCATCCACCCATCCTCGCCATTCCAGTATTTTGTTATTTATTTTTTATTCCTTGATATTTTAGCCACTTTCAATTCTGTTCTCTACATAGAATCAGTCAAAGAAGGCGGTATAATGTGACGAAATGTGACGTTTGTACAACGTGGGTTCGAATCCCTATGCCGACCTTTCCATTTTCAAAAAGCAAGCTTTGTTTTATGTGAAAGATGCCGAAAGTGTACCTATTTGTGTTCACTTTGGTCGAGCCCACATTCATTAAAGCTATCGTTTCGTGAGAGAGGAAATGGTCGGCACCGAGCTTCGAACACACGCTCTACGTAAGACAGCCATCGACTGAAACTCTGACCTACCAACAAAAAAATGAAAAAAATTAAAATTTGTATATTACCACGATTATACCTACATGCAAGGATGAACGACGATTAAAATCAAATATCTGTGGTATTGAATTGAGCTCAGATTCATAAATTGTATATTGTATGCAGGCTTGATATACATATAAAGTGCATAGATAATAATATTGTGACGGTGTTTGTTAGTATAGGAATGTAACTTCTTGAAACTAGCGACGGTACTTTAAACTGTGAATCGGAAGTCTTAAACTGTGCCTGCTAACCGTTAACCGGACGGTGGTGGTTGGGTGGGGGACTGAAGATGTCCAGAAGAGGGTGGACGTCTAAAAAGCCTCCCCCGCAATCGTAATGCCGTTGCATGCAGGGTTGTGACAAAGTCCTTTTAAAATCACCCCAATACCAAACTATGAAAATAACTTATCAAAATATTACACTAATCAATATCCAATATTTTAAATAGATAAAAAGAGTGAAAAAATCATCTAGGTATATAAATAGTCGGTCAACTGGGCCGTCCATGAAGTAAGAACAACGAAAGACAGATGGACTAATAGAACCCTGGACTGGAGACCATGTACAGGTCATAGAAACCCAGGCATGCCTCAGTTGAGTTGGTCAGACGATATCAGAAGAGTGGCCGGCAATCAATGGCACAGAATGACAAGAGACAGGGAATCCTGAAAGTTTGGAAGAGAGACCTATGTCCAATTAAAACTGGAGGAGTCATGTCAGTTGACGACGGTGATACAGAATAATTGATATAACATTGGCTAACTTGTTTGGTATCCATATAGAGAAGACCTTCTGGAACATCTTGTGGGTACCTACCTACTAAGAATAAAGAATGCCCTATTTTTTCCATCACGCCGTGTACCGTAAGGCGTAGGCAGAGAGAACGGACCTCCACTCTTTTCTATCCAATCATAATTTTTTCGCTTCTTCCAGTGACAAAAAATTTCTCATACCTACACCCTCTCTTATTGCCCATACTTCTTACCTGGCCATCCTTGAGGACCGAATCGATGTGTTCGATTCACGTCATTCTCGGTCGGTTAAAAATAAAATTACTTAAACGTAAAAACCATATTATGTAACTTGCTTTGCTTTGAACTAAAAAATATAAAGTTCCATAATACTATTAAATTATTTTTCATTCAGGTTTCATCCCTTACATTCAAAGTCCAACAGAACCTCCCTGACTTTACACCCCTTCTCAGCCTCTCCATACATTGTCATTATGTCGTTTTAATTATTGCAAACCACTCGAAAATCTTGGACAGTGGCTGCAGGAAGGTAAGTTGAAGTTTAAAGGATGTCTCCTCCTTGTGGGGGCTTATTCAATTAGAGATTAAGGGGTAATTAGTGCCTTCAAAGACGAGGGTTGGAGCTGTTGGACAGGAGAAAATGATTCGCCACACTGATCAAAGGCTTTTGAAAGATCCACTCAAACTATAAAATTGTTAAAATATCCCCATTTTTTATCTCTATTTATTAACCTAATTATAATTGTATTTTATCTCTATTTATTAACCTAATTATAATTGTATTTTATCTCTATTTATTAACCTAATTATAATTGTATTTTATCTCTATTTATTAACCTAATTATAATTGTATTTTATCTCTATTTATTAACCTAATTATAATTGTATTTTATCTCTATTTATTAACCTAATTATAATTGTATTTTTTGTCTATAATACTGTTATACTTAAGTTCTCATACCGCTTAAGTTCTTTTTTTTATTTTGTGCTTTAACTATGGGTTTTAGCTCATCATCCTCAGAACAAATTCAACAAATTTATAGAACAGCGCAATTTTTTTTTTTCATTCTTTACTTTTTGAGACGAAATGTAAACTGTTTGATGCTTGTCTGTTCTCCTGTATGGGTTTGAGTCCTGTCACCTGACCAAAGCCCAGGCACAAAAAGTCTCAGCTTTCGAAATGAAGAATCTTGGGTATTTAAGATAGTACCTACCACCGTATCACGAATGACGCTATAAGCCGGTCCACCCAGCGTGAACCCATCACTTCTACCATTATAGGGAGGAGATGGAATTGGCTGGGACATGTGTTGAGGATGCCGAATGACAGTTGGCCGAGGAGAGCGCTGTTCTTCCTCCCATCAGGGTCCCGAAGACTTGGAAGACGCTCGAGCAATACAATCTATGCACTCCAATAAAATAACCTAATAATAATTTTGCTAATTGACTGAATTAGGGAGAGACAGAAATGAGTTGGAATTGTGCTGAAGTGTAGGTAAGTAGGTACCTACATACCTACTTAATAGGGTAGGTATTTATTTGTATGGGAAACTAATAAAAAGTTTCATCGTCGATTGCACCAAGAATTATCCAGAGCTTTCATAATAAGTACATAAAATAGTAAAGTATTCTAGAACCCTGAGCGACTAACGCTATGACGTCATATTTTGGTTCGTGAACCACACATTTATATAAATAGTTATTTCTGTTGTTTAAAGCGGGCGGATACACATTCAATATTGTATTTCTGGAAACTAGAATTAAGATTTCTATAAGTAAGTATTGACTGGACGGCTGGACCAATTTCGGTAATTCTTTTTTGGTTGTGTTTCCTGTTGTCAGGAGAAGTTTCTTATGAAAGAAAAGAGTAAGAAATTTGCGTAGAACATTGGAAAATTTCAAGAATACTTAACGTTTATATTACTACTAGTTTTTTAAAGGCGCCCGTGGCGCCCACCTATGGCCTTTTTTATGCAAACTTTACTTTCTTATAGCATAGCTGTGAGCATTCACATGTGAGACTTCAAAATACTTGGTTGATTCAACTCTTTATGAAAACTCAAATACCTACAACTAAAACTTTTAATTACAAACTGTACATTCAAATAGCTTTTGGCATGTGGGTAGGTATTTACCGATTTGATTGATTAAACTTTTTCATGTAAACTTTGCATTCGTATTGCCGAATTCTTATATGAGACTTTAAAACACTTGATTAATTGAATTCTTCATGAAAACTCAAAAAACAACGTGAACTTTTTATAACAAACTTTACATATGTATGGCTTTTCAACGTTATGAATTCACATGAAAATCTTTAAAAAATTACTCTAGGTGTGTAAACTTTTTATTGAAAACATGGCATTCGTATGGTTTTTCTCTGCTATGATCTCGTGTGTGTGGATTAAAGATTCGTGATTTGGTAAACTTTTTCATGGAAAATTTGTTTTCTTATGGCCGAATTCATTTGTGTGACTGTAAAGAACTCGATGATAGATTATAACTATTCATGATACTATAACTATTTATAAAAATGCAAAAAAAAAACTTTTTATTACACACATTGCATTAGTAAGAGTTTTCTTGGCAATGAAATCGCGTCTGTGATTTAAAGATCTGATTTGGTAAACTTTTTCATACAAACTATGCTTTCTTTTGGCCGAATTCATATGTCAGACTAAACAAATTTTGAACTTTTTCTAACAAAATATGCATTTAAATGGCTTTGAACATGATTGTATCATTTGATTGATTAAACTTTTTATCGCAATGGTTGCATTCGTATGGCTTTTCTCCGCTATGAGTTCACAAACTTTTTATTGCACACATTGCATTAGTAAAGCGAAGTCCGGCTGTGCGTAAAAGTTTCCTGGTTTGTCAATTTTTTGGCCGAATTCGCAAATGATACTTTACAGCACACGGTTGATTGAACTATTTATGCAAACTTAAAAATGAAATTAAACTTTTTATTGCAAACTTACCATTCAAATAGCTTTTAGCATGTCATTGGTTGTTTAAATTGTTTGATTGATTGAACTTTTTATTGCAATTATTGCATTCGTATGGCTTTTCTCCGCTATGAGTTCGCATGTCATTCTTTAAATTATTTGAAACCGCAAACTTTTTATTGCACTTATGGCATTAATAAGGCTTTTCTTCACTATGAAGTCCCGCTGTGCGTAAAAGTTTCCTAATTTGGTACACTTTGCTTTCTTATGGCTGACTTCGCATGTGAGTTTTTTAATAACCCAAAAAATTGTTTTTCTCTACGTCAAGACCTTTAAAATAAGTGCTCAGCCACCAGGCATAATAATATCATTATGTTACTGTCAGTTGTCACTGCTGTCAGCCATATTGTATTAGAAGAACAATATTATTATTTGTCTTTAGTTGCGAGTGGCGCGCCATCTAGCGGCGTTAATGACATCAGTCAGTCAGTCAGTCAGGCAGTCAGGCAGTCAGTCAGTCAGTCAGTGAGTCAGTGTTCAAGGCAAATATTATATAGATAACATATATTAGTGCTTTTTTAACATTATAAACTTTTGTGTTTTTAATTTTTAATTTGGCGTTTGACATCAGTCAAATGTTGAAAGTTTTGTTGGTGCGATTGTGAGAATAATTTGCCCTGTAAACATCGTTTAAAACAGATGCATTGACCGAAATGATAAATAGGAATAAAAAACATGGGGGGTAAGGGATCACAAAAACATCTTAGTGATCCAAATGTCATCCTCACCTGCTCGCGGTGCCCCCTGCTGACTACTGACGAGGCTCTGGCGCCCGAATTAACGGCGGGATAACCTAAGACCTGCATGGACTTAAATACCCATGTATAATATACCGGATACTGACCGAAGACTCGCCAAAACGCTCGGCAAGCGTGGCGTTTTAATGCCAAAATCCCCCTCAAAATGAATCAAAAAATCTAAAACCGACCCCGAGTTCCCAGCGTCACGCATGTCCCTGGCCAAGGCAGCGGTCAGAACAGGATGCCACTGATGCGAGACAAGGGTGCGAAAGTCAATCCCTGGGTTACTGGAGGCAGGAGGTTAAGAAATGAAGTTCGACCTGGCAACGTTTAATGCGAATACTTTATCCGATGAGGAAAGATTGATGGAATTGGAGGAAGAACTGACTAAGATAAGATGGAGCATCTTGGGTCTTGCAGAGATACGAAGAATGGGAGAAGAGTGTATAACTCTTAAATCTGGACATGACACAAGGGAAACGACAGAATTAAATTTGGTGGAGTAGGGTTCCTTATCCATAAGAAAATAAAATCACGGATCATAGAAATGAACTGTATCTCTGAAAAAACATGATTTCAAATTATTAATTATTACTAACATACTTATGTACAACATACCTCCCGAAAATGAGTTGGTATACTACCTATAATTAATTATTCATTATAGAAATTTGACTGACACCTTTTTCAAGTTTTTATTAATTTATTTATTATTTCTAATATATAGAAATAAATAAATTTAAACTTTTTGCGCAATAATTAAAGAATTGTCGTTGTACTTTCGTCCATGTCCATTAAAAATGTTTGTCAGTCAGGTGTAAATGATGAGTGTCTATAACAAGTGGGTTTTGTCCCATTTTTATTTGTTTCATCAAAAAGTTTCAAACTCGTATAGATATTTTTTTTCGTCATTCTCTCTAGAAATAGATTATGCGCAGTGATAAAGTAAGAAGTTACTCGCTTATTAAAAAATAGTAGGTAGTGATAAATGCAATGACGGAAATAATAATATTATGATACATTGAATTCAGCAATAATTTTTTTCTATTTCTACCCGTTATTCTGACTGGCAATTTCGTCACCCGCATTTCCAATACAGTAAAAAGTCTTTTTTCTTTTTTTAGCTTTGGGTTTCCAATTGCGGGTGGATAGCTTTTAGGTAAGATGCCAACTGTTGAGATTGTTAAAAAAAAAGACACACTCAGAATGAGAGAATCTTCTATACAATAAAAATACAACAAGGTAGAGAAAGCTTTTAACTCAGAAGTGAAGTCTACTCTTTTAACTTCAAGTTGTGGGGTTAACAGACACTAAATTTCTAAGATTTGGTGGTTTGAGAAATTTTAGAAAACCTTGTTTTATCACAATCATTGACAAAAAGATTTTAAAATAATAAATTTACGAAAGAAAAGTCATACCTACATATTTCGATATTTTTCTGATGATCAATAATACGATATTTAACACTAGCTGACCCACCCGTCGAACTTCGACCTACTCCAGAATAAAAAAATAATTTTGACTTATTACATGAATTAAAATACAGTTTATAACATAAAAACTGAATTAAAATTAGCTAATAATTTATTTCATTATGTATGTAATAATTATTGTTGATTCGGATGCGGGATGAAGTTCGACGGGTCATAAGTTTGAAATCAAAACAATTCCTCTCTCTCTCTTTACTTCTTAAAACCAAGAGATGGCGGTGTAGTAGGAAATAAATTACATGTGAAGTCTGTTAACTTATTGTATACATTATTGAAAGAATAGACCCCATTCAAGCCAGATTTTCCTGAATTATTATGGTAAGATAAGATATTGAGGTTCAAATATTACTTTACCACACTGGCACTGCGGACAATAATTTGAACGTCTCCGTTCACCCGTAGTAGCAGTTGTATGTTGGAACCTCTGATCATCTTATACTTACATATCACATAGCCTATTTCGTTGATATAATTTTTCCCGCAAACATATCCATGAATATCGACTTACAGACAAAATAACCATGAAAAATACTTTCCGTTGTTGGGTTGTTAATTTCATACTCGTGTATCAAAAATACTTCGCGATGGGTTAGCGTGTTTCATCGAAAATAACGAGTTACATACGAACTTATCAACTAAAATATAGGATTTCTTGGGTTTTTATTGGCAAACTTGGATCCAGAAATAATTTACTTGTGTAGGTATGTATTTTTAACTAGATGTTTTTCAAAAACGAAAAATAAACGTATTAATTTTTTTTCTTATTTTTAATGCCTTCGTACTATTATTTCAAAATTAGAATAAATTCCATTTCTAAAATTTTTAATATTGTTTTATTTAGGTTCGGCTTACATTTTAAGAAGTGTTTTGGCAGTAAATTTATCGAATATTTACCTTCCACCTTTTTGTACTAAATTTACAATTATGAGGTAATTTTGGTCGCATGATGGTAATAAAAAAGGAAACTTTGTAGTTTTTCTGCTTAACTATTGATGTTCCAATGTCCCATAACAAAATAAACTAGCTATTTCGTCTGCTCTACTCTGTCCCCGAACGAAGGAATCCAATCAAAACTACTGAAGAACAACGGCTAATTTGTGATCCCCAAATGTTTTTCACACTAATGTGACGTGAAAGTCTCCCAATTTTCTGGATGATATAGATCAAAAATATAACAGCTGAAAAAACGAATAAACTGTAAATATCTGAAACGTAGAAGAATTGATTTATACCAACCAACATAATAATGATACTTTCAGAAGAGAGAACAGATTTTGTTCAATATGTTCCGAAGAGAATGATGTTTATTGAGTGTAAACAGAAAACTTTTATTGGCAACGGATTATTAGGTAGATCTCTATCGCAGTGCTGTTGCGTATTTTTACTCATTTGTTTTCTTTATGCCATCTACCTACGTAGGTAAAATTTTCATTCAATACAAAGAGCTCAACAAAATGGATAAAAATGTTAGTTTTAAGTAATTCGACATCGAACAGATTTATTGTTTTGCGAAAAGGTTGGTAAAATGGGACAAATGTCCCCAATAAACGGACACTTTGAAGTTTTGTTTAATCAACTAATCTTTTCCGATGTCATCAAGGATTTTTTCCACAATATAGGTACAAATATTCAAGGTTAAATAGTCAAAGAATTTGTTTGTTGTTACGACTGGAACATTAACCTAAAACAGCAAAAATGTATGAATTTTTATGTGTATTAGACACAAATTATGCAAGAACATTCTCTCAGGCAAACAGGTTAAATAATGGAAAGATTTTTTTCTAAATTGCACCAAAATAATGTAATTACTTATCAAATACCTACGTACCTAATATAAAAGTAATTCGATATACCTAATGATAAATAATTATTTTCCCTATTGTCAATACAAAAATATAATATGTCCTAATAATGGGGACAAAGTTGTCCCGAAAACGAGGACATGAATTTTTGAGTAAAAACTAAGTAGGAAGACGTCGTTTTTCAGTATTACAACTGAAAAAGTTTTTCAATATTTCGAAACAATTCATTCGAACGAAATTCGGTAGGAATCACATCCCACATTATCTTCTTACTTCCTCCATACAAAGAACTACGTGAATAGATTCTTTTGTTAACGTTTTTTGTACATCGCAGTACAAGTTGGCCCAAAATTTCTTCCAAAATAAAATAATGGGCATAAAAAAATTGATTCATCATTACATTTGATATTTTCTTTTGTCTGTTTTTTTTATTGTTTTCAATTCTGAATTTTGAATTTTAGCATGAAGTTTTGTTTTTTTTTTCATCTAGTTTATTATTTGATACTCAATCAAACCTTGAATAGAATCTTCTTCGACTTCCTTCATTACTTTCTCAAATAAGGAAAAAGGAGAGCCAAATTCTATATCAAATTTTGATTAAAGTGACTCATGCAGCATTCCCCCATTCGCCGGGTCACACATACACTTGTTATGCTGTTTGAAACGGTTGGATACACACATATACCCCATACATGTACATTGTTAGTAGGTACCGATGTAAAGTTTTTGTAGACGAGAACTTTAATTAGGTAGAAACCTACAGCCATCATTTGAGCGACGTATCAAAATTAAAATTGAGTCAAATTGTGACGGTTGACCATAGTAAAATGATAATACTAAAAAAAAAAGAATCTTAGTCTTAAATACAAAATTTACTCAAGTCTTCAAAGTAGCTTTGAAAATAATTTTATTGTTAGATATTATGCCATCTAGATATTAAGTAGTTAAGTACGGGTGCTGTAAGAACATTCCATGTAAGCAATAACTTGGGGTAGGTGGATAGACCAAACAATATGTACGAAACTAACAAACGAGCTAATGTGAGTTTTATAAGTGCAACGCTACAAGGGTGATGTATCATTTCAGATTATAAAAATGGTCTATTTATTTTAGTGCGTCTACGTCATGTACCCGGCTTTGCCCGGTTTGTTTCTCTCGTTTTTTTTTTTTCAGGAAATAGAAAAGTGGTCTAACAATTTTTAAATGAAACTAACATTGCAGCATAGGTAGGTACGTGTTATCGTTTTTTAACTCTGGAGCGATTTTATGAAAAAAAAATAATTATGGAACTTATTCTGTACGTCTCTTTTGCTATTCAAATTGCAGCACTTACTATTTAATAGGAAAAACATGACCAATTTTTAGTTTGAGTTAAAAGTAGCTAAAATACATAAATTTTATAATTCATTCATTTCAGTATTTCTAAAATTAACTCTCAAATTTTTTTATAACAGTGATATTACAAAAAAAAAAATTACACAAATAGTATGGACAACAAAAACACCAATAAAGTACCTATATATATAGACATTTACAGCGAGTAGGTTAGAAGACAAACAACAGAAAAAAAGACTTATGTAACAATATGTGCAGGCTCAGCTGGGGATAATGGGAAGAAGGCTAAGGGTGAGGGATAGCAATAAGGGTGGACAGGCTCTATATGTATATAGCCTTATTAATTCTGACATTCCAATTGTAAAAAAAGCTATATAGGTTGTCTTTCCAAAACAGACTGGCCAGAAGTTCGTCTAGAACAGTGGCCCTTAGCCTTTTTGGAGGTAGGTAGGTACTAAACCCCACTAGTTTCATAATATGCGAATTCATCGAACCCTTTGTAATTTGAAGAGGGGTGCAGTGATAAGTTCTTAATATGAGTCTGGTGTGTGTCTTGACCTCCGCCTAACATTTGTATAACATTACGAATGAAAATTCAAGAAGACATACCTAGGGAACGAACAAACGAACGCGTGTGTAAAAACAAGTGAATATTGTATGAAGTTATTAAAATATTGCTCAGCTAGGTATTAAAAATGTGAGATTCACATAACAGATACTAGAAAAACCATTAAATGTCTTCTCCTCATACGGCGAGGCCTTCTACTAACTGTTAAGGACACGACGCTTATTCGTAGCACGCTAGTCATCGTATTATATAAATTGCGAGTTGTGTTTGGTATTTTTCGTAACACCACATTTTAAGTAATTCTTGATAATTATTAACAGGTTGACAGTAAACAAAATATTATATAACTAGGTGTTAACTATTGTTGCGTCATAAAAATAGAAAAAATGGTGACATACCTACATAGCTTTTATTAAAAAAATAGAAATAAGTACTTACTAGATTAAAAATTATATTAGATTCAGAACAATCATCAAATTTAAAAAATATACAACCTCAAATTAGGTAACTGTTGAAATATACCTATCTGCCAAAATGCAACCTTCCCTTATACGTTTCGTTTATACATTTTTTTTATATTCACAATAGTGGTAACTAAATTATCTACTCATATATGCTTACGAATACAAAATTAAATAAATAATATCCTGACATGGTAAACTTTTTATTGTAAACTTTGCATTCGTATGGCTTTTCTCCGCTGTGAATGCATAACTAGATAAGTCTTTTTATTTTTACTCAACTTCAAAAAAAAATTTACAAAACTCTGTGAAAATAACAACATGGAAGACTTGGTCAACTTTGGACCGACGAATTTTGGCGATATTTGCCGACTCGATCCATAAGTAGATAATATACAAGTAATGTCCAATGTCAAATATTGGTCGATATTGGTAATTGGTGAAGCGGTAACACTGTTTGCCATACTGGGCCTCTATTTTGACCAGCATGGTATACCGTAGCCGTGGTTTTATAAATGAAATCATTGGAGTTTTACTGATGGTTGTTGAGCGGGCACAGTGGCGGTGTGTTTGCTGGTTGCAGTATAAATAATCTAAGATACCTAACCATTACGCGTAGGTACTAGCTCATAAAGCACGATCTATACGTTGGAAAAATTACAATAAACATGGGCCCATAAATTAGTCTCAATGGGCTCCGGTACTTGGGTATTGTTTGCACTCTTCATATAACGTGTTTTATTTTTCTATTCGATGCCAGAACTGTTGTTTGTACCTATAATAATATGGGTGCATTATTTTTGAGCTAATAGGTAATTTTATTGCACGCAGATACGTGCAAAAACCCTCGACTGCAAGATAATCTAATACAACCCCTACATTTTCTTATTATTTTTTTTTCATTTTCTTCCGCTGATATTGACGGGTCACGTAGTTCGCAGAGGGGAAGACAGCTTAGAAAAGCTGACATTGGTCAATGATCAGGCTAAAGCACCGGGAATAAGACCCAAAGGCAGATCGACAACGCTTTGGTCCGACCAAATAAAGCAGAACATTGGGGATGACAACTCGTAAGTTTAGGTGTAATTTCAACATTTTGACGAGTGTAGAACAATCTAATCATGGATTGTCACTCAAATTCAACCAGCTCAGTTTGTAGATTTCTAAATGCACCCATAATGTGGGTAGGTATACCTACCTATCTAATAATAAATAATAAATAAATAAATAAATAACACTCTTCTATACATAGGTGTCAGTATAGCCGGCGGAACTTAATGCTTAAAGCATTGTCTACCAGTCAACCGGTCCCGTCCAATCTGAGACAGGATTCCAACCCCGAGTAGAAATTTCAAGTGAAAAAACACATTGAAAATTTCTGACCCGACCGGGAATCGAACCCGGGACCTCTTGATCTGAAGTCGGAGCCTTTGCCACTAGGCTACCGAGGTCGGCAAATCTATTCTATTCTATCGTCGGCTATCTACTGAATTGTACTGGAGATGCGATTCAGTGATTAAGAACAGTAGAGGCAGAGACGTGATTCAGGATAAACAGCCAATAGGTAGGTACCTGATACCTTTTGAAATCAGTTTGCCGCCGCAGCTTGTGCGAGAAAGACGTTTGATATTTTTATCTATTGGAGTCTTATCTCTTTTTCTGGAGAGAATGACCAACAAATAGGTATACGAATTTGTAAACGGCTACAACCTTAGCGTGGCGACTTTGATCAACTATAATTTTTTATCCTTATTTGAAATAATTTTGTGCAACATCTCTTTCGATATAGGTACTTACTTGTCATCAAAATGTTAACGGTGGATGCCACCTGGCTTTAGTCAAAGGGCACAAAACGCATATTTTTGTATTCGTAGACATCCATAAGGACGGAGAACAGTCGGTAAACCACGGCTTAGGTGGAAAAAGATGCAGCACAGATCATCCAGGTGGTGAGTTTGAGAATTGTGGCAGAAGACAGGAATTACTGGAGGCGAATGCTAAAGGAGGCCAAGGCTCCATATAGGCTGTAGCCCCATTGGAGAGACAGGCGAGAATTCAAAACGTAATTATTATAACAGTGTAATGAGAATATTTTAATGAAGTCATATAACACGTTAGGTAGCGACATTTTGAAAACGGCCATAAAATGAGTTTAAAAATGATAGTTCCAAAAAGTAAACGCAATATAAAAGAGATACGGCGGTAGATACAATAATATATAAGGCCTACGTTGAAACATTTTCCAGTTTGACAAATGGATTTGGGTCTCATCCAGGCGGAGTATCCGAGAGCAGATTCCAGGGGCGAGCGCACATTACTATTATGTTCGTGCGCCCACCGGCGCCCGCCACATAAACCTCGTTACGTCCCTGTGCAGCGTAAAACATTTCAAAACGGAGACAATTTTAGACGCCACTGTTGTCAAAAATTAAAAGTGCGGTGAGGAAATCGAGGAAAATATCAAAAATTCCAAAAAAAAAAAAAAATAAGAAAAGCGACAATTTCTTACTTAAAACTAGATGACCCTGTTCGGACCGCACCTAAATCCTCAGTCACTTCATTTTCAATCAACCACATGCAACCAAAAAAAAACTTTTGTTTTTGTTGCTGATTTTTTTCTTATTTTCCTCGCAATTTTTCCATATTATATTACCCATAGCTTATCCAAATATTTTGAAACCAAAATCAGCCATTCTCTGGAGATTTTAGGTTTGTGAAGGAATCAAATAAAGTGTTATTGGATTCAATAATTCTTAGGAGCAGAAGACCCAAAAGGAGAGGTGGATGGAATGTGCCGAAAGTGACCCTACACAAACTTTTTTTTCTAGGAGGAGAAAATGCTCATCGGACTTTGTGCCGGACTCCTGCACGCAGGCAGACCAACCCCTCTTCTTCACCCTACACAAGCTGGGCATAGTGAACTGGAGGAGAATGGCCGACGACAAGGCACCATGGCGAAGACTCTTAGTGGAGACCTACAATTACTTACACTTAGGAAAATAAAGAAAGAATGTCGTAGAGGTGTTGAAAAAGGGTAGAGTTACATCTTGAATAACTCATGTTACAATCCAGATGGTATCCACTTTTAAGCAATTCTCATAAAGGGTCAGATATTTACGCTTCGCAGGGGAGTGTGATAAGACTAATAATGTACAGCATTCACCGCAGTTGGAGGTTCGGCTCGGGAGAACGTATGAGTTGGCACTCCTCGCAGGACGTCGTCAAGATTCCAGCGTGCAGCCCCGACCCTGTTTCAGGCTGCACCTTCAGCATGCACCCCCACCCCGGATGGACGAATGGCATCAGCTAACCTTTGATCACCACGCTACCTAAATACATACATAGGTACTTAATATTATCAACACATTTTTACCAATCATAATAATCTACTATATAAATTAAAGTCGGGTTAGTGCGAACACTTATAACTCGAGATCGGCTCAACAGAATCTTCTGATGTTTGATTTATTGGATTCTTCTCCGCTCCGGATAACAGAATAACTAATAAAATGTTTAAAAACTGGATAAGAAATGATGTAAATTACAATATTTAAGTTTGTATGGAACCATTTACTCCACCAACGCACCGATTCAAGCGTTAGAAAAACAAACAACAATACAAAAACAACAATATTATCGGGCACATTCGTGTTGATAATAGGCGAGGTAGGATGTGTGCGCGAGCGCATTATTCTCAAGTTCTTCCCGCCAAAGCTTTGAATATGAATGAAATATGGATGTTTCAGAAGAAGTATAATGTTATTATTTTATAAGCTTAACTCAATCGAATTAATTTTGTATTATATTAGTTTTTTTGGGCGCAGTGCACATTATGTACATTGTACCTACCTACATATTAACGGGCCATTTCAACAACGTCTTTCGGGAAAGCTAGTTAGTAATATTTCAAGCGAAAAACTATAAGAAAAATAATTCTGAACCGACCGGCAATCGAACCTGAGACCTGTTAATCAGAACAAAGCGCCTATACTTCCAAGGTTTCGAGAGAGCTATTTCAAAAATAATGTTTTTTTACAGTAAAATGATTCAATAATGGTGATTCTGGTAGTCCATTAATAAATTTTCCAAGCAGGAGGAAACTGGACATTGTTGGCATTGTTTCCTGGAGAATTGGTATGGGTTAAGGAAAATATCCTGGTATTTACTCCCGAGTGATTTCATTTATTCATTGGACTGACTTTTAGAAGAATTTTTAGGAAGGATAATACCCTAAAATAGTTTGCAAAGTATCAATTTTTATATTTTCAGTGGGGTAAATAGATTTTTTTTAAAAAAAGTTAAGAATGATGAGAACTTGGAACTAGTGGATGAGTATATTTATTTAATTAGTTTATTTAGTAGAGATGGAAGGTGTGAAAAGGAGATTGAAAGAAGGAAAGTGGCTGGTAGAAGAGTTGATGGTGTACTAAGACCTCTAATGAGAAATAAGATCGTGGCTCTTAAATCCAAACAGCTGATGCCCAATGCAATCCTGATACCATCCATGATGTATGGGAGCGAAACATGGACATGGACGAAAAATCTGGAAGTTGGAATAAATTCTGTGGGAATGAGATCACTGCGTAGGATATGCGGAAAGAGACTGGTTGATAAGGTGAGGAATGATAATATTAGAAAGGAATAGGAGTGGATGTTAGCGTAGTGACTAGAATGAAAGTGAATAAATTAAGGTGGTTAGGGCATGTAGAGAGAATGAACGGGGAAAGAATGACAAAAAGGATATATAAATCTGAAAGAATGGGTGCACGCAGTCCGACCATATCGGTGCCGTCCTATAGAGGAGGGCCAAGTCAGGAGCAAAAGGAGAAGAGCATGTATGCGGAATGTTATGCGTTCGAAAGAATGGAAGTCCGTACTCTTTGCCTATTCCCTTCGGGAAACGGCGTGATGGGTATAAAAAAATATTTTAAAACAATTAGGTACCTATGTTTATATACTTTGTGAGAATTAAAAATACTTTTAAGAACGTCGCGTCGTTCAAATGTCATTATAAAGAAATCACGAACCTTCTACGTGCTTCTGAAAAACATTCAATCAAAATCCCTCTACAGAGTCTACAACAATCTATCTCAGCAGGATCTCTTTTCACATTTTACTAAAATTATTGCCATTAAATCTGTGAAAATTATTCGCTATCAATATTAATTCAACCTGATTAGGAATAAATCAGAATGCTTTGTTTTCTATGTCTGTAAAATGAAACAAGTCTACAATCAACGAAATTCAAACCAATATTACCTAAATAATTTCTAACAAATTGTTTGAAGAATTGTTTGAAAGTCTTTAAGAAGGAGTCAAAATAGGACGAAATTATTTGATTTTTATCTGAAAGGACACAGGGAGTTTGTTTACGACAAAGATAATCAGGACTTCTTCAATTAATTTTTTGGAAATAATCCTTTGAATCGTAAACCTTTGAGGAATTATTGTTTGGATAGCTTTGATAAATACTTGTAAAGTTTAAGATAATATATATCGTAAACAAAACTCGATTGATCGTTAGAGTTTCATGAAAGTCAAAGGATATATTTTTTTTCTAATCTATTAATATAAATTATAAAGGAAAGTGCCTGACTGACTGACTGACTGACTGACAAACTCACTCACCAACGTACAGACCAAACGGCTAATCGTAGATAAGTGAAATTTGGAAATCATGTAGGTTTTAACACAAACCCTTCCCACGAAGAAAGGATTTTTGGAAATTCTATCCTTAAGGGGGTGAAAAATAGGGTTGAATTTTAAATGTATACGAATATCTTGGAAACTAGACATGGTACGAACTTGAGATTTGGCATATGAATTCTCCTATAGAAATGAGTAGTAGATTGCTTGGACATTTTTTCCAAATTTTCACTAAAAGGGATGGAAAAGGGCACATATGAAAGGGATGCTTTTTAAGTGGCTCTTAATAAGTTTAATTAGGTATATGTAGCACTTATTCAAAAGTTCTATTTAATCATAATATTATAAGAGGTAGGTAAGTAGCCTGACGGTTACGATGTTGGCTTTCGCACTGTCGTGAGTTCGATCCCAGGTGCCGACCATCTTCCTCTTTCACAACACAAGCTTAAGGTAGCTTACTGTGAAAGAGTCAAAGAGTGTATTTGCGTTCACTTTGAGTGAACAAGATTGTCAAAGAGCTGGGTACCTATACAAGGTACCAAGGTTAAATGAAAACTAAAAAACTATTGATAAATTAGAAGATAAATATAGGATAGCCTGGAAAAGAACGCGTAAAAAGATGCCTTTTTTTAAGTTTCTTGAACTCATTAACGTTCTCAGTATTCCTGATATGAGCGGGTAGCTCATTCCAAGACTTAGGTCTAGAGATGTTATATTATGCCCTATCGACATATTTGGGACGAAATCTGGTGTCGATTTCGTGGTGAAGTTTTGTAAGTGAGTCTGTGTGGGATCTTAATGAACTCTATCTGTCATTGGGTGATTGAGAATCGAGATATACAAAATAGTAAGTACCTAGGTAGTTTTATCAAATTTGAACAATTTCGGGCCAATGACCATCTTCTTCAGATGTTTGGTGAGATGCCTTTATGTGATCACTTAAGATAGCCTAAATAATGGAGTCTTCGAAATCAGTCGTCCAGGTCTTGGATTTGTTCAAAATGTCGATATACCCGATGCCACTTGAAGACTCGAACCCGCCTCCCTAACTGTCCCAAGCAGAAATTCTAACAGACGCCCATAATTTCGTAATATTTGGGTACCCACAAGCTTTATGTACAAAAAGTTTTGATAGGTAAGTACTTACCTTAACGTAGGTATGTAAAATATTGCCCCAACTCGAACGCATTATTACTCTTGATTCTATATCATAGCTATTAATTATTTTGGTAACATTCTTGGAGTTTAAGGGCATCCCTTCCTTTCTCAGTGTGTTCTCCAAGTAGCGTCCTCAGTGCGTAATGCGTATAGGGAGATAATTATTTGTTGCTGGCCAAGAAGGAGACTTAAGATGATAATACGAAATTACACAGCTTCTTTCATGTAACGTCCAGGGTGGGGAGATTTATGACGTCCGGGACTGGAACCAGAGAGGGGTGCGATGATCCCATATCACTACATCAGATAACTTCTCCTAATGTCATACCAAGAAGGTACCTACTTACATTTCTGGAACTTGGAATCATCGTAATTTTGTTGTCATGAAGTCATACGATGCTTAGAATCTTGATTATATCTCACTTAAAAATATACTAGGACTTTTGGTCTAGTCTGAAAAACTCTCCAAGTCGTATAGTCGACCGAAAATATATTTCGGAAATAATAATATATTCTAGGTATACCTGTTAGCTATAATCCTTGAAAACGAGTCTTCGTTTACAATTTAGTAGGTAGGTAAGTGAAAATGCGAAGGTGTATAAAAATAAAAACCCTGCTTTTTTTACCCATCACGCCGTGTCCCGTAAGGAGTAGGCAGAGAGAAAGAAGAGGCGAACCTTCACTCTTTTCTTTCCAAGTACACTTCTTTCGCTTCTTTAATCGTCATAGCATTTTTATCACACCCTTTTATGTTTAGTAGGTATCTGCTGCATTTTGTGTTTATTTGTTTTCAAAATGACGAAAAAAGGGACACTCTTGTATTTCAAAATGATAACACTTTGTGGTTGGTAGGTAGGTAGGTAGCTACCTATGTATTTCTGAAAGAGGTAGAGATTAGGTACCCATGTACCTAGGTGACGGTGCGGTGGTAAAACAATGATATCTTCGAACAATATTCTGACAATTTGCCAAATGGATATTTTCATAAAATATCAAGTTTTAACCAAAATGCGATTCAAACGAAGACAGGAATTGGACCGGGTGGAGTGTTAAAAAGTAACCAAAGTGATATTAGCGTTTTATTTACAGCTAGATGGCGAAGTTAAAACTACATAGGTACTATTTGTACCTATATGGACAAATATAATCCGCGTATTTTTCATACTGAATTACCAATAAAAATACCATCAAACGAGGTGAGTTTTTATTTTCTTTCATAGTGAATGATGATGGAGTTTATACTTACAAGAGCATTATGTTAGCTTTAAATATGGACAATTAGGTAACCTGTGAAAAGCGAAATCATACCTACGTGTCTTCGATCTTCTTATTGTCCTAGGCGATTGTCACCCCAACGTTGACCACTCTGGATAGTGCATCCCGGTCCTGTGCCGCACGAAATATAGTTCCTCAACACTTGTGATCCCCGTCCATTCAGGAATATTTCGGAACCAGAACATCTGTCGTCGGTCCAACCCTCGTCAATTCTCTTTATTGCCTGAATTGTCAAGTGCAGCAATCAGACCCAAGTAGGACACTGATATTTGTCACCAATTCCCTATCAACCCTAGCCCTTTTCAGGAATCTTGTGTTGCTAATCTGATCTGTCTATTGTACTTATACCTCAAACGCCTCCAATCGGTTCATGCTAGTCCAAATCCAATCCAAACTTAAGGCCCCACTTAGGGCATAGGGAGGCAACAAGAGCTATGTTAATATCGATGGAATTTATAATGTGTGGGTCATGTCACTGTAAAGAAATATGTTGGCAGAAATTATTGTTGAACGATTTATGGAATTAATAGATATACACGTGCATGGACATAATTTAAAAAAAATCGATAGCTGCATGGTAGGTGGCGATTTTGCTTGAGTCTATCAGGGTCGACATTGAAAGGAATCAGAATATAAGGGAATAATGTGGTATTGTATGGCAAAATAACGAGAGTTTAGTTTCAATAAAACCATGGTACAAAACAGTTGAAGTTAAAGAATACATTAAGAACCTCTCTGTTCTGTGACGCTCGAAAGAACTTTTTCAGTTTTCAGCACCACAATTTCATACTGCATTTTCACCCAGCTTGCAATAAAAAAACCAGCTCACCACAGCAAAATCCATTCACTCATCCTAAGTACAATCAAAATCAGTTCTCCACAAGAAACAGTATAATAATATTCCATTTACCTACCTACTATTTTGTGATCAGTACCTACCTATACTGTTTTCAACAACAAAATTTCATAGTGCATTTTCATACAGCTTACAATAATTAAAAACCAGTTCACCACAGGATACATCAGAGGATATCAAAATGATTGTTAATCTTCTCCCTCGAGTCATATAACTTTTACAAACCATTACAATTTTTGATACGGCCGGCAATAACTATAGGCAATTACAGGACCCTAATTATTGTTAATAAGATGGACGAATTGGTCAGTGCAATTTGATATTTTGGAAACGTGACCAGCGGAAGGCAATTGTTTTGCGCTTTCCTGTTTGAATGGACAGTTGGGATCCAGTTACCTTATCTCGATTGCATTCATTTATGGGGTGTATATCTTACCCATGGGGACCATACAATATACAGAGCAGGGGTACATAATAACATCGTATCAATCTGAGCCTCGTAATAAATTGAGGGTTAAAATGACGCAATTTGAAGCAATGCTCATTTAAAATACTTAAATGAATTGTTTAGTTTTATAGAAATTATACCAAACAATGTTTATTATAATTATCTCGATATTTTTGTTGAAACGTCACAAATGACAAAATCAAAACAACTGCGGGAAATTTTATCATTCACTTAGGTATTATTCGTTTTTGAGTCGATAAAAATAAACCAAAGGAGGAGAAAAAAATAATGTTCGAAGCCAGCGTACGAAAAAAATATCTTAACCTATAATATAAAAGAATGTTTGGTTAGAGCGAATACTTATAACTCGAGATCGGCCGAACAGATTCTTCCGATGTGTGATTTATTGGATTTTCTCTGCTACGGATAACTGAATAACTACCTATTAAAAAGTTGATGAATCAATACGAAGTACCTAATATAAAATGTAACATTAAAGTTAGTATGGACTTCGTTAAAAATATCGCCAACTGTGAACTTCAAAAAATTTCATAACAACACATTTTTATTTACCTGACAACCATTGAGTTTTAAAACACTGGTACGTAGATTATTGATAGAATTTCCTTTAAACTTTCACAAGTGATTTTTTAACATTCAAACGCAAAAAGTGAATAAAAATAAATGATTTTAGGTTGATTTAAAAAGTAAATAAAAAGAGGTGAGTTTTGTATGTTTATTTATTTTTTTTTTTTTTTTTATTTATTTATTTATCGTCCTTGGGCCCTTACTTTGCAGGCGCTTGGACTCATCATACAAAATACACAGATTACATAAAACAACAGCAATAAATAGTGAAAAGAAAGATTCAAAACAAAGTCATTGTGAACATTGGGTACATTATGCAGTCGCGGGTGTAAAGAGTCCGGATCTGCAACGTCAAATATAAAAATAAGTTGATACGTAATTATTCAATTTAAAAGCATGAAAAATATATACTTTATTCATTTAGCATTTCGTCAATAGTATAAAAAGATTTATCGACCAGATACGATTTCACAGTTCTCCGAAAGACCAACACATCGTCACATTTTATTGTGTCTGGGAGCTTGTTATACAATCTTACACTAAGGCATAGAAAACTACGATCCAGCTTAGAGAGCCTGTGTTCTATAGGTCTAATCTTATGTTTTATTCTAGTATTATAGCTATGAAAATCTTTGTTAAGTGGTGTGCTATCCAAATGTTTCTGTGCATAGCATAAACATTCATAGATATAGAGCGATGCCATAGTCAGGATTCCTTGCTCTCTGAATACAGTTCTACAAGATTCCCTGTATTTCATACATAGAAAAGCTCTAACTGCTCTCTTTTGTAAAACAAATATTCTATGTGATTCTGAAGCATTTCCCCAAAAAATTATACCATATGACATCACGCTATGAAAATATGAGAAATAAACTAATCTTGCAGCTTCTATCCCACAGGTCTCTCTTATTTTTTTAATTGCGTAGATTGCTGAGCAAAGTTTTGGAGCGACATTTTGTATGTGTGAGCTCCATTGCAATGTTTTGTCGACAGTGACACCCAGAAATTTGCATTCATCCTTAATTAAGATACTTTTTCACTTATAACGGCAGTTACCGGATCATCCTGGATTGATCGTTTCAGAGAAAAGCAAATCGCACTAGTCTTCGTCGTATTCAAGACAAGATTGTTATCACAAAACCAGCCCTCCACTCTGTTCAATGCATCAACTGTTTTCATTTTTGTATCTGTTTTATCTTTAGTGTCCCTTATTAATAATGATGTATCATCAGCAAACATAACGATCTTTTCATCTCGGATTAAGGAAAGTGGCAAGTCATTAATATAGATTAAGAACAACAATGGACCAAGAATAGATCCCTGAGGGACACCATAATTAATACTACTAAAGGAAGACTTTACATTGTCCAATTCTGTTAGTTGTTTTCTTTCATTAAGATATGACTCAAAAAATTTTTTTTCAATATTTGTGATTCCATAATATTCTAACTTACTGAGAAGGATTCCATGGTCAACGCAATCAAAAGCTTTCGATAAGTCACAAAAAATACCATAAGTGTCATGCTTTTCATCAAAAGATTCCAATATACTGTGAGTTAAACAGGCTATTCCATCAGTTGTGCTTTTGCTCCTTTGGAAGCCAAACTGTTGTGGATGGAACAGGTTGTTCCGTTCAAAATAGTGGAGAACCTGGTTGGCAACAATCCTCTCAAGCAGTTTACTAAGTACAGGAAGTATCGAGATTGGCCTAAAGTTACCTGGATCTTTTTTATCACCATTTTTGTGTATGGGTATGACCCTAGCTAGTTTTAATAGATTTGGAAAAATTCCCTGTTTTAGACATAAGTTAGCTATATCTGCAATATCAGAAGCAAGCCCATCTATGATACATTTTAATAGTCTTGTTGAGATACCCCATAGGTCTACCGAGTCTTTTGCTTTGATCTGCTTACAGGCATTAATAATATCTCTACCTGATACTAAACTGAATGAGAAGACATCCTTGCAAGTGTTCATATTTTCCAAGTAACCTTTTGCCCTCTCCACCGAAGCGTTTAAACCGCCAGTGAGATACTTTGATACATTTACAAAATAGTCATTAAAATAACTAGCAGCCTGAGCAGTACTGTCGCAAAAAGATCTGTCACTACTGAATTCAATGTCTTTGCCAGTTTCCTGCTTTATTATGTTCCATGTAGTTTTTATGACATTTTTGGACGATTTTATCTTTTTACTGAGATATAATCTCTTTGCCTCAGCACACACTCTTTTAAATATCTTACTATATCTAGAAATAAGGAGCTTCATCGCTTGAGAATTATCAATCTCCTTCAGCTTATACAAATCAAAGAGTCTCCTTCTTGATATTGCAATACCAGGAGTTATCCAACAATTGGATGTTTTGTTATTTTTACATTTAATTTTTTTGACTGGTACATAACTATTTAAGCCCGTCATAAAGTTTGAGAAAAAAGTTGTGAATGCTACATTCGCGTTTACATTATCCAAACTATATTTGTACATTCTCATAGATTCCATAAAATCGTTAATATTTTGTTCATTGTAGAACCTTTTAAATATGAATTTATCTGTTATTTTTTTGAATTTACCTTTTGAGAGTTTTTATGGTCTCTCTTCACAACAATTAATTGTCCACAATGATCTGATTTTACAAAGTTCACAGTCTCAGTATAGTCAAATTCAAGGTCAGTAAATATATTGTCAATACAAGTGGATGATGTTTTTGTGATTCTTGTAGCGTTGAATATGCTATGCGTCAATAAATAACATTGCATTAAATCTAAGAGTTTACAACTTTCTTTACACGTTTCATTTAAGTTTACATTAAAGTCTCCACATATGATTAGTTTTTTATTGTTTTTATGAGAAATTATATGCAAAATCTTCTCTAAGGAACTGATAAATATGTCAAAATTTCCAGAAGGAGATCTGTATACTGACAAAACAATAAGGCTACCAATTTCTACACAACTTACTTCACATATTTTTTCTTGGGACAATTTGACAATATCTAACCGGTTTTTTACTTTAAGGGTATTTTTAACATAAATGAGAGATCCTCCTCTGGTTGTATTTACTCTACTGAAGCTACTAATGATATTATGACTAGATACATTATAATTACAAATTTCTCCTTGTTCCAACCAACTTTCCGTGAGGCAGAGGACATCAACACTTTTTATTTCAGCTGACGTGCACAATTCATGTAGCTTATTCCGCAGCCCCTGGGCATTCTGGTGAGCGACGGTGATGGCATCACTTGTCTTGTCAAGGTTTGATAAAAATATTTTTATTCAATCTCCGGCTTTCTTCGTTAGTGTCATCAGGACAGGGCAATGTCTTCGAGTCTGTAGGTATTGCTTGACTACTTATAGGGATTAGGTTCTTCTTTGTTTGTTTAGTAAATTTCATATTATAAAGGATAAGTTCAGCAATATTTACTTTACTTTGTCTTCCAATATCAATAACATGACAGTGTTCACACCATCTTGCAGCGTTATATAGATACATATTCAAATTGTAAATCCGCATATTAGTATCACAGTCCCTGCTTCTGCTGTAACATAATGTTGTGATAAATAGAGTTACTTTTTGAGTTTCTGCTTTTTCTATAATCTTTTTGATATAAGATTTATATTCCTGTGCATTTTGAACGTTGTCTGGGCTTCCAATCGCCAGTATTACAGTATCACCGTTTCTTGCTTTATCTATGGCAATGTTTATACTCGCAAGTAAATGTTTAATCCTTGCTCCAGGGTACATCGTACATTGGATGTTGGACTCAATACCACGGCTTAGACGGGACCTTAGTCCTTTAGAACATTCGTCACCAACAATAAATATGTTTGTTCGCAGATTGTTCTGTTTAGATTTTACATTATTATTGGGGTTATATGGTTTATAAGATCTGTCTCTTCCCCTCATCTCATCACTGTCTCTAGAGGAGGTATATTTGGTTATGAGGTTTTCATAAATGTTGTCATATGAATGTCTTAGTATGAGGCATGTTTCTTTAGCACTTTCCAGCTGTTCAATGACAATGTTGTGAGGCTATGCCGTCCGTGATCAGAAATTTTATATTTTCGTTTGTTTGATAAGCGAATTCTTATTAACAATGTTTCATAAAGCAAGCAGATATTTTAGAAAGAATTGTACGAAGATGTTGAACGAAGTTTGACAGGTCAGCTAGTTTGAAATATATAAATCAATTAAGTAGGTACCTGCTACTTTCTTTAAATGAGTAAATTAGTAACAGTTTTCAGACACAGAAATCAAAACAAAAGTAAATAAATATAAAGGCGAGAAGGTAAAATTCGAAGCAACGTTATGATACTCCCAAGTTAATTGCTATTTGCCACTAATAGTCCTCTCCTCAAATAATACCTTTCTGACTTTCTGTTACAACAGAGAGGTAGGTAGGTAAAACCTATCTACCGCTATGCGCTTTCTTTAACTCCCATTCTAATACTTTCTGTTCCATTATTACCTACCGTTACTTTCTGACTTACCCACTAATACCTTCTCAAGGATTCTTTCGCTTTGTGTAAAACAGCTACCCTGTATGTTGGTATGTAGGTAATACTAAATACAGTTGGTGCGGATTTTTAATCAAAGTTTTACAAAAAATTAGAATAAAACATTCTTGGTATGGTATGTATTGTATAAATTGACAGGTAAAATGGCCAAGGACTTGCAACTTCTTGATATATTGGACATATTTTTTAATGTTCCCATGACGTGTTTTGAAATAGACAATTTATTTAATCTTTTTGGAGTATCTCAACTAGATTATGATGGGTATAACTTGGGCTTTTGTACAATGTGCAGTGTGCACCTCTAAAAAAGGAGGCGTCTCATTGTACAATACTGTAGTAATGTGCCTACTTTTACCTTCATGAGAGAGATAGACATCAAAACCTTTCTCTGATTAGACAGGGCTGGTTGACAGAAAGATATTGCTTAAATAGTTAAAATTATTACAAATAAAAGATTTTTTTTTTTTTTTACAATATATTATACTTAATAGTTGTTTATTTGTACCTAATATTTGACAAGTATGGTCCACTAAAATTAATTACGGTAATACTTTTATATTTTACTATTTTTAAATAGCATTAAAGTGCCGCCGACTATCAGGATACCTATACGTGGAGAATTGTTCATATTTTGTTATAAGTACATTTCATATTGTATAAATGACATAACTGATGCGTCCGATTTTAAACCAAACTTTAAACTGCCAAGGGATAACAAACTGTTCAGAATACTGGCCTAATTTGTTCTCTTCACGTTTAAAATGTTTATCATTAAGTAGTCAAATCCAAATCTTTGATATTCGAAATGTCAATAATACTCACGAGGCAAGATGCCTGCAACCATTGCTGTCCCACATCGACAAGCTAGCTAATGGGTCAATCCATCGATGTTGAGTAAAAAGGTAGATGCTTTTAATTTTTAATGAAAAGTCGAGACATCTGTTGAAAAATTTTGTAAAAAAATTATTTAATAAAAATAACTCGAATTGAAAATCCGCGCTGGATGAAATAGCTGGAAGTTTTCGGAGGAGGTATCGTGTTTCTGGATGGTTGAGTCAACTCTCGACTCTAACCTTTCCATTACTTCCACTTTCTCTTAATTGCTTTAATTGGACAAGGTTCCAGGGTATTAAGGGATTTTGATCTTATTCCTAGTTCCGACACCATCACCCTGGATCCACCCACCTTCTTCTTATTCTCAGAATAAAGAAACACCTCCTTGCTACCTTGTCTCAGAAGACAAAGGAAGCCGATTAGGTGTAGGTATTATTATAGCCATTGCGATACAAACAAATTCATTGCAGCTAATTTATTGTAAGTAAAAAAAAAAAAAAAAAAAAAAAAAAAAAAAAAAAAAAAAAAAAAAAATAATTTAAAAATATATTAAAAAAATAAATAAATAAAAAAAAAAAAAAAAAAAAACTTTTACTTATTATCTGTATGTGTGTAAGGAATAATTGTAAATTGCTTATATTTGATTTCACCTATTTTATTCTAATTTGCTGTGAATTTGTTTGTAAATAATTGCTCTAACCATTTAAGTTTTTTTTTTAATTGCCCCATACACAAGTTTCTAACTTCAAATGGGGCATATAAAATTGACTTTTTCATTTTGATATATTTGTTAATGTACCTATATGTTTTGTACTTGTATATATTTTTTAATAAAAAAAAAAAAAAAAAAAAAAAAAAAAAAAAAAAAAAAGTATTTGAACCACAATTTAAAAGTTAAGAATTAATTAATTAGGTAGATTATATGATCCTTTCTAAAATAAGAGCTACTTTACAGGTTAATTGTGACAAAAAAATAAGAAAATAAAAACATATTTACCTAACTTTAAACTAAAAAAGTTAGAAGGAAAACAAACCATTATGTAACCTATATGAAAAATTGGAATTATTTCATGGACGGATAAGTTTTCAAATTCTATGAAATTAGGTTCCTCATATTGTGTGTAAATACGTAGTTACCCCTGCTAGATAATTAACGAGGTTCTGATGACGCTCTTAATTTACCCTAGATATGGTCCAGTCATTGCCGAATCACTCGAAAACGAGTGCAGCGCTTAAAAAAATGGTCCAGTAATCAAATTTTAATAAAGCTGTTCGTCTTTTTTTCCCTGTCAACATGGGGAACCATAAATTTTGCAATGCTGATATTGTCTCGATGAGGCTAAATCATCGAGAGAGACAAGAAATTTTCAATGAACCTCATCTCACACATTACCTATTATTGTATTAAACGACTTACGTATTTTCCGCTGTCGAAAAAAATACGGAGCACAATGCAAATATTCAATCATAAAGTAATCTACACTTTCGAATCGAAATAATAATGAAATTCATTCGAAAATATTTTCGAAGACCTAGCACAAACGGTCATTATTCGTAATGAATTTTCCACTCCGCCGATCCACGGGGCAAATTAAAATTCTATACGCAGAAAAAAGGTAAGTTTTTAATTTTGAAAAAAAAAAGAAGTGTTTTTGCACGGGTAATGATGGGTAGCTACCTACGCAAAGCTGAAATAATAATAATTAATTAGGTGAGTATTCAATCTATCAAACACGGGATTTTTTTGTGATGGGAGATGAAAAGAACAAAATTGGAGAGGTGCATGCCTAAGGGATAAATTCTTTATTTTAAATTGTTTAATTAAATTTTCTATTATTGGAGCACGTAGGTACTCACTTGGTTAATTCCGAGTCAGTCAAATCTTAATTTTCAGGGTAATTCATAAAAAAAAATTAAATTTAGAACAAGTTAGGTACCTAGTCAAAATATATGAAAATAAAGGGCCCATTCTCTCAAAATAACCGTTTTGGGCACTTTTTCTTAATCGATTATACCTAACTTACTTAATTATTCCCAAACTGAAATTTACTTTTATAGAATGAACTTTAGTTAAATAGTTTAGCTACTAATTAGGTGTTGAAGCTAGTAATTAGGTATTGAAATTTGTTTCATTCACCAAAAAAGGTTTTTATTTTGATAATTAAGTTTACCTAGATACATACCTATATAAAAAAAGTAAACTTTTTCGTTAGGGCTGATGCTTGCTGTAAGAATTCCCCCTGTTTCAATTTGCCTTTGAAAATCTTGTCGAAATGTAAACAAGTCATGGAATCTAAAATGCTTAGAGCATAAAACCTGTAGGGTTATTCTCGTAGCGGTCTTAATACGCTCCTATCTTGATTGACAATATTAAAATGGCTGATTGGTATTCACAAAACAAGATATCTAGCAGATATCTTGAAAATTCGCTATGTTTGAAATATTAGTATGAAATTTAATGTAATCGGCATTCTTACAAACGTCAAATTCAAGGGCGACCTGATTGCGATCATGTCTTAATCTTATCATTAAGTGATTTTTAAATGCGATTGATTACGGGAATAAGGCTCCTGAGGGTTTAGCCGAGTTTGAACAAATGCTGATTTCTAAATATAGAAGCATCCCAAAGTCTCACCTAAGGTTTTACAAAGGTTGTAAATAAGTTTTTGAAAGTTACAGTTAATAGATACATAAACTCTTATTGAGATCCTTTTCTAGCATACAGTTTGCGACGTATGTAGAATTGATGGTGGATATCAGACGCTGTAGATATTTATAGCACCATCAGAAAATATGTCTATAATGTCATGAACTAACTATTTTACAATTAATTTAAGAATGGGTACTAGGTTACGTTACGGATCATGACTCGTATTCAGGGGTAAGTACAGATTACGAAGGAGAGGGTGGACAGGAGGCGCTTAGTACCTAAGCACAATAAATGACATCCAGTAAAGTAAATTTTGGACAAGATCCTCAAGAAAAACGAAAACTTTTTTCCTTCTTAGAGCCCATCGTAGACATGCACTCTTCGACATAGAATCCCGATTCTGTGTGCAATCTACGTCCACTTTGTATCAATAAAAACGTGGTTTTAAGTGTGATTTTCACTATTGAATTGTTTTAGTTTTCTCTTAATTGTTGATGATATCAATTATGTCTTTTTTTTCTATTGCTAATTTACTTGTCTTGAAATGTGAAACTCCGCTATTTTACAGTTTTTTTTTTGTTGTTTTACCTTAATTATTAACAAATTGAAGGATTGGATTGCTTGTTTTTACTGAAATCTGCTTTTTAAATTTTAATGTGGGAAAAAGGAAATTTTAATTTAGTTGCTTTTTTTGTTTTATTTTTAATGACTTGAATGTACAAATCTTTTATATTTCTTATTAAGTACCAATGTTGTTTTAAAATTTGAGTATCAACTTAGTATTGTTGTTTTTAATATAAATTGAAATTGTTAATTTATTTTCTCTCAAGCGGACGAAACCAACCTGGCAACGCTATGTTGTATTGTTTATTTTGGTTCGAAGGAGTTTTTTGTGCACTGTGCATATCTGTGGTTTATCTATTGTCAATGGTTCACCCATACGTACATAATTATTGTGCGGGTGCCTATCCTGCCTTCTTACCGTGAACTGACATGTGTGAATATTGGAGTGGGGAGCTTCGTTGTGTTTCTTTCCGTTAATTGACATTTGACATTGATGTATTAACTTTAACATGTTTTATAGATATTTTTAATGGCCAATGGCCGTGTGTGATTTCAAATAAATAAGTAAATAAATAAATAGTTCTAAAGATGTCTTCCTTCCAGTGTAGTCGGGGATGAACCAATTTTCTATTTGAAATTCTAAAATAACGTGCAGTATTTTTATTTATTTATTAGAGACATCAACAGAACACTGAATAACACAAACAAAAAAATAATGAAACGAAAAGATAGAATTTTCAATGCTCCGATAACAGGTATCTCCCGCATTTTCTTCACTTATAGGTACCACGATGTGATCCGCTATTTCTGTTCTTATTCTAATGTCCCTAAGACATTTTTATTCACTACAGGTACTTGTACAGTGTACAGTACACCCTAGAGTAAATATAGCCATCCCTTTTTAGGTAATTTAAGGTTTGCCATTTCTTAATAAGTGGGTGAGAGAGTGAGAGTGAGAGAGACAAATGCAGGAATGGTACATACGAACCCAAAGTCAACTCGCATTAGCAAATGAAATCAAATGTGAAAAAAGCGGTTCAAAAATCAAAACAATACAATTATCGTCCATGCACAATGCACGTTGTAATTATTTTCCTACTATCTATCTAAGTAAAATGAAGTTAGAATATTATAGCTAAGTACCTATATAGTAGCAATTGATTCAGTCTTCGACTTTCAGAGTTTTGGAACTGGGCCTAAAACGGGCGGATACACACAATAGGATGACAGAAAAGTGAAATAATGCAGGAAATTTGAATTACGAGTTCTTAATCTCTATATACAAAAATGGTGTCCTATTATCTGTGGTCATCACATCAGGTGTGAATTACTTGACAAATTTCACTTATTCTTTTTATGCTGTGTTTTCTATTGTCAGGAGAAGGTTCTTATGAAAGAAAAATATTATGAAGTCGAGCGAAACATTAGAAAATTTAAGAAAATTGAATGTAGGTAACTTTCTTAGTGCTTTTTACAATATAAATTAATACCTAATTAAAATTTCGAAATTAAATTGACGTTTGACAGAAACTGTCAGTTGTTTGATATTTGGTGCGATCGACAGAATTCTAATGGAAAATACATGGTTTAAAACAGATGTTGTAAATGACGTTGTTCAGAAGGTAATAAATTCATCATTCTACAAAATCGATGTCAATATTCATGTTAAGGTATTTCAATAAAAGATCTTTGCAAATATCACTAAATTTTTTTTTATTTTATCGCCAAAATATTTTCTACCGCAATGCGGTCATCTTCAGTGGCTGTCTGAGTGAATACAGTATTCACTCAGACAGCCACTGAAGATGACCGCATTGCGGTAGAAAATATTTTGGCGATAAAATAAAAAAAAAATTAGTGATATTTGCAAAGATCTTTTATTGAAATACCTTAATATGGAGAAGTATCACAACGTTACAGAAAAAACATTCATTGACATTGAATCAATATTCATATTTAGGACCGCTGGACAGCGTCTGTTGGAACAGCTAGTGTACATTCTCACCATATTTGTACCGATATAGAAAAGAACTTTGGTACCTTACCTACATACTTCTACAGCCTTCATCAAAAGACGCACACCATATTATATTTTTTATCCAATTTTTTTTTTTTAAGTAGGTACCTAACCATAAAAACGGACGACAAATAAGAAAAAAAGTTGGAAATTTTAGCATCGTTTGAAATAAGACAAAAAATCTTGGTTAATTCTCAAAGAAACACATAGCTCGAATATTGAATTAACTTAAATAAAATAAAATACCTAAGTTAATACTGTTTAGAAGAAGTGGATTGGGTGGTGGAAGGGAGATATAAGCAGGATACCTCTGGAGTAGTCTTCCTTTTCCTGCGGTTACATTCGCAGGACACTTTAGTGGCGTGGGAAGAAGGATGAGGGAGTCAGCTAAGTCTTAAGGCTTACAAAAGGCAGACTAGAGTTAATTAAAGGTTCACAAATCCCAAAAAGTAAGCAGGTTTATAATAAAATCACTATTATTCTTAAGCATTTCCCGTGAGGTTTATTTCTCGTCTTGGATTTAGGGATGATTCGTTGTAGCAGGAACATTATATCACTGTTATTTTTTTCAGACTGGTTTTATGGGAGTTTCTTCTCCTGGTAGAGGCGTTGATTAAAGCTTGGCATCAAGGTACATAAATAAAAGACGATAAAAAACCGAGAAAAGGGCACGTCCAAAGGGATCTAAAATGTGATTACCTACCTAAAAGAAGAAGACACATACGGAGCTGTCAAATGCTTGGGGATGGCCATCATTTTTAATTGTCGTGGTCGTAAATAGTAGGTATCCTTTTGGCACAATTTGGGGCCTCAAAACTATTAACTATATTTTAATTAACTGTATTACTCGTATTCAAACATATTGAATTGAAAAAACACAATTATTCAAATACAGCACTACAAGATTATCAGTACAAACAACAACACACCGCAGTGACAGCAAACTTAAAAATGGCGGAGGTAACGTGGTCTTTTGAGACTTCCGCCTTTTATCTAGTGTCCCTAAGAACATTTGATGTGAAAATGATTATTTTAAATACTCCTAACTGTCCTAACCAATATTCAATTTGGCTACCGATTGATAATTTTCCACATATAACGACATGAGGTTAGTAGCAATTCAAAATCTGCAGCTAGAAGCAGTTGACATACATACATTCTCCTACAAAGGACAAAGTAAGAAGAACTACTTTTTTTTATTTCTTTCTTTCTTCAGCCCTCTCGTGTCCATTGTTGGACATAGCCCCCCTCCCCCCCTGTGATTTCCACCGCCCTCTGTCCTGCGCCAGCCGCATCCAACCACTCCCGGCAATCCGTCTAAAGTCGTCAGACCACCTCGCCTGAGGCCTGCCCACACTTCTGCTCCCGGTTCTCGGACGCCACTCAAGAACTTTCTTGGTCCATCTGGAGTCGGTTACTCTGGCCACATGACCAACCCAACTCCACTTTTGTTTGGCGACTTTCTAAACCACATCGATGACTCCTGTTTTCTGTCTTATCCATTTATTAGTCTTCCTACCACTCAATGAGATACCTAGCATCCTCCTTTCCATAGCTAGTTGTGTTACAGCTAGTTTATTCAATATTATTTGAGTGAACACTGGAAGAATACATGCATCAAAGAGTTTTCTCTTTAAGTAATTGGAATAATTTGGAGACTTCAGGATATATATTGTAGAAGTCTTCAGGGTCCTCTCCTGATTCTACTTAAATTCTATGCTCCGGATCTCTACTTTATAGTTGCCAAGTGTAGGCGATGAGGACTAGATATTAGAAGGTATAATTACTGTGATAAGTATATAAACTCGTTGAGTATAAACACTGAATTTATTTACGCAATTACATGTCACAAAGAATGTACAGTTAAATAATTAAATTCTATAATAAGAGAGCGAGATTAGTGCGCAGCCGGGCAGCGACACGTCCAAACCAAGAGTCATGTTGGGCCGCCCGTTCAGGCTTCTCGTTGTGCGGCCCGGCGTGGTAACATTCGAGTTGAGTGTCGCGTGTCAATACTTTACTAGCAGCGTCCGCCGCCCGGACCTCCACACCAACCTCCCTCTCTGAAAGAAAAGAAAAAGAAATACATGTTAGAAGAGGTTAAAAAAAATGTGTGGAGTGATTGATCTCCATCAGTGTCTTAAGTTACTTGCTTCGCCCTATGGCGTCAAAAAGAAAACAAAATAACAGCATGTCTGTTATGCGTGTACTTGTGCTGTACCGCTTGTTGAGGAGCAAAACAAAAAAATATGGAATTGAAATGTTTAGGTATATGTTATACCCCTGTATTATGTACATAATGTTATGCGTCTAAGTTAAAGTTAAATTATGTACAAGTGAAATTATTAACACAGTTTTGCTTGTGTGTTATGAGCTAGGGGACATCCAAAAGAATATATTTACAAAATAATGGATGACCTAGGTGAAATATGAGAATGAGTGTGCATGTCGCACTGTTATATTATAATATGTTACTATGATACAGCTATGTATTTACATAAGTCCAAAACCTATTGTCTAGTGTTAGACGAAAATGTTTACAAGTCTATCCTATGATTAACGTTAGCTCTGAAGGCTATGAATTATATTATTTATATTTTTATTTACAAGGTTTGAGACATCGCTGTTGTCTTAGATTTAATACTAATGTAATAATAAAATTAAAAAGGTTTGTGACATCGCTATTGTCGTTTTATCAATATAATGATTGTGAGAGATATAACAATTTTGGGACATCGCTATTGTCCTATGTTTATCATTGATTTTAGTTTTCGTGTTCACTGGTTAGATGGCGTTGGTTTTCTTAGTACCAGTAAATGACATAATAAACTATATGTATTTTAACAATAAAGAAAAATATACGTACATTAATGAAAAAGAAAAATATACGTATATTAATGATAATTATTGTGCAATTTGTGTATTTACCCTGTGGTATTTGTTGGCACTACCAAGCACATAGCAAAATAGTAGATATTATGATTACTGTTTGAAGTTATTTAAAAACCGAAATCTGACGTGACGTTTCTTATTGTGTGTACGTTGACGTCGTTGATGATGTTGGTTTCTCTTGGTGTTGTCTTGATGTCTTGCTCGTTGGTCGGTTTCTCAATATATGATTGTAATAGGTAACAAACTGGGACATGGCTATTGTCCTTATGTTTATGTATGACTTGAGTTGTCGTTCTTTTTGGGTAGGTGGCGTTAGATCGCCTTGTACTAATTAAATTAAAAATGTGAGTTTTAATAATAATAATTACGTACATTGTGCGTTTTTTATGTCTTGATTTTTTTTGTTTATCCGACCGAGTATATAGCAATATAGTATGTGCTGGTCTTTCGTTGTCGTTGGTGTCTTGTGATTTTTTTTTTTTTTTTTTTTTTTTGTATAGCCGTCTGTCCTGACAAGCACAAAATCTGTCAACTGTAGATTGTGCTCGACAAAAATCTTGGCTGTTTTGGTGCGCTCTTGTTGTGCGTCTGTTATGCGCACGTGCGTTGTGCAGCTTTTCTGCGTACTGTTGTACGTCTTATGCGCGCTGATTGTTTGACTTGGTGCGCCCCCCCATGGGCGTCTTGTTGCGCACTCGTTGTGCGGCTTTCTGCGCACTCGTTGTGCGACTTGTTGCGCACTAGTTGTGCGTCTTGAGACCTGCTTGAGTTTGGCAGTTAGCTGCTGGATCCATGAGCTAAAACGACTGCTGCGTAAGCTTGGAACTGCGTGGCTGCTGCCAGGTTGGTAAGCGGTAAAGTCAGTGTATTACTTGTCCGTGGCCGGACCTCATGTCTGCCGTTAATGACTGCTGGGTAATGAGGGCCGTTATTTATTTGTCTTTTTAGGTGACCATGATGTGGTCAAGTTAATTTTATTTAATTTAAGTTATATCCCCTTGCCAGGACCGTATCTCTGGCGTCGGGAGTTTATGTGTGGTCAATTTGTTTTTATGTGTAGTCAAGTGTGTTTTTTTTTGTTATGTTTAAGATTTATCCCTTACCAGGACCGTATCTCTGGGGTCGGGAGTTTACGTTTATTTAAAATGTGGCGTTTAAAAGGTGGAGTTTTGCTCACTTTGGTGAAACTTGCACGGTTGTGTGCACTTCTTCGCCTGTTGTCCATACATTTGGTGGTAACAGCTAACGTCGTGAGGTGTCTTGTTTCGGCGTGGCTTGCCGAGTTTCGACGGTTGTTCGATCTTGCTGGTTTGGTCCTGTCTGGTAGGTTTGGAGCTGCCCGGTGGTTGTTGGGTTGGTTGAACACCCGTGGTCTTTCCATTTTCCTGTGAAAGGTGCACGTAGTGTCGTGTTTGTTGGTGTAAGATCTCCCACCGGTTGAATGTCGGTGAGGTGGTTGGTTTCTTGGTTCCCGCTGTAGGTATTTGTATTGTAGTGAAGTCTGGAAGTGATGATGTATCTACATTCTTGAATTCGTCCATTGTGGATACGGCGCGTCAGATTTAAATAATGTGTCGTAAATGATAAATATATAAAAAAAAAATTTTTGAAAGGTATTCAGAAATGCTAATGTGTTGCGATTTACTTGGTTGTGTCGGTATTGCTTTGAATGCGTTGTATTCGACGAGAAGAGATGAAAAGAAAAAAATGTTGAACCACAATACTGATGTCGAAAGAAAAAGAATTATTCGAAGTTGTTGGTTATCAGTTTAATTTAAGTACAATTCAATCACTTCGATTTGCGGAGTGTGACAAAAGAAAATAAAAATATATTCAAAATAATAAAACTTTAAACGCGAAGTAAAAAGAATAATTATTATTATTTGAGTCGCCGCCCGCCTCAATTCTGGTGCGCGAGTGGCCTATGTGGGTAGCTGTGTAGCGGCCGGCGTTCCACGTGGTGTGGAAGCGGCTGGCCTGCCCCGCCGCTCTGTGTCGCGGCTGCACACTCGGTAACAAGAGTACGGATTATTACATAGAAATCAATATGCTGCGAATAAATTGTATGTGAGTGTTACGGCAAATAATCTTTTAATTGTTACTATGATGTTGTATGAAATAGTGAAAGCAGAATTGTGGATGGTTTTACGTCTTTACGTTATAATTATTCTTTTTTAGTTTAATTTTATGCTGGATCTTACTGTATGCCAAATAAAATGATTTGATAGCTGGGAAAAAAAAATTTTTTAGAAAGGGGAGAAAGAAAAAAAAAAAAAAATATGAAAAGATGATACGGTTTGCTTGGTTCCTGGCCGCCTTGTATCAAAGGCGTGTTGTAATGGTAGTGGTCTGTTGTGCCGTGCGCTTCGCCTGCTGTCTGCATGTGCCGTGCGTGATGTGCTGCTTGCTGTGTTCGGCTGCCCACGTGCTGCTCGATGCCGGCGTCTGCTCGTGCTGCTGGATGTTGCAGATGTCGCTTGCTGTGCTGCGGCTATCTGGTGTTGCTCTAATTGCTTCGCTGCACCCCGTTGTTCACTGTTGGTTTTGGCTGAAAATTTCGCACAGAATTAGTTCTTACATATAATAAATTTTTTTGGCGTTGGTTTGAGTAGATAATAAAAAAGGTTTTTATTTGTAAAAATGATATTTGAAGCGTCGAAGTATGTCCTTAGGTATTAAGGTAAATTAAGCGTTATAATTTGTAGGAGCTGGTTACAGGGTAGATAAAAAGTGTGTACAAAAAAAAATTTTTGAAGTTAAGGTTATTTAAAGCAATTGTGAACGATCTTACCCTGCCGGTCAGCTCCTGACTCCTGCTTGGACGGTCCCCGCTCGGCTCGTGTTGGCGCGGAAAAAAAATGTTATTGTTGCTGATTGTTGCAAAAAAAAAAATGGAAAGGTTGCGTTTACCGTGTGTTCGCTGTGGGGTCACCAGTGTGGAATCTTTGTGTTCAATGAAGGGGTCACCAGTGTAGAAGTCTTCAGGGTCCTCTCCTGATTCTACTTAAATTCTATGCTCCGGATCTCTACTTTATAGTTGCCAAGTGTAGGCGATGAGGACTAGATATTAGAAGGTATAATTACTGTGATAAGTATATAAACTCGTTGAGTATAAACACTGAATTTATTTACGCAATTACATGTCACAAAGAATGTACAGTTAAATAATTAAATTCTATAATAAGAGAGCGAGATTAGTGCGCAGCCGGGCAGCGACACGTCCAAACCAAGAGTCATGTTGGGCCGCCCGTTCAGGCTTCTCGTTGTGCGGCCCGGCGTGGTAACATTCGAGTTGAGTGTCGCGTGTCAATACTTTACTAGCAGCGTCCGCCGCCCGGACCTCCACAATATGATAGTTTACCGAATGCTGCCCATGCCAGTCCTTGCCTTGTATCTATTTCTGCTTCTTGATTTTCTCTTCCTAGCTTTACTGTATGGCCGAGATATAAGAAGACAAGCTTTAAAAACAGTTATAGCCTTTACCTACATAATATTTAAGTAACATCGAGTTGACCTACATATTTCAGCGATGTAATTGTTACTGTGATTTCTGTGTTCTACATCACGCCCTATTCTGAGTGTTTTCTTTTCTTCTCTGCACCATAATACCTATCCCCGCCTAGATATCTTATTAAACCTTATATTGTCGCTATTATCGTGCGCCATTGTTGAACTTTTATACGGCGCTGTGGTGGCGATTGCGATGCCATCTAGCGGAGTTTAAATTAAAACGAATCTTTATCTGGAATAATGAAGAATAATAATTTACAACTTTTGGGTGAGTTATTCACTTTGTTATTGCAGCGCTCACAATGGGCTTTACTACCTCTTTTGGCTCAGAATTTTCTTAACTCGGGGATAACATTCGTTCAACATTGCCCAATTTTTTAAGGAATTTTCGACAATTTTAAGTACTATATCATTAAGCGACAAATTTTGACACGTGTACTTTTTCTGGATTATTTGTCGACAAACTGTTGGCAGTATGGCTGTTTTTTTTTTAGTGTAGGTAGAAGGTCTTGTTCGATTACGAACCATAATTACATAGATATTACTTATATTTAACTAGCTTTCCCGACAGACGTTGTCCAATCCTAATTTATACAAAAATACGTTTAAAATATGTTAAAAAAATATTTCTGAAATTCTATCAAAAATCTGCGTACTAATCTTTTGACACTCAATGGTTGTCAAGTAAATTCAATATTATATTTTATATTATTTTCTATCCCATTTTCGATATTTTATTAGATATTCTGTCATCCGGAGCGGAGAAGATACCAATAGACCAAGCAACATAAAGATCTGTACCCCTAGTATAAGTTAAGAGTTTCGAAAATTTTCCATACAAAAATGATCGGACGATTCGATCGTTTCATTTTATAACACTATTTGTACGTTTATAAGCGCTTATTAGCGTTCAATAAGCTTTCGATAAAACTTGTACTAGCACCACTGTTCAGCCAATCTCGATTTATAAGTGTTCGCACTAACCCGACTTTCTTTTATATTATAAGACAATAGGTTTTTTCTCGTGGCAGCTTTTTGTAGTACATTTTACGCTGATGTTTTTACTCTATATTTGTTGACAAAACTGTTGGCAGAAACTAGTTTACGATCCTACAAAAGAACTGCTTGGATTTACACAACTCAGAATGATAATATGGAGTAAAATTCACTAAATAACCTTTAAAAAATTGTCAAATGGCAATGAAATGAAACACGATCGCAGCGCCATTGTGGCGGGTCCCCGATGGTAACGAGAGGTATGCTCGACTGCCATTATTACAGTTTATATACGGAGGATAGTATGACGTGGCCGATCATTAACGACCTCTCTCGGATACTAAAATACCTAATTATTATATTGTTATTTTAGTGAAGATCATAACAAAATAACATTGTAATGACGTGCTAATTATTATTATTGGCTGTAATAGGATTTTCTTTATTGAAATTTTATAGTTAATTTGTCGGTGAGGTGATAATCATAGAGCACGGGAGACGGTGACGCACGTACAAGGTTGTCATTTGAGAACCTGCATAATCACAGCGCAAAGAGGAGTATCTCAAAAATTATAAAAAAAAAATAGATTTAATAAAAGTAATGAAAGAGGCATATACCCATTATTTTTAATTATTGAATAGGGGTGTTGAAGCTTAAGAGAGTACCTACCTAATTAATTTATATTGAGCTTGGTTATTTTTCTTGTTACTGTTAATGTTTTAAACCACCATTCTTTCTATGCTGCCTTGGCAGAAAAAATAACAAGCAAAGACCAACAGATGCTTAAAGAAGGAGGTCCACCAAGAGGCTTTTCGTCCTACCGATCAGGATTCTTAAAATCATTGGCATTGGCCTGGCTACAGGCGCTGATTAAATAGCTTTTATAATGATTTATTATTGACCTAGTCAGTAATGAATTTTCCCAAGTCAAATAAAGAGGTAAGAACAGCTAAAGCATTTTAACTGTTAAGGAATATGTATCTTCCATTTATCATGAATCTCCTGTTTCTTGATCTGTCCATCATGGGGAAAATCGATGCGCTCCTCCTGTCTACAGTATTGATCCCGGTTGAATACGGGAATTGAATGGAAAATTTTCGTAAAAATCATAGCAACAATTTTTTCCGGTTTTTTTTGCGCTCCGACCTGTAGTAGTCTATTTTGCTTCCCTTGATTGCTCATGTTTTCTCCCAATTAGAGCTTTTTCACTAATCACAGACATTCCCAAAGCTATTTACCAAAACTTTTTGCTCTCGAATAAGCTGTAAGGAGGTGGTGAGATTTTTTCACCTCATCTGATCAGAATCTACAGGTTCGATTATCTTCCAGTACCAGCTTTCTCAGGTGTTCCTTAATTCTTCGACCCGTTAAGAAGCCTGTTAGCGTTTGAATACCTATTTTACTTAAGCTGAAACATGTTTTGGTTCTGCTGGAGTTAAAAACACCAAAAAATTCCTTGGATTGCCTAAGTCCGGGAAGGCTGTTCCACTATTCTTCTCTTTCCTACCTTCCCATCCTTTTTATCTCTTCTTAAAAAAAAATCTGTTACTTAGACGGCAAAAATATTCTGATCCAAGCATAGCTACATATAGGTTGCCTGTTTATTGCTGATAATGCCCTTTATAAAGGACAACAAGTGTTGTGAGATTCATGGCATTTTGATTAGTACAATTTATTCCACCTTTATTCATTTTTATCTATGGGGTTTTGCAAGCAAGTGACTGATATTCAACCATTTGATGATACGCATTTTTGTAAGTCACGCCTTAATTTGATGTTATCATCGGAACCTATCAAATTATCAATCTGTAATGAAACTTATTAATAACCATGTCTGGAGATTTGAGAAGGTGGCGTCAGCGAAAACTAACAATCTACCTCGCACTATATGGATACGATACCTACACGATCATTAACCATAGAATTAATATCTTATTAATTAGTATCAGGTTTATATTGAAATGTTACAATAGGACCAAAATTATCAATACTTCATAGAAATAAGAGCTGTAATTATGTGAATGTAGAAATATCCATCCGTATAAATGATAAAAGTAAATGCTAAAGCAGGGATGGAAGGTGTGAAAAGGAGATCGAAGAAGGAAACTGCCTGGTAGAAAGTTCGGCTGTGCACTTAGACCTCCAATGAGAAATAGAACGTATCTCCTAAATCCAAATAGTTGATGCACAATGCAATCCTGATACCATCCATGATGTATGGGGGTAAAATTTGGACGTGGACGAAAAATCTGAAATTTGGAATAAATGCTACTTACTTACTTTTCGAGTCCGGACTTCAGACTTTGCCACTCCAGTATGCAGCGATGGATATCGCTTTGTCATTCGCCCTCACAAGGTCCTCCACCCACAAGTCACCTGCATCGACGGGCACGTCAACAAGTGCAGGTCGTCCTGCAGCTCCCCACAGTCACAGCTCACGTAAAATAAGGAATAAATGCTGTGGAAATGAGATCACTGCGTAGGATATGCGGAAAGAAACTGATTGATAAGGTGAGGAACGATAATATAAGTAAGGAATGTGGAGTGGATGTTAGCGTAGTGACTAGAATGAAAGTGAATAAATTAAGATGGTTTGGGCATGTAGATAGAGTGCCTAAAGGAAATATTAATCTGAAAGAATGGACGCAGACGAGACCAACCTTGAATGATATGGTCCGTCTTAAAGGAGGGCTAAGTCAGGAGCAAAAGAAAAATAAGAGCATGTATGCGGAATGTAATTATGAAGTTTTGATTCTTAGTAAATATGTAGGTTAAAATGAAATTTTATAGGTTAAAAATTAGTATTCTTTTGATTTTACTCATAGTATTATGGAATATACACGAGTCTTGTGATTGGATTTCAAAAAAAATATATATTTCACTGAAATTAATTTTCTCGACGTTTTCGAGGGTGTAGATACCCGTACGCGTACGCCAAATATGTGTGCGCACCCATAACTCATAGTAATTCTTATCCGATTTGATTGAAATTTTGTAGAACGGTTAGCCCCTCGATGTAAATTAGTCAGTAAAATGTTGAGATCTGTACCTTCAGGGGAACCCTCTTAAAGTATCCAAAGAAAATTTCACTTGTTCTAGAAAAAGACCTTAAAAAAAAATTCTTCGATTTTCATAAAATTTGGAATACGGGTTGGTCTTATGCTCCTACACAAGCACGTAAAATTTGAGGTCCGTAACTTCAGTGGGTCCCCCAAAGTACCGATTAATATTGAATATTATGTAGTTCTAAAGCAGATAATAAAAAGCTCCAATAATCGATATCATTTTAAAGTTTCTATAATAATTCCAAGAATAAATTAATTTTAATCGTAAAATTATGAATTTTTATGCAAAGATATGTTTTACACGAAAAGGCTGTTATAATATACTATGAGTTCTGGGCTACCCTAGGTTAGCAGCTTTTTTTTTTGAAATTTTCATGACTTTTAAAATGAAGCCGGTACTGAAGGGGTTAGGTGAGTATAGATAGTTGGAATCAATAGAAAAAAAATAGGCACCATAATTTTTTTTTGTAAAACACTGAGATGCCGTACTTTGACATCTTATTACCTACTGAAGCTGCAGTGTGACAAATATTTCGAGTCAGCGGCATTATGATATAGGGGTTCAAAGGTTTAGAAAACATTTCTTGGAAATATGCAGTTATTGTTGCTTTAAAAGTTTTGTCCTTTTAGAATAGGAAAGATCGAGCTATGACAGTGATAATACTTCAACAACCTCTGCGTTGTTTATTGCTTTTTTCCAATATTATGTCCTTTGCGTTTCTCTAAGACTGATCTCTAAGATCTGATTTTTTGCCAAGATTAAGTGGGAGGTAGGTGCATGGTTTATAAAGTTCCACTCGAAAATCAAAGGTAAAGGGTTCATGGTATCTTGGTTCCATTTCACCCCTAATCTTCAACTGCAACCCTGGCCATGTAGGGTTGACGAGGAGCCGTAAAGTGTTGAGTATCCACTTCATCCCTCTTACCACCACTCAATTATGATTATTATGACTTGATCTACAAACGCATACATAGGGCCCCATAACACATCCCTGTGGCACCCCTAGTGGAGGAGTTATTAGCCGAGTGTAGAAAGTAAAATTTAACGTTGATTGTTTACGAGGTAATTAGGTTGGACCGTCTATCTATAAGGGGTGATATTAATTATGAACATAATTTTAATGGATGGTGGATACACCTATGTAGTAATAAAATTGTATTTTCTGGAACATAAACTTCACAGTCTGCCGAAGACAGGCGACAGTGTAGTAGGGTGGAAATGGTACCCAAAAACAAACACCAGGCGTCGTTGTATAATTTCCTTATTTAATTTTTATCGAAATTTTTCGAGCCTAGATGTTTCGAAAAACAAGCCTTAATTTGAACTAGGTAAGAATTAAATTGTAGTTTAAATCTTGGTAGTTTTAATCATAGTCTTGATATTATCTTGCATGCTATTTATATGCCTACGGGTTTTTCCTTATTTACTTTGTGAAATTATTGTATTGAAAAAAAAAAATGTTTTTACCACAGATTTCACGTCCAAAAATCTTTTAGGCTAGTAGCTTTTATGCATATTTTACATGATAGTTAAAAAGTGTGTAAAAAAGAAACTAAATACCTACCTAGGTAAGTATTTTATTGAATTCCAAATATGGAATTAAAACTGAAATTCATTACGATTAAGTGACTTTTTAAATCCAACCCGAAGGGTTTTTTGGGAAACTGATCTACTTAATACATAACCACATTCGTAATGTTATTATTCTGCAAAGAACCTTATTCCTTCTTATTTAGCTTAATTATTCTGCGCAGCTTCACAAAAACTTAATGTCACTTATGACAAACGTTCAGAAGATTAACAAAAAAAAAAGAGTTGAAACAATCGTCGCCTGAACAGATCGATTAAGAGGTTCCAGATAGAAAGCCCTATGGACTGACAAATCAATTAAACCCTGTATTATACGAAATGAAAATCATTGCGTCGAATATCTTTATTCTTTTGTGAATGTCATTTTTATTTCTGTTCTTAACAACTATTGTCGTAAAAATTATTATATTGATCGATTAAATATTAATGCAACGGGTTGCCTAATAATTATTGTGGGTCATTATTAATCTATGTTTATGATCCATACGATCTTTATGACAAAAACAGACTCAACGCATGAACCATTTCTGCTAATTTTATGGATCGTTTATAGTTTTTTAGTCCTCATCAACTGTACAGAGAATTGATACTCTTTTTAGAAATCATCTAAGATTATCTTGCTTTATAGGTTTAGATGGCGTTTTTGTTTGTTGGGTTCATATTGCTAACCAGTCGGTGGCAATACAATACGACCCGTTGGATCGCTAGTCGGTCAAGTCCCAACATCTACCGTAATGTGTATATTGGATTTATTTTGCGGCGGTGTTCTTGGATTTAACAGTATAAGCAATTAAGCATCCCAAGATGATATCTATATACATACATAGATCCATACATAGATCCTTGGCGCGACAAGCCTGTAAAGGTCTCGGCTTCCTCCAGAAGATTTCTCCATTTCTTCTCCATGCTCCGACAAATACCCCCAGTCTAAGGGGTCTTTCCATCGAGCCATCCCAGCCTGGACTCCGGGTCTTTCAATGTTCCTCCTTCCAGTGGCTATTCCATTGAAAATTTCTTTGAAAACGAAATCGATATCTTGGCTTTTTTATCTTTGGTATGCAGTAGCGTCTTCGAGATAATTTCCTCACATATTCTCCATATTATGAACCTTCAGTACCTTCTACTTGTTGCTACTTAAGAGAAATTTTTGCCCATCTTTTTTATTTGACCTTTTGAGTGTCGTTACGCGGAGATTTTCAACAGTATTGAGATGCTGGTTTAATGCACATTTTGTCAGAGTATTTATGGCATGGTTTTTGACTACGAATAGATCCCCTGCCCTTGCTTTTTGCAAGTTCGTCGACGATATTGTTATCTTTAATTACATTATTTTGGTTATTTATTTACACTTAATCATTGATGCGTGTTGTCTTTCAGTCCTTGCTTAGTTTTCCTTGATAATTTTGAATACTTCTTATAAAATATGAGATCTTATATTCATCAGTTGTTTTACTTCTGTGTGTAATTTTAAGTTTTGCATTCTGTGTAGTGATTAAATTGAAAACGTTTGTGAACACGCAAGTAGATATGCCATAAAATGATAGGTATGTGTATATCTTGTAATTATTATTAGTCATACCATTAAAACTCCCACTAAAGCGGAAAGTGCTGGTACAATTACCGGTAATTGCATTCTGACTCGTAATGAGAAGTAAATCTACAGTTTCACAATGTACACAACATCAGAGCAACAAATTCTAAGCTAGGTAAGGTACCTGCATACCTACCTTTTACAAAACAAATAAAAAAAAGACCATGCATCAGGATGACGGAGGAAACCTCCAGTGATATTTTCATGCAACCTCTCCTATTGTTTGTTCGATGTTTTTGATCCACGACATTTTTGGTCGACTACCTTTCCAATCAGCCTTTTTGATTATTTTTCTAATCCTTTCAGCCTCCTTTTTATTCAGCATGCACAAATCATCTCAGTTTTCTTACAACTCTAACTTCTAAATCATTGCGTATGTTTAAAACAGACGCAGGAGGTCCAGTAATTAAAACGGTAGCTAGTAGCTACATTCAATTAATGAACGTACTTAGTTCAATATATTGTTCCAACAGTTGAAATGAATAGTCTTGTAGGTATTGTATGGGAGTGTTCAGATGTTATCTGAATAAGCCATCAGAAGACATTAAAGTGTTTGGATAGTTAGTCGAAAAGCGACTAATTTTTATTTATCTGTTTTGATGTCCAGAACACCAAGAACTAATAAAACTACGGCGGAATGTCACATGCGGGAGATTTGATTAGTACTTCAGGGCAATGTGCTCTCTTTATTATACTCTGCTTAGCAAAGGTTCGATCCACAATTGTGTTTTATTAAAGTAGTATAAAAATTATCTTTATAAAAATTTCCGGGGTCGGCAAAAATAAGAAAAAGACCTCTGAAGCGCTGGAGTGAGAGCTGGTCGTCGTGCACCCAAATGGCCTAAATCGTCTAAAAATATGTTCTAAGACGAAGAAAAGGATGTTATCCTAGACACATGTCGAAGAAGAATCTAGAAGACTAAATAGAATCTTGAATATTTGGATGTCAAAATTTACACGAGATCAAGGACTAGGGATAGGTAAGTACTGATGGCGCGAGGAACATAAGGACTTGGAAAGCCTATCCAACGAAAATTTGACAAGACATGGTAAAATTTTTGATTATAAATTATTGTATTCCTAGACTCTCTTTGTGGTATATAGGTGCACTATACTTGCTGATTGGTTTTATAAATCCATACCTATCTCTCCTGGAAACTATTCAATATTATTAGACATCGAGGATCCAATTTTAAATGACTATAAAGGACGACGTGTCATCTCTATTCTGTTTGGCAAGATTGGTGTAGAAATACCAGATAACACTCATATTTATTATGATTCATTCAGAAATGATTTCACCAAAATGACTCAACATATCGACCATCTGAAAAAATCAGTATGTTTTTTTCAAGAAGGACTGCATGATCCTGGCAGATAATGCGATCCGAAGATCATACTGCAAGCGACTATAATTAGAAGAATTATAAATATTTGGGCATAATTTCTGATGCAGGCCATCTTCCAGCAATACATTGTGGTAATGAATGAGCAAAATTAATAGAACTTTTTGTTGTTGATGTGTTCAAAAACATCATCACTAGCCGTCATTCGTTCCCTACTGGTGGACATCCTTCATTCCCACTTTTTATCTCATTCTATTTTGGCCATTGATTATATGAGGTGTTAACTACTAATTTGGGCACAATATTCTGAATTTAGGGAAGGGTTTTTGTTTTTCATAAGGTCAGACTTTACCAGACAACTTATACGCACGACTGTATGGACGCGAAGCCGTTGATTCACAGTGTTTTACTCTTAAGTAGTTTTGTGTCGAAGTGCATTGCGTTGTATATTGCCTGGATAGGAGCTCATACACACACAACAAGACGCATTGTCATTATTGCGAGGGAGTTTAATTGGTGTCAAGTACTCGAATAGGTCGATACCATCAGTTTGGTCCACCTACTGGCATCGGTGTAAATGAACCATGAGCACACACGTGTAAAGATAATCGCTTGTGGTAATAAAAGGGTTACGTCATCAGATCATGGTGTGAAATTTTAAGCAAATCCTACTTATAGCCAAGTACTTAGGTGAGCTGGAGTAGACAAAGAGTTATAGTGAGCTATCAAGGTTTACAAGATCTCATAGGCCATATACTGCGGATAGGCCATGTAACGAGGACATGGCAGGAGACAAACTTCATGACTGCGCAACATAACAGACTGGACCGGCATTCGAAGTGAGGAGAGGAGTTGTTGTTCCAGGCGGTTCAAGAAAGAGATTTACCGAAGTAATCGCCAACGTTGAGGACACCAGACAGGGCACTTGAAGAAGAAAAAGTAGTTCTTTAGTTACTTTGTTCATTACTGAACATGAGCCTCTCCTGTTACTCTGTATCCTTCTTATCTTCTCAAACGATACACAGTTTTCTGTCAATTTATGGATATAGGTCTATTTCGCAAGCTTACAATATAGGTATCTCTAACGTTACCTATGTAGGTCTTTCAAGATAGGAAAGCATGTCTCTTTTGTAGCCATATATAGGTACATTTCTGTCCACTTCTTGAATCATACACATAATAATAATAGACGTGCATAGAGAATGGACGGATTCTTTCTGTGGTACAATAATAATTAATCTGAGCAACCCAGGAGAAAGAAAGATTCTCCACAGTGCTTGGAAACGTTGGGTCTACCTGACATGGGCCAGTAATAGAAGAAGAAGATTTACTTCGATTTATGACTAGGTCAAAAGGTAGGTTTATTCGTAAGATTATCTATTGTGTGTTTACATTAATTGTGTATTTTATATTAAAATCGCTGTTATTTTTTTAAATTCACTAAAAAAGTAACGCCAGCTATAACCAATAAATCATGCTGGCCAATTTTTAATACTACGAAAATGATCCACGATCAGAATAGATAAAAAAGATATGCATATTTTTTAAGCTTTAACTCGTTTGCGAGTGATACAGGAAGGAAGCTATTGATTGAAAATAATACTCAGGCAAAGAATAGTAGCGTTGGCAAAAATTCGAAGAATGGCCAAGCCACGTGAATCGATAAAGTTTCCCAGAATGTTTTAATGGAGACCGTGGACAACTTAGAAGTCTTATCCTTCGTTTCGAGACGATCGGGCCACATTTTTCTCTCTGTGGTTTTGCATTTTTTTGCATCAACAAGTTTCTTAGACACCATTTTGCATCACCACTTTTTTATTTTAAACAGTCTGTTTAGGAATTTTTCTTCACTCAGTACGTCAGCTTTAAAGTCGAAATCGATCTTGTGTTCTGCTCATGAAAATAGCATTTCATTATTTTGTTATTAGAAAAACAGCAGTGACCGATGAATTCCAACCAAGATTAATCACACATGACGGTAAACAGAGAACGTCGAATGAACAAACACCAGCTAATTGGCTACTCTGTATAATCTCCATTACAGGCAAGAACAACAAGAGAGATACGACAGATGTACGGATGATGGCGGGGGAGTTGAGCACACACGGGGATGAGGCATTGACCGGATTGACAGGTCTTAGCGGAGGTGGATTCGTGGAGAAATAAAAGAAGATCAGCTTAAGGAATATCGCCTAATTAATGCTGTTTACTGAATATCTATGTTTGGATAATATTTTTGTACTATGAAACGCTGAGTCGATTACCGGGATCAATCGGTACGTTTGAAATCGCTCAAATAAAAGAGTAAAGTCATTCTTTAATTTTGGAAAGGTTTAATCATAATAATAAGGTTCAATAATAATTTCCTACCGAAAGTCAAGATATCAGAAAATAGAGAAAAATAGATTTCCATAATGAATATCAAATTAACACAATTGATAGGAAAATGGATCACAAATGTACCAGATATGACATTTAATATATTGAAGAGACAAGAAGAGATACAAAGAAAAAATACCATTAATGCTTAGATAAATATAAAAATGGTTGAAAATTATAAAAATCGAGTTTGTGCCAACTCGAGTAAAACCGGCTTTTATTACATAGATTGATTATTGAGGTTTTTACTAACCTTTGCTGTTTCTGGTTGAGAAGGCATTGACACCACCGTGGGAATGAGAAGAACAGCATTATTCCTCTGAATGTACTCTTGAAGTGTCATACAGTAGTTTTGGTCATTCATAGCAGCTTTTTCATCAAAATATTTCGAATTGCTATTATCACTTTTGATGAAGTTTACATTGGTTTTTCAAAATTGTTTATTTGTTTTATAATTTTTATCATTTGCGATAATTTGAAATCCTATAAAAGCATTTGCATTTGATAGTTTTTCTCTAGATTTAACTATTATTCTTGAAGGCACATGAGTTTCATTTTTATTGTTGTGTAAAACTTTTGCATTAGTCGTAAATTTATCATCTGGATTTTTTAAATATTATCTTCTTCACGGGTTTTGTTCAAAAAATTCTTAGATACTTCAAAAATTTCTGTTTCTGTCTTTTCTACTCTTCGATTTCCATTCCTGTATCATTTTTACCTATCACTTCATCATTATCGGTTTCCATGTTTTCATTTTTGGTTCCGCATTGCTCACCATTTATTTCTCTTCAATTTTTTTTTTCAAACTCGTGTAGACAATCTTGTTTCATATTTTCCAAAATGGCTTCTCGAATCTGGAAAAAGAAAAAAAAATGTCTTTAATATCTAAATAGGTAGCCAAATATTTTTTGTCACAAAAGAAAAGATTAGCTGATTTAACCTTCACACCGCTTGTCTGCATTACAATCTTCTGCCCTACGTTCAGGGCATTCATAAATCTTAAACTTCATGGAACGCTCCCCACAATCTTAAGCAATATACCATGATTAAGGCCAAACAGAATGGCCCGGGGCATAGGCGATAATATGACGAAGGTATAACGACACCTTGAAAAGGGCAAGCGCTATCCCAAGGGAGCTCCATATTCATTCTGATTAGACGCAACAAGGAGTAACTCTTCATCTCAAAGGTGTGGGGCTGAGATTGTCTTGTTTATGTTCACATACAGTGTGTTCTTTGAATATCAAATGGTTTCACCGTAACGTTTAAAAGACAATCTTCACGTTTTCAAAAATGTTCTTTCCTTTCTAAAAGTTTGGTTATTTGGCGCTCTCTTTTTATTTTCATGGTATTAAATAGGATGACCTCTCCAAATATTTATATATTTAGTTTAAAATTGCCAACTTTCATCAAAAATGTGAATTTTATTGTAGGGATTGAATTGTATTTTAGGGATTTTGCTCTCTTCTACTGTTGATTCGAAGACTGCAATTTGTTAAGATTTTTTGCCATTAGATGAGGATTTAGAGACAGTAGGCTTAATGCAAACGACCGTCTTAGATTTAAATGAAGGATAGTAAATGTCCCTTAAAACAGAGGGTGATAGTGGCGATATTTTCTGATCAAGAGGTCCAGAGTTCAATTCCTTTTTTAATGTTTTACTTAAAATTTCTACCTGTCTAGATTGGACTAAACCAATTGACTGCAAAAACTATCCGCACAAAGGAGTATTTTTTATATTTCTATTTATTTATGCTAAAAACAGGCTTTGTTGAAATATTAAGGTAAAACTGACATTTGAAAATGCAGAAACTATGACTTCTTGTGACATTTGACAGTAAAACTTATTAAGAAGGCACATTTTACAATAGATTTTCTAATGAAGTGCTACTTCAATTATTAAGAGAGAGACATTCAATATTGTGGCAGTGTAAAGAATTCTTTAAACTGTTGTATAAGTTTTCGATGATCGAATATCGAAACAATCATCGAAAGAGTTTCGAAAATTTTCGAAATGATCGAACGATTCGATCGTTTGGTTTTAGATCACTATTTGCACGCTTATAAGCGCTTATCAGCGTGAAATAAGCTTTCGATAAAACTCGTACTAGCCCCACTGAGACAAAGATGGGTATTATTTCTACTAAAAATAACCTATATAACCTGCTTTAACAGCGATCATATTCTCAGTATTCAAAGATACAGAGACAAAAAAAATTGTTAGAAAGTCCCTATTATTTTCCCCACACCCTATACTATAAATACTATAATACAACTCAACGATGTTTGTACTAAACTTACAAATATAGCATCTACTCTTGGAATATGTTCACAGTCTTAACATGGTCTCGATTACAGCCCAAGGTAATCAGCGGGTAGGCAGAGAGGAAGCCATGTATGTTCCTACCTAGGCTGGGTATTCCCGTAAGGCAATGAAGACACTAAATCATTAGACTGAAACATAAGTAATACTATGATAACATTCCTACATCCAGTGACATTAAAATTTAAAACACTTCTCGACATGTACCTACATTGTACATGTTCAATATCTCATGTAGGTATACAACAAGTAGATATTCAATAATTAATTAAATATTAAGATAAAAGTTGTAAATTATTGAAAACAAGAGAGCAACCAAATTTAAAGACTGCGACTGCTGTCATGTATTTGGCGCCAGGATATGCATATTGAATAATATATCCATTTTTGTTAATGTCTTATCTTTATTGCCTATTGGCTTTGTTGGAGCACAGAGTTCTAATTATGACAAATTCTTATTACCATTTTTCAGGACTAGATCTTAACGGATATGTAACAACTAATGACTAACAATTTATTACTGCTGTTCGATTTTTAAATGGAACAAACCACTACGGGCTTACGACCGTCATTTACTGTTATTTAAGCTTATTTGGCTCAGAATATTATACCTATATATCATGCCGGAAATTCTTAATAGTTAGGTGTGTGAACATAAGTCCATCCATCAATGGTAAAGATCCCAAGAACAATATTTCACTATTCTCATATTTACATATTGAACCGTATCATTCTACAATATTGTTTTCCAAGTTTGATTTGGAATGAGAATTGACAATCTCAGACTAATTTTAAGACAAAGACGATTAGGCCAAGGATAATGACTACTTGGTAAGCCAGGAAACAGAGAAGGAACAACACCGAGTTAACTTCAAAAGGGAGACTTCCTTCTAGTTCCTGTTGGCAACTCCGCGATCAACAAATCACCACATCAAGAACCTTCACTAATTACTCGGGTACCAGATTATAAAAGACATATTATCTCCTCCTGTCTGTGTCCCTCTTCGTTGGCTGCCATCTCCTCCTGCGCCTCATCATCTTATTCCGATTATGATTAACAGGATCTTGTACCGGAAGTCTTCCCGCATCCAACTTGGAGGGATAATAATTATTGTTCGAACAAATGATACGTCGTCGCTTGAAGGGGAGCGAAATATGTGTACTTAGGTAGCTACTCACTTCTCTAAATGCAAAGTGTTTCATTGAATCTTGAGATGATCTTATATTGTTGATGCATTCAAAACCCTAGATCAAAAACCTTCGTCTAAATGATGACTCCGCGCCGTTATCTAAAAACTATTGCTATTTTTTTCACTCCGTGCACGCACATGCTCGTTCTTCCAGCTAACCTCTGCCGACCCTTAGGTCTTGCAACGGCAGGTTATCATTGAAGACATTTTTCTTTATGCAAACACACTTAACTGACTTGCCCATGCCCATTCCTCATATAGGCACCTACAATTTCTGTTATATTTTGTCAATCGAATTCAAGTACTTTTTTTATTCACTTAGCATCATTTTTTGGGCCTTCTGAATATCGCAACCAATATTGCAGGTACGCGTAACTTGATTTTTTTTTTCAATATTTTTATTTAGAGACTTTAATTTTTTTAATGAATCTGGGCTCACCCAATGTAATATAATAACAAATACACTTTCGAGATCTTTCACATAAAGCAAAGATTGTGTTGTGATAGTGGAAATGGTCGGCACCAGGATTCGAAACCACGACATCCAATACGCTGTACGTACGAAAGTCGTCAACAACTGATTCCACTGTACTTACCACTTCGTTTCCCACATGTTCCTTCGAAAAAAAATTAAACCTGCTTGTTGTTGCAAATATAAATAAAAAATTTACGAGTCAAAAACGAAGGTAAATGTGAATGAAATAAGGTGACAATCATCCGATTGATGGGGAAAAACACAAAAAATACCAAAAAAATTGTTGACGATATTCATAATGCTAAAAAAAATATTAAGCGAATAAGAAAAGTAGATACCTACTTACTTAAATTCGATTGAAAAATAAAATAAAATGTATGAGAGTAAAGTCAATCCAAATGTGTTTACGTAGAGAATATTAAAGGAGGCAAATAATTCTCTCTGTCTAGGTTTGAAGGGATACTGTGTGTCACGGACAAAAAAACGATTATTTTCCATTCGCTTGATTAAACGCAGGAATCGTACCAAGTTGCAAATCATGTCACAAATATAGGATAATTATATTACAAAATGATAGTCTGTTAGTTGAACTATAAGACTATTATATGACTTTCTACTATGAAGAATCAGCAAATCAAATTATATTTTGTGCTAATTCGATATGGATTAATAATGCGAAGCGTTCAAATCATCAAAATAATATTATTACCTACCATCCGCTATCTATTCGATGGTTATATTCATCGGCACACTTGATGAAAGAGATTTATAACAAATTTTACACACATACTTAACACACACACACGATGCCATAATCTATTGTGCGAGCGTGGGGCGTCATTGAAAATCAAAGTAGTGGAAACTATAATATAAAAACATTAAAATGAGGGACAGACAATGGATAGGAAACTGTTCGCGTCTGTAGGATTCTGTTTTTCCATTCTGTGTTTCTCCAGTATAATAAATACGACAGATTATTTCAAGTTATAACGTTTATTATTAGCTGTTCTGCTATTAAATACAAATTCGTTTTTTTGTAAGCTTGAATAATCTAGCAACATTTAAAATGCACATGTCTCGACACTCTATGGCCTGTATCAATAAATGTCAGTGATAAAAATGTGACTTTGCGCGACGTGTGGTTTTTCTTCATAATGGATTTACTCAAAGGAACTTAAAATTGTAGATCGTCGGTTTTTCGAATATGTCATAGAAGAAGGCTTTTACTTACTTGCAGATTGCCAGATTTGATCAATCATTTCTATAATATGACCCTATCTAAAAATAGAGAATTATTTTCAGTGGTCATCGCATCACGCGCGAACTGAAGGTTCGATTTCGCTAATTCCTTTTTTTATGTGTTTGCTGTTGTCAGAAGAAGAAAAAATAACAAGAAAGTTTCCCGTAATGTTAAACAATTTAAGAAACCATAGATAAAGGTAACCTATTAGTGCTTATTATAATATATTTTAATTCTAATTTTGAATTTAAATTGGCGTTTGACAGAAACTGTCAGATGTAGCACGATCAACAGATGCATTGGTCGGATTTATATTAGTTAAAATGTTATTAATTTAACATTAAGTATACAAATTCGAATTCGATACTCATAGTTAGGACAACAGGACAACGTCTGTCGGGAAGCTAGTTTAAGATAACTAATATGCAATCTACACTTTAAACAAATTTATTTCATACCTACATATTGGATATGACTTTCGATAGTCCTCTCATAGGATAGCTTAATATGGTACTTAATCTTTGAGAAACGTTGCTCTATCTTCTACCCCTTAAATATTACAACAATACATTATGTTTTATTGTGTCGATAATGGGGGATGATGATTCAAGACAAGGTGAATAAAGATAAGGGTTGCTCTTTCGATTGAGACACCTACCACCTCCAAGTAGGAAGGCACTTCCCAGTCTCTTTGAAGAAAGTTTCCATGACTCATGCTCCTATAAATCAGAATATTACATTGTATTCTGACTTCGTCATGCGTGACCGCTTGTAGGTATGTTGAGTCTCTGGAAGAGTAACCCATGGTTAATGGATATTAATAAATTGATTATACGTAACTCTTTGATGCATGCGTTTTCCTTGTACTTGCATAGGTTTTTGAGTTCATTTATGGAAATTTCGATAAATTACCTGTAATTCATAGAACCATGCATGGTGAGTATTCAAGGTATTGATGCCTACATTTTAGACAAAATCTCTAGTATAGTCAGTTATACCACAGACACCTGCTGTTATATTAACTGTAATTGGATTTACAGACTTAAGATGAATGTCAATAAAACAAAGGTGCTTGTTTTTGAAAGAGAAGATTTAAGAACGCAATGTTGTGTGAATGTGAATGATGAGAACTTGGAACAAGTGGATGAGTATGTTTATTTAGGTAGTCTATTTAGCAGAGATGGAAGATGTGAAAAGGAGATTGAAAGAAGGAAACTGGCTGGTAGAAGGGTTGGCGGTGCACTAAGACCTCTTATGAGAAATATGAACGTATCTCTTAAATCCAAACAGCTGATGCACAATGCAATCCTGATACCATCCATGATGTATGGGAGTGAAACATGGACATGGACGAAAAATATGGAAGTTGGAATTAATGCTGTGGAAACGAGATCACTCCGTAGAATATGCGGGAAGAGACTGATTGATAAGGTGAGGAATGAGTATATTAGAAAGGAATGTGGAGTGGATGTTAGTGTAGTGACTAGAATGAAAGTTAATAAATTAAGGTGGTTTGGGCATGTAGAGAGAATGAACGAGGAAAGAATGACAAAAAGGATATATAAATCTGAAAGAATGGGTGCACGCAGACGAGGTCGACCTCGAATGACATGGTCCGATCATATCGGTTCAGTCTTAGAGGAGGGCCAAGTCAGGAGCAAAAGAAATAGGAGAGCATGTATGCGGAATGTTATGCGTTTGGAAGAAGCGAAAGAGGTTTGTTTGGATAGGAAAGAATGGAAATCCGTACTCTCTGCATACCCCCTTCGGGAAACGGCGTGATGGGTAAAAAAAAAAATTACAGACGAATAATGTAAGTACGTAATTTTTGCATAAGTTGGATTGGTTCTGTCAATGCATTAAAAATATTTCGCGTGAGTTAGAGTAAATACTTAAAATTATTAACGAAAACCTAAAGTTTAGAACAAAATAACCAAATTTTATTTATAGGATGTTGATACAACAAACAATAATTTCTGTGGGGCTAGTACGAGTTTTATCGAAAGCTAATTGTACGTAAATAAGCGCTTATTAACGTGTAAATAGTATTCTTAAATCAAACGATCGAATCATTCGATCATTTTTGTATGGAAATTTAACGAAACTCTTTCGATGATCGTTTCGATATTCGATCATCGAAAACTTATACTAGGGCTACCTGTTTATAGTACCGGCAAAAAAAAATCTTGACGATTAGCAAGGAACAACGATAACCTACGAAAACCCCTCTGCGTCGCCACCACACTATCATTGTTTTTAACGAACGTTTCTACGACAAAGCCTCGATGCTCACCGAACCACTGCTTGTGACTATTGAAATGAAAATGGCGTCCCTTCCTCCACCTTACGTTACTACTCCCACATCTCTAACCCACCAGTGCGCTCTACAATGAGTGTTTGAAACTAGGGAGTCCATTCTGCTCCACCCTGTACCTATTATATAATGACACCGTCTAATATTGGAAAATAGTACATAGGTACCTATTTTTTTTCTATCGAAATTATTATTCTAGGGCAAGTGAAATCTTTACAATTTTTAACATGCAAAGAATATAATGATTCATTGCTGATGTTCGCTTTTTAAACGGAACAAACCTCTACGGGCTTACGACCATCTTCTGCTGTTATTTCGAAGGCTGGCTTAACATACAAGTTTTTTTTTACTGAACACAAGATTTTTGTTATGCCGGTAAGTATTGTAATACAAAATGAAATTACCAGACTTTAATAGGTAGGTACTGTCGCTTATGTTTAACACAACATGAGGCAAATATTTTACGTTCATCCCTTAATTATATTTTGTATTACCTTTGACGTTAATTATTTTCATAATACAGAGATAATTAGATTTAATATCTCCGCCCAACAGTTGTTGCATGAATTTATAATGCCATAGGGGTGGTTATTGACCGATCACTATAATATAGAGTGAGCAGGAAAACTACTTTTTTGTACACCTATCCAATATAATAATTTTGCGTTTAGTGTCGACACGAAATGTAAACTGTTCTATGCTTGTGTTGCATATTCTCATGTACATAGATCACTCTCTCGAGAGTGAATTGCCACATCGTAAAGAAGAAGAAGAAGAATATTCTCATGTATGGGTTGTGCGTCTTGGCACCTGACCAAAGCCCAGGCACAAAAAGTATCTGCATTTAAAACGAAGTGCCTCAGGAGAATTTTGGGTGTAAGATGGTATCACCGCATCACGAACGACGCTATACGTCGGCGTACCTAGCGTGAGCCCATCACTTTATGGAGAGGGGACGGACTTGGCTGGAACATGCATGTGTTAAGGATACCGAATGACATCAGTTTGACGAGAAGAGCGCTGTTTTTTATACTATCACAGGGTCCCGAAGACGAAGAAGACCCTCTCATACTCTGTTCGCCTCTCGCTCCTGAGTAAGCAGAGCTGAGGAATCTGCATATGGTGTTGGAGGAAGTCATAAACATTGCGCAAGATCGAGGGTAATGGAGAGCTCTTGTTGCCTCCCTATGCCCCTATGTGAGGCGCAAAGGGAGTTTGGATTGCATTGCATCCAATATAATTGTATACATAATATAATTATGCTAAATTCGTTGTAGGTACCTTATTGGATTTTCAGAGCTTGGATAATTTTGCAATAGGTAGTCATATTATATTGACAGCTTTTGTGTATAGTCGAAAAAGTTTGGATATGCATTTCAGTCTTGTACTAGCTGCAGGATAAAATTCGTCCTAGGTTTTCAAAGAAAGGAAAGAGTCGTTTTAAGCCTTTCCATCAAGCATACATCCAGCAAGAATATGAATTACTGGGCGTATGCGTTAGAGATGTTGATCACAAGTGCCTTATAATGCTCTTTTCTCAAAATTCTGTGACTGGTAGTATCGAAACTTTGTCTGATTTTAGGACTCAAAATGTGATTGCAGGTTCTAAAGAGGCTGGTAGCAGGGTGCAGGACAGGTAGCAATAAGACCTATGATGAGAAACAATATAGGTAGGTACGTCTCACTACAAGCTGAAAAACTAGTGCATAACGCAATTCTGTTACCATCCATGATGTATGAATGTGAAACCTGGACGAAAAAAGAAGAATGTAGTATAAATGCAGAAGAGATGAAAGCTCTAGGTACGAAGAATATGTCGAAAGACTTTTGGGATATGTAATATTAAGAGAAATATGAGAGGTTATAATATGAGAAATTGTATGTTGGTGGAAGAAGCGAAAGAATTGTGCGTGGATAGAAAAAAGCGGAGATCCATTCTCTCTGCCAACCCCTTAAAGGACACGGTGTGATGAATAAAAAAATTATACCACACTAGCGAATGTCCTTAAAACATTCTATAGAATTGATCAAAGAACGAATGATATGCCTATGTTAAGACACAGAGAACTTGGTATAATTCGAAAGGATGAATATTAAAATTTGTTTTTTTATGTACATCGTAAACGGAACAGCAGAAATGTGTAAATAATTATTGTTATTGTTTGCAATCAGTCGAGTACGGGTGCATTAAAACCAAACGAATATAGAGCTAGAAGTGGAAGTAGAGTATATTTTCTTGATCGTTGATATGGACACTAATCTTTCATCGCCTAATAGTTAGTTCTTGGTTGTTATTGTTTCCATGGTGTACAATATTAGCCATAAAATAAAGTACGGTCTAGTTCTAGATTCGGCTCTATGTTCGTTTGTTGTAAACGCTCACTCTAATATATTAACTCTAACACAGAACAATCAAAATCCCCTGCAAAAAAAAATGTTTTTAAATCGTAATAAATTAACGTTTGAATGAAAATTAAGTAGGATTGTTCCACGTAAACCTCTGCTCAGCCAACAGGATGGTCCGCACATCCCATTTCCCTGTTCCATTTCGTTTCACATATTTTAGGGATTATTATTTTAGCATAGGAATCCTGAAAACGTTCCGTCAGTGCTCCATCCAGAATAAACAGCAGCTGACAGGGTTGCCACCGCATAAAGGTTAATAATACACGTTTTTTGTAAATCTTAAATTACATAATTATTATATAGAACAAGACATGGTCTCAAACGTTTAGAAAATACCACGGTATTACGCAGTTTCTAATACTGGCATTACACTACTTGCGAAGTTGATCGAAGAAAGGCGAATACGATTGTGTGGAGAGGCACTCCGCCTTACTTCGTCCAACCTCAGCTCGCCTCGAGCGACCTCCGTTTGTTGTCGGTTTTCGCGCCCGAGTCAAAGGACTCGAAGTTGCACGAAGTGCCGACACGAGGTGCCTCTCTACACTACTCCGCTAACTTCGTTCGCTTCAATACGTTGTCGTAGGTATTTCATAAGTATCTTCTCTAAAATGAGTATCTTATTTGGTGATTAAGGGTTTGACTTTCGAAAGCATCAGGTCAAAATCGGGAATTGATGAGATGAAATTTTTTTAATTCCCCAGATTGAGTCAGTTCAGCGAATTGTTGCTCCAGAGTATGACTGAAAAAAAAATAGTTATGAAAACATAAAATAAAAGCTTTGAATTAATTTTTCAATATTTAATCACTAAACTGGCTCTTTTCCGGTGCGTTGCAATCATCCACCATCTTCTTTTTAATTTTCTTCGAGTGATAAAAATAATACTAACGTAGTTGCACAAGACGCGTTGCGTGCGAGCGTTGGAGGTGGCGAGTTCCTTCCAATGTACTTCGGACTTCGTCGAGGAACTTCGCGAGTAGTGTAGTGGATGTATAACAGTTCCACTAAAGCTTCCGAGTATTCGGCTGGAGCTAACGAAGGAGTAAAGGCTAACCGCCCATCGCTAATATACCCGCGATATATTTATTTTTAAAAGCAAAATTGTGGCAACCCTGGGTGTGGTATTTAGTAACGGTGGAGCAGTCTAAGCTCTTAGGGATGATAACAGATTCATGATTGATAATAATATAATGACAGTAATATCTGGACTACCTCATCCCCACCTTCATATACAGCCTATTATTTCAAGTCTTTCCTATCCCGTCCACCTCCACACACACCCTGTGTATAACGTCACACACAGAGAGCACATCATAATATGATTTTATGTAGGTGTAAAGGTGTAAGAGATTAATATATTATTTCAAGTGTCTTTATAAATGAGTCTTTACTGCAGGGACGAAACACTTAGCACTCCTTTTAGAACAATATCATGCATAATATTATATTCGTCCGTAACTCGTGTATTTTCATTGAAACAATCTAACCCCACGCGAAATATTTATACTAGCTTTCCCGACAGACGTTGTCCTGTGGTTCTGACCCGAGGCTACTCGTTCATATGTGTATAATGTGCACTGCGCCCCCGGAAATGTATTTCTTTCGTCTTTATGTCAATGTTTTAAGGATGTCGAATGACAGTTGGCCAAGGAGAGCGCTGTGTTTCTAGACCTTCTCATATTGTGTTCCGCACGTTGGATGCAGATTTGAAGAATTTGGACATGGCGTGGGAGAAGGTCATACCAAAGCATTGCGCAATATCTCTTGTTGCAATGGAGAACTCTTGTTGCCTCCCTGTGGACCTAAGTGGGGTTTAAAGGGAGTGTAGAATAGACTACGTCTTTTAAACTGAATATTAAGAGTCAATCAAGTCTTCTTCTTCTTCCTGGTATTCTTCCAACTTATCACCTCTGATGACTGTTAATACGGTTGACTGTTTTCATTTGGAAGTTTTATATTCTTACCTTACCTTTACCTTTCAGCCTTCTTCTTGTGTCCACTATTGATCAAAGGCCTCCCTCTTGGACTTCCACACATCTCTGTCGGACACGACTCTCTTCCAGTGCAGGCCCGCTACTCTTTTAACGTCGTCGGACCATCTTTTTTTTTTTTTTTTTTTTTTTTTTTTTTTTTTTTTATTGGATACAGACAGCTTTATTAAGTTTACAATATTCAATATTTCATTTACATTTTTATAATGCCATTTATGTGTATCCCAATTATTTACATTAATTCACACATCTTGTCTGGGACATACCCAGTACCCACGCTTCTGGGTCCTGTTCTAGGCGTCCAGTCCAGCACTTTCTTCATCCACCTGCCATTAGACATACGCGCCACATTACCTGCCCAGCTCCACTCTGCGATTCTTTGGATCACATCTGTTACCTTGGTCTTTTCCCTTATCCAAACATTAGTTTTTCGATCCCTAAGTGAAATATTCAACATTCTTCTCTCCATTGGTGTTTGAGTGACTTTATATTCTATGGTTCTGGATTTGGTATTCTGTATGTAATGCTAGTTCTATGAAGTATCTTAGTACATTGCATCATTCAATGTTTTGAAGGTTTCTTATACTTAGGTGACGTGAGAGGTTCATTGACGTCTATTCATTTATCATGGTGTTCTTCGTTTAATGTGCCCATAACTTGCTTTTTTCTTCTAATTTACTATGTACGTATGTCAGTTAGTTCTAGGCTTTCTCAATTTTTGATTTTATCCTGAAGTGATACTCCCGTCCCGCTGAACATCTACCTAGTGTAGCTGGTATGCATCATTCAGCATTCGGAGCCATACGTTATAGAGTGCTATTCTCCAGCGCCACTCAAGTGCCACTATTCTCGGTTGAACAGTTGACACAATCAAGAGAGAAAACGAAATAACAGCTTTGAACAAGACATTCGATAGAGTGAAAACACGTAGAACGCTGATACCGACCGGCGCAAAAATGTTTCTATGCATTTGAATGGGGATACGCAGAGAAAAACCAGGAACCCGCTTTCCGGCATACTAATTTAAATGCACTGAAACCATAGATCGGAATCGGCGTTCGTTGTGTTTTCACTATCTAATTTGTGTAAATTGAAATGGTGGGTAGTCCAGTGGTATCAATCGGCGGCTTTCATGCGCACAGAGTATTGGAGGTCGTAGGTTCGAATCCCGGCGTGTATTTGTGTTCACTGTGAGTGGTTTTATTAAAAAAACAGACCGTTTGGCGACAGCAATTATTATACATTCTAAGTAAAGTGTATGGAAAAACGTGAAACAGTGATCCGCGCGCACGTGGCAATCGGGGAAACTTATTTTACGGACAATCCTCGTACATGGGTAGGACTGGTAGGAGTATACTTAGATTGGCGAAATAACTCAAATACCATAAAATCATATCGAAAAACACGGTAGAAGTGAAAGAGTAGTAGAGTGATACCTATTCTGGAATGGATATTATGAGAAGGGTATACTCCTTACACAAATCCTCTATCGTCACATTATGCATGAACACGGGCCCGGAGACTTCCAATCTCCCTCCCAGAGAACCAACAGCTCCCATATTACACTTTTCACACAAGTTCTCAAAATGTACGGATTTACAAAGGAATTCCTTTGAATGCATCTTAAAATGAAATTTTAAAGAATTGCTGCCTAGTAAAACTTAATATTAAAGTTCATTCTAAAGGGTTATGTATGTATACCTATTAGCATAATAATTCAGTAAAATTTGGTTTTAATGGGGTCTATTATTTCAATGATATAATAATATACAATACGGTAACAGGTTTCACATGTGATTTATTTCCTACTACACCGCCATCTCTTGGATTTTTTAAAAAGTAAAGCAATTATAAAGGAATTGTTTTGATTTTAAACTTATGACCCATCGAACTTCATTCCGCATCCGAATCAATGATAATTATTACATAATGCAATAATAAATTATTAGTTGAATTTAATTAAGTTTTTTTTTGTCATAATTTGCATTTTATTCTTGTAATCTGTTGAAGGTCGACGGGCGGGTCATCCAGTAATGTATATTATATCAGTTTCGTATGTTAACGACTCGCAGACTAACACAAACCAACATCTGTTAATTTCAGGAGTAACTTCTTGGAATGCTGGGTAGTGAGTACGTAACTTTTGCTATAGCACGACTAACCACACATCAATCTAACTACACATAACCACGGCTTAACTACATAATAACCACGCTGAAACGCACAACTAACTACATTTGTAACGTTACGTACTCGCGCTAACTACACTAGGAAGTAGTTAGTCGTGCTATAGCCCTTACGTACTCACCCCCCTGATCTCCAGTTTTCCCTCCACCGTCGCTGATCATTCGAAATACCATGTGAGATTCATGAATTGTTAATTCTTTGGACATGCTGGTGACTTTGACCACGTCATCACCCTCTCAATCTCGTAGGATCATTCAGCAATTATTGCTCGCAGCGTTCTCATCTCAGCCATTGGCAGCATGCTTTTTGTTTTTACCGTAACAGCCCTTTCTTCGATGCCGTAGGTATATGAAGATGGGTCTAACGAAAGTTTTATAAAAACGGACCTTACTTTCAGTTATCATATCTTTGTTCCTCCATACGGCGTCTCTCAGACATCCTGACACAGCTGCAGCCATATTTTTACTGTGGTCACCACAGCTATCCCAATGCTGGTGCCTTTGACCACGTCATCACCCTCTCAATCTCGTAGGATCATTCAGCAATTATTGCTCGCAGCGTTCTCATCTCAGCCATTGGCAGCATGCTTTTTGTTTTTACCGTAACAGCCCTTTCTTCGATGCCGTAGGTATATGAAGATGGGTCTAACGAAAGTTTTATAAAAACGGACCTTACTTTCAGTTATCATATCTTTGTTCCTCCATACGGCGTCTCCCAGACATCCTGACACAGCTGAAGCCATATTTTTTGTGTGGTCACCACAGCTATCTCGATGTATCGAAACTGGGTAATCTGTTCCAGTTTTTCATTTCCTATAGAAATTTTCTACTAAAAACCATTCCTTTAACATAAATCCTATAAATTAAAGTTTGAAAACATGTGGTTTAGAGAAGAGGTGTGATACTGTGCACACCAAATCACTAAAGTGTATAGTTTTATTTTTCAATATTAGAAGGATATCACTGTTTGCTATTACGTATATGCGAGAAAGGTTTGTTGGATCTATCTATTCCTAAATGCACGTATACAGGACACACACGCGTGTGGCTAGTCGAGATCGCAGAGTGCAAACACTTTTACGGAATGTGAGCGCCAAATAGACTTGGAGAGCTCTGGAGTCCAAAGCACACTGTATCATCTCGCAATATGGAGATATCATAAAAATTCTATTAGATGGTTTACATTTGATTGAAAATCGCAGTCACAATATAGAGTCGAACGACATTACAAAAACTATTAGCTATATTAACAGTCTACAAAGCTCATTCACTTCCCTGACGTGATTATGTAAAAATTTCTTACCAATACTGCTTCTGCTGAAAAAAAATGAAGGAAATAGCTTTGATTTAAATCATATTAAAAAAGCCGACAACAATGTGTTGAAATTGATGGAGTTAGATCTGACTCAGGTATGATAAAAAGTGGAGTTTCTCAAGGATCCATTCTGGGTCCCTTTTAATCTACTTTGTGTACATAAATGATTTGCCTATTATAAATAACACAGACCTTAGATTGTAATGCTTGCGTAATACGATTTTCAAGTTTCAGAAGATAAAAATCGTAGCGATTTCTGATAGATGTAGTCATTTAAACGGCAAAATCTCTAAGTTTAGGTATCTTTTAGTGATATTAAATATTATGTCTATTAAGAATAATATAATAGGTATCTGGCCAATACCTTTGAAAAATGGCTGGGATTCTAATCGTGGAATGCTACTGAAAATCCTTCACATATAAGCAGTAACACTAGTATAAGTTTTCGATGATCGAATATCGAAACGATCATCGAAACAGTTTCGAAAAATGTCTATACAAAATTGATCGAACGATTCGATCGTTTGATTTTCGAACACTAATCGATAAAACTCATTCTAACCCCACAATATTGATAAAAGCACCTTTAATAAAAACGGAAAAACTAAAAAAACGTTCGTAACTCCTATAGTTCTGTGCTACTTGAATATTTAGGCTTTAAATTATTGTGAAATTATCTAGATGCTCTTTTCCCACTAAGAAAAAAGATAAGCTGTGACTGTTATCTGAGCTTATTTCTGTTAAATTCCATGAGTAACAAACTATTCAGCGATATGAGAAAAACAATATTAATATCAACAGAGAGTACTTTATGAACGCCCCGAAGAGGTCATACCTCATATTGGATATTTGCAAGTTCAACAATGTACTGACTATGGTAGTCGGTATGTTCATTATATTATGCAGTTTTGAACAATGCCAATAAGTCTACGGAACTGACATACAGTTGCATTATGAATAGTTGGAAGGCATCTACCTAGATATGGGTGCTACTGTTTTTTTTTATGTCAAGAATTTTTGAAGAATTTGTAGAAAAAAAATTAATGCATACGTATTATCTTTATAATAACTGGTAAGTTCGTCCCTAGATTGGTGTTTTTGCTGAAAGATTCTCACATCAAAGCTCCCTTTGAACCCCACTCAGGGGCATAGGGTGGCAACAGCTTTGCCTTGAAGGAACGGAACACGTCTTCGAGACCCCTAATGGCAGGAAAAACAGCGCTATCCTCTGCCAACTGTCATCCGTCATTCTTAACACATGCCCCAACCATGTCCATCTTCTATCAACAATGGTAGAAGTGATGGTTCTGCGCTGGGTGCGCTGGCGTATAGGGTCATTCGTGATGCGGTGATACAATCTTATACACAAGATTGAAAGATTATAATATCATAACCACACAATTATTCAATAGATACATGCATATTTTTATGCAGGAATGTGCAGCTGTATAGACGGCGAGGCATTTGATTGAGGAGTGCCAAACCAGAAAGTTTACGGTAAGCCTCCAGGATATCCACGAGGGAAAACCGAAGGCGGTAGCATGGCTAGCAGTACTGGAGCCAAGATTATTATAGGGTGCTTCTGACGACGCAGCCTGCATTGGGAAAGAAGAAATCAATCCGAATGCCGCACGAAAAATAAAAGCCGGTTTCAGAAAAATAAAGGATACTTTAAGTTTCCTTTAAATAATAATACGTTTCATAACAACATAACGACACTTTATGTTAAAGTCCCGTTATTGGCACTCAATTTCGACTTTGGTGTAATTCAATCTCTTACTACCGGAGTTCATAGAAAAATTCGTGGCGCTCTCTCTGTCACAAAATGATGAACATTTGTATATACGATGGATGGATACTAAAATAGGATGGAAAACATGGCAAAAGGAGAAGAATATTGCTGTTTACAGATTTCGTTTTTTTTTTTATAAATGAATCTGTGCTCACTCAAAGTGAACACAAATACACTCCTTGACTCTTTCACAGTAAGCTACCGAAAGCTTGTGTCGTGAAAGAGGAAGATGGTCGGCACCTGGGATCGAACCACGACGTCCGCAGTACGAAAGCCGACGTTGTAACCGCTGGGTCACCAACCACTTCAACTTTACTAATTCATAAACCGTTATAATAAATTATCAACAATAACAACTGCACGTTGATGCCCTAATAAATGAATAAAATTGACAGATTAACAGGAATTCCGCGAAAATATTAAGTAAACAACCACAGATTTCCATGGTAACACTACCAACTACTGCTATCAACTTTCAATTATTTTTGACATTTCAAACTTTAGCTAAAGCGGGAATATTTTTTATCATGGCACGCGTCTACTTAAAGGAGACTTTAAAATTTAAAAGTTCCTTCAGCTAAAGAGTTCTTTAGTCGCTTTTGTTGAAACCGGCCGTCAAAAGTAAATATTCCAAATTCTAAAAAGTTCATTCGATAAAGGAAGTCAGTATGTAATAAAATAACATAATAATCAATTGCATAAACCAAATATCACCTTCGCTCCGCATACGAAATGGGCATTATTGTGGCAAATACCATTTTGGGAATGGTATCATAATCCAGGATAATCCCCCACCTATGCGGGAGCATAATGGTTTCGGGGTAGGCGGAGAGGCATGGCTATGACGGTTGATAGAATCCCTTAATTTATTGAAGTGTTTGGAATAAATCTTTTTTTGTCGAATATTTTTTTATGCGTCTTTCAAGATTCAATCGCAAGTCACAATAATGCATATTCCAGTCCAGTACCTACCGCTAGTATAAGTTTTCGATGATCGAATATCGAAACGACAATCGAAACAGTTTCGAAAAATTTCCATACAAAAATGATCGAATGATTCGATTTTTTGATTTTCGAACATTATTTACACGCTAATAAGCGCTTATTAGCGTGCAATTAGCTTTCAATGAAACTCGTACTAGCCCCACTGAATAATTACTCAATTTTATTGGATTCAAGGATCGTAAGATTTGTATTACACTTGTTTGTTTTTCAAAATCAAAGTCTTAAATTTTTTTCATACATTTTTCAAGATTAAGATCAGGAATTTTACTTCAATTGGTGGCTAACTCGTTTAACTACCATGAAATAGGTAGGTACTTAAATTGTTGAAATTTATAAAGTTTCAATAGCTGGATACACACGTAACGACTTATCTTTAAGATTTGAACGATGATCGCTCATTTTCCAAATCTTAGCGAAGAAAACAATTGAAAAATGAGCGATTATCGGTCAAATCATAAAGATAAAATATAACGTGTGTATGCAGCTAATGGAATGGAAAAAATAACATCTAATTCTTGAAAGAGATGTTATTTTTGATGATGAAGAAACTGCGAGGAAAAACGTTCAGACTACAGTTTGTTTCGTGAAGAATGAAATGCTCAATCCAGGGTTTTGAACCGACAACCTTTATAATATTACGTTAATACGATCTTTGGTTACCCAATTCATCAAAATTAGAAAAAAATATTGTCTTTTCTCTTTTTTTGCGTGTTTGTTGCCTATTCTCGTATATGGGTGTGAGTCCTGGCACCTGACCAAAACCCAAGCACAAACACCCTTCGCGTTCGAAATGAAGTATTTCAGGTGAATTTTTTGGGTGTAAGATGGTAAATTTCACAAATGACGCTATACGCCAGCGCAACACTTCTATCATTATGGGAAGGAGGTGGACTTATGGTGCTTCCACCGAGTAAGTGCGCGTCAGGTACCTATGATGGTCTCTTTCTTTTACGTCCATTCTATTTTTTGTTAACAACCACTGACGCGCCAATCACAACGGACGGTCTAAGGACAAGGGACAGGATGGAAGAAGGGGTATAGAGGGGGATCGCATGCACTTACTCGGTGGAAGCACTATAGATGGGACATGTGTTAAGGATGCCTAATGACAGTTTTCCGGGGATAGCGCTATTCTTCCTCTCATCAGGGCTCCGAAGAAGAGGATGACCTTCTCACATCGGGTTCCGCTCCTTCGAAGCAGAGCTGAGAGATTTGGACATAGTGTGGGAGGAGGTCTTGGGAAGGGAGAGCTCTTGTTGCCTCCCTATGCTCCTAATAGGGGTTTCAAAGGAAGTTTCGATTTCGAATCGATTCGGTCTCGTTTACCTACAAGGAAATGAAGAAATTTTCTGTTGAAAGAAAGGCGTAGAGGGGAGAATATTGTTTGTGACAGAATCAGCCAAAAAAGGGGTTAAAATCTCGTTGGTCATTGAATAGATTATGATTTTTGACAACAGTATCTTAACATTTTGTCACATGAGCATAGTCGTAAAAACTTCAATTCATTTTCGTAGGTACGCTTTTTTCCATTACGTAATATTATTGAGGACAATAAAACATATTATTATCATCCCCTATCCGGTAAAGGGGTGCTCAAGACCCCCGCATGCAAAAATATTCTGTTTATTGCTTCTTTCTGCGAAACAAGCTAGGTATCAAATCGCTGACATCCACTACAAGAAGAAGAAATCTAACATAAACAGAATCCATAACGAGAATGTATGACGTGCATCTATGTACGGGTGATTATCTGAGTGGAAAAATTGCTGAGTAGGTACTTGACTCAATCACTTATTAAGGATGAGACTTTTTCTTTCTCAGTTTTTTTATTTATTTGTAACTAGCTTTCCCAACAGACGTTGTCCTTACTATGAATATTGATTTCGAATTAGTACCTAATAATTTATACATAAATACGTTTAAATGTTAAAAAAAAATCTGAAAACCCGAAAAAAATTCCATAAAAAAACTGAATACCAATATTTTTTAACGTTTGTATTTTCATAAATGGCGTTAGCGTCGCAGGAAATCCGTTCCATACTAACTTTTATATTGTATTTTATATTATTTCTTATGCATTTTTTCAACTTTATGATAGTTTTTCTGTTATTAATTTATCGTATGGTCTTATAATGTACCTATGTCACATTTCATGTATGTTAATATTTTTTTCTTTCTCAAATAAGCGAGTACACATAAAAACAGCAATTAAAATATTAAATACTTATATCTCCCATTTATTCTGTTATCCGAAGCTGAGACGAATCCAATTAATAAAACATCGTAAGAATCTGTTCACCCGATCTCGAGTTATAAGTGTTCGCACTGACTTTCTTTTAGGGCTTGTACACATCTGAACGCGCGGTAACGTAACCAATGTCACGTTATGTGCAACGTATCATATTATTTCCATAGTTCGCGGTGGTTCCATACCACCACATACCACCGCGAACTAAGAAAACAGCACAATTGAAAAGATACCAACATTTTTTCCGAAAATGGTTCATATTTATGCAAAACACTCTGTATATTGTTGACATGCTGATGTGTGTCTACTTGGAGATGATTATCGTTGAAGTTCCACGCATCACTTACCTGACAATATTGAGTAACAAATGTTCCCCTTCTTCTCTTCTTCCTCTTCTTCCTCTTCCAAACAAGCATCCATAATAACGGCGATTGTCCCTTTCACCCCATTACGTTCTCTATGGCCAATAAAACATACCGGTGTTTTGACAAGCAAATGTTTTTCATAGACAATAAAATCATCTATGGGCTTTTCTCTTGTATTTTTTTATACTGCGTAGATTGTTAGAATTTCCTTACAGTCAAGTTGCGTGCCAATCGCCTATTTTTTGGTTAAGAATAAGTAGGCACCTACTTTTATCAAAAAATCTTCATATGTACAAATACGAGAGTTAAGTTGAGTTGTACCTACAGTCAAAATCTCTTAGAAACTTCACATAGAAACGTAAAGAGGCAAGAAACGCTTTGACTCTGTGCAGAATATTTTATAAATTTTGGTTATAATGTTTGATGCGTGTGTGTTGCCCATTCTCCTTTATGGGTGTGAGTCCTGGCACCTGACCAAGGCCCAGGCACAAAAAGTCTCATCATTTGAAATGAAGTGCCTAAGGAGAATTCTGGGCGTAAGATGGTACCACCGCATCACGAACGACGCTATACGCCGGCGCACCCAGCGTGAGCCCATCACCTCTACCATTGTGGGGAGGAGATGGACTTGGCTGGGACATGTGTTAAGGATGCCGAATGACAGTTGGCCGAGGAGAGCGCTGTTCTTCCTCCCATCAGGGTCCCGAAGACGAGGAAGACCCTCTCACACTGTGTTCCGCTCCTTCGAAGCAGAGCTGAGGGACATGGACATGGTGTGGGAGGAGGTCATAAACATTGCGCAAGATCGAGCGCAATGGAGAGCTCTTGTTGCCTCCCTATGCCCCTGAGTGGGGTGGAAAAGGGAGAATTGATTGATTGATTGATTGGTTATAATGGGCTTTTAATTCAAGAATAAGTGGTCTGGCTATCAAACGCCAGTATTTTTCTCAGATGAAACCGATTGACTGGGAGATAAAAATAAGATCTTCTTGCTTAAATAATAGCACCTACCACCTACGTATCTATTACTTTATTTAATAAACCCATATTTAACGAACAAAAGATTGAAAATTCAGAGACGCCAATTATGAAGAGGTTAGGCAGATGGTATAGGTACGGTCACCCATTTTTTCCAATCGGAGCAAACTTAGAAATTTTGCATACATTGTCTCTTATACTTCTTAAAGACGGAACAGATAAGGTCATTCCGCTTTGAGAACCTCATGGTTAAATTCATATTTTTATTGTTTTTATTATCTGTGACAAAATGTGATATTGGATTGTAAAGACATTTGGTATCACATGACTGTTATTGATGTTATTATAATATTGTATTTAAAATACTTTAAATGTTTTTTATTTTATTGCCTAACATTGTGATGCTTTTGCTGTATTGCTTTGACAATTTCAAGCCCAAATTTGGGTCTAGAAACGAGAATAAAGAGAGGTAATAATCAATACGGACAATGGAGAGGAAGATCTGAATAGTATAAGGTTTGTAGGTACAACGAATCTACAAGTCAAATGTACCAAAATGACTGCCAACCTGACTGTCACCAACAAAGTAAAATTAAATTCATATATTTTGACTCAGTTTTAAACAACATTGCGCATATCACGACATGACCATGGATATTCCATCAAAATGTTGACAGTTGTTAACGGTGGCAGCCATTTTATTAGGTCTAACTTATACCCTTGCGTTGGTCATCAGTCATCACTGTTTAGAATGCAATTTGTTGCAATTCTTTAGATAGGTTTTATGAAAATAAAATAACTGCGTCACTTTATAAAGTATATAAGCAAATAGTTCAACAATTTTACTTACTTCAAAACTACCTACTCATTCCTTCTCTCAACTAAACTTTTTCTCTAATAATTTATCTCCTCCGAAACATTAGTGGGTCATCTCCATAGAATGACATCATTTCTCTACAAAATCAAACACGCAATTCTTTTATTACAGATTCCAGGAAAAATGTGTTACTCGAACTTTTTGCATGGGATACCTCCAATTAATACTACAGAACCGTAACATACGACTGTTTATAGATCTGTACTAAGTGCAGTTTCTGAGACGAAGAAACATGCTTGAGCTAAGAATTCAAGCTTAAAGAACACCTTGCGAAGATATCTGTCCAAATAGACATTTTGCAATACCCATGATGAAAATGATACATACAGATAGGTCATTGCAACAACAACGACCCACAGGCCACAGGCTGAGTCTTCAAAACGCAGGCGCCAACATCTAACAAGAGTTTTCGGATTCGACTCCCAGTCGAGTCAAAATTTGTATCGTGAGGCGTAGGTTTGATTGATAGAATTTTCTTTTTTTTTCGGCGTCTATTTTTTTAATACTCAATACGTAGGTGTGATTGCCTAATTTAAGCTACGTTTCAGATTTCGTCGCAATACTTACTGTAATGCCGGCAGTACACAATCAAGTCTACCCGTCAAGCATCCAACGGATTTGAAGCTGTTTCCGTTTTAAACTTGATGGTGTATTGCTAACAGCTGGCATCATACGAGCCTACACGTTTTACTCAGTGGGAACTGGCTGCCGTTGCTGGCTTGATAATGTGTGTATGACCAGTATATAAGCTGTCACATTTTCTTTTTGGTGGCTATCCCCGTGGTTAAAATCTATCTGTGGTCATTTCTGATAGTTTCTTAAGTTCAAGCATGTCTGACTTATTCTTGTTATGTATTCAAATCACTGAAGTACAAAATGGTCTGTATTAAATAGTTTATTCGAGTACTCTTAGCCATAAATCAGTAGTGATTTCTTCTTCAGCTTGATAAGGCAAAAAAATGCAGAATTATGTGGGTACACCACCGAAATAATTTGTTAACCCTTAAATATGTATTAAGATATTTTATTCTGCACTAAGGTTGGAGGTGGGTGATTTTGTTCCTTAACGCTTAGTTTTGCAAAAAAACAAAACAATTCAAAACAAAAAAAAAAACACCTAATACAACCCAATGATATATTTTCATACAGCATGATTATTTCCGATTCATATGATACAGGAAAAAAACAACAATATTCTAATGTGCGTAATATGCATGTACAGGGTAGAACGTGCATGGAAACCTAACAGTCTTCAGCTAGTATTCGGCTCAGTTAAAACCTATATTTATATATACATAACTCGAAGATATTTACGACATATTAATTATGTTCCTAAGAGTATTTTCTGCCAACATAAGTCTTTGGATCAGTTAACATTTTTGTCTCCAATACTCAGATAGCCACATTTTAGATGTTTATACCTTCTTTGAGCACTCTGTTGCATGGGAATTTTACATAATTTTTACCATCTGCACTTTTCCCAACTATCGTCCATTTTTAAGGCTCGCTGTCTTGTCGTACCGAGTCCCCAAAAAAGCTGAAAATTTAATCTTGAAATAATTAGTTTGAACAGGTTAGACCCGTGATGTTACTGTATTGTTTCCAGAAATTCTTGAATGCTGATGCTCTTTTATGTTTGTGACATCTACATATTGTTGATCGAGTCAAGTAGCCCTATAAAATAAGTCAACTATATATCCAGGACTGGACTAACATCTCCATATAGTTCTGTCTAGTCTTTTACCTTATTTGTGAAAGGTTATCCACTATATTGTAATAATTGGAAATCTGTTAAGTTTCTATTTGATCTATTTAACCGATTGATTGTTTCATATACGATTTCTGTTTTTTTTTGTAAAGCTTTTTGTTGTAAATCAGTTATGTATTATTTTGTACAATTTTGACGACTCCATGTGCATGAAAAGGCCAGGGATGAGAATGAATAAATAAAATAAATAAATAAAAAAATCTCAAAAACAAGCAAAGATGATCGGCTCTCAAGTAGACGAGATGCAGGCAAATCTTCAACATTTATCTTATGAAAAAAATGATCAAATCTTACTTTATTTTACCTATCTACATCGGCTTGTACAATCGTTAGGCACGGTCTTCTTCTCTTTGTGCCGCCCGGATTGCAAATTAGGCTGGCTTGGCCTGCGCTGACAGTGGCATACTGTGGATATGCCCGAGCCAACCTAGTGTGCGATTAAGGATGACCGAGTTAACGAAAGGCTGTAGTGTTCTTTCTTGGAAGGTGTAATCGATTACAAAATCGCAGGAATATGTTTTCAACGCCAACAAGTTTTCTTTGCTGAGCCTTTGTCAAATGCCAGGTCTCACAGCCGTTTATCAAAATTGGCACAATCCACGCATTTATAAGGCGACATTAGGTTTTCTAGAGAAATTGATCAAAATTTAATAATTAATTAGAATTATTCATAACTGTAAAAAAACGATTTTTTATGTCGGGGAGGAACTGAATGCCCTGTATTAGTTCAAAGGTATTTTCTAGTTGCAAAAACATGTTAAAAGGATCAATAAATTAAGGTAAATGGAAAGTTGTATTGGGAAACAAGTGGGAAGTGTACGGGGCAACACTTGAGAGTCAGAATGCGTGAATGAAGGATGGCTGGGAAGCAGGGGAGTGGAGGAGAAGACGCAAGGAGGAAGGAAAAAAATGTAAAAAAGTGGATCGTAAAGAAAGTCAAGTTCAAGCAATCGCCGTTCACACCATTAGGCGCAATCTTCAGGAAAATAAAAGGGTTCAAATGTATTGCGCTTGTCAACATTTTTCTCCACGGCTCTTTATCATAACCCTAATGCATGCTCGTATAGTGCCTGAATTATTTGTTGCATTTACATTTTCTGATCAACACTGTTGTGTTGGTATAGTCGTTTGTATTTTCACTATACAGATTATGTTGATTCGTTTCCAGGTTGTATGTGAATATAAAATCCTTCTTCTACTAATGTTCTTCCAAAGTTAGCAATCATTGCTATTGCGATGGTTTTGTATCAGAAGATCAGTAACGACCAAAAGTGTAGATTTTAGAATAAACCATCCCGGGATGCTTGACATAGTTTTGTAAAAGCATCAGGCAAATAAAGCAGTAGCAATAAGGGGATTCCAAAAATGATAAAAAGAGGACAAAATGCTTAACTAACTAGAAGAATAAAATATATTGTGACAGGCCTCTCATGTGTCATGACATGCCCTATTCCAAATCTACTATCAAAATAGCAAAGATGGGAGCAATTTGCTGAATCGCATAAAATTCTGAGTAACGTTTCATAAACACCACCATCAAAGAAATTTTAATATGCAATGTAGATGACGTCGTTAATAGGGCTGAAACAGATGAAGATACTGGGCGGATCATGTCGAAATAATAGGAGATGACCAATAATTAGAAAAAGTGGCAGATGATCACAAGCCGAAAAAATTCCAGGCAGACTAAAACTAAGTAAATAAGTAGGAACTCATCTATTTTCATTACCTATATATTTCAATAATCGAATAACTTTGTAAGATGTTTTTTTCAGGCTCAGATCTAAACAAAACGCAATGTTCGATACGGCGGCGTAAAGGTAATATTATGATCCTGACATTATTTTAAATGGCCATATTATGATAAATATCAGCTTATGTTATAATAGTCCAAGTCAATGCCTTTATAACGAGCTTTAATACTGTGTTGTAACGCATTTTGGTTTCACCTTTTTTAAGTATTTAATCTCTTAGGTAAGTATTCACCTATAATCCCATTGATGTTTAGAATTATAAAATACACGTTTCTATTGTGACTATATGTGACTAGATTTCATCTGTATTATGGAAATACCATATTGAAATTATATCTGATTTTACAGAAACATTAAGCTTCGGCGAATTTCAAATTAGCTTCGACCCAATATCCAATGTTTCATAAACTAAAATAATAAAAGAAACCATTATTGATCAGACCGCCGAGAAAGTAGAAAAGAATAACTATTGCAAGCCAAATAATTGTATGGTTCAAAATTTAAGTTTGTGTAATTTGTTGAGTGTCCATAAAATGTAACATGTAGCATAATCAACAGTCAGCACCATTATAATATTGAGAAGGAATAAAAAATAAATAAAAATCTAAAAGAAACAAAAATCTTGTACCGAAATAATAATTTGTTGTTCTCATCATGGATACAAACCATTATTCGTTACAAAACAAACAACCAATTTCCTTTGAATATCATATTGAAAAGTCTATTCAGGAAGTTAAAAATAAAAATAAATATCCTGTTAAAATATGGCGCCCGTTAATTTTGTCGTATGATCCTCTACTTGGAGTCATCAAGATACCGTTAATGTCGTACGGCGTCGTTATCCTGAGGAAACTCTTAAAAATGAATGGGGTTTATGGGGATATTGAATAAATCTAAATGACCTTGAAGATAAGGAAAGTATTGGAACTTTTTTTTACTCATAACTCTTTAGTAGGCAGAGACTGACTTCTATATTCTATACTATTCAGAAAAAACTCTCTCGCTTCATTCAAGAGCATAACATTTCGCATACATTGTATCCTGTTCTTTTCAGTCCTTCTTTGGCCCTCCTTTAAGACGACACTGGTATGATCGATTGATTGGCCACATCTCTGTGCATTTTTAGATCCTTTTTGTCATTCTCTCTACATCCCCAAACCAACTTGGTTTATTCACTTTCATTCTAGTCAGTACGTTAACATTCACTCCACATTCCTTTCATTTAATATCATCAGTCCTTACCTTATCAATCGGTATTTTTCCGCAAATCAAAGGATTTTGATTTCTACAGCATTATTTAGGTACACCAACATCCAGAATATAAGATAGGTAGATTTAAGAAAATTTCTTAAAAGGTGATACTAAAATAATATCAACCTGGATTTCAAATAGAAGCATAGGGAGGCAACGCCTAACGTCATGCATTTTTTTGCTAGTGAATAACTGCAATTACTTAATCTTTCTTCTTTGTCTTTATAACATCCCCCATGGAGCCCTCTGGTTTATTAAAATATTTATTTTGCAATTCAGTACATAAATATACAAAGAGATTTCAAAAGTTGTATTAGATTGATATATTGTAAAAGTAACATCAATATAAAGTTATACACTATATCAATTATGAGCTTTTTCGGCGTTAATTTTATGAAGGTCAATTATACAAATACAAAAACATAAAACAAAGTTTTATGTTTTTCCATTTTAATTGTACACTATAGAGATGGATAACTGTAATATGTACCTACACAATACTTTGTACCTCATGTTTGTATCAATGTGCGTGCTGATGTTAAACAAATTTAAAAAAAAATAGAAATATAACAGTGAATACCTACCCAAAATATAGCAAAAAATAATAGGCTTAAAAAAATAGATGGTTTATAGAATATTTAATGATCCATCTATCCTCAGTAGGTACTTAATAAAATAATAATAAAAATTATCAAGATCTTTGTCACCGCATATCTCACTTAGTCAAAGGCCTTTTCAAAATCGAAAGACAATCGCATATTTTATGAAAGACAACCGGTCCCGTCCAATCTGAGACAGGCTAACCCCGGGTAGAAATTTCAAGTGAAAAAACACCAAGAAAATCTCTGAGCCGACCGGGAATCGAACCCGGGACCTCGAATCTGAAATCCACGCAGTACAACTAGGCTACCGAGGTCGGTATATTTATATAGTTGATTGTTTTATGTATGAATATGTATTTTTATGTATATAAAAGAAGCAACTTCCATTAAAATGTTATTCATAACATAATAGGTTGGTTGGAAGAAATTGCCCCAGGCAATAAGCCCGCCAATTTCGGTTTCATATTATTGTATATTTTTATCAATAAAGTGTTTATTATTATTATGATATTTTTTTCAGAGACTGAAAAACACCATATAAGATGATATTTTTCCCTAAAACCGGCCTCTCTTACAGGTTGGTGCAAATTTTTTATCCACTTTATCCCATTTACAAATTTGTATGGACAAAAATCTCCCTTTTGCGTAAAAGACCCTGAACTTCTTGAAAAAAAAGTATCTTTTTCATGAATATAAGCCTCTTCTGTAAACCTAAAACGTATTTTGTATGTGCGTGTCTTTAATACATAGGTATGTTTATATTAGTCATATTACCCAATAAGTCTTGCCTGTGCTGGGATTGGATCATCCGATACGTAACCAATACGAAATTGGTTTTACCCAAACAGTTTCACATAAAATTCTATTGGAGAGGTAAACACTTCGCGAAAAATAGTTCCCATAAAATAAATTTTGTTTAGAAAAGGCAATCATACGAGTATATCAAAGCATCATTGGGTATTTTGGAACAATAATTTTTCGAATAGGATTGTTACTATCTACGCTACGGGTTTACAAAAAAAATACAGTCGTAAGCCCGTAGTGCTTCTTAGAATTTTTAGTTGTTACATATTCGTTAAGATCTAGTCCTGAAAAAAGGTTACAAGATATTCTAGACATAATTAGAACGTTAATAAAGTTGAGACATTTACAATATTAGTCATATCCTGGGACCAAATAGGTACATGACAGCAGTCGGAGTCTTTAAATATGGTTGCCCTCTTGTTCTCAATAATTTCCAACTTTTATCTCTATATTTCATTAATTATAATTATCTACTTGTTGCATACATGAGATTTTTCGACATGTTGAGAATTCTCATGAATAGGAATTTCGGAGACTTAAACATTACCACCTAATGGCGAACGTTGTTAACGTAAAGTGATAGAGGAATAGAGGAGGAGATGTTCACATTTGCTGCAAACCAATTCACTGGATTGAAACCACAGAAGAAGAATATAAAAGTTATTAAGTGTCAACACTTTTGCCCTGGCAATACTTTTTAGTCGTTGAGCAATCTCTATCCGCTTGGAACATCATTCATGTGTCTTTGCGCTTTAGAAACGTGCTCTATATTGTTCTAAGTAAATAAAAAAAATATAAGTTCAGAAACCACAAACTTGATTTGATAGAACAAAACACGAATGAAGAACGCAATGACCAAATGACAGAAATATTATTTCATCAAATTTCATTTGCGATTGGTCAATTTTATGAATATTTTATCAAAGAGGTAGGTAAGTAGATTAATGTAGGAGTTATTTTTAAATTTTCAGATGCAAACACTACTTCATCAATAAATTTAAAATGAAGATTTAGATCTAAAATGTATATGTATAAGCATGCATTGAATGAATTCTTTGATCAAAAATATTAATATTATAGAGGAAAGTTCCTCTTGAATGTTGTGTTAGATGTAGAACCAAGAAATATCTAGGTTGACGATACAAATAAATAGCCGAGTCCATTTTAGATAAGTCCCAAACACGTGAGATGTAGGTACACCCCCGTACCCCACCAAGTCACATAGACACGCACCCTCAGTGCTTACCTACCCCGATATCCTCTACTCCGCAAGATCCAATGCTACTGTAATATCTACAAAATATTCAAAGTGAGGTTTTTGGGGGATCTCTTCCTACACCGTAATGGAAGGAATTTTTTTTATTTCATTAATGCAAAAAATATAAAAAAAGTCCTAGCCCATTCCATACATTACAACAAAATATATTTTATAATTAGCTTCTCTATATTTTCCAAACATTAGAAACCTAATGAGTATTAATATTATTATTTATTAAAAAAAAAAAAAACCTCGATACGGATGCAAACCCATCAGTGAGATATTTTTAGGTTTTTACAAAAGAACAAAAATAGTGTAATTATTATTATATTATGTACTTCAAACTGTTATGTTTCAATAAATTTATTTATTATGAAAATGTGTTTCCAAGTCAATTATGAAAATTGTGAAAAGTAACGGACTCAAGACCGATCCTTGAGGAACGCCATTAGTAACAATTAACAGGAGATTTTGATAGTATGCGTTCAGCAGCAAAGTCATAAACATGTCAGACAAGTACATACCTAACGTAAGTTGCCACATCCTACACTCAGATAATAGTTTTTATATTATGTTGAATTATTTCAAATGTTTTTCGTAAGTCTGTATAGCTTGCAGATGTTGTCAGCCGTCCTAACTATCAGCTTAGAACAAAAGTTAATGAATTGGAATGACGGTTTACAAAACACTTCATAATGGATTATTTCATAACATTACCAATAGGTAAGTAGGAACTTTTAAAAATTGAAATGTGTTATCTTGTATTGGAAGAAGTTCCCCTACCTATATAGAATGTCGTAAAGGCGGCAAATTCAAATTGTTTACCCTTCTATCAGAATTCGGCAGGAAAATAACAAACACACCCGCACCAACCAATGGATATTGTCACCCAGCTCGAATTGTTATCGCTTTTTTTCTATTAAAAATCCTTCGTCCCTCTCTGGCAGCGGGCGTTTGTTATGGGATTACGGACCTATCCCTCTCTCTTTTCTGCGGCTGTTTTAAAAAAATAAAACTGAAAAAGGAACATTTTCTTTTATTTTAAATTTTCACGAATTTAAAAAACCTACAAAATCAACATACATACCTAAGTACATACAAACACAAACCTTATGGATTCGATATTATTATTTCTACATACCTTAGTAGGTGCCTATACCTACTTTTATCGACCCAACATTCTTTTTTATACATTTTTCTGTTTTTTTACAAATTTTAACAATTACAACTATAGTTATTGCCGTGGGGTTGCCGGCTAAGAATAGCACATCTGCTATTTTTTCTGGTTTTTCGATCATCCTGTAAGAGGCAGGAAATCGAAAAATTTGATCAGGAACGTGAGGTTAGCCACCGTTAAATGTCAATGAGCAATGTCGGTCAGAAAAGGCACAATGAGCCTCGGACTCCTTCGAGCGTAATGGAGACCTCTTGATGCCTCCCTATGCTCCTGAGTGGGGCTTAGTCCGCCCGTATTGTGGGTTGGTTTGAGGAGGTCCGCGGCGGGCTTAATTTCTGTGGGGCCGGGTTTCCGGTTTGATTGCGTCGATCGAGCTAGCGAGTCAGTTTTGTGCGGACGGGTTTGCTGCGGATTGGTCTCCTCCGGGCTGGCTTCTATCTTCTATCTATAGGTAAATAGGCAACAATAATATGACTTTTTACATGCTTAAATAAAAATAGATAGGTACCTTTTATGATTTTTACATACCTATAGTCTAAATTCTCTGCATAGTCGTGTAGATTTGTACCTACCTACGGAGAAGGAAAAATGTCAAATTTTCCGCAAAATCCATTGAATAATGTGAAATTTGGGCCTTTCAAAAGACGCTAAAACTCATCAATAATTATAAATGACTCTTTTCTATGCCTGTCAACCGACAGGTTTTGCTGCTGGTTACAGTGTAATCTATCAATAAGATTTTTACAGGCTTTTTATAAAAAAAAAAAACACTTGTGTATCTGTATAATAAGATGTAAATTTAATGATCTTCACAGACCTACATTGATAAGCTTTGCTCTTTATTAAGATTTTATGACATAATGTAAATACAAAATGGTGGTCAACTAATGAAGTGACGGTTAGGCTTGCATTCCTAGCACCTTTAACCCTTAAGAAGAGAGTAGGTATAGCTTTAACCAATTTTGGTGCGCAAGAAATTCTTAAATACCGATAACACTGTCGAGATGAGAAAATGTCGAACATCATTAATGATTAGAGTTTTTAGTTGTAATATACTCTTTAAAAAAATTTGATGTACAATGCAGCTAGGTACCTATGTCGGTACATTTTTATCTAATTCTATTTCATGAATTATATTTTTTATTGGAATCGATACAGAATCTATTGTTGGCGAAAAAAAAAAAACTACAAGATAATAAACAAAATTAAGGGGAGTCTACCGTGCCTATATCGGCGATGTACAACAGAGATAAATAAATAAATGTAGAGAATAACGTCTCCGTGGAACGAATCAAAGGTGCAATAAATGTACGTAATGGCGACACATTAACATTAAATGTTAATAAATCACCTGCAAATTGGTCCCGTAAACATAATATCTCCCGATACATCTCCTAATATGGCCGATACTCTATTTGTGCATCAGAAACGAATTTATATTATTTCTTACATTATGTATGTAGATACGTCATGGAACATATTTGATAAAAATTATTCGAAAAACAGTTTTACTTGTTTGTCAGAAATTACAAGTTTTTCTCTTCAAAGTGAACACAAATACACTCTTTGACTTTTGCACAGTTAGGTTTTTTAAATATTGTGTCGTTGAAGGGGAAGATGGTCGGCACCTGGGATCGAACCCACAACTTCCATTACGAAAGTCGGAATTGTAACCTCTAGACTACCAACCATTTCCAAATTTGACAGTCAGAAAGAAAAACTGTACCACGCTGTCCAGGCGGTTTGATATAGAATTGCTTCGATTTTCCTTCCTGTAACTATTCTAAGCCCAAAGTTATTGAAAACTAGCCTTTCCCGACAAACGTTGTGATCTAACTATCAATATTGACTTGAATTTAAAGGAATTATAATGACTGATGCATCTGTTTTAAACCACATATTTTCCATCAACTCGCAATCAAATATCAAACTACCGACAGTTTGTGTCTAACGACAATTTGATTTCAATATTAGATTTATTCACATTTCACGATTTGATTTATCAAAATAATGCGCTTCAATGTTAACAAATTTGAAAAAGCTTGAAAAAAAATCCACCAAAAATCTTAATTTATATTATTTTCTAACAATTTTTCGATATTTTATTAGAATCCAATAAAGTAAAATTATAAAAATCTGTTCAGCCGATCTCGAGTTAGAGCAACCAACCTGTGTGCTAAGAAAGTCGGTGACTGAATCGCTAAGCCATGGAGCCATATCCATCAAGGTAGGAACTTCAACAAATTTATAAGTGCTATTTCATAGGTTTTGATTTCATTGTTTTTCTTCATGGAAAATGCCAAGTGCGCCGTAGGTGACCGTTCGTTCGGCGTAAGATCATATCGGATCTTCAGATCTCAGGGGATGATTCATAGGGTAGTTTTGTGAAGTCATACCAAATTATCCGTAAGAACATCATGTTATGATCCGATTCTTTTTGTGGTGACCATGGCTTCATTAAAAAAATTTAAAAGAGCACTATTTTAATCTATTTTCAAAATTTACTGTGAGGCGTGTAAGTACCAAGTTTCATTGATATTTTTATTGTAATTATTGACGGTATCTGCATATTTTTAGCAGATTTATATCAATTTGCTTTGTCTTTGTTTTGAAGGTGTCTTGTTTAACTGCTGTTATTTATATATTTTCTATTACCTACTAGCTTTCCCGACATACGTTGGCCTGTGGACCAGAGGCGGCCCGTTCATAGTGCACTACACATCCAGAAACCAAAATATACTAATAAAACAATAGCATTAAAATATTAGCTCTAAGACATCCATATTTCATTCGTATTCAAGGCTCAGGCGGGAACAACGCGAGAATATAATAATAATATGTGCCCAATTTTGTTGACTTTGTATGAAAATTATCTAAAACGCCTGAAATTGATGAAAATGATTTCGGAAGTATATTTTATGGATGTAAAAACAAAAAAAAATTGTGAAATATTTCAGGATGTAAGAACCTACCTACGTAATTACATATAAATAACATATAAATAAAACTTTTAAATTATTATTTTTTTCGCCATAGTAGGTGTTATTGTGTGCAATCAATCATGCTATTCACCTAGTGGTAATGGTGTTTGAATTTTATACATAACTAGCTTTCCCGACAGACGTTGTATTGTGGTTCTAGTCCGAAGTGGCCCGTTAATATGTCCAGAATGTGCACTGCGCCTCCGTAAAATAATACAAAATTAATTCGATTGAGAAGCTTATAAAATAATAACATTAGGTAAACTATTTCTGGAAATCCATATTTCATTCGTATTCAAAGCTCTGGCGAGAACAACTTGAGAATAATGCGCTCGCGCACACATCCTACCTCGCCTATTACCAACACGAATGTGCCCGATAATATTGTTGACTTTGTATGAAAATTTTCTAAAACGCTCGAAAAGATGCGGTGGAGTAAGTGGGATGGGCTACTTACTGTAAGAACGTATGCGAGAATGAGAGGGAACTACCCGCGATGTCGTGGGCGCGTCCCAATAACCTTTCCATACAAACTTAAGTATTGTATTTTACATCATTGGTTATCCATTTTTTTTTACTTTTTATTAGTTATTCTGTTATCCGGAGCGGAGAAGAATCCAATAAATCAAACATCAGAAGAATCTGTTGAGCCAATCTCGAGTTATAAGAGTTCGCACTAACCCGACTTTAATTTATATAGTAGATAGAACCTTAGAATGAAGGTAGGTACTTAGGTCACACTCCGTGTTATTTATCCGATGATTGTGTTGGTGCCTAATTCATGGTCACCCCACAATTGCTACTAGGGTTGTATAGCACAATAATATATTATCTTCCCAAACAGCACAAAATGTCCACATCTCCGTTTTTATGGCTTCTCATTTTCATTCCTTCACGAGAATTCTTGTTATGAATATGAATTTATTGACATGATCCATCTCCGCTAAATCCAAATTGCTTACGCCGTCATACCTCCATTTGGATTTAAATACTACCCATATTTTCATTTTTATTTATGGTCACTTTCACAAAATATAATACATCTACAATAATTATTGGTAGGGTTATCGGTACAAATATGTAAAAACTAAAAACTCTAATCATTATATAGGTACCTACTGATGTACGATTTTTAAATGGAACAAACCACTACGGGCTTACAACCGTCTTCTAAACTGTTATGTCGACGGTCGGCTTAGTGTGATCACTTTACGTTAACAAAGTTCTTCATTAGGTGGTAATGTTTGTCTCCGAAACTCCTAATCATGAGAATTTTGAAAAATCCCATGTATGCAACAAGTAGAAATTTAATAATAAATTAAATACCTATACCTAGAGAGAAAAGTTGGAAATTATTGAGAACTAGAGAGCAATCGAATTTAGAGACTGCGACTGCTGTCATGTACTTGGCGCCAGGATATGACTAAGTATATCCATTTTTGTTAATGTCTCATCTTGCCTATTGGCTTTGTTGGTGCACAACGTTCTAATTATGTCAAGATTCTCGTGACCTTGTTTAAGGACTAGATCTTAAAGAATACATGTAACAACTAATGACTCTAACAATTCATTACCGATGTTCGATTTTAAACGGAACATCAGTAATGTGTTCGTTGTTACAGCTCAAGGCTTCGATCAATCAAATTATTCTATCTGCAAAATTAGTGCTGCAAAAAAAAAACATTTGTGATAATTTTGGGATGAGTCAGCAATTTGCAGTTATCACCCATGCGCATCTTTCATCACATCTGGGTGATCGGCGTGTCTGACAATGGATATAGGAAATGACTGGATGAGTTGGTAGGACCTACCTACATTCCTTGACCCTCCCAATATCAAACATTTTGTAGCAAATCACATGCGGGGGTTGATTTCCTGATGTATAACAAGGGGTAGATAGATACCATAGTACCTTTATAATGCAGTTCTCATATCTTGTATAGATATAATAATGCATTGTCTATCCTGCAATTGTTTTTATCAGAAATACAACCATTTTTATATATTTCGTCCATACTTCAGCAAAAAAAAAACGAGAAAAAATGTTTCTATATCTAAACTATTTTCTGTAAAAATGGAGAGCTATTTTCCGTGGTCAACGCATCACGCCTAAACTGCTGGACCGATTTCGCTAATTATTTTTTTGTCGTGTCTGCTTTTATCAGGAGAAGGTTCTAATGAAAGAAAACTCTAAGTAGGCAAACTTATTAGTACTTTTTACCATATAATTTTTCATCATGCGTTGGACCAGTAGCGTAGCTAGGTATACAAATATACTTGTCAAATGTTGCTACTTGCCCACGATTGACCAGAGCCTCTATTTGACCAGCATGGTCAAGCTTTGTCCATAGTGTAGCCGTGGCTTAATATAGGCACATCAACTGTGAGCCACTCGCCCAATAGCTATAATAATTATATATTAATACATATGTATATGATCCCGGAGACGAGGAAGACCCTCTCATACTGTGTTCAGCTCCTTCGAAGCAGAGCTGAGGAATCTGGACATGGTGTGGAAGGAGGTCATTAACGTTGCGCAAGATCGAGAGCAATGGAGAGCTCTTGTTGCCTCCCTATGCCCCTAAGTGGGGTCTAAAGGGAGTTTGGATTGGATGTACATATATGATAAAAAGAGCAATGTTGTGTGAAAGTGAATGATGAAAACTTGGAACAAGTAGATGAGTATGTGATTAGGTAGGTAGTCTATTTAGCAGAGCTGGCTGGTAGAAGAGTTGGCGGTGCACTTGGGAGTGAAACTTGGACATGGACAAAAAATCTGGAAGTTGAAAAAAATGCTGTGGAAATGAGGTCACTGCGTAGGATATGCGGAAAGAGATTGATTGATAAGGTGAGGAATGATAATATTAGAAAGTAATGTAGGGTGGATGTTAGCGTATATAATGAATAGAATGAATGTGAATAAATTAAGATGTATTGGACATATAGAGAGAATGAACGAAGAGAGATTGACTAAAAGGATATATAAATATGAAAGAATGGGTACACGCAGACGAGGCCGACCTCGAATGACGTAGTCGGACATATCGGTGCTGGCTTAGAGGAGGGCCAAGGCAGGAGCAAAAGGAATAGAAGAGCATGCATGCGGAATGTTATGCGTTTGGAAGAAGCGAAAGAGGTTTGTCTGGATAGGAAAGAATGGAAGTCCGTACTCTCTGCGAACCCCTTTCGGGAAACGGCGTGATGGGTAATTTTTTTTTATACCAGAAACAGAGTTGATTTAAGAAGAATGTTAATTTATTAAATGAAAATTAACAAAATTTATGTAGGTACCTAGCTACAATAATTTTCAAATTAGATGTACCTACAACGGATTTCAGAATGAGGGGTTGTAAGCATTCAATACGTCAGCTATCGTCGACTGCACTGCATGGTCCGACCCCTTAAACCAACCGGAAGGAAGTTGGAATCAGCGAGAGTGATGCCGGCATGGAGACAGGAAGAGCCCAGAGCAACACCATCAATCCACGTCAAAGAGGTGGAAGATGCAGCTCCAGCAGTAAAAAGAACCAGTCATTGAATATGTTAATGGTGACCTTTATCTACACTCGAAGGGATGACGCTGTAATGGGTGTTTTATGATAAACAAATGGAAGCGTTTTATGGGACACGTGTCCTTGCAGATTTATGTAAAAATGTTGATTTTTTCCTGTGCCAAAAATCTCAGCAGGAGATTTTTTTTAACCAAGATTACTTATTTTGCCTTTAATGCCTTTCGCGAACTGGGAGTAGGTACTAACATTGCCAAGTTTGTTCATTTTTGTGAGTGCTTAATATATGCCTACAAGAATTTGCCCAATACTCCTCTTAACCTCGACCATCACACTTATATAATACTAGGGGTAAACAAGATGTACGGCCGTTGGAACATAGATTGGCAAAGCGCATTTCTCAAAAAGTTACATCTGTAGTAGTATACGTTTATTTAACAAGTTGCCTCATAGTTCCAGAGCACTTGATTTATTGGAGTTTCAGAGAGAGGTGAGGTAATACTTCCTTACTAACTTAACGAATCCGATCACCCATCCACTGGAGCACTCTACTCCAATACTCGGCAGCTGCAACAGCATTGTCATTTCACATGATAAAGTCTTGCATATCCAACCTCACAGGCATATCTCGACAAGTGAGGAGGTGTTCGTCTCTGAGTCTCACCGCAGCTATACATGAGACACCTTCTTCCACACTAAAACCCCACCTAAGCATATTTTTTGCATCTGGTGACACCCACTCGTAGCCTATTGAGTGTCTTCCAAGTTGGGTAAGGTAGTTGGTATCCCGGTTTTAAGCTTTCCGACAGTTTTAGCTGGCTTCCATTTTATTGTGTGTGCCAGAGATCTTTCCTCGGCCTATCCGTTGATAGTTCTCAGGAAGCTTTTCCTGGATTAAAGTCTTGCTACCTGATGATGGTACTTAGGAGTGGACATCTGGTAGGATTCGAACCCCCAACCCATATTATAATACACAGCAGTTACTGCCTTATAACTGATTGATTTATTAGATAGATAGAAGAGAAGAATAGGCCAGGTAAGAAGTACGAGGAACAGGAGAGGCATTATGAGAAATGGTGTGTCGTTGGAATAAGCGAAAGAAGGTGTTTGGATAGAAAAGAGTGGAGGTCCGTTCTCTCTGCCTACCACTTACGGAACACGGCGTGGTGGGTAAAAAAAATGACGATACATCTGTAGGAAATAATGGGAACTAAGACAACCTAATTTCTTATCAGTCATCAATGATAGCACATAGGTGGCTGTAGGATGAAACCATATCCATTTTCACGTGTAAATTGTTAACTTTTATATTTGTTACTATCATTGCTCAGTCTTTACACTAAACTCTCAACTCTACCACATTCTTTTCCTTTCCTTCCAGTTCCATATCCACGTTCCTCCTCCACACTGATTGATTGAAATAACAAAAAATTCTTCATCAGTATAGGTACCTAGTATTTGTATTGTGCCAAAAATATGATTTATATAAGTAGGTACCTAGCAAAATACACCCCCTAGAAATATGTAGGTACCTCTACGTAATATCATAACTGTCCTACCTATAGAGAGGAAAGTATGCAATGTATATTTATTAAAACTCACCCATCCGTAACAGATTCGCTTGTCACATAAATGCATTATATTTATACGTCACCATTGATTTCGGTTATTTTAATCTTCGTGAAGTGACTTTCTTGCACCCTCCTCTAAACCAGTGCTCCGCAACCTTTTCTCACCCACGGCACGCTAAAAATAGAAGCACAAGTAAGCATATAATTAAAAATAAATTTTATATTATACTGACTTGGTAGCCTATTGCTATGAGCGAATATGTAACAGCTAATGGCTGTAACAATACATTACTGATGTTCCATTTTAAAATGGAACAAACCACTACGGGCTTACGACCGTCTTCTTCTGTTATTACAAAGGCTGGTTTAGTGTAATCACTTTACGTTAACAAGCTTCGCCATAAGGTGGTAATGTTAATTACGGTAAGTCTCCGAAACTCCTAATCATGAGAATTCTCGACATGTTCAACATGTCGAAAAATCTCATGTATACAACAAGTAGATATTGTATAATAACAATAAATGATATATAGAGATAAAAGTTGGAAATTATTGAGAACAAGAGAACAACCAAACATAAAAAAATATTATAATATTTTGTACTCAGTGGTCACAACAGATCTCTTCTGGTCACATTAACACAAATGACACTTTTTTATTTACTTAATTCTTTAATTCAGTGTAGATAAAACAGACTATTTTTTTTAATGAATCTGGGTTCACCCTGAGTAAACTCAAATTATACACATTCGACATCTTTCACAAATGAAGCGCCTCAGGAGAATTCTGGGTGTAAGATGGTATCACAAAATCACGAACGATGCTATACACCGGCGCACCTATCAATTTTATGATTATTGGGAGGAGATGGACTTGGCTGGAACACGTGTTAAGGATGCTGAATGACAGTTGGCCGAGGATAGCGCTGTTCTTCCTCCCATCAGGGTCCCGAAGACGAGGAAGACCCTCTCATGCTGTATTCCGCTCCTTTCAAGCAGAGCTGAGGATTTTGGACATGGTGTGGGAGGAGGTCATAAACATTGCGCAAGATCGAGCGCAATAGAGAGATCTTATTGCCTCCCTATACCCCTAAATGGGACGTAAAGGGAGTTTGGATTGGTATTATAATATTATTCTACGTTTTGAAATAGATATTACAATATTTGAAAAAATACTTTGATTAAAATAAAAAAAAATGTATAGATATAAACGAGGTGGTTGATAGACCAGCGGCTATGACGCCGGCTTTCGCAATGTTTCGTGCGGAGGTCGTGGGTTCGAATCCCGGCCTTGTCGACCATTTTCCGCTTTCACGACACAAGCATTTGCTTACTGTGAAAGATGTCAAAAGTGTATTTGTGTTCACTTTGAGTGAGCACAGATTCATTTTTATAAAAAAAAAAAAAAATCTCATTTTATGTTGTGTATGGAACTCTATGTGGCTTTTGATCTTTCAATTACACATAAACATCATGCATCGTGTTTCAAGCTCTCTCTCTCTCTCTCTTCAAGGTCTGTTTGGTTCTCTTTAAGATTTGAAACTGTACAAATTTGCAGGGGCTATCTATTATTGAGCTGTATTTTTGTTGGTTATCGCTCTTTTGCTTGGTTTTATTCTTCATTTTTTGACTTGCCTGTATATTTGTCATGATTGCATGTGTTTGTTTCTCGTGTATTTTGTACTATTTGCCCAGAATAAAGATTAAAATTATCTTTATTATCTTTATTTCATATAAATTAAATTTAACCGCGGCACACCGGTTGCCGAGCACTGTTCTAAATGAACAGCGTATGACGTTTTGATATTTTTACCAAAACACGACCGTACGAAGCAAAATCAGCAAAGGAAACTAACGCTTATTACATATTTGGAATAGAAATCAAAATCGTGCGTTGAAGCTGAGATATATTTTGAGATTTTTTGCACTTTTCGTCCCTGATCTAATGCACTACTTAACGAAATTAAGAGATTAATACGTACAGGCTGTGAAAGAAAGTACCTACCCTAACAAAATATAATTGAATTATTCGCTAGGTAGGTAGTTACTTACATAATCTTCATTTTTAGAAGCAAAATCTATTGCAAAAATTACACGTACTTTTGTAAATATATAAAAGTTTAAAGTTCTAAGACCTACAATTGTAGCCCAACCTATGCGGATTTGAAAAGAGGCTCTCTTTCAGAAATGTGGTTTCATGAGAACAAAACTACTATTAGACACGAGGATTCGAACCTCAATCAACGTCTTTCTTAGGAACACAAAAGAAAATTATTTGAAATTAGGATTGATGTTGATAGTTCTCTCATTTTTTCATTTTGGTACAATTTTAATGCCTGACAATTTTAATTCATTTTAAGTTTTTTAGTGTTCACACGTTTACAATTGACTTGAAATTCAAAATTATGTAATAAGAACACAAAAAAATACTGTTTATTTTGTAAAAATTGCGTATTTATGTAGGTTTTGGTAAATTTATGTACCTAGATTATTTATTTATTTATTTATTTAATCACTGTCACATCAAATTCATACATACTATACAGTTCAAAACAATAATACACACCAGATACAAATAAAAAAGAAAAATTTGCCGCCTCACTAGGATTAAAAGGTATACCTTGTGTACCTATACATGTCTATTATGAAAAAATTCGTAAACAATTTTTATTTTACAAAATGAAATACAGGTAACTTAGTAGGTATGTACCTACTTAACTTCAATTTAACTAAAGCTACGTACGTTGCTTTACACAAAGTAAAAAAAAAAAAACAACTACACCACAACAAAAGCAACCTATGTAATTTCCATATACCTAATATGCGTAGATATACTAAATATCATCGTATATGTTGTGACTGACAAGAGCATGGTTGAGAGCTTTACACCCGCTATGACTCAAAAACACTAATCTTATGATTTTTTATGATTCTTGTGTTTGTAATTTATTCTTATTGCTATAATTATTGTTTTCTCTTGTAAATTTTATAATACGTGATCTATAAAATCTAGATACATGTTCAAAATATAATGTAAAACCTATCTGACGTCCCTAAGTGCCCAGAATAGGCCTATAGTGGCAACAAATAAATAAAAATACCTGTAGGTAGCACTAGTATTAGATTTCGATGATCGAATATCGAAGTGAACATTGAATGAATTTCCACATAAAAATAATCGAACGATTCGTTCGTTTGATGTTAGCAAACTATTTGCACGTTTTTAAGCTTTTTTTTAGCTTTCGATAAATACTTCCTATCCTTGAAAACTAAATATAAAAAAGACTAGTTTTAACTTTGGTCTGATGATGGCTGGTAGCCGAAACCGGTAACCAAAGAAATAAATATATAAACAAAAAACAGTTAAAAAATAGTTAATTTTTCCAAAACATAAAAATAAAAAAGACATTTAGCTATATAAACGGATTATTATTTACTTATAGACAGTAACAAAAGCGACAAGTGGCCACGTGACCGGTCGCCATTTTTGATATTAATTTGTTTATATTGTTTGATATTTGTTTTATTGCGCGAGACATGACTGTTAGGGGTGGATATTTCAAGTTTATCTGGAGATGAAGTGGCACTATGACACAATAAGCAAAGGGTGCTCTACTGATTGGAAGTAATATGTGATGAGTCTACCCATCCTTCATCTATTGACTAAATAAGGGATGATTTTACATACTTTCATACATCTACCTGATATCAGTAGGTTATTAAACATTTTTTAATATTCCCGTTGTTTAACAGACCAAGATGAGAGCCTTGAGAAATTAGATGTAGACACGCAAAAAAAGAAAAAGAAGGAGGTCGTGGGTTCAAATCCCGGCCGTGCCGACCATTTTCCACTTTCACGACACAAGCATTTGCTTAGTGTGAAAGATGTCAAAAGTGTATTTGTGTTCACTTCGAGTGAGCACAGATTCATTTATTTAAATAAAAAATACGTATAAAAACAAGGATAAACAATTATAAAGAATATCTAACAACTAATGACTCTAATAATTCATTACTAATGTTTGATTTTAAATCGAACAAACCACCACGGGCTTACGACCGTCTTCTACTGTTGTTTCGAAGGCTGGCTTAGTGTGATCACTTTTCGTTTACCATTAGGTGGTAATGTTAAAGTCTCCGAAACTCCTAACCATGAGAATAATTCTCAACTTGTTCAGCATGTCGAAAAATCTCATGTATGTAACAAGTAGATATTTACATAATAATCAATGAAATATACCTAGAGATAAAAGTTGGAAATTATTGAGTAACAAGGGAGCAACCAAATTTAAAGACTGCGACCGCTGTCGCGTATTTATTGTAAAAAAATATAGTCTGCCTCCCATATGAAAAAAAAACTATCCGTTTTCGTAACATCCATGCAACTTCAGCTTTTTGGCTGTAAGATTAGAGAGTTGGTTAGAAATAATTGCCTAGAGTGGATTGCCACATTACAACGACGAAGAAGAAGTTTTTATATTATACTAGCTAGTTACCCGTGGCTTCGCTCACGTGTTACTGTATTTGCTTTCTCTTCCTAAACAATGCAGAATTAATTATATTCGCATCAAAATTAATAATAATAAGAAACATCATCAACATTTCTTTTTTTAAATATATATTCTAAAATTTCCATTAAATTACTATATTTTTATTTATATTTGTCGTTATTAATCTGTATTTAAAAAATATGTGCTTCTTATACAAATAGAATCAGCCCGCGAACTTAAAAATTTCGCTAACTTGACTGACATTGTTCTATGAGAATCCCAAAAAATAACTCGAATAACTTTTATTCCATCAAATGACGTTATTTGAAATCAATTTTTATATTGCTGGATATGAATAAAAAAATATTCAGGTCTCGAAAAGCAATGAAATTAGTGATCTTTAAAACACTTATTTCTATCTGCTTTGGGCATTTTTCAAGCTACAGACGTTTTTTTTAACATTTCAATTTATATCTTTCACGTTGATTTGTAGTTGTTTGTCTGGTCGTAGGTTCGAAATTTAGTTCATAAATATCTTATCCTGAGCAAACACGACATAAAAAGAATAAACGATATCGGTCCAGCCGTTCAGGTCGAAATAAATAACGTTAAACGTGAAAACTGTTAACGTTCCGAACGTTAACGTTTACCAAATTGAAAATGGTTTCCAAACAAAAAAAAATGCGTTTCGTCTTCAATATAATAGCAGCGTCGTAATACTTCCAAAGATTTTGAGGTAACGTTTAACGTTAATTTTGAATAACTGACAGAATTATTTTTTTGACTCGGAATTTGGAACAGCATTGTTTAACGCACGTTGAACAACAGTTTTTACGTTATCTCTATGGAAATAACAACAAATTGTTAACGTTGGAGCTGTCGTTAATATTTCGACTTGGCCTCCAGGCGTGATGCGATGACCACGTAAAGTAGGTCTCCATTTTTATAATAACGTAATATTCTCCCTTTTAAGCCCCCCCGCTCACCGCAAGCCAGCCCGGAGGAAACTAAGCCGCAGCAAACCCGATCCGCACAAAGCCAAACCCTAGCCCGATTGCCAAAAAGCCAGCCGCACACAAATCAAGCCCGTGGCGGTTCCCCCCAAACCACCCCATAATACGGGAGGCCTTGGACCCACTCAGGAGAATAGGTTAGGCATAAAGAACTCTCCATTGCGCTCGAAGTCGTCCGAGGCTCATTGTGCCTTTTCTAACCGGTTGAGTTTTAAGGAAGTGAGGTGGTCAACCTCAATATTCTAATGGTATAAGTAATTGGCGTTCGACTATAAACGAATTTTCGACAATGTAGAGTAGGAAGAAAATTAACTGTCCACTGTTTATATTTTTTATTAGATGAAACGGATATCGGCAACTATCCGATATCCGGTCTGTCCGGCGGCGTAAATAATATCCTGCCGGATACCGAATAGTAAAAAGAGACATGTTTGGATAACTCATTGATTTGTTTATTAAAGTATCACTTAAGAAATACACCTTATAATCACAAAATAAATTCTACAACTTAGAAAATTGATTATCAAGCATAAGGTAAATTATGGAGAGTAATTCTATATAATATTTCGTTATATAGACTATTAGACTATATAGAGGAAAACAGCAGCTTTGCTGGTCTTCGTAAGTAAGGGAAGTTTAATAAAACAACGTTTCGTCATATATCATCCTGGCTGAAGATGCAGATAGTTTCCGCGATTTTTGGAACAATAACGTTCCGGCAACGGAGTCAGTCCAATTTGTTTATACCGCCTACGTAAGCATAATTCATGCGTTGTACCCATGGTAATTTACGCACTGGCCGGGCTCTAGTAAGGACTTCTTTAGCATTCTACGAATTTTATAAATTTTTGAAAATAAAAACACCGATATTTTAAGGGGAGCGCTTTTCTTCCTCCCGCAAGGGTTCCGAAGATAAAGAAGATCTTCTCATACCGAGAGGGTCTTCCTCGTGTTCTGCTCCTTCGAAGCAGAGCTGAGGGATCTGGAAATGGTGTGTGAGGAGGTCATAATATCCGGCTAACTGCTATCCCTTTCGTCTCTATTTTTTATACGTTCCAGTGGACAGTTAATTTTTTCGCACTATACAGTGACGAAATGATAATATTGTCATTGACTTGCCAGTGTTTTCAAAACAATTATTTACGATCTATCCTAAAATGATGTGAGGATTTTGTAGATAATTTTAAAATTTAATATTTTGCACTTTTACTACATTTGATATAAAATAATTTACCTATTGACTTCATAATACTATTTACCTTTTTTCAACATAATATTATATCAACTTGCTATTCATGGTTTACGCAATAAATTCAAAGCAAGATTACTCACATAGTTTTTTTTTGCTAGTGTTTTTATGAAATGGCTTCAAATATTTTGACAGATCAAGACATAAAGAATTGCAATACAATCCAGATTCTTTTCGTGAACTTACCGTAAATTATTTTAGTAGAGATAATAAATTACTAAAATAGGTAGGTACCTACATAATGATTTTAATGTCGATCGTAAAAAAAAACAATTCAGAATCGCTGTACAGGATGCATGGTACGAAAAATATATTGAAGTAGGTAGGTACGTAAAGTGTTTGTCTGAATTCACGGAAAGTGTATTATTTATCTCTTATATAAAAATGGAACGCTAATTTGCGCGGTCATCGTATGGGTAAGAACACGTTGAAAGCCGATTACGATCCGCGCCGACCAGCTCAAAGATTGTTGTCTATGGTTTCCATGCATTTAAATGGGCATCTCGGGAAGCGGGTTCCTGCTTTTTCTGTGGGTTTCCCCATTCAAATGCATAGTAACATTCTTTGCGCCGGTTGGCGCTAGTCAGAATCGGCATTCTACGTGTTTCTTACCCTATGAGAACAGCTGAACTTATATCGCCCATTTTTTTGTCGTGTTTGCTTTTGTCTGAAGGGTCTTATGAAAGAAAAAAGTTGCACGGAATAAAAATAAAACTTCCATATTATTATTAGATTTTTTCTAATTTTGAAATTAAATCAGGCGTTTGACAGGAATCAGTTGTTTGATGAATGATACGATTCACGGAATGCTTATAGTAAATAATATAATGATATGTTTTATAACAGATGCAGCGGTTACAGTAGTTAAAAAGGTAATAATAAATTGTATCATTATACTAATTCAAATTCAATAATATAAGGACCACGTCGTCGTCTGTGTTAAATAACTTTAAACTGAAATCAACATAAAGTTATACATAAAATCTCGAACATCTTATTTATATTCCAAGGCGGGACGAAGTTTGACGGGTCGGCTAGTTCAAAACTATATTATTATTATTATAGATTACGCAATAGTTTCGTCACGTGTATTGGAGAAAGTAGGTTGGGTTGGGTATACCTACCTACGTATAATATATTCATACACGCTGCACCGGACCAGCTCGCGGTGTATGTATGTTTATTGTATGAAACGATGTCGTCAATAAATTAAATTTTTACAAAAATTGTTAAGAAAAGTTTGAGATGTACTGCTATGATGTATGTATTTTTTATAGAAAAATAAATTATCTAGTTGTAGCGTTTCGGCGTTTTTCGATATTTTTATAAAATTCTGAAATATAGGCACTGAAACTCGTAAATTTGTCATAAAAAAAATATTTTTCTTTATAAAAAAAGTTTGAGAAATCCTGGAACTTCTTCATTAAATTATATTTTAGATATTGTATTTTTCTATATACATACACAATTTTAGGGTTCTAGATTTTATGGTTTTCGAGATATATGGAAAAATTAAATAAAAATTCAAAGGTTGATAACCCCTGACTGAAAAAAAAATTCAAAATTCTGAGTATACAAATTTTGTATGCTTAAAGTATTCAATAGTTTCTGAAATTTTAGGATATGTGCATCAAGCGAATCAAAAGTTATTAAGAGGGGACGGATACACACACATACACGTTGGAAAAGTGCCCCTCACCCCCTACTCTCTAATTAATGATATCTTTTGAAAACGAAATAGTATAATTTGACTCTTTCTGAAGAAATCATTTTTTTGAAATTTCGATAAAACCAGTTTTAAACTTTTTAGGAGGCACTTAAAAATCATCCCTTTTTATATGTGCCCTTTTTCGTCCCTTTTAGTTAAATTTTGGAAAAATTGCCAAATACGCTAACACTCATTTCTATAGAAGAATTCATATGCCAAATCTCAAGTTCGTATCATGTCTAGTTTCCGAGATATTCGCATACTTTGAAAAACATTCAACCCTTATTTTCACCCCCTTAGGGGTGGAATTTTCAAAAATCCTTTCTTAGTGGAAGGTTTTGTATTGAGACCTACCTGATTTCCAAATTTCACTTCTCTACGATTAGCCGTTTGGGCTGTGCGTTGATGAGTCAGTCAGTCAGTCAATCAGTCAGTCAATCAGTCAGTCAGTCAGGCACTTTCCTTTATTATTATAGATTTCTAGACGTGTTAAATTGTTTAGATACTTATAAAGTTAAAAATTAATATTTCCAAGGATATTTCTACCTACAAACTTAACCACACAACAAAGAAGGTCTAGTTTGGTGGTTGATTTGGCTTTTGTAAAGTTCCTATAATCAACACAATACTATAAACATCCCTTAATAATCCAATCCAATCCAAACTCCCTTAAGACCCCACTTAGGGGCATAGGGAGCCAACAAGAGCTCTCCATTGCGCTCGATCTTGCGCAACGTTAATGACCTCCTCCCACACCATGTCCAGATTCCTCAGCTCTGCTTCGAAGGAGCGGAACACACTATAATAACCCTTAATAATAATTTTAAAAAAATGTCAAAATCTTTACTTTCCTATATTATGCATCTTCTATAATATAAAACAAAGTCGGGTCAGGACGAACACTTGGCTCGATAACTCAAGATCGGCTGAATAGATTTTTATGATGCTTGGTTTATTGGATTTTTCCGCTCCGGATAACAAAATAACTAATAAACATCGAAAATGGGATAAAAATCAATGTCAAATATAATATTAAAGTTAGTATGGAAGGGATTTACTGCAACAAAAAAGCTTTATTTTTACTTTACAACTATTGAGATTTATAACATTGGTACGCAGATTTTTGATAGTATAATATATCATTCAAGTTTTCAGAAATAATTTGTTTAACATTCAAACATTATAAACGTATAGGTAGGTACTTACTTTTGTATAAATTACACATACGAAATCAATATTCATAGTGAGGAAGGAACACAGAACAACGTCAGTTGTCAGGAAAGCTATTTTTCTATATAACAAACAATTTTGCTAACTCAGATTTCATATAAATATGTATGTGCTTAAATAAGCACGTAAACCGAACTAAACATTGTCCCACAATATAAGATACATCGGTTCCAGTTATGAAATTTGTTTGTTGGCGTAAACCTGACGTTTTAATACAATTAGAGTGCAATTGTCAATTTTTCCGTATCGGCGCACACCTGTCGCTGTCACATTCGCTATTGATATTACAATTGTGCGGAGTTTGCTCTGGTCAGGAGGACACGTGCGCCGAATACTAAATTATTCAATTATACCGCTAACTTCCGCTTCGTATGTTATGTATGTATTTAATTTCGCAACAGTCACATAAATCTAGTGGACAAAATTGAATTTCAAAATTTGATAATAATTTAATTTCGAAAATTATATTTAATATATTTTTTTTCATGTAGGTACCTACTTAAGCTAAATAATTGGGTTAATTCATTGGGTGATCGTTTATATTATCTGAGCTTAAAACGAGTAGATAAGGGTGAATTTAAAAAAAAAGATCTTAGAAACTTAAAAACTATAATTACAATATACCTATTGAGGAAAATAAGAAAAAGAAAAAAATATTTGCATCATTAAGTTGGTAGTATGTAGGTGTATATTTGGGTACCTATATTTTTATGTATGTTGTCAAAACTGAAAAATTCAGTTTATATTTTTGGAAATCAAGAACATACGTTCCTTCTTTTCAAACAAGAACATATATCTAATAATACGTTCCTTCTTTTCAAAATTTCTGTTCCTTTTTCTTGTGTATTGCTTACCTTTCTGAATTCTCTCATATTCTCATATTCTGAATAAGTGTACTCAGGTAATATGAGGTACTCTTAAAATACTTTACATCATAAGATTATTGTCACGTTTATAATATTGTCATAAAAAATATAAAGAATGGTTTATTCTTCCTTCTTGGTCCTTGGATTGATCATGCAAGATCACTTCATTCCTCCACTCAACCTACCAATCGCCTGCTTCTTCAGTTTGTTCTTAGGTAGTTGCTGCAACGTACGTATGTTCCCAATCACCTGGGTCTATATATAATTATTTTCTTTGGGGTGGACTCTTCCCTCAATCGCTCCTTCGATGATGGTAAAGAGCAGACCCGGGTGCCTGAGGTTATGATTTATCCATTCGCCACGTTGTTGGACATCTTTTTTTTAGCAAGCTGTCTCGTTTCCCCGGTTCTAATTAGAACCTCGTCATTTTGTGGTATGATCCGACCAAGTAATCCCTCTGTCCATACATCTATAGCACCACATTGTAAAAGCTGGCCACAATAAATTTCAAAAAATAGGTTCAGTATTCAAAATAATAATATTTAGGTTCAAAAGTTTAAGAAACTCCGGAAATGTTATATGTACATAGATGATGATAATATTAATGTATTGTAATAGAGAAGTAACCGTATATATACCACTTGTCCTCAAAATGTAACTCACGCTTCAAGTGAACGTTTCCACCTCGTCACACCGGATCCTCACGCATGACGGGCCATTGGCACTGTACTGTAGCCATGCCGTACCCTGACCAACCAGCCCGAGGCAAGCGCATCAAACACACCACCTACCATTGTTTCTCAAATGTGTGAAGCTGTCAACAAACCACTTCTCCTAAACTGAGTCTGGAAGGAATCACGGTGACATTTGCCGGTATACTAGTGAATATGTGTGTCCTGTTTCCTTTGAAGGAAGCTTCACAAAAACTCAACCTGTTCATGTAATCTATAAGTTATTGTACATGCATTTTTTCTGGGATGAAATTACTAAAATATTGCAATTAAAAAACTTTAAAGCACTTTTCCACATTTTTTTTCCTCTGACATATAATTTTGTAAAGATAAACGTCCTACTTGCTTGTAGGTTAGGCTCCAGGACTCACAACCGTACGTAGCTACATCTATTCTAAGTTTCTTTGACATTTACGCAGGCATCAATATTTGTATGAAAACCTGTATAGCACCCCTTCAGAATACTTCGGAAACCTACCCATCTCATACATAATTCCTTGAGTTTTAGTGAGGAAAATTCAGAATAGGGGTACACAAGACTGTGTAACACATACGAATCAAACAGTTAACATTATTCGTTTCGATTGCACATGATTGATCAGAGCCCTATTTGACCAGGATGGTCCAGCTTTGTCCATAGCGTGGCTGAAGCTGAAACTTTTTTCAGAAAACAACACCTAAGATCAACTAATATGATAAGTGGTTCAGTAAACATTTGCATCATCTCAAACTTGGAGGGTGGTATAAAATAAAATTTGATTCATTCCTAACCTTCTTACTGTGCTGTACTAAATTCTCCTTCTTCTTCTTTGGAATGTGGCAATCCACTCTCGAGAGAGAGTGATCCATGACGATATCCAAATTTTTACGTACGTTCTAGTAAATATTTTGCTGTGCATGTAACAAAATAAGAAATTTTAATAAAAAAAAAGTTGGTTCATAAAAAAGCGATTCCACCAGTTTGAATTACGGTCTAGCTTTGATGCTTCAGATATTCTGTCCACAGAGTACGAGTGAACGAACGATTACAACAGTTTGTCAAAATATAACCGCAGACCTAAAATGTTTCATTCTGCGATCTTTCATGATATTTGCTTTGAGGTTTAATCTTTAAATAACTGGTTATTTTTTCCTATTTATGGATTCAATAGCCCTTTATTTTAACCATTTTTATTGAAACCTGGAAAACATTATTATTAAAAATCACTTAGATTAGTACAGTCAAAGCTGAATAAGATGGAAAAAATCCAGTCAAAGTGTTAATTTTACTTATTGTCACCGCACGTGTTCATTTACACGGCCACACCAAATAGAATCTCTGGTCCATCTGGCAAACAGTATGGCCGCTTCACCAATGACTAATATCGCCCAATTTGGCTATTACTATTACTTACTTGCATACTCGAGTCGGCAAATATCTCCTATACTGGTTCCAAGTTGACAACTTCCATGTTGTTATTTTCACAGCGTTTTGTGAAAATTATTTTTATTGAAGTTGAGAAAAAAAATAGATTTATCTTGTTATGAATTCACAGCGGAGAAAATCCATACGAATGCAAAGTTTGCCATTAAAAGTTTACTATACCAGGAAATTTATTTAATTTTGCATTAATATGCATTACATTTGTTATTTTTTACAATATTCTTTACATATCTTATTTTATTTTATAGTCCAAATCAAACCGTAAAGAGCTAGGCAAACAAAGTTTGCTAAACATAAATTGACATTACGACAATAATCTATAATTAAGCGAGCCAACTGTCAATGTTGGGCCAGTAGTGTAGCCAGGTGTACTTGCCAAATGTTGGTACTTGCCAAGGATGGACCAGAGTCACTTTTTGGCCAGCTTGGACCAGCGTAGCTATAGTGTAGCCGTGGCTTTAGCGGTCACGATAATCACTTAGTTCGTCTGGTGCTATTTTTTTTAATGAATCTGTGCTCACTCAAAGTGCTATTATAATTGAGAAAAAAGATTGTAGGGTAAATAATGCCGGTAGATAATACCTAGCCGGAGCGATAGGCCATACTTTTTTAAGAAAGCTTTCTTTTTTTAAGAAAGATTGGGTCACTGTAGACTTAGGGAACATCCGAGGTATCTGGGAGGTATATGTTACGAAGAAGCAAAATCGCCTCTCTGCTCCCTTACAAACTGCGATGCAGTAGTTTGTGAGAGAGCAAGAAGTTTAGGAAAACCTAGGATAGAGGCGGAAGACTTCACCGCCTTGGATTTTGCTGAAACGTCTGCGAAATTCTGTAGTCCATTTTCTCTGGCTAGTGGCCACCCTTTCAGAGACAAGGCATTACGGGTAAATCAAAAAAAGACTTAACCACCTTATCGGCGCTTGTAAAACTTTTTTATCGCATGTTACCCTTTTTCGGATTATCTGTATAGCGCCAACCATCGTTGCCAGTCAGGTCACGAACCACACCTAATTCAAAGATAAAACTGTTTAAAATATTCACCTCTACCTTTTCCAACACACATGCTCTCTCGCTCTTTCTATTTCGCACCGTATCACCGTATTAAATATTTGAACAGGAGTTACCGTTTCAGGAATAAGTAATACTTTTTTCTCCCAAATGGAAGATAAACAAGCAGGTTTTGTTATTTGAAGCTGAAAATAATATATTGTTTCGGGATGTGCTTGAAATATTTTGTCCGGAATCCGTGCCACTGCGAGGTCTGAATCAGAAAATATTATCAAAAGAAGAATCAACGTCAAAATTTTAAATAACCACCTCGGTGGTTATAACGTAACATCTGGAGGGATGGTTACCTACTCTTGAAACTTAATGCCGATCTCAATATCCAATGTTAATACCTACATTAAATACTCGTATAAGTCGCTTCTACAAGATGCTGGACTAAGCTGGGATGAAGCTGTGCAACTGGCGCAAGATAGAGAGGCTTGGAGGAACTTCGTGGCGTCCATATGCTTCACACTGGGAGCGAACGTGGATTAAGTAAGTAATAAGTCTATATTATCTTATAAATCATAGCTCAATTTTATTGGGAATTTTGAAATGGGGTTGTAATATTATTATCAGAATTAAGGAAAAGAAATTAAAAACTAAAACACGTGTACTAATCCATGATTACGATTTGATATGCTTGACAGAAACATGGCTAAATACAAACATATATAAAACAAAAATACCATTTTTCGTAAAACAATATATAAAAAGACATACATACGTGGAACTATTTTTTATCTATAGAAACCAAAATCTAATTGGGATAATGTCATTTTTGTAGTATATTGAAATTGGATCGGTATTGTGATGCAGAGGAGGTAACTATCCTGATGGCGGAATGAATAAGGAAATATCGACCAATTGCTCAGAGAAAAAACAAATGCCATGTGAATCAGCGCTTATATTATTTCCACTAATGTTGAAAAAAACTGCACATAAAAAACAGAACAGAAAAGTACCAAATTCCAAGGACGAATTTATGGTATTTTACCCTCCGACCCATAGAGGTCTATTGTGCTTTTCCTGCTTGCTTATGGTGTATCTCATGATAGTTACATTACCAGATGATCAGAGATCTTCAAGAGAGAGGACAACAGAGAGAGAGAGAGAGAGGAACCTTCATCATGTTCCACGGGAAAGCAACAGGACCTCTACACATACTGAACTTAACAAGATTGTCTTAAAGAGACTTAGGAATAAGAGCCTTCGTGGATATCATTTTAGGCACTATGATAATGGTTGGTTTTCGTCGCATTTTTTTTTTGATTGGTCAAGTTCTGTTGTTTAAAACATGCGGATACATCTATTATAATACCCTTTACAGTTACCTACCGTTTCATTTTTGTCCTTACGCCATCATTTACGCGTCGAATAAAACCAGTTGAGACATAGTTGACGGGTGACCCTTAATTTAAATTATTGTTACACTAGCTGTTTTCATCCTAAGTATATTATATTTAAGTATATTATAATAAATACCTACTTAAAATTATTGATTTATTTTTTTCAACTAAATTGAAAACTGTGAAAATGTGAGGTAAAAACAAAACATTTTCCCGGTACAAACTCCAGAAGCGAATAATAATTAAATTATTTATCCGTTTCAAAACACGCCGACAGCTGCTCCACCTGGTGGGAGATGTCCGTACGTGTTTGGATTATGTGAGAGGCACTTAATCAAATTTTTAAAAGTCAAAATATATTCCACGGGGCACCTTGGTGGATTATGAGGTATTATGGGAATTTCACCTCAATGATGTATCAGTGGTTGAGCGTTAAAGATCACACATTTCCGTGCATCTACATCCTAATAGTATTATGATAATAATAATTCTATCTATCGCTACTAACCGTGAAAGTATAAAACAAAGTAAAATGAAAATTCATTCATCACGTGATACAGTGCTTGAAATGGATTTTGAGTAAAAAAATCAAGGAAATATCAAACAAAAAATAATTGATAATCTGATATACGAGTGCCCCATTCACGCATTCAAAGAGTAAATGCAGGACTCGTGTGCACCAATTGGAAAAAAATTAAAAACGTTGTGAAGGGATTTGAAGGATTCCGCGTTCAGCACATCGCAGAGGATGTCCATGAATTCAATAAAAATACAATTTCTTTTAAAATCACCTTTACCATTTGAGGCACTGGGAGCGTGGTGGAGGCCCTGTGAATTCCAAATAAATGTAATAAAATATGGAAACACCAGTGTGGCTGATCGCACGTGGAATTTGTAATGGTTTATCTCACTCTCTCCCTTCTGTTACATTCTGTATGTAACACCGGTTAACCAGCAAAGACTCAAACATACTTAATTTACACAAGGTTTCCCACATACGTTCTTTTTTTAAATTGTATCAATCAGCCATTTGTATGAATGTTTCATTTTTGGTCCTTCGAACCGAATTATAAACATAGGTACGTAGTTTTGATTCATACTACGTGGATCAACTTTAATGTGTATTTTCTAAATTAAGTCACATAAAATAGTCTGGATAAACACTATGGAATGTCAATAAATCTGAAAAAAAGTAAAACCCATTTTTGGTTAATTCTCTATGTTTCTTTTACACTACGCCGCATTCCGGAGAGGATAGTCAGAGATAGTACGGACTTCCATTCATTCTTGTCTAGACAAACCTTTTACTCTTCAAATGAGATCATTGATGTCGAACTCGATAGCCTAGTGGTGGAGGTTTGGATTTCAGATCAAGAGCTTCCAGGATCGATTTCCGTTCAGGTTAGAGTTTTTCAAAGCGTTTTTCACTTAGTTTAATATGCTTTTTGTATTCTGTTAATGGTAATAATACATTCTTACTTACATCCTAAAAGAACAGAAATTGCTAGATTCAACGGTCGTGTTATAGTTTTCGAATATATAGTTCCTACTTTTTCTCAAAAACATAAACACTAAATATTCATAATTGGCTTTATATAGTACTTATTATGAAGTATTATCGACCTGACCATTTTGAAATCGGCCGGAAACGTACACTATTAACATTTTTAGGAAGGAACTAATTTCCAGAGATGCTGAAATCAACATAGAAAATGTCAAAAGTAATTATTTCCTTTGAAACGTAACCGTTTTCTTGAGGCCGGAAGATTCTTTGTTTCGGACAAAGTTTGGTCGTTCGACCGTCATTTGCCTTTTGTAATTTTAATTCGAAATCTTCCTAAACGACACCTTAAAATGACAGAATTAACGAAATGTTAAGTCGCAAAAACTAATATCACCTCACCACGCCCAACGGGTCACACGTATCAACCCAGCACTAGCTGTTATACCCGGGAATCTCTTTTGTTAACTTAGTGTAGGTACTTCTTCCTATGAAAGAGTTTTAGATCGTCACTCTACCGTAGTGCTGGTCAACCTACGCTCCAGGTAGTCGTCCAGGCTTATACCCTCTTAATCTCAATTTTTTCCTAGTCACCTTCCATATGACCTGCCCACCGCCATTTGAGAGCCGCTACACGTTATGCAATATCTGTGACTTTCGTTTTCTGCCTTAAAGTTTGAACTTTCACGATGATACCCAGCATAACTATACCCATGGATCTTTGGGTAACCCTTATGTTGTCGAGGATCTGGCCATTATGTTACAACCGGATATTAGTACATCTCATATGCCTACTTTGAGCTTAAAATTCATGGAGATTTGGCAGTTTGTTAGCCTTTAAGAGAAACACAGCTGCATCAATTTATGACTGTATCGTTAGATTTTTTACTCTTGTTGTTTTTTCAGAGGACTTTCAGAAAAAAAACGGATTTTTAGTAATAATAATTATTTGGGCTATTTCTATCTAACGAAAGCAAAATTTACGACGATTTTATATGAAACACATTTATGAATTTTAACCATTAGACGAAGAAAGAGCATAACAATGAGCCCTAAAATTTTTATCATAAGATTGGGAAAACAAGAAAGCCCTCAGGAGGTCTAAAAAAGATGGTCCGACGACATATTGTATTTGGTTGCTCTCTTGTTCTCAATAATTTCCAACTTTTATCTCTATATTTCATTAATTATTGAATTTCTACTTGTTGTATACATGAGATTTTTCGACATGTTGAACATGTCGAGAATTCTCATGATTAGGAGATTCGGAGACTTAAACATTACCACCTAATGACGAACGTTGTTAACGTAAAGTGATCACACTAAGCCAACCTTCGAAATAACAGTAGAAGACGGTCGTAAGTCCGTAGTGGTTTGTTCTATTTAAAAATCGAACATCAGTAATTTATCGATAGAGTCATTAGTTGTTACATAATATTCGACATATTATATAGTTTGAAAATTCTGGAGGCAGCAGCCGACAGCTAGAAATTGAAAAAGCCTTTACCGGCAGTGGAGGACAGAGGCTGAAAAACGACTTTTAGTTTAAAATATACATCGAGTTAATCTGGCTCGGCCATGTCTTGCGTATTTACCCTGAGACCATAGATTATGGAAGCCTTTTACATCGGGTGGTACAAGAAGACGTGGCAGATCAAGACTCGCAATGACGCCCTGGATCTAGTCCAGAATAAAGATTCTTGGCGATGCTTTGTGGCTACCACGTGCTCCATCTAGAGAGCGAAGTTGATTAAGTAAGTAGGTAACAAGGTATGTTATTTAAATAATATTACTTAGGTCGGTTGCCAAGTTTCTAGGATGAAACCGTAGCTTCCATAATAATTACATGTTGCACATTCTTCAGAGTTCTCGAGTACCTTCTCTCTGACACACCAGCATACTTTTAGAAATGAGATAATTGTGCAGATTTCGGCGGTGAAGTCAGTACCTTTGCTGGCCGACTTAAAACAATAATACTTAGAAATAATAGTTACATTATGATAGCGCTCAAGATGTCTCTTCTGGGCGAAATTGTCCGAAACAAATTTTCTCATTAGGACTCACAACTACACGAATATTCGCATACTTTCAACTACACTCATATTTGTAAAAAAAAATCTAGATTGATTGACTTATTTACATTAGACTGGGCTCCTATTCTCGAATGTCTGTCGATGCGATTTCTAATAGAATTTTTATGACTTTCGCGTGAATTCTTTATGAAAACATACGAAAGTCATATAAATTCTATTAGAAAAGTTATTAGTGTGAATTCTTTGAGAAAACATAATATGAAAGTTATAAAAATTGTATTAGAAAACCCATAGATCGATGTTCGACAATAGGGTCCCTGATAATCTTTGTGAAAAAAAAACAGTTATTAATTATTATTTCATTTTTGAATAACGAATATGGGGTCACTCAAAGTGAATAAATACACCGTGACATGTTTTACAGAAGCAAAGAAAGAAGATAGTTGATACCGGATTGCTAGGCTACCAAAAAAAATGTTATTATCAAGATTATGCATAAGCGAAAAATAATATAGTGTACCCTAGGTACTAACTAATCTTAACGAAAAGTATTTAGTTTTGAAAAAGATCTGCTTAAGAGGTCGACAATAGATAAAGGAATGTTTTAATTTTGAACATATCACTAACGTTATCTATCATTTTCAAATTTAGAACGAAACGAAAGAGAACGCGTATATTCAAATAACGAAACACCTTCGTATGATGAAATCGTTCAAATCAAAAACAGACAAGTCAAGTTTAATAGAACATTTTGAAAACTATGTCCAGTTTGTAGCAAAGTGCCGACAATATTTTCACGGAATGCGATTAAGGTGAATATCATTCTGTATAACCTAGAAAGATGGGGTGGACGAAATACATTTTACCTTATAATACCAGTGTAGGGGAGATAATGTTAATATGTGTGAAGGATTCAGGATTAATTTAACATTGTTATTTACTATGTCCTAGGTCCTACGGGCCTCCACGATAGGTCCTTTCAAAAGTATCTTCATAATACATTATAACAAAACTGTTGAAATTATTGAAGAGTTCAAAGGAAGAAAGACCGAAGTAGCATTTTTTGAAATAAAAAAAGCTTGTGATCATTTTATTTTCGAGCTTTTAATAATAAACTAAAATGAACCATTAGAGTCATTAGACTTATAGTACGTTAATAATAATAATTTTATTTGTGTTAAAAAATAATATGAAAACAATAATAAATTAATAAAAACAAACCATTAATAATAAATAAAAAATATTAGAATACAAATAAAAATAATACCAGACAGCACTATGTGCTGGTATAAGGGATCGGGCTGTACTTAATCAATAGGAAAACCTTGTTATAAAATAATTTAAATAAAATAATTGATTTGTTATTCCACAATATTTATTTACCTGACTAGTTTCGCAGGAACAGGTCCTGCATGGTCACAGGTGACATAGAAACTTTCTAAGTCACCTGTCTTGTGGCCTATAAGATTTTTGCCTAACATCCATAAATTTATCCATAATTTCTCATTCAAAGCTGACAGTGTAACTGGTGAATGTCAAAATCGTAGACTAGCCTGTCCAACCGGTCTCTTCCAGTTTGTGAAAAGATAACAACTTGAAAAAACTCTAACCCGACCGAAAATAGAATAGGGGCCATCTTGTTCAAAAGTTTCCGGCCAGATAACTAGGCTTTCGATAATACCATACCTAGGAAAAAATATTCAGCCTAATTCTCTCACTCAACAGTTTTAATTATCTTTCATTTGATCGCACACTTTGCTCCCGAATAATCTTTACCTGCAATATAATCCATTTTATAAAGATTTGATAGATGACAAGGCCACAAAAAAAATGTGTCCGACATGAAAACCTTAAATGGAACTGGGCCGGTCATATACCTATAGCAAGAGTAATAGCCAAGGAAGAGTTGCCGTGGATGATCCCACATTAAGGCATTTTACTACTTGCCGTACGCTTTGTGGACTATCCTCAATAGACTCAGGGCTGGTGTCACCAGACGTAAGAAGAACCTATAAAGATGGGGCTACCTTTCAGCTGATGAGAGTTTTGAGTGTCAGCTGATGAGATTTGAGTGTCGGCAGCTCCAAGATGACGACCAACTCCCGAAATTCCCATTGATTGGGGGAAAATTGCTGCCTGCAAGCGATGACTGTCGCTGCTTACTGGTGTGGCAAAGTATAGACCGGATTCGAAAAGGAAGTAAGTATTGGCCAATTATAAATGAATCAAAAAATCTTGAAGCGAAAGCCAAGAACAGGTCAAAGAGACCAGGTATGCCACAGCTGCTTTAAGCTGATGATGTAAGAAGAGAAGCCGGAAATCAGTGGCACTAGAATGGAGGGAAACACAGAACCGTGGAAGTCCGGAGGGCAGGCATATAACGTTCAATAATAATTGACGAGTGAACATATTTCTGGATTCAAGGCGCTATTAATTGTATGCGCTATATAAAATAAAAACTGTCGTTTATGCCTTTTGTTCATCCACCATCCCAAAATATTTCACGTGTTAAAACATTTAAGAGACATTTATCTCGGCGGTATTCTGCGCTCAGAAGGAGGCCATAATCGTCCACATTAAATTAAACAATGTCCCAAATTAATGTTGGGATTTGGCGAGCGAAACGGGAGACATAGCGAGCTTAACTTGTGCTGTTAAATGGACAGACGTCTTGAGTGTCCTAAATGGGAATCCCTCACAAAAAATTAGAGCAAAGATAATAATATAAGAAAAATCCACGCAAGCAATGCATTCTTATATTCTTTGCTTTGATAAATTTTTCATTTCATCATCATGACATTTTGATCAAAAGAGCCAGAGCTAAAAGTAAATTGGAGATTACCAGTACACACCATGCAAGTGTGAACCTGGCCAAATTTGTGTGAACCTATTAGTTTTAGCCAAGTTCATTTCGCTAGATTGAAACTTTTTTTTAACCCATCACGCCGTGTCCCGTACGGGACAGGCAAACAGAACGGACCTTCATCCTTTTCTATCCAAGGACAATTCCCGCCAGCGGTTAGGCTCGCCACCCACCGTGTAGAGAAAACGAAACTTTATTTTCTTTTTTTTTAACTTTATATTTGGTTATTAATCGACACAAAACAATGATCTTTATTATAAATCCCTACACCATAATATTGTGTTGACGACTTTTCGTTTTAAAACACCTCCTTATTACTTTTAAACTGTACCCCTATTCTAAGTTTCCGTGACATTTACGCTGGCGTTAGATATTTTTTTGATATGGAAACATGTATAGCACCCCTACAAAGTACTTCAAAAATTTCCTCAAGCCATAGAAAATTCCCTTGAGTTTCTCACTAACGTTAGTGAGAAATATTCGGTATACGGTTACCTACTAATAATTGTACTCGAATATAGTATGAACAATTATAATTATTTTGTCGAATAGCGCGTAAATTACACGTTACTTTTCATTTCAATTTTTGTATTTTATACAGGAACATGCGTTATGTGGATTTTCAACCTCTTTCAATAAGCAAAAAGCTACTTCCATAATATATATCTCACATGTTACTTTCAATAGTAGTTTCCGGCACACTGAAGACAGATTAGAACGCAATATTCCATAATGAAGACATGCACACTGCAGTGGAGTAATCCTGGGAAAATGGAGATAGATACCTCTGGAAATGAATTGTTCTCTCCAATACCTCAAAGCCAGACGGGGATTTCATTTATCCAATGTGAAGGGACGTGTGATACGTGATTTTAAGCCAAAGTGTCTCTTTGATATAGATGTGGGAGCGATCGCTTTCTCGCGCAATATCTCAGGAATGTTGGATAAATCAATGCTGAAAATAATACATTACTTCGAAATTTGCTTGCAGTGAGATATACCTATACCTACTATTGTTTTCATGAACATCTGCCAACCTGAGACAGGGTTGTCAAAAAAACAAATCGATTAAAATGACTTATTCGTCATATCAACTATAATTTCTTCAAATAGGTCCCTCCAAGCTTATGATCGCGACCGCCATGCATTCTCACTCCCTAGCTCCATCCCTCTCGGTTTTCAGCCATTATTATGGAGCTATGTAGTGGTGCCCTCGTTGCCCGCTTGACAACATTGGACCATTTTATGGGCAATCGTCCCCTTCCCCTCCTGCCCCCAACCTTCACTTACCTTATCTTCCTCTCCAGGGAATCTGGCCGTTTTCATGCGATATGCTCAATAAATCAAAGGCTGCGCAGCTGTTATTCGTTGAATAAATGAAAGAGTTCGCTGCATATAGAATTATTAGTGAACACGGAGCAGACGTCTCTAGCACCACATCTTGAATGCAGCAATCCTTCGTCTTTCTTGGGTCCAGAATCCTAGTTTCAGAGGCGTAATGGAAGACGCTGGAAACGAGTGAATTAGCCTTATTTTGGTAGCCCTTCCAATTTCCCGACCAGATCTTATCTTATTATTGGTTATACCTAATGGTAGAAGAGAATGACTTAAAGGATATACCTATTATAAATCTGAATGAATGGGAGATTCTACATTATGAAATTGATTAGTGGACATTATAACAGACGATTGTACTTTAATAAAGATGTTTGTGTTAACCCTGATAATAACATCTGTCTCGAACAATACATACGTTACCGTATTGAATGGAATGAATGTTTTAGAAACTCACGTTGGTGCACATGCATAGGTAATCACATTCTCCCGAAGGTAGCATTTGAACCTACATTAGTTCATGACAGTTTGAGAATCACTTTTAAATCATTGAGATATTCCTTTTTTTTACAAAATGAATCTGGGCTCACTCATAGTGAACACAAATACACTTTCGACATCTTTTATGTTAAACAAAGGCTTTTTGTCGTGAATGTGGAAATGCTTGGAACCAGGATTCGAGCCAAGACCTCCAATACGCTAAACGTACAAAGAGCTGTAGACTGCTACCAGTGGGCTACCAACATTTCCAATATTTAATTTACTGAAGTATAGGTACGCAAAATGATTCAATATAGAATAGAAAATTTAAAAAATATGTTAACCTACTGTAATATATCTCATACCATGTTCCGTTCCTTCGGAAGGTTCCTTGTTGAGGAAGTTGGACATGGTGTGGGAGGAGGTCATATTGCGCAATGGAGAGCTCTTGTGCCTCCCTATTTCCCTGAGTGCATGAGGTTCAAAGAAATATTCTATATAGGTATTCTATGTGCAAGGTGATATTTTCAAAAGCATCTTTCGGTGATAAGTCTTTTGCCGTGTTTCAGTAGATGGTAAAAAATGGTTTATCTCTTATCATGTGAGCGTGAGCCCCTTTCTTGTAAAAAGCCAACCAGGTTTTTCTCAAATAAATATAAGGGTACCAATTTGCCAAAGGGCGTTAATCAGGTGACTTACTCTGCATTTACATCGTGATTCCAATCCAATTCCAATCTCATTAACGATATCATTATGTTTATTAGATTTTGGTTGCCAAACATGGGCCTAAAATAATTCCACGTAGGTACCTAGGTATTTAGGTCTTTTTGAATCCGCTTTTGTTTACGAAAAAATGTATATGTTAATAAGTATTTTTACGAATTATTTTAGTGATGTTAAAATAAATGTGTTTAAAGACGACCAAACATAAAAAAAAACGGGATCGAATTTCGTAACTGACGAGTATTTGGATTTCAGAAAGTAGATAAATGTCACATCTATGCCGGATGGTTGTTTTAAAAAAGACAATATAAAAAATCACACTACTTTAAAAATCCAAATCGATGAATGTAAATAAGAACTCCTTTGCTTCCTTGTAATCCAAGAAGGAACGATGAGAGAATCAAAATAAACAGCGATTGTTGTAATTTCTTGTTTACACAGACGTCAACGAGTACCTTCTGTAACATTTCGTACAGAAACTCCTAACAAAATGTAAATAACGTGTCTTAGAACATTAATTGTCTTCCAAATAATAAGACAATACGCCTCTGGCCATCTTGTAATAGATTGCATTCGGGAATACACGTGTGTCGCGTCTATCTCTAGCAGTGGCTTAGCATTATTTTAGAATTTTTGATGAAGGTGAGATTTTTTGGCTGTTTTAAAACTGGGTTGATTGAGAAAATATGAATGACAATGTAGGTGGCTGCCCTCGGTAGTCCAATTGTCTGATGGGCGCCCCATTCTGTTCAGAGGTCCCGTGTTCGATTCCCGATCGAGCCGGAAGGTTTAATGTGTTAGTTTTTTATAAGTGCCCTCTAACCGGGCTGGAACTCTGGTCAAATTGTATGAAATTGGACTGTAAATAACAACTGCTAAATTATAGATAATATTGTCAAATATCTCTACCAGGAACACTTACATTTTCCATTCAATGGAAAATATATAATATATTTTTTAATAAATTTTTGACTAAGAATTTCGGTTTCTTTATTTCCTTAAATGAAAAATATTTAAATATTTAGATCTTTAATAAAATTTGAAACATACAAAACTAGCGACGATAATAGAAGTGAAAAAAGTGGTTTAGAAACAGTCTAGCTAGAGGTATATAAATTCAAAAGCGAAAGAAACTGTTTTATAACACTTTTTATGCATTCATATTTAAAATTAGAACATGATCAATTTAAAATTATGTGGAACGATTCCATAAATAAATATTTGAAAATGGATCATCTCTTACTTTTAACCCTAAATATATTGGAAATGAGAATATGGTACTTATTTTGTATCTTTATTAGGTACTAATTTTCCGTACTTTACCCCATCCTTCCACCCACCTTTGTTTGATTCTATGCATCTCGCTCACATTCGCTGTAGTAGTCCGTATCCCTCTCCCTCCCACCTGCTAGATATGACGTGTATTAATAACAGAGTAATATGAAAGACTGAAGGCAAACACATAATAACGATTTACTTAACAATACCTGCTGTGCTTTATTAACTCCTGATATTCAACAATGGAAGGTTGAACGGGGCCGGTGTAAGGTAGAATTTAGAAACACAAAGAAAATTATAAGTTTGAATTTAGAACATTCTTAAATTTTAAGACAAAATTTCAGATGCGATTGGCTAAAAGTACCTACGCGAGAGAATCCAATACAAATTGTGCCTCGTGGTATGCAAGGCCATAAACGACATGGCACCTCATACACTCTCTGAACTCTGTATAGTCAAGGAACCTGCAACAAGACCCTTACGTTCAGCTATGAAATCTACAAAACATGCTGAATGAGATCAACAGGAGCAACAGGGCTTTCGGCGTAGCAGGACCCGTCACCTGGAATCGACTTCCTGAAGAAGTAAGAAAGGCCCAGCCCATCAGCACATTCAGGAGAAAACTGAAGACACTGCTCTTCCCACAGAGTTTCCCGCGCGCCCTTGAGATGGATCATCCAACATCATCATCATCAACAAAAAGCACACACAAATAGAAGGTATACTGGAGACAAGGATTGAATTTAGAATTTGAATTCGGGTGTTGTAGCATCTACGACCGATCCCTCGAAGGGGCCCTGGTGATCTGTTTGTTTGATAGAACGGTAAGAGGAGAAAAGGTTGAGAGGTGGAGAATGTTTGAAGAAGGTGCTCCAACATAAAACGGTGTTTACACATTTCAAATATGGGGGCACATGGCAACATTATATCAATACTTACTTTTGTTCTCGATATTAAGCAAGACCTTATACATTCTATTATGATCGATCGATGATTCATAAGATTCGTAAATTTAAACAGATTTTTGTAAGATTTACTTAGATGGTTTCTTAATCTCACATTAAAACGATTGAATAATCGAAAGCATCAATCCCGTCCATAATCATAAATCCATAATCAATAGCCAATTTGGATGGTTTGCTTAAAATGATATATTATGTTTTTTTTATGTTTTCCTTAGCTGGTTGTTCATAGTTTTCCACCTTTTTTTCTATTTCGTGTTGATTTTGACTAGTTTTTTCTTGTGATCGGAATCACATCGTTCAGCGACATTTTTTGGGGTCTCCCAATTGGCCTCTTATTCTCATAGGGTCGCCATTTTGCAATTCTGGGTGCCAATTTGGAAAAGGTGATAAATTGATATTTCATTCACTACCTCACTTCAAGGAATTTTTTCATAAGAAGAAGTTTGAAAGCGATGGTACAATTCCATGTTGAACAGCTTTAAATTCAGTTAATTAGTCCATTTCCAATTTTTTTTAATGAATCAGGCCCTATTTCCATATCTATTGCAATCAAATCATAGGCTTCCATTGAACACTTGAAATCCATCCAAATAAAGAAACTTCGTTATACAGTGGATTAAAATTGGTAGGTTTTGAAAGGTAACCAGCGAAAGATGTGATCGCAATGAAATTAAATTTGAGCTACAAAATGTGTGAAAATCCAGATAAGAAGTTAGTTAGAGAAATAGGAGACGTTGTTTGAGCAATTGTGGTCGTTGGAAGAAGCAAAAGAAGTTGTTTGGTTAGAAAAGAGTGGAGGTCAGTTCTATCTGCCCTCATTTTACGGGAGACCACGTGATATGTTAAAAAAAATTGTGCGTGTGTTTCGATAAAACTTGAAAACGGTTTGATCTATTTGAGTAATTTTGGTTTCGAAATTTTCGAATAAGCTCAGAAGGCGATACAACGTTTACAATACAACATACAAGGTGATACAACGTTTACCCTATCATTTTGCACCTAATATTTTTGATGCCATTCGTCTTCTCCATCAGGCTTTAGACATCCACTGCTGGACTGTATAGGCCTCTAACATTTTCTAGTATTCTCTGTTGGCTGTTGTTTGCAGCCATGTTTTTATCCATCTTTTTAAGACCAACGCCTCTGTAACTTTCCAATGGTCTGAGAACTCGGATTCCTGAAACATCCTGGGGTAAGGGAGGGCGCATCCCATGATGATTTCCAATGGTCTCTATCTCATACTATAAGGAAGGGGTTCATCTAGTCACTAGTAAGTAGGGAATCCAATCCCGCAAACCGCGGATCCCGCAAATGCGGGATCCCGCACCTTTTTTGCGGGATCAGAAATGCGGGATTTCTCATGCGGGATCCCGCACGTTTGCGGGACTGAAAAGGAAAAAATAATAAACAAAAAGAATGGGCTCAGATGAAGTTCTGATTGCTTATTAGAACCTAGACAACCTCATTAATGAAAGATTTATCAAATTTCGCTGGAAAATCGGGACTTTTCCTTGAAATTCATATGGAAAATAATTAAATTTTCAGTTTTTAAGTTACAACTAAGTAAGTTTTGAATTTAAATTTTATGTTGTGTGAATCCTGTATCGGAACGGAACAAAATCAATGTCATTTGAATTACTCTATGGCTAGAGATTCTCCCACGGTAGGAGATTCAGTATCGAGCGTAGTAAATTGTCAAAGAAGGTTACTGCGTGATGCAATTTTAGTTAATGCAGAAACCAAATTCATCGACAAAATACCAGGATAAGCCAGGAACTTAGAGTGTCGCTATCTCGTCGGATAGAAGAACGCCGTACATCAATGGCCGTTATATGGTTGTGAATCCTGGCATCTGACGAAGCCTCAACAGAAGAAGATCCTTAGTGTTAAAAATAGATCTGTGCGACAGATTTTGGGGATTATAATATGGTACCACTATGTCACAACTGCGAATCACCTCAGTGATCCAGATCGCAAATTGAGCTGACTTGGCCATGTTCTCCACATGTCCCCCGACAGTCTTGAATATGGAAGTCTTAACTACATTCCGGATGGGACAAGAAGGCGAGGCAGGTCGAAATTAATAATGATGCGGGCGTTCACTGCGGTTCTACGAGATGCTGGGTTGAGCTGGGATGAAGCTGTGCAACTGGCGCAAGATAGAGAGGCTTGGAGGAACTTCGTGGCGTCCACATGCTCCACACTGGGAGCGATCATGGATTAAGTAAATAAGTACACCAATGACTGCCGTAAAAATATCTAGAAATGTTTCAGGATCTACAAACGGTCCATTCATTTATCTGAGAAAAGTCAGAATTGAAATTTGTGTGTTGAATAGAGAGAATTCTGTCAGATGCGCGTGTCCAACAAGAAACTGAACACCAGCAAGTTGATGACAACGACATCAAAGACGATGAAAAAGGCACACCTTTAAAGAATCTGTTAAATGATGATCCTTCGCATACACTAAACAATAATTAATGAGAACGTAGTCTCCGTACCGAATGGATAGCTGAGTCTAGACCTGTTGTGCCTGTATCCGTAGGAAACGGATTAAATTCATAAATTTTATAGTAGTTTCATTAATTTAAAAAAAACGTTGTTTTTAAAGGCTTAAAGCTTATTTATTTCATTAGTACCCGGAAAGACTTTCCTACAAAAAAAAAATCATTCCGAAAATTTGATGTCCGTTGGCGGTAAGGTATAATTTCGCTAAAAAAGTCAATCAGAAAAGTCAAAACTCTGATATATTTACAAATATCGTTTAATACGAATAACGAGAATAAGTTATTTTTCTTTATCAAATATTTTTATCAGCTTTCGTTATAATGCTCACCTCTACTTGGAAACTGCTTACAATTATGTATAGTCAATTCCGTCTACTACGCCAACGTTTAGACACTTATGATTTCTTCGGAAGTATTATCAGAAAAAAATAACTAGTTTATGTGCCTCTTAAATCAATAAATGTGTTCATTTGTCACTACGAATCACAATGCTAAAAGCTTAAACGTTCAAATGTTGTATTATAACGTTCCTTAAAAGAAGCGGATTTTTTATACCTACCTCTAAAATATCATTATTTTTAATTGCTAACACTTCTAATAATTAAAAAAATGTATACTTATTTTTATTTCATTGTTTTCTTAATAATTATAACCTACTTCAAACAAAGAAATGTCAATCCCGCTGATCCCGCAAATCCCGCGGGATCCGCGGGATTGAGGTCACCAATCCCGCAGGCTTGCGAGATCGCGAATTTGATGCGGGATTGGATTCCCTACTAGTAAGTGTCTTGCAATATGTCCTGCCCATTTTCAGTTCATTTTTGCTTGGCGATCCAGCATGAATGGCGACCCATGCTGTCTCATTTGTCGATGGTTTATACAAGCGTGGATCTTTTCATGTACATTAAAATAACTGATATTAGGTATAAGAACATACACTAAAATATCGAAAAGTCGTATATTATACATAATTATTTTGTGAGAATTTTTATATTCCATTGAAGGTACCTACGTACCTATATTTACACATACACCCCGGTAACCGAAATTTGTTTTTATACGCACCTACAGAATAAAAGATTGACAGTTAGGTGACTATACCTATGTATACTTCAAATAAAGCATTGGTAAGGTAAGTATTAATTTTTTGGAAATAATCAACCCCTATGATTGGCAATCTAATATAGGTAATGATGCATTAGGTACCTATACCTTAAATAGGGCCCTACCTGATTGATCTAACTAAAGGTAGTTATAGAGGTTAACAATAAACCAACCCCTATCTTAACTAATATTAGGTACAAGTATTATACTTACCAATATACCTACCTTTGTATTTATTATTTAAATTAAAACTACCCGTATTTTTGGATATCGTATTGAATATGAATTTAGCTTTTTTTTCAAACCCTGGTCTCATTTTCGAGTGATTTGGCATACTCTCTTATTTTATTATATCTATAGGTACGTTTGATAGGTATTTGATTTGAGATAATGAATCAAAATGCTGATGTCATTTTAGACATTGTATTTTGGTAGTCTATTATAGGTAATTAGGCCACTTACTCATACGTCCCCGAATCCTCATCAATTTAAATGTCTTCTTCTTCTTCTTAATTTAGGCCTTGTGGCCTGTAATTTAAGAGGTTTCTTCTCTTTTCTGTGAGCCAGATTATTTATTTTACAGCATGTAGGGGGCTGGCCTTGCAAACAAACCCTCCTCCTTTCTCATCCGGGCTTGGGACCGGCAATGGCGGAGTTGGCAATGGCGGAGTTCTTAAATGTAAAGTCTATAATACCTGGTGCTACCGGTGCTCACTTATGCGTTTAAGATAATTACGTTAACTGTAAAAAAAATGTAGAAGGGTTGAGGGATGTCCATTGTCCAGAGAGCGATGGAATATGTGACGCTAGAAATTATTCTCAGAGATTCTTTCGACAATGTCCAGAACAGGAGTACTGGACATTGTCGTAAGAGTTACCACATTAAATTGACGCTGGGCTGGTCATATTGTCCGCAGCTTAAACGACAGATAGACGAATAGTCTCATAAACTGGTGCCCTAGAACATCCCAGAGAAATCCCGAACGACCCCAACATCGATGGTGAGATGGTCTGATGAAGTTCGTGGGTAGACCGTTGTTGCAGACAGGAGTGGAAGAGACCTACGTTAAATGCCTTATTCAGACCATTGGATAGATTTCTTCTTTTTCTTTCTTTTTTTTCCGGCAATGCACTCGATCTCGAGTGATTTATGCTATTGGATAGATTTGGAAAAGGAAAAAATAAAAACAAAATATATTTACCTATTAAATATCTACTTGTTGCATATGTGAGATTTTTCGACATGTGTTGAACATGTTGAGAATTCTCATGATTAGGAGATTCGGAGACTTAAACATTACCACCTAATGGCGAACGTTGTTAACGTAAAGTGATCACACTAAGCCAGCCTACGAAATAACAGTAGAAGACGGTCGTAAGCCCGTAGTGGTTTGTTCCATTTAAAATAGTTCATTAGTAATGAATTGTTAGAGTCATTAGTTGTTACATATTCTACAGAATAAAAGTAAACAATAACATGATTTCGTTAAAGACTTTTAAATCTTCTTGCTGTTACCTTCTAAGATTGTCGATAACTTGCAAATAATTTTGATAAGCCATATAGGTACATAGTAGAAACATTGACTTATGTTATTTATAAAAAAAACTCCTTCGGCTTTCAGACAAGAAATAATTTTCCAAGGTTCAGAGTAAGTCTGAAGGGTCCTTGTTAACGTTATCCATCTCCAAGTGTGATATTTCGGTCTGGAAAGGTTTCGAGGTTCTGTAAACACGCCTTGCGAGAAAGCTGAGTGAGGATGTGTGAATAGGTCGAGAGAGAGAATAGAATGTAAACATTGTTGTTTACTTTCTGTTTTCTGACATGGCCACATAACTTCGAAAAAACTTGAATAAATTTTGATACAATATTAAGTTTTTACATTTGGCTGGTAACAGAAGGTAGATAATCGGTATATTATTATGTGGGTCAATCTTTCTCAACAGGAAGACCAGGTTAGAAGAAATAGAAACAAGAGAACCTACTTGATAAAAATGAGAGGGTTGGTAGCCCATTGGTATAAGTCGCCGGCTTTCGTACTAGAATTCGTGAGATCGATCCCAGGTGCCGACAATCTTCATCTTTCATGACACAAGTTTTAAGTAGTTTACTGTGAAAGAATCAAAGAGTAGATATACCTATTATTTCTGTTCACTTTAAGGGAGCTTAGATTCAATTAAGGAAAATGATTAGTTTTTTGTTGAAGAAAAGTGGAAATAACAAATTATAATGTAAAAAAAAGCAAAAGGCGTGATTTATTTGTGAAATTCTGGATTAACAGTTTAGGGGTGAAACGGGAGAACTGATTATAGAGTACCTACTCCCGCAAACTTACGACCAAAATACCTGCTCAAACTTGAAACTCTGAAAAAAATAAATAAAATCAGGATCCTACAAACACCTTGACTAGACAACGCAGACTGAGGAAACATATTCCTAAAATTAGACAATCATCACCCCAGAAAGAAGATAAATTGTAAGCAGTGCATTTTTTCTTTGACCTGTATCAGCTCTGAATTCAGACCCTTTTTAAAAATCCTGACTTTGGAAATCTCTTACTCATTTCATATATTTTAGCTCAATATCTTAAATTCCTTGAATAATCCAACACCACATTGTAGCTTAAAGCAATTTCAGTCAGTAAAACATTATTTTTGCATTTCCGTGGATTTATTTCATCCATCAAAATGTACAAATGTTCATAAATAATACATTACGTAGCGATTGGAATCAATTGAACAAATAACATTACATTAAACAATAAACAGTTGGGATGAGGGTATTTGTGTAAAAGTGAGTAAGTACCTTTATACCTTAATTGACCCAATCAGCGCCGAATACCACAACACTTGGACCCTACGGATTATCGCGTGAGGTAGGCTCATAACAACTAAAAATCATCAAGTAGTGTACACGCCGCGGTAGTTAACAATCGGTAGTGCTGGGTAATTACGTACATATTTTATAGTACGAACTGGGAACCAACATACGGGCAACTGATGTGGTTTATTTGATACATTTAGGTTCAAGTAAAAGGTTATAATTGTTTATGTTTGAGTAAGATTTTTGTCATTTATAGTAGTAAAATGAGGTGCGTAGGTACGTCTAGACCAGTTAAATAGTATGGTATGTAAGTATCTACATTTTTCTTCATCTTCGCCTCTGTACAATGGTACAATAAATAATAAATAATGATTTAGGATCGGCTCTTCTTGTCCTGCTGCGCCAAGATTGTCTGTTCAACGCTATCTCTGGTTCCACTTCGCATTCTTTTAGGTCCCTATTGATGTTCTACAACCATGTAGCGGGTGGTCTGCCTGGTCTCCTGGCTGGAGTTTCAATGTCCATGGCTCTCTGGATCATGTTGTCTTGTGGTCGTCTCATAACATGCCCATACCATCTAAGCCTGTTTTCCGTTATCTTTTCGATTATAGGTGCATATTATTTTCGTATGTAAGTACCTATTTACATTTATTTTGTAAAATTATTAGGTTCTTCTTCTTCTTATGGTTGCTCACAATCTGACCTCCAGAGACCGAAGCCATTGGATCGCGTCATCCGTTAGTGCGTGCAAGTCCTGTAGTCCCTCTAAATGTATACATCAGTAGTATCTTTAAATGCATACATTGGACACTCGTTTATCAGATGAACGATTGTTTGTGTCATCCCACATGCGCATGCTGGTGAGTCCATCCATCACTATTTTTGTAAATTTGAAGCGGTGCAGCCTACATTGTGCTATTATTATTTTTTCAAACAGCAAAACGTGTTACCTGGTGAAAGGATTATGACAAAATGAGACACATTTGGGCCAAGTGTAACGGTCAATCGAGAGTACGATTTGGACCATGTCCACTCTAGTTTCCCCATTGACGAGGCGTTGAAGTAATGGAGACATCCATATTGGATTTTAGACCGATTGAATATTCAAATCATCTTATCACTCCACATCATCCATTTGGTTACTTCCACTTTCCACTCACGGTAATATTTTGGAGTGACATTATATTTTACTCGTACACATAAATTTTGTTATTTTATACACTGTTTTTAATAGGTATCTGTCCATTATTTCTGTATCTACTGTATGTGGAAAACTTTGTGACTATTTTTAAGGAAAATACGCGGACGGGTGAGTATGAAATTTCGCACACTTATAGTTTATATAGAGGAGGAGTGGCAAATGCTATTATTTTCTTAAAATTATGTATGAAAATATATTAAAACAATAAAAAAATATTACAAACCCTACTGTAATGTTATGTATTTGATACACACTTATACAGACTACTTTTAAAGAATTTATAGAAAAAAAAAGTAAAATGCAAAGCGCTTCATAATAGACGCAGAAAGCTTTTTGAAGGCGGTATTTTTAAACGGAAAGTGGAGTTGAAAATAGCGGGATATTCAAACTCGTTGCGTCAAATTGATATTAGATTTATCTCAGCTTAGGTTTTTTTAGCTCAGTCTAATGTTCAAACTTATAATCTAAATTAGTTATATGGTCGAATTTCGAGTACTGATGGTCGACCACTAGTATTATCAAAACTGTGACGATCAAGCATCGAAATATATGAGGTAATTTACACGTACGAGTCCACATCTGTGATCCATGTCACCTCTGACCCGCATCTCATGATGAAGGATCTGACACCGCGGTGAGCAGGAGCTACCTCTGGCATCCTGTGTGGCTGCAGGCATCAATGCACGCTCTCCCCACAAAGGTGACTGCTGTTTAATTGAACACCATGAGGGCGCTCGCTCCACGTCTCCTTTCATTAGTGAATGAGTCACCCTGGAAGTATCCATTACAAGTAATCATGCAGGTAGCTCTACCTACCTTTCTGTTAATCTTGGTCCACGCTACATTTAGAACCCCAATATAATATTAAAATATTATTAAATGTGGGCTAAAAGTTTTTAAACCATATCTAATAGATGTGCCCATAATTTTAGATCTGGCTCGTTGATATTTCCTTAGTTTAAACGTCGAAAACAAGAAGAATTCTTCGGTACTTTGTTGCAAATCCATGACATGCGATAGATATGTACCTACTCGCAACACTCAGAATCAGTACTTAAGTACCCATCACGCTGTGTCCCGTAAGGCGTAGGCAGAGAGAACGGACCTCCACTATTTTCTATCCAAGCATACTCTTCTTTCTCTTCTTCCACATACCATTTCTTAAACAACCTCTCCTATTTCTCCTACTTCTTATCTGGCTTACCTTGAGGACGGAATCGATGTGTCCGATCCACATCATTCTCGGTCGGCCTCGCTTTCTTTACGCCTTTCCTTTCAACATTGTATATTTTCTTTGTCATTCTGTTTACACCCATTCACAATCAGTTATGATGAAAAATTTATTCGCCATTGTCATAGAAACTCAACTCGTTGCTGTTTGCTTGGTGGCAAAATCAAGGTTCAAAAAAAAATGTCATATTGTAGCTCTTTCTCTAAGTTTGGCAAACTAAATGCTCAGATGGTCTGGAGGAGTGACTCAGTAGAATTACCTAATATCCATGGACATGGAGGAAGATTCAACATCGCACCCATAACCAAAAAGATTGCAGAAACCAGGCTAAAATGGTATGGGCATGTTATGAGGAGATCATAGGACAACATGGTCCAAAAAAACATGAAAATCAAAGCTCCAGCCAGGAGACCAGGCTGACCACTCGTCACATGGGTGTCAAGCATCAAGAGGTACCTTAAGGCAGTGTTCCGCAAACTTTTTGTGTTTAAGGTACACCTACGAAATCAATAAATTTCACAGGAACACCAACGAAAAATAGGGATCGTTCAAATATTAGGTACAAAGTGGTTCCAGAGCTGACGTTTAATTCTTGGCAAAGAAGGAATAGGAGATCTGAACCCAAAAATAATGTGACAAAGGTGCATGATGACGAAGAAGATTTGAAAAATAAACTTAGCACTATAGATTTAACTTTGAACAGTTTGGTGTTTGATACTCAATTTTGTAAGTACATATTTGCACTGAAGTCTATTTTTCGTGGGCATATTATATTTACACATTAGTCGTCTTTTATGTGGTACTTACCATTTATAAAGGATTCATGAACAACAAATTGAATCAATTTTAGGTTTAGACATGATCAATCTTAATTCAACATTTTTGGCGTGAACGGATAGTAGATACTCACCTAAAAACAAATGTGCCATCAGTTTCCAGAGGTGCCCGTTCAGTTCCTGCTCGTTACTCAGAAAGCAGGGGGGTAGATATATTATTATTTTTATAATTCTCTTTATTGAGGGATGATTTAAAGAGAGCTAAATGCATCCAGAGCTCACTGCAACTAATACAATAAGCGTGCGACGCAAGTCAGCTAACGCAATATTTGGATAAATTAAGAGTAGTTGTGTTGACAATGACAAAAAAGGGTGCTAGGTTTTGACAGTCGTCGGTAGGGTGTTGCCATATAGATAGATAATGGAGTGTCAGAGACGCGTGCGAAAAAAAAATCTCAAACTGCCACATTTCAACCTTAATCTTTTTTATTGTTGGTATCATCGGTGTGTGTTTATTCACAAGGGAGGTGGTGTGTTAGTTTTATGCGGATCTAATTTATATATTATACGTGTGATGTATTTAGACACAATAAATAAGTACCAACCTATAAAAGCTTTCGTTTCCTGTACCGTAAGTTTTCGCTTGAAACGAAGTGCTTCAGAAAGATTTTGGGGATATGATTGTACCAGCGCGTAACAAACGACACTATACGTCGTTCAACCCGGCGCACACCCTAATTAGAAGGAGATGGATATGGCTGGAACATTCTGTTAAAGATATCGAACGACAGTTGGCCGATGAGAGCGCTGTTCTTCCTCCAATCTGTTTCTGGAAGTCGAGCAAGATCCTTTTAAAACGTGTTCCATTTCTTCATTGCGGAGCGGAAGTATTTGAATACGTTGTGCATGGGAAGAGGAAGCGCAAGATCACTCTTTTTGGAGAGCTTTTGTTGCCTCCATATGCCTCTTAAGTGTTGAGGTTCTTAATGGGAGTAAGTATTGGTTAATTGACCTACTGAGTAAAAATCAAAGTTTTTTTTTTTATGAACAAAACATTCTAGACCGTTTCAGCAAAGTCAATGTCGTGTTTTCAAGTGTACCTACCAAACTAATAGTATTCAGCCAGAAAAAATGACTTAGATTGAACATGTGGGTTGTGCCAAAATCCAACCGGCTGAAAACCCTCGAATGCAAAATCAGCTGAGCTCCCATTCATTATTGGAATCCTGTTATTTTTTTAAGGCAAGCTCGTCTTATATCACAACAGGCCGTGTTTGTGGCCTTGAATCTTCAAATAAGTGACAATCATTTTGACAAATATAAGAAATGGTCACTAACTTTTTAATACTTGTGTATCTGACCAAATTGATAATAATCATGCACCTATTCAAACTCGCCTCTGTGAGACGGTAATGCGGTGTTCACACGAGGCGAATATCGCCAGGACACCAAAATATCGCCAGCCAATTGAACCGTGTGAACGGATTGTCGATAAATCTGAAGCGATAAAAATGGTTGAAAGCGATATCGCCTCAAGTTGAACTTTTTTCAACTTTTGTTTCAGTTGGAACGATGCACGCATGCGCAGATATGCGCGACGTCCGTATGTTCTGTTTCTTGACAGATGACAGCACTGCTCCAAATTTATTTCTCCTTAGAATCCAATTCCGCACCCAATATCTGCGTTTTTTTTTATTTTTCCTTAATTAGGAGTGTCCTTATATCGTCTAAAACAACATTTTCAACTACCCCAAACATTCCGTCCGCCATTTTTAAATCTACGTCAAAATCAGCGCACCTGACAGATTGAATGTATGCCGGTGGACTCGTGTGAACACATCAAACGATCAATGGGCGACCGAGCGATATTTTTTTTATGCAAACGATATCGTCTGGCCTTATATCGCCCCGTCTGAACACCGAATAAGTGGCGCCTTGTTTTGTCAGACGATATACACTATAGATTAGGTTAATTATTATATAGGTACATACATTCTCAGAGTCATAACCTTTGGTGGTTCTTAGCTGTCCCCAAGAAACGTCTCCAAACCTCCCTGTCGTCGGCTGCCACCTTCCAGTTCCTTTACACCAGAGCCCTGCAGTCTGCAACAACATCATCTAAGCATCGCAGCTTGGCCTTCCAAACCTTCTTCTTCCAACTGGATCATTGAATAGTACTCTTTTTGGGACCTCCTGGTAGATGTCCTATCCAGCGTAGTCTGTTAATATATCTTGTTGAACTAAACTACACTTACATCTTGATATAATAGAGATCGGCGTTGTATCGTTTTTGCCATCTTTAATATGTCCATAATATTTTCGGCGAAGGATATTTCCTTCGAAGACATTCGGTTAGGCTAGGCTAGTTAAGTACCTGCATATTATAATTGTCAACTTTAAACTGAACCAAGCATTCGATGCCCAGCATAATATGACAATATGAATGCTATAGGGTAGCTACATACATACCTATTTACCTTCAATAATGTAATAAATGGTTATACGTCTGCAATATATGTGTGTGTGTATTTACATAGACGAATTTAAACAATGGAGGGCACCCTCACCTTTTACGAAACATAAACTAAGTGTCCTCCGTACGATAAAAACTATCCATGTGTGACAATACTGTAATAACTATCACTTAGCCAGGGCCGCACTCGCAACAAAGACATTTTTTTTTTCAAAAAATAAATGCAGGTAATACTTTTTTTCGTAGTTATACTTACTACATTATGTAGGTATGTGCGACCACAGTATTTCGAAGTCAAAGCTTCGCGTCAATTTTTTTCTGATAGGTAATCTTTTTTATTCAGGGAATACCTATTGATAACTCACTTGTTATAGGAAAAATACATTTTATTGAAATTTTATAAAATAGGTAACTATTTATTAAATTTGAACTACAGTTATAAGAACTTATTTGAATAAGAAATTTGAAGTGTTTTATTGTCGAAAGCAGCGCAATATAGAAAAAGGTGGAAGAATTTTGAAGAAGCCTACATCCGGCAGTGACAATGGACAAAGAAGACATTTTATGATTAATAGGTATTTATTAATTTGAGTAGTGGGAAACAAAGATGCCGAATGACAGTTGGCCGAGGAGAGCGCTGTTTTTCCTCCCATCAGGGTCCCGGAGACGAGGAAGGCCCTCTCATACTGTGTTCCGCTCCTTCGAGGCTGAGCTGAGGAATCTGGACATGGTGTGGGAGGAGGTCATTAACGTTGCGCAGGATCGAACGCAATGGAGAGCTCTTGTTGCCTCCCTATGCCCCTAAGTGGGGTCTAAAGGGAGAAAAATTTATCCAAAGTAAATTCCATAAAATATTCCTCCCCTTCACTGTTTAGCGGGTTTTTTTTTTAAATATGAGTCTGTTCTCACTCAAAGTGAACACAAATAGTATCTTTGACTATTTCACAGTAAGCTACCCAAAGCTTGTGTCATGAAAGTGGACGATGGTTGGCACCTGGGAACGAACCCACGACTTACGAACGAAACAGTACGAAAGCCGGCATCGTAACCGTTCGTCTACCAACCACTTCAAAGATTTTAAAGATTCAATGTCCATATTTCAATGTGAGATGGCCTGAAATATTATAAAAACCGCAACAACCCTGACAAAGTATTTCTCGCCGAAGGCTTGGCAGCGAACTGGTTTCCAAATACCTAAATGGGTATATTAAGCTCTATTCGGTGATGGTTATAGGTCAAACATAAGGACTCACATCCATACAGGAGAACAGGTAACAAACACGCAAGATCAAACAGTTTACATTTCCTGTCTACACTAAACGCCGACGCCTTCCATATCTTGGTCGAATAATCTATCTACCTATAGAGTTTAAAATCCTTGGTCAGTTCAGCCCTGTCGCTTTATATCACCTCTCACACGCACCCCATACTGCGTGCACGTCGCACATGATAAATGGGAATATTATGCAAAAATCTTCCATTCAAACAACATAGGTAGGTGGCTGAGTAAAAAGTCGCTCGTCCCACTAACGTGATGTCACCCTAATGTCTAATAGGGTGACGCTTCATTATTACTTTAATTACTACACTAGGAATAGCAGAACAAAGCGTTCATTTGCATATTTTTACATTATTTGCAAATTAAGATGCGCAACTAAAAAAAATCTTAATAGATTATACCTAGGAAAGTTTTGTGGTCCATAGTTTGTTAATAGATAGGTAGGCATAAACATGGATGTCCTTAATTATGCAGGTTTTCTGAACTTTTATTGTTTTTGCAGAGGTTATTATACAAACCTGTACTTTATATTATAAGTATGTAGTTCCTCCGTAACTCTATATTTTCGATGAAATACCTAAGCTCCACGGAATAAAATTTTTTTTTATCCTTATTTTAATACCTACGTGAAGCAATATTTTTTACCCCTTTTTACGAAAATAGCGCGGACGGAGGATTTTGAAATTTCGCACACTTATAGTGGTTATATCTGTGGTCAAATTGAGAATAGATTTATATTTTATATATCACTTTAATAATAGTAGAAAAAACTTTGTGCATATCACTATTTCAAATTTTACGTATCCATGTCATTGTTTTTTTAAAGAAAATTGAGATATAGCGCTCGCTCAATATATCTCAGGGGCGTGCCTAGGGTTATCTGGGCACGCATGCAAATTATTTTCGAGAGGTCCATAAAAGAATAGTACCTACACCTATATGAAGAGACTCCGAAAGTTAAGTTAATCTCTCTATTATCACTCTTTATTAACCGACCTCGGTAGCCCAGTTGTACTGGCGTGGACTTCAAATCACGAGGTCCGAGATTCGATTCCCGGTCGGGTCAGAGTTTTTCCATAAATTTGATCTTTTTGAATAAACTAGGTATACTTTTTTCTCTATCGCAATCATTAATAGCTCTGATCTTGTGTTTCTCATATAAGTATGAATTCGTTTTAATGCTCAAAACGCACGTTCTGCATGAAGCGCTTGCTGCTGGTATGGTAACACTTAATTGGGATAATTTAATCAGTTCCGAAAAAGCAACATCCAGACCATTTTCGTTGATGAAATCTAACAGTTGGAAAACATTAAATGATTTTAGTTCTGGAGATGTATGTAGGTATACAGAGATATCAATTGATTTTTAAGTTTTTAACATTCATGATTTATGTTTAAAAAATAAACTTCAGGTAATTAAAAAAAAAGCGGTTATATAACCCTAAAAATGAAAAAATAAACAATATGGTTAAGAAATCAGTAGAATAAATAAATAAAAAATTGCCTGTTTTAAATGATGTCCAATGTCAGCGATCTCCTGATTTTCACTAAAGGTTCACAGAAAACTATAATTATATCAAAAAGAAAGCATTGAAACAAACACAATCTATGAAACCACAAAGCAGTTTAAGTATATCATGCACAATATTACGAAATTTTAATTTCTTATTATTTTTAACAACTCCACAAAAAATATAAACAAAGACTTAATGAGCTAACCTCAAAAAGAAAACATTGCCGTGACATTGATACGGTCAAAATATTACAGCTATTAATAAATAAAGCACCTGCGTGAAGTTTGCCCTAAGTGAGAAATCAACCAATGAATCTTTCCAATTCATCTTTTAAAGCCCGGCCTCTATGGACTTCCAATTTTTTCATATAAAAAAATAATTATTGAGGCATAACCATAGGGACGTGTGTATGGTGTCTCATATATTTCTCGAGGAAATATCCAGACTTTTGTGTTGGAAAGAGTGCGCAACATAAAGCCCGGTAAAAGCCAAATAGGTGCGAGTAGGACACTGTTGCGGTACCTATGCAATTCATTATAGTTCGTTATTATAGTCGATTTTTGCATACGTACGGCGTACCTATGTATGTAAATACTTACTTCTATTGTACTTTAGTACGAAATACAGGCGGCGCGAAATTTGAATTTTGTGTGGGTTAATAATTTATCTTTCTAATCAGTTTCTTGTTTTTTCTGTTAATAGAAAATAAATTATATGTACTTATCATTGATTTCGCTACGCATGCCAGGCTTTTGGGCTTATATGGAGGTACCGCCCCTGAATCTAATATAAATTTTCAATATAAAAAGAATAATTTTCAAACTAATTAAAAACTCATGTATAATTATGTAAATGTTGTGTCATGAAAACAAGACATCTTGCTTGACCGTTGGCAAAGGGACGCAAAAAATCAATATGATTTAAGGCCTTATTCGTTGGGCGCATTCATCTTTCATTCATTTCTATTTATACGTATGTAGGTATATTTATTGACAAAATATTTAGGTAGGTACTTATGTGTTTAAAAAATAATTAATGAAAAAAGGTATTTTATATATTAAGTGAATAAATCTTAAATTCTTAGACATACCTATGTTGACAAAATATACCAATATCTTGAGTCGAGGCCATGAACAGGTAAAAAAAAGATTAGGTAGGCCACAGCTTAGGTGGTATGATGATACTAAGGAAAGTAGCCAGAATGACAAAAGACAAAGTCGCGAATTGAGGCCAATTTACTTGTACTGCGGGTGTGAAGCTTGATGGTGATAAATGCAATACAAGTGGATCGGAATCGCCATGTAAATGCAGAGTAAAACCTCTGGTTTTTAGGTTTTGAATGAATTACAGAAAAATAATGCGACTATGCTATTATTTATTTTAGTTATACGATATAAAAAACTCGCTAAAAAAAAACAATATGAAAGTTGAAACAAAAGGTGTCGCAAAATATTCAAATTCAATTCGAATTTCAACCGAACAAAAAAAAAGAACAAAGAATATAGAAACAAGTTTGTTGGAAAGCGTAACACATTTCGCAATATGAAAATAAAACTCTTTTATGAAAAAAGGTAAATAGTAATACAAAGGTCAGAGTCACCGTTGATATTTATGAATGTGGACACGGGAGAGAAAAAAAGAGCCAGGCTTTTATTAGAAAATAAATTCTACATAATCCGCCTGTCTATAATATGTCGTGCTTGTTATTATTATTATTATTAGCTTTACTATTCCGTACCTTTGAGACAGTTGGTCACCCTACTTGGTGTATAAATGGTGTTTCAAATCTGTTTATATTGTTTCCTCAGTAAGAAAGGTGTTGAAAGTGTGTTTTTGAGTGTATTTTCGGTGACCCCAGAATCCACATTAAACAAAATATTTATTTTTCTTGACAAGTCGAGTTATATGAATATTTTATTTTTTTTATTTTTATTTTATTTTATTTTTTTTATTTTTTATTTTATTTTATTTTTTTTATTTTTTATTTTATTTTATTTTATAATTTTGTATGAGGGGAAATTTTCCAAGGACACCTAAGCGGTAGTGCCGGGCTCCTACAATTATTTTTTTTATTTATTTTTTCCTATATGACTGTTGAAACATAAGTTTTGACTAAACTTTAAATTTTTGTAGGAAGTATTTCATTTGAAGAAAGAGTTTATAGTTTAGAAAGACAAGAATAATAATAAAATAGATATATTTTCAAAAAAAATGTTGTTATGTACCTGTAAATATACACAAATCTATGACACAATCCATCCTGCTCTCCGCCAATTATCCCCCTCCTCAGTAGTGTGAAGTCTTAGATTCAGCACCTGCTGATTAAAAGATGTCCAAAAAGTATCATTTAGGCGAATTTCAAAGTAAAACTATAACTTTGTCAAATTGACGTCTCTCTGAAAAAGGGTCACTGTTTGATGTTTTGTTGGCTGGAAGTCTGGTAAAAATAAGGTGATTTTTTTAAAATTACTTTATCAATATTGGGTGAGGGTGCCCTCAAGCCATATTATGTTCAATTCATCCAAAATTTTAGAATGGTTTCTGCTCCGAGCTAGCAGAGTTTTCTATAAAATTAAAACATGATCAAATATTTTTAATCACGCTGTATGTTTTGATTTTTAGTTTATACGCGAAATACAGTGACCATAATTCATAACAGGACACTATATTCTTTTTCTCCAACCCTTGCTACGTGACGTCAAAGCCTCGTGTAGAATCGTTTCGCAGACTTGTGTGTGTGGGGCGACTACCTTGCTATCAGATACACATTCAAATTCGTAGGTACATTACAAAACACACCTAGCCAAAAATTAAGTTTTGAAAAAAAAATGCAAAAAAAATACTCTCTTTTATTATTGACAATGGTAAACAGACATTTTGTTTTAAAATTGAAACATCAACCAGACAAAAATAATATATCTCGTTAACTTTTTCATCGGATTTCTTTGGATAGATAATTCCGATTATAGACCAATTGCCAGATAAATTTTGGTTTGTGATTTTTTGGGAATTTTCCACAACTCTTTGGTTGGTTAGTTGTTTCTTCTTTGAATAAACTTTTCTTACGCAAACCCGTCGTTTTAAACTATAAAATTTTATTTGACGATTCCGCTGGAGGCCATTTTTTCCGTTTATCAGAGAACAATAATATGATTTTCTTAACATTTTTAAGATTGAGATGATTCCTAAAATTGAAAAGATTATCAAGCTTTGTTACGTAAGACATTCGAAATGAAAAAGTATGTAGATAATGATTTGAAATAATCAATGAAATAAAGAAAAATGCAAACATCGATGAATGGGGAAAGGTGTTGGACAAAAGGGAAACGAGACCAGCGTTCATTCAAAAACATTGAACATTTATTTTCAATTACATCCAGTCAGCGCTGCACAAATCCGTTGAATTGGACGAAATCCGGAATGATTCCTTTCATCATCACCATTCGTGCAGTAATAACAACAACACACTGATCAGTCACCTGGGGTTTGATTTAAGCGGCGTGGAAAAGCCGCGGTGAATTGAGGGTGATTTGGATTCTATCCGAAAAAGGATTTTTCGGACTGCGCGAGGGGTGGATCGGCAACCCCCGGTAAATAGCAATAAGAATAATATGTGTGTTGGGACGTTGGGGATATAAATTGGTAGGTAACCCTCTATTTTACGGTATGACTTTTGTCACCGTGCGCGACTAATCACAGAATGCCGACCGGTGTTCCACAAGGTATACACACGGGTCCCTACTTTTTCATATTTTTTCCACGCAGTTATGTGTAATGCTCGCTCACTGTAAATCAAAGTCGTTATTTTTTTATGATGAAAATTTGCATTTTGGATAATTTCTATGTTAAGGTAGCATATGTTTGGGTTTTTTGAAAATTGGAGAATGGCTTGATATAATTAAGTTAGTACCTACCTACATACGATAAAGCAATTAAAATTAAACGATTTCAAACATTTCTGTAGACATTCATTTTAGAATCATTATGTAATAACATGTAGGTACCTATCTAATTATCAGCCTGTATAATTTTTAATCAATTCTTGAAACATATTTCTTGTTTGTTCCTTTACTTTTTGTAACTACTTCACAGCTATTCCAAATGGAAAAATATGGAGTTATTTTCAAAAATGCTTAAAAAATTAACAATCCAAATCCAATCCAAACTCCCTTTCGACTCCACCTAGGGGCATAGGGAGGCAACAAGAGCTCTCCATTGCGCTCGATTATGCGCAACGTTAGTGACCTCCTCCCACACCATGTCCAGATTCCTCAGCTTTGCTTCGAAGGAGCGGAACACAGTATGAGAGGGTCTTCCTCGTCGTCAAAAAATTAACATTTAATAAAAAATTAAAATAATGAAGATCCGAACTTTTTTCTGTACAAACGAAAGTTCTAGTAATACTTTCGACTGGCTAAGTGCCACAAGTGCTAATCAAGGTTGTGGTCCTTTATTTTTTGTCAGTTCAATAATCTTTTTGTCCCCGAAATAGTAAAAGTATTATGATCAATATCGATAATGCTAAAAGCTATTTATTTATTTATTCTCAAAAGACACCAACAGAACCAAGGACAGCACATAAGCGATGCTCATACATAAATAACACATACACATTTATCTCCTTTGCTCTAATGACAGGTGTCTGTCGCATATTTTTGGCACATTATCTTATAATAATTACCTTAGCCAGCACGCACATTAGTATATTATTATATTATCTATGCACGTACATACATACTTAAACGGTTGTTTATCCTGCTTTATCATATCCATCAACCCTTAAAAACATTCTTATATGTCATTAGACCACTTTACTTGGGGCCTATCGATGCTTCTCAGCCAATTTGTTAACCCTGACCATGGTCCAGTTCTGTGCCATTATTTGAATATTTTTGTCACTTGTTTAAGCTGTAGCGAATTCCATTTTTGTTTAAAGAATGTTTTGCACAAGGGCTCATTTCGGTTTCTGTTATCTTTAAGATCAAAAGTAAGATCTTGCTAAAAGACACAACTGGAGAAACACTGATGAAAATATTTAATCCTTTCATGCCTAATAATATGATATTAATTAAATTTTGTTTAATTAAAAAAAAAAACATATCTGTATCCAACAGTCCACGTGTGCCCATTGTTCCGAGTCTTTCTCATACCCAGGCTCCCACCCCGTCCATTCATCCACCTTCCCGCATCCCTCTGAATTAATAATAATATTTTTATTGTGCGTTCATAACTATAATAATAGAGGATCGAATTAAATCTAAGTCACAAAAACTACCCCCATATCACGTGCCTGAGATAAACTATAGTTCTGAGTAGAGGTGTCGTTGCAGTTGACATAGGCAGGTACCAGTCGTTTATACCCTGAAGGCAAACCGAGTAGGCAAACCTATGCATAGATCACATAATATTCTTTAGTTTCTGCTCAACCTACCATAAACTAAATAATCCATAGCAAGCTATGATAGTTTTAGACTAAAAAATTAATACGAGCTTGGCGCGCATGGCGGGGGCTTTTTTAGGGGAAAACTTTTAGGAGAAATTCTGGAGGAAAAATGTCTGTACAAAGGTAATTATAGGTATTAAAACGATGCACACTGCTTTATCAAATCATCAACACGTCATTCTATACTTAATAAGTGACTTTATTTTTACCTAATGGACTGTATTTTCAGGAATTGCGGTATGCCTTAAGATTGTCATTTCTTTGTTTGTAATAATGTTTTTTCCTTCAAATCGTGTTCAAATTTATCTTCAGTCACACTTAGAGGCGGATATCAAGTTTTTTGACACTTTTCGGTACAATAATTTTTGCTTTGCTTAACCGAATCATTGTTTTTCAATCTTTGCTTGCCATCTAATGTATTATTTTTATAAAATTTGTTTGTCCAAGATAAATAAAATCATTTTTGTCCAAATTCCTTGTTAGTTTTACTTTGAAAGTTTCTCCTTTCACAGGGGTTAATAAATCCGAATCGCAATCTAAAATGGGTTCATTTCAAATAATGTTAGGGTCTACCTTCCTACACTCACTTCCCTACCTCAATACCTATGAGTCCATGCATGTGCACAAAAGATTAACAGCGACTCGAAAGTGAAGGGTGGTTAGGACAAAAGATAGAAAGAGACGGGACATTATTATCAATAATCGCGGCACACTGGTAATGTAAAGGTTAAATTCAATATGAACAATGGATTACCTATGACAGTATAATATTATGTACGTACACCTACTGTTGAAATAGGATCTCTACTTGCAGGCTAGACAGAGATACACAAAAGAATAATGATTTATTATAGTAGATACCTGCGTAATATAAAATATTATAGTAAAAAAACGGGTCAAAAGTGTCAATTTTATGGTTTTTCGTCTACCCTTTAAAATGTGTTATCGGAGTTGACCAAAAGTTCATAATGAAACACAGCTGTTTCGAGTTGAAGATATCGAAAATCCTTTAAAAACAAAACACAGACTATATGAGAGATCGACTAATGCCGCCTACCCGAATGAACTTAACGTAACTGCGGGCCACGTCATATACTTCCATATGAGTCATGTTGTTTGAAACGGGTGTATACACACACGCATAGCCTGTTCAGGCATCATGTCACGTCCATATTGTGTAGATAAGAGCTTGAAGTACCTGTTTTACCATTTGGGTATCGAATTTGTTAAAAAAAAACGAGCGACGACGTGTGTCACTATGTGACGCGTGACGTTTGACAGTCTTTTTTGTCATCGACAGCTATGACAATGTTGTTTTAAAGAGTTCTGTATGTGTAGCAGATAAAAAAGACCATTTGTTTTAATATATCTTAAGAATTGTAACTATTGTCATAGCAATTATCAACTCATACCTATACGAATTCTGTCGCATGTGTGAAAACGTGAATGGGTGGAATTAGATTGTTTGAACAAAAATACCTAGTTACTGACGAACATGTCGATTATACAGAAGATTTTAATAGTCAGTGGTGCATTTTTGACCGTTACAAACATACAAAACTACCAACGCAGGTACTCTCTCTCTCTCTTTGTAATCCTGTTTGCATGCAGTTAAATGTAATGCACTGTCATTGTTGTCAGTATGACAAAAGTTTACTGTCATTTTTTCCCGGAGCAATAAATAAAAATTAATTCCTGTTCACCCTATATGAAAAATAAATAAAAACTAAAGTTGTATGTGTAGATAATGCACTATTATGTTCCTAATATAATGTATGAAACATGTAGATTACATTAAATTCAAATAAGAATAGGTATTTTAATATAAATTTATTGTCATGCGTTTTTAATTATTACTTACGCTTGGCACAATTTGATTAGTAGGTATTTTTATTTATTGAGATTTTTAGATTTGCTCTCAAAATTTCCAGTCCGTGCGTGTCTTTGGTGTCTTAAATGCTAATGGAGAAGTTCAGTTGAATCAATATACTTACTACTCAATAGATTAGAACTACATTTTTAGTTTTAACCTATTTGTTTGTCAGTAGCCTGCTAATCACTACAATTTTATCTTTTATTTAGCAATTATTGTATTTAGCGGCATATTATTCCATTTATTAAGAAATACGCAATCTGTAAGTCAGAGCCTAGCACTAAATTTTAGCATTAACAAACTAATTTACCTACCTACTAGTCCGAAGTAAATCACTGTACATATGTTTACCATTGATAAGCCAAGTTATCAGTTCATAGGCAATCACTACATTTGTGACTTTAACAAACTGTACCTACCACTTTATAAGTTTTCGATGATCGAATATCGAAACGATCATCGAAAGATTTTCGAAAAGCTTCCATACAAAAAATGATTGACTGATTCGATCGTTTGATTTTCGAACACAATTTGCACGCTAATAAGCGCTTACCTACTAGCGTGCCATTAGCTTTCGATTAAACTAGCACTAGCCCCACTGTTCTACCTACCTACCTACTAGTCCGCAGCCAATCGCTGCAAATTTACCATTAAATCTACCACAAAATGTCCTATCACTACATTTATTATTTAATTAACAAACCAACGTGCTAATAATTAGTAGCTTTTTACTTTTTTAACCCTTTAACAACCTATGTGCTCGATAGTTCGTTATAATCCATCCCATCTAACATTCAGCTTCGTTTATATCCTATACAGATAGTTTGCTCAATGATCAAGATAATTATAAAGGCTTTATTCCTAACAATTAAGAAGTAGGTAATTGGAAGTTAGGTATCTTATAATTAAATATCTATAGGTAATAATATTGTACGTACATATCGATTGCAAATTATAGGGCTAGTTGTTTAGTCTTATTAATTAATACATACTATCAAAAGAAACGTTCGTATGTTGGTACTTATATTAAAATGTTTTTTTTTCTGACGAGACTCTTATTATATCTGGACAAATTTTGTAAAATCCAATATCATCAGGAATAGCCCTGGTGTGCACCAACAAAGCCAACAGGCAACAAAGATGAGACATTAACAAAAATGGATATATTCATATTCTGGCGCCAAATACATGACAGCAGTCGCGGTCTTTAAATTTGGCTGCTCTCATGTTCTCAATAATTTACAACTTTTATCTCTATATCATATACATGGGATTTTTTTGACATGTTGAACATGTCGTAAATTCTCATGATTATATAGGAGACTTAAACATTACCAATTAATGGCGAACGTTGTTAACGTAAAGTTATCAAACTAAGTCAGCCTTCGAAATAACAGTAGAAGACGGTCGTAAGCCCGTAGTGGATTGTTTGTTCACCCATAACATAAAAGCACTCTACCTTCTGAAGAAGCATCCATCCAGGTTTGATATCAAAATAATTTGCATCGAATTAAATAATGGGATATTTTTAGGGTGGCAGCATAATGGCGGACCCCTTCTGGATATCCTGCTCTCTCCTGTTGTTAATTAAAGAGAACTTCTGGCACAGCGGACTGGCACGTGTATGGCGAATGCTGAAGGTGGGTCGAGTATTTGTCCGTGATGCCGTGGACCGAGATTTGATTCGTTCTGCGAAGATTGATCATTGGACTTAAAATAATGACGAAGGGTGCGCGAGATGAGAATAGGGGACTTACCTATACTTACAATTATTATAATTGTTGGCCAGCTATATGAAGCAGTTGTTGAATTCGTCTGGTTATTTTAACAACAATCAAACAGTTTTCCAACCTCAAAAATGTATAACAATGACGTGTAAGTATACATACATAAAATACTTCAATAACCCCGTTATGCGTATAAAATATATAATGAAGTGGTTGGTAGACTGGCGGTTACAGCGTACTGTTTGGTGTGGACGTCGTGGTTCGATCCCAGGTGCCGACCATCTTCCTCTTTCACGACACAAGCTTTATGTAGCTTACTGTGAAAGAGTCAAGGAGTGTATTTGTTTGTGTTCACTTTTAGTGAGCACCAGATCCATTTAAAAAATATCCCCCGTGATAAACTTCAGGGTAATTTTACCTGATTTTTTTAATTTTTTAAACGATACACGTTTTCCAGTCAATTCAAAAGTCGGCGATGGGACAGCTAGGCTATCAACCACTTCTTGAATAAGTATTGGAATAATATAAGAGAGCGATCACATGGTTTGTTTTAAGATTCACCACTAAAAATTGATCATTATTTACAAAAAGTGTCGCGATAACATAATATGTCTAACTATTATAGTTATGCCACAATAAGTGTTCTTTTATTAAAAAAAAAATATAATTGAAATGCAGCAGAGATATAGGTGTCACTTGGGTACGAGCTGGACGGGAGGGGACCATTAGAATGCTACATTATTCCAGATTAACATAGCCTATAGAATATTTTGATAAAGTTAGGGATCTATAAAGATCAAAAGAAAACTGAATTATTTTTTTTAAATACCTGTCTACTCGTATATATATTCGTAAGCTGGGACAGACCGCTAGTATTTAATAATTAATTAAAGTACCTAATGCCTGCTTAAATATAAGTATGTCTACCATTAATCTAAAGTAAATACCTACTTAATTCTATTGCAGAAAATAGATTAATTCATAATGCATTTGTGTAGGTTGTTAATAAGAAGGGTGGTAATTGCTTCACTGGTCATCTTAGGGGAGACGTGGGGTAGGTTTGCTTTGCTTACTCGATCGTGAATAATCTATATTGCAATTATAACGAAAGGCATTACACAAGGTATAACAAAATACCTTTGGATTTATTTTTTTCAAATCTACACCCTCTTGCAAATTTTTTTTACCCTTCGCGCCGTTTCTCGGTGGGGTAGGCAAAGAATAATAGGCTACCATTCTTTCCTATCCAGACAAACCTCTTTCGCTTCTTTCAACAGCAAAATGTTCCGTCTACCTTGTCTTCTATTCCTCATACTCTTGACTTGACCCTCCTTTAAGACAGCACCAATATTATGATCGGTCCACTTTTTATAAGGTCGGCCTCGTCAAGCACTTGCACTTAATTCTTTCGGATTTATAGATCCTTTTTGTCGCTGTCTCCTCCATTCTCTCAAGTTATTTCAAAGCTAAGTAAACATTCATTATAATTTACAAAGTCGTTGACCATGTACATTTTCATTACCTATATATTAAATGATAAACAGCTGTAGGACTTATCAGGACATCGAACCCAACAAGGACAAAAGTCAAAATGCTACAATTACAAAAAAAAATATATGACAAATCATAATAGTTAATGTCACAAAATGTAATGACAGCGAAATGTAAAAAATAATCTACAATAATAAAATTGAAAATAAATTCTACTGTTTGGTCTACAAATGGTTTGACATACAATGTTTCAAATTATGTTCGTAATATTTCCTATATCATCTTGAAAATCATTATCGTTATCAGACCACCTAGTTTTAGGCCATCCAAGGATCTTTCGACCAATTCACATTATTTTTTGTCCACCTACCCCTGTATTCACCAAGAATAACTAATTGTAAGATCAGCTAAGCGAAATATTAGCCTAATATCTCCCTCAGCCTCCCTCAACACTTATAGCTATTCTTCAACGAAAACTTACAAAACTTAGCTGAGCTTAGACTAATCGTGTGTATCCATAGAAAAAACTGTCATTTATTTACGGAAGCAGTCAATAAAGTAACTAAAATGTATATTTTTGATTATTTATATAATTTTAAATAATGTTTATCTATTAAAAAAAAATATATAATATAATTTTGATTTCTTGTTTAGTTTAATTCAATGATAAAAATAATTTTTATAAACAAAATCCCAGCCCGTTCTTTTCAGACGCCATTACCTCAGTCTTGATCAACGCCATCTATCGATAATATGCCAAAGCTAAATGAAGCAGATAGTACTTTCTTACATTTATATTGTTAAAAAGTTAAAATACTTATATGTACATAAGCTTTGTAACATGGAGAAAAAAAAGGCAGCAGAACTTTTTGGTTATTGATAAGTGTCGATTTGTCGAGCTGATTAATTAACTTATAAAATTATTACATGCCTGCTTACAAATATTGAATAAATTACGAAAAAAAAACGCAAAAAAATGGAAGGAGGCGGTGACAAGTATGGCGGACGCTATAGAATAATTTTGACAGATGGACGCTTAGCGTAATGTAATCCAGTTCACTCAAATCACGCTGAGGGAGTGTATAATATTTTGGTGAATACCAATTTTGACATTGATCGTAATTTGAGCTGATAGTACGCTCAGTTTATCTTGGTGAATACAGACGCTAGTGTCAGTTATTTAAGCTAAATGGTCAGTCAATCTTCAATTATTATGTTTGGCTGGCAATATTGTAGGTATACAACCTCGGGGACTTCCGATTTCTCTCTTATCCATCTTACCAATTTTTTGATTTGTGATGTCATTGAGATTTGTTATATCACTTTTTCTGTGATATTTTGTTGTGTCAGAACAAATTTTAATAACTTTTAGTAAACCAAAAAGATACAGGGAATCAAGTAAGAATAACTCAAGGATATTCAAATACACATGGTATCTACTAAATAAGAAAACGCTAATGAAATTTTCAAAAATAAGTTAACCCTCAAACTTACTTATCCACGTAGATACGCTCCCTGTAGGTAGAACATGCCATTGTGATCGCCACAAAGCCTCGCCAAGCATCTTTATCCTGGGTTAGATTCACTCTCTAAGTCATTTCAATCTAAGCCGGTATCCCGAAGATCTTCATCGTGCGCTCTATTTTATATAACAGGTGGTACAAGCCGACCAATTATCACCAACAAGAGAAAATATGCAAAAATGCACCTGATGTATGAATAAGGTATAGTTCGAGATCCCTCCGGTTTAACTGACAACTATAATGTAAAATGTTGATTAAATTAAAATACCTACCTAATTATTTGAATTCATATCTAAAACAAGGTTTAGTAACTCCTATATCTACTTAGGTAAATTAAAGGTGGCGGCGATTTTGACATACACTGGAAAATTACCGTGTTATCACTCGGAGAGGTGTCCAAAAGGTATGAACCCCCCTTTTCTTAACCTAACCTATTCAAATCGTATATAGAATAACCTCGAAATCATGAGGAGTGACTAAACTGAAGTTTTTCCAAAACAAGATTACATTTAAGTATGTTGATAAAATAACAAAGCTTAAGGCAGCATAGGACAGTATAGCTAGTTAAAAAGTAAAATGTTGTTACCCCACCTTGGGTATTGTAAAATTTATATACAGGCATCAAGCCGTACGTAAACTCGATTCATTTGTAGGTAGGTACCTACCCAACAAACGTTTTGTTAAAAATGAAATAATAAAAAAATCCATTCATAAAATGTTTACACGGCTCCCCCGTGCGGAGCGTTTATTTTTTCATTACAGAGACGCCCCTGTGTAACTAAACACGTTAACAGGGCGATCGGGAGAACTGTGACGATTTGATTTTTTTTAAACGCAGAATGGTGTCTAGAGGACGGAAAGACCAACATTTTTGAAACTGTAAAGAGTTTTGTATTCTTTCGAAATAATCCATATTTTCCCTATTTTGTCAATCCAAAGAATGTAACCAGCGTATTCTTAACGGAGTAAACTTACCTACCTATTTGAGTTTATTTAAGAAAACTGTCTTGCCCATTTTGAAGGATGGTTTTTACGATCACTTTACTTTTAAGACGCTCAGGAGTCAAATTTTACATCCCACACCCATTATCAGAATCATTGGCGTGTTGAGAAATCCCATGCTCTTGGAAAAACCCTAACTTGCATTATAAAAAATAATGGGGGGAATATTGTCTATACTAATATATAAAGAGGAAAGATTTGATTTTTTGTTTGTTTGTTTGTTTGTTTGTTTGTTTGTTTGTTTGTTTGTTTGCTTCGAATAGGCTCCAAAACTACGGAACCGATTTGAAAAATTCTTTCACTTTTGGGAAGCTACAATATCGGCGGTGAACATAGGCTATATTTAATTTCCAAAAAAAAGTGGGTAACCTACGAAAACTTCAATAATGTAACCCAAGGTGTAAAAAATTTACCTAAAATATTCTTTTTATCGCGAACGCTGTGAAAACTAATGATGATAGAATAAAACAATGTTCTACAATTTTGTAGAAGACATCATTATTTACAAAAAGTATCGCGACAGCATATGTCTAACTATTATAGTTATGCCACAATAAGTGTTTTTTTATTTAAAAAAACCCAATAAAATGTCACCTTTAGAAAAAGCTCTTTATTGGTATCTTGGTATTACTCCTTATTAAAATAAATTAGTTCATATTCAAGTCTGCTTCAATATGTTTGTATAACTTTTTGAATTATTCAATTCGGACATTCCATTCGAAAGTTATCACGAGTTTAAAAATGTGAGTATTGGAAAAAAAAGCATAGTCTCTTATCATCTCAACTTATCCGATGCAGAGTGCGTATGGGAGCCGGGGAGGGCTGAGGGGAGTCGTGTCAAGTTTAGTAGAAATACCGCGCAAAGTAGTCACGGTGGTAAAGTGACGTGACACGATACATTGCAATGCAATTATTCCAGATTAACATATTTATGCTATAAAATATTTTGAAAAAGTTAGGGATCTGTCTGAAAACTAAATTATTTTTAAGTATCTATCTACCCGTGCGAAGCTGGGGAGGACCTCTAGTATTGAATAAATAAATAAGCAGTTCCGCTAGTCAACTTAATCTAGTGAAATTTAATAAAAAGAAGTATCAGAAAAGTATGCATGAATTTAATATGTTATTTATAGAAAAAAATGAGACATCTCTTGAAAATCGTGAGAACTATTTTAAACAATTTCAATCAATGATTAACGATTTATTACTAAAGATGGCGCTATAATATACCTATCTATATCCACTTTTTATTTTATATTCCTTAAGATCTAAGCTTAGTCCTTCACGGCTTGGTAATCAAATGCGAGGCTAGCCTCAGAGAGGTCGACCCAAATTGTCCTAGATTCTTTTTCCATTTTGCCTGTAATGTCATTTAAGGAAGTCTTAATGAGACCATTCTCACTTAATGTGCATCGCCATTAAGTAATTATATCAATAACAACTTAATGTTCTAAATTTAAAAAATGAAGTACAACGTGTGTCAAGGATTAGATTTCAAATGTTTCATTCTAAAATTTGTATGTTAAGATCGTTTTAAAATACCCTATAGAACGTATTGTAAAATCACAAGCAGTGCGATATTGTCAAATTAATTCTTCCTATTACCGAGAGTGGCGTTGGGTGTCACATCAGAATAGGTGAATATCTACATAAGTACCTACCTCCTCCATCTTATCACAACTTGTGTATATTATTTTCTGTTACGTTTGACAGGACTAGATGTTGCCATATGAAAAAGCTTTTCTTCTTGATACATACCTAAATGTGCTCATCAGGAAAAAGTAAAATTGGCTTGTAGAATATCTTATTGTTTTATGGCAGTACAAAAAGGTATATTTTGTAATATGGTCTCATTTACCTTAACGGATCCAATAAAAGTATTTGTGAATAAACAAAATTTCTTCTTAACTACCTACCCATATTTTATTAAGGTGAACGATTATCAAAAATTTGAAATTGGATATCTGTAGTTTAAAATCATTCGAACAGATGTATAATCAGAAGGCGAAAACGGAGAACTATGTTCTCTATCTTTCTTCATTCATGCAAATTCATATACTTAGTTGATCCTATTTTGAATATTAATTTGTATTGATATTCCAATAATAAAGTAAGTCCACCTATTTGTTGATAAATGAAAAAAAATAGATAGGTATGTGAGTACATTTTAGAAATATTGTAAATAGACTTCCCTTATTTCTTAATATTATGATTTGAAAAACAACGTACCTATATTAAAAAAAAATAACGTAAAACAAAGAGAAAATTACCAGGTTTTTTTTTGTAATGACATTTTTCCGTCAAGCTTTTGGTGACGTGAGGCACTCTTATATAATTTTACAGATAATTATAAAAATAAAAGGTAAAAGAAAAGATGAAAAAAATTACAACGAAATTCTTGAAAAAATTGTGATAAAATTATTGCATTCTATTAAGGTATTTTGTACGATGAAGTTTATTGTAACGTAGAAAGGCCCTTTTAATTGTGGCAAAGGTGTTTGTTTACCCTAAAACCTGATATATCTTGGAGTTTTTCTCAATAACTACATTAAAATGGGAATGACACTTGATTGATACCTACACATTTTATTGAAGTATCTAGTCAGCGCAGTAACGATTTTATTACAAAACTTTAACGATTCCTGAAGATTACGACACTGTCTTGGGCATTCATATTTACTAATCTATGCATACCTAGGTACCTAAACAAAAAGTCAAATTTTTTCGACCCACCTTAGTTACATCTCATAACAAAAATATCTAATAACACAGGGTGATCTGATGAGATGGAAGAGATCGCACATTAGGCATCACCCCTTATATTAATGCCTGGAACAGTCGTAACATACAGGTGCCATATGTGACTATCAAATTATTTTTCTTTTGTGTATCTTCGCACCGTTTGTGTCCTCTCCACATACCCCTATGTAATATAATAATATTACAAAAATACAATAATTCGAACATGTGCGCTAGAGGAAGAAACTCACCTAGGCATTGACTAAATTAATTTTTGGCCAGGGGGTGTAAAAGTAATTTTGTAACTATGTAATGTTGTACCTCAATACATACCTATTAAACTAATATCACCATTTGAAAAATCTCCAAAAGTCAAAAAAAATGTAGCCTTTTGCAAGCTGTGTCTCAGAGTTGGTAAATTTGAGTCGCGGGTTCAAGTTCTGACGCGAGCATAGGATTTTTCATAATAATAAATAAATAAATATCCATAAAAGACAAAAAAAAAGTTTCTAGGCAGGTTAGTAATAAACTTTTAACCAAATTTATTAGTTACTTACCTACAATCAACTGGGCTGAAGAACACATGTTTCCTCATTAAATGCGATATTTATTTTTGACTAGTAGTGGACCAGTGTCGAAATTCAATAATAACTAATTTAAACTATAAGTTTGAACATTAAGTATTAACAAATCAATTGTTTTATTTAAATTATTTTAATTAAGTATTAAGGTTCCATTGTCAAAGACTGAGAGCGGTATTTCACAATTTTCTTTCAAAAACAATAACATGGATTGTATACGTCAAAATTTTTTAATGTTCGTAAGTAGGTAAGTTAAGTACCTACAAAGTTTTTTCTTTTATTATTAAAGACAAACAATAGTAGGTACCTACCTAATCTTCTCTCAATTGGACCAAAAATAAACATTACAGTGTTTGTAATGTTTTTTTATTAATTTAATATATTTTTATGTTTTTATAGGGTCTTTACAGTTGAAAAAAAAATCAATATCAAATGTGTTATTATTTCAAGTAAGCGGACTATTATTTTTATCTAAGTTTATCCTGTTAAAAAGTTAACCGACCTATGAAAATAAACAAAAGTTACGATTTCAAAGGAGACCTCAGTAAAAATAATCACTCGAAAACGAGTGCAGGCCTTAAAAAAACATATTTTATTATAAGTTGGTGAAAAAATATTTATTTTGTTGTTTTCGGTATAAGGTTTTCAAGGTAAGTTGGTTTTATAAAATGTTCAAAGAAAAGGAAGAATTTTTCCAAAAAATACCACTTTCATTACTAAAATTTTCGTTTATTGTTCGCACATTTCTTTTGATCAAGTGTAGAGATAACACATAGGTACGTAGGTAGGTCTACCTTATATCTCAAAATTTCCTCTTTCTAATAATGACTTTAAAAGATACCTACGACTTTAAATAAATAAAGAAAAAACATTATTGCACTTTATTTCCTCTAAAAGCGCATTATTTTCTAAGCAACCATGTTAACCTTTTAAGTCCCGATGTTCAGAAGTCACCGTGATAAAAATTATTGTAGTTGTTGAACAATAAACCTCGCGAGTACCCGAACGTTGAAGTAATAGAAAAATAATGCGAGTATCATTATATTATTATCACTGAGACTGCACTTAACTAAGAGAATATTTATTATTATTACCTACAGCCACCAGAAATTCATACAGTCAGTCTGCTTTTTACGGCAGTTGCGATTAGCTATAAGTGAATCATTGTGATAATTTGGTTAAGAGCCGGGTTGCAGAAGTGTCGTTGCTGATTCAGTCAGGGGACTGAGATGGTGAGGATGGTGGGATCGGAGCATCCCTATCCGCAATGCGACAAGGTCTGCTTATCTAAAATTGGAATCCACAACCACATTGAGTGGCACAGAAAACGACCACCGTAATTCTTTATCTTTGTGCACCTGAATTCCAGGAATTTCAATTCTACCCAACACTTGGAAAAAATCCGATCCGACCGGGAAACGAACCCGAGACCTCGTGTTCTAAAGTTCACGCTGATATCATTAGGCTACTGAGGTCGGCTAATAGGTAAAATCAAATAATATTCATCTTCTGCGGTTTGAATTGCGGCAGCAAGGGCGAAAATCGCCTTCTCCACACTTCTCGGTTCTCCGCTCTTCGCTTCAGTTCCAAGTGTGAACTGCGCTCCATGTCCTGGCATATCTGTAGCAAATATTCCGGATGCGGGATTTTTTTTACCCATCACGCCGTATCCCGAAGTGGGTAGGCAGAGAGAACGGACTTCCATTCTATCCTATCCAAGAAAATCTCTTTCGCTTCCTCCAAACGCATAGGTACATAACATTACGCATACATACTCTTCCATTCATTTTGCTCGTGACTTGGCCCTCGTCTAAGACGGCACCGATATGGTCGGACCATGTCAGTCGGGATTTTTATAATAGCCATAAATAAAGGAAATTGAAATAAAAGAACAGTGTGCCAAAGCGTTGTAATAAAGCATAAAACGGTTCTATAGAAACCCTACTTCAACAAACGCAACGCAAGAACGTCCTGTTTCAGGAAATGCGAATGCATTCCCTTAACATTTCGAGACCTTTTTCCACGTGTGGAGACTGGAGAGCCACGTGACTGGTGGCGTTTCCTCTTTCAATTCACAATCCATTGTCAAGTGAAAATATGTTATGCGTTCTTTTGTATAAGCATATCTACCTACCTAAACAGCTATACGAAGATATGGAGGGCTATTCAATAAGAGATGACTCCCTAATGGACATTAACAATAAAAATAATTTGTCTCCCTTGTTGTTAGTTGCTACTACGTAACAAAATCGAAGGTAGATTTTCTTGTATTTTTAACTAGTCTTAAACAAATATTTTCCAGATTTATCTTTTCGCTAGAGATGTTAAACTGTGAACCAAAAGAATAAAAATATTAAAAAAAAAAACATAAATTAAAATCAAACAATTTTTTTTCTAGAATGGGCAATCCGTCTCAAAACAGTATCCACAAAAAGACTTACAGCTTAGAACTTAAACAGGTGACATATGATCCAATCTATTCCACCAGGTTATGATAATTGTGAACAAAATATCCGATTCTTCTCGTCAATTGATTGATCAAAATAGACTTTCTTATTGATTTGATGGCCTTGCCTGCTGGGCGATTTATATGTCCAGATATTTGCATCTGATGCCAGTATGAGAAAAATGCCAATACGCAAGATGTGGTGAAGGAAAAAATAATAGGTAATAGAACGTACACATTTTATAATAAAAACTTGCTGAACTTTTATGTTTGGATGGATCTTGATGTACAACATAAATCTTGCCTTTCTCACTTACGATGTTCCAAACCGTTGTAAATATTTCAGTTAAATATTTCAAAAGCATCGAGGATAGCAATGTTTGAAAATTGCACATTGGACTTTTTATTGTTCTAAAACGATAAATGGCAAATACAGTCAGTCAGGTAATCGAAATTTGACAATGCCTTGGATGCGGTGAAGAAAATTCGCTGGTTACTCGAAATTACAAAACATGGATAAAGTATTATAACGCTATGCTATCGACTCCAATAATCACGGTCAGAAAGATTTAAGATAAGTTATGTTTAAGAAAACATACGAAAGTCTATTAGAAATCCCATCGATCGACATTCGAAAATATGGTCCCAGATCTTCTTCAGTTACATACATCTGACATCATTAGGCAGAAGCGATCATTAGCAGAATACAATTTCCGGATATGTGATACGGATAAACTCTAGCATCCGAAATAACATACGCCAAAATATATTCAAAAACGGAATGTGCGCATCATTATTTTTTATTATTATTTTAGCATGGACGACAAAAAAATAATAATCAATGCGACATAGTCTCTTGTATCATCGCAGAGCGCTCGTTGTGAGCGAAAGCGCGGCACGCGACCAGCACGCGACCGTTGAGTTCCGAATTCAAAAGGTGAGTCGTACTAAAAAATAATAATAGTAAAGGGGGGGACATAATAATAATAGAAACGATGCGACACTTGGAACTATTATAAATCATTTGTACGACAAAAAATAGTTTTTTTTATATGATCATTGATCGTTGGTTAACGACATCGGGTGCGAAAAGGTTAAAATTTTGATTTAACTGCGAACTTGGTTTTATAAAGTCAAGAATTACTTAAAGAAATTGCAACAAAAAATATAGTGATCAACAAACTATTCTTGTATAGGACCTGTTTTATTACACTAAGGTGAAAAATAACAGTTACAGTCATGGAGCACGTGGGAAAAAGTCCAGAATTCAAGACACTAAATGACAATAGCCGGAAATGGAAGAAACCAAGAAATACCCGAACAAGAGATGGATAATCAAGGGCAAAATACAATGTTAAATGGGTCTAGAAAGCAAAGGAGTAAATGGTATGGTCAAAACGAATACAGTCCATCATAAAGTTAACAAGTATCACCGTCTTGGAAAATCAGGGAAAACTGTTGGCAAAAGAATCAACCCTCTGCATAACAGGTATAAGATTAATTTTTAAAGAATGAATAATGCTTTCAAATTGATTATCATCGCAATTTTTTTTTTTGTTTAGTTCAAGTTGTCCATAAGCCATCCCCGTTTAATATTTTCGAAATTGCATTTACCCAAAGATAAGACATGTTTCTTTTCCATCTGAATCTAATAACGGATAAAGATTCAAAGATTCTGGACTGAAATCATGGAATCAGCTATCGATAGAGGTCCTAAAATCTGAAAAAAAAAAACCTTGAAGATGAAAGGCTTAAAATTATACAATTTAGAAAACACACTATTGTTATTATCATTAGAAAGATATTATGATTACTCTCCCAGCGTTTCTGTTCCCACACAATCGTCCAAATGTTGTTCGTACGCAGTTAAAATGGATCCCTCCCGTTGGATATTCCCCGTCACCCTCCTATAACATCATTCCATGGGGTGCCTTCCACCCCAAAGCCATATATCCCAATAAGCGTCCATTCAAGGTTAATTGATTATACCTTTTCATCAGGTAGACTATGGTTTGACTCTCAGCATGCAGTCTACAACCGATGTACAAAGTGCTTTTTATAGTAGGGGAGACTCTGTGTGGGAGACGAACTATGTATGATGTGTTATCAGCCCAAATGCATCTATAAATCATTATTATAGCCCTAGCTTTTTAAATTAATTTGATTATATTCTCATTGATAATAACTCATCAGCCAAGAATGGACCGTAATGATGAAGGGCTTTCTGTGAGAATCTGCACGAGACAGTCGACGCATTTATCTTCAACTTTCATCTTTCTAAAGTCCGTGTTATTGATATTTTGCCAACATAATTCCTTGAAGGCAACAGATCAGTATGCTATCTGACTGTGCAATATTTCCCAAATTTGCAGTTGCACCAATTTTTTCTTTGTTATTTGAATTTAGCATACCTTTTTGCAGCATATTTATTATCTTCTGTGATTCTTGAGATTTTTGTTGTTGTTTTTTGGATTTAGGAATTTACCGTTACTATAGACATTCTTGATAACATACATAAGTGTGGAGATCGGAAGGAAGATTTTTGCAGCCAATCGCTGCTACTTCGGTCTTGTAGCACAACTTAAGTCTCGCCTACTAGGTATCCAGAAAGACGAAAGCCACACTCTATAAGACTCTGATTAGACCAGTACTGACATATGCCTCAGAGACCTGGACACTGACCAAGCAGGATGAAAATAAACTGGATGCTTTCGAAAGAAAGATCCTTCGCCGAATATATGGACCTATTAAAGATGGTGAAGTATGGCGAAAGCGATACAACGCCGAGCTCTATGGTCTATACCAGGATGTCAGCGTAGTCAAGTTCATTAAGATTAACAGACTGCGCTGGCTTGGACATCTGTTCCGTATGGATGACCAGGAGCTCCCAAAAAGAGTATTATTCAATGATCCAGTTGGAAGAAGAAGCGTTGGAAGGCCAAAACTGCAGACTGCAGGGCTCTGGGGCAAAGGAACTGGAAGGTGGCAGCAGGCGACAGGCGAGGTTTGGAGACGTTTCTTGGAGGCAGCTAAGACCCACCAAGGGTTGTGACGCTGAGGATGTATGTACATATGTATGTATAGACATTCTTGAACGAGTGATAATAGTTATTATATATTTACTTGTTTGTATGATAAATGGATAAAACGTATCCTGTGCTGCCGTCTAAGGACTACACAAACATAGAAATCCTTGGCATTTGCTTAAGGTGATTATGTTTTTGATATCCCAGTCTGATCTGTAGAATGAGCTTAGTGACTCACTTTTGGACATTTTCATTGGAGATGAATCAACACCATGATTTTCTAATTCCGGGTGTGTTTTAATAATACACGAGACTGTAATTAAAATAAGTGCCCGAAATTCTACAATAGAATTAGTGAGCTACCTCCGTATTAACGGAATCTTTTAATGAAAACGAGGGTCAAATCCAAAAATATCCCGTAAGGATAATTCTATTGTAGCTAACCCCTGGCGACAGGATCATAATATTATGAAATTCAGAAACAACAACGTCGAAATACAATAAAGAGAAGAAAGCTGGAAGTGACGAGGAATACAATATGACAACTCCTGCTAACTCCCATGAATGTCATACCAGCACAGCGGGAGGTCTGGTCAAAGATTATTTCGAAAAATATCAGAATACAATCTCGCCTAGGTTTTAAGATTAGCCTTGGATTAGTTTATATTTGAAAACTGTTTTACATACGAATTTGTTGTTTTTGACACTATACTTGGTCATCTTTATTTATTTATTTATTTATTTATTTATTTATTTATTAAGTTTACGGTCTTAATAAGACCTATAACAATTTTAATATACAAAAATCAACTTACAGCTAGACATGATACTTTGCATAATATTTCAAATTTCGATGCAAGAAATTAATTTATAATCAAAATACAAAAATATATCATACAAAATGGCATAAAAAAAACATCATACACAACCTCAAGCAATGGCAACATTTATTGTACCTCAATGGTGGCACCACTGACAAGACGATGAAAACATTTAGAAATGTCATCGTTGACCGCCTGTGGCATTCTTTCAATCTATTAATAAATTATCATGCTTCAATAATATATAAAAATAAACACTAATCTGTGCACAAAACTGTTGAAGAGTTAATCTAAATCAGTGAAAAAAATGAATAACTTTATAATCAAAAACATTTGGTGGAGTGATATAATAAATTAAAATATCTTACATTCTTCTTTCAACTCTAACAGTTTCCTCTTCTAATTGCCATTCTACAACTACCTTTTCATTACCATTCTGCAACCAACTTTTCATTGCCATTTTCCAACCACCTTTTCATTGCCATTCTGCAAGCATTTTTTGAAGATATTCTTTCATATTCGTTCTTTATGTTTTTGGCATTCTCTGTGGGATTTGCATTTTATTCATGTAATAAGTCCAAACCATTTTTTTTATTCTAGGTTAGATCGATGGTCGACGGGCGGGTCAGCTATTAAAAAAATACTACCTGCATTGAATAATTCAAAATAAATAATCATTTTAGAGGTTCCTATCATAATATGAATAGGTATTAGTGTCTTACAACAGAACCTTACTTTGAATGTACTTTTATGGCATTCCTGTTTTTTACAGCATTAAGTTTTTTTCCCTATTTTGTGGACAGAATAAAAATAAACGACAAAAACAAAACCGAAACCTCACGTGACGATAATTCATTCTGTTGTTCGTATTTTTCATATCAAACTCACATTTTAATATGTCAACCGTTCGTATAAACAAGAACCTGCGAAAATATGTCTCGAAATAGTACAATCGAATTGTTTTCTCCAACGAGCTCGAAAAAAAATCAAGGGAAAATAGTTTTTATTCGTAAGGGAAAAAAAATCAGATTCCCTTCACGCCCGTGTTTCGTATTTGAAACAAATCAAAAGCGAAAAAAATATTATTCAAAGAGATAATTTTACTTAGGCATAAAAACAAAATAGTTTGAGGAAAATGTTTTTTGACTTATAACCTTCTTCCTTGGGTGTTTGAAAGTTGGGGAATGTATGATTTATGCGTCTAGAATAATTGAGAGCTTCCAAACACGGCCAATAGAGTAGGTAATACCGATGCTGCCTACAAAATAATAATATGTCATTACAGATTTTGAGATATTTGTATGAAATATTATGGATGAACCATGGCTTTTAACAAAAAGAGAGACAAGAAAATTCCTTCGATTATCAATATTGTGTTATTTGAACAGAAAAGATGAAAGTTTTGAAGAAAAGTATCAGCTGTAAGACCTACATCGCTAACCTAATGGTATAGTCACAAACTTTACATCAAAAGATCCGGGTTTCAATTCTCCAACTGGTCAGAATTTTCAGTGTTTTCCCTTAAAATTTATATTTGGGGTTAGTCTGTCTTAGATTGGAAGGAACCAGTTGACAAGAAAAGAGTGCCTCAGGCATCAATTATTAGCCCTGCCACCGGACATACAGACACCTTTTTATACTAAGAACAAGTCTTGTAGAAAAGTAAGGTAAGGGATGGAAAGCTATATTTTCAATAAGTAGGTACCTCAAAAGGTTGTCCCTTATATTATAGAGGGATGCAGAGAGAAAGTTTTTTTTCTAAAAACAAAAAAAAAATTAAATCAAGTTAAAAATCACTTTTAAATTTACAATATTCAATATAAAACATTTTTATATCGCCAATTATGTGTGTGTATCCCAATTCTTCGCTTTTATTCACACTAATAATTATTATTACACAGTTTTTACACTATATTATATGATCATTTCACTTCTAAAATTAAGAACTTCTTGATAAGAAGTTGAAGCCTATGCCACTACGCTACCGAGGGCAATAAATCAGCAAATTATGTTACAAAATAATAATTATGTGTAGGTACTTATATTTCTCAATACATCCAAAAATAAATAAGTACCTAGATAGATGAAAATAAATGAGAGTACCTACCTATACCAATCCATAGTGTACTTACAGGTTGGTATTGCCATATTGGACGCAGCCGGAGGCGACGCTCGAGTACCTCGTCCTCACGCCGGAAGTTCATCTTGCGCCACGACGCTAACGAGCACCGGACAGCTCTACAATAACGACCGTTATTATTCTCTTTTATTATTGAAGATTTCGTTACAACCAATAGGGGTGGGTCGTTATTAAGGTCAAATTTTCAATTTTATTTTTAAATTCGATACCTAGCTTAGGTACCTGCATCAAATACATCGCAGGTCTTGGTAAGAGCCAATTTTTTTTAAAGGTCCTGGGTTTTAAAGGTCCGAGTCGGGTAAGAATTCATGAGAAAATCTAACCTGGCTGCTAAAGTGAACTTGAGAAATATTGATATGAACCTACCTACCTACTGGTATGAAATCTAGAATTTGAAAGGTCTGCAAAAACTGAGATTCAAGACAAAAGGTAAGCTGATTGTCTTTAACGAAGAGGAATTCCAAGCATACCCATACGATATACCTAAATCTGGATATTTCAGAATGGGTAAGCATCTAGGAGTCAAGGACTTGGATTGTCAAAATTAAAATGCGAGTTCCTCATCTATTTTTATTATGCAGGTCGTTGACACCATTAAGTTTTAACACAATGTAATTTTTTATCCTAATGTTTTTAACTTGATCCCCAAGAACCACCATGGACTTACCCTCAAAATTGTATGATGTTAAGTCAGCCATTTGTGGAGTTTTAGGTCCTGGGTTTTAAAGGTCCGAGTCGGGTAAGAATTCATGAGAAAATCTAACCTGGCTGCTAAAGTGAACTTGAGAAATATTGATATGAACCTACCTACCTACTGGTATGAAATCTAGAATTTGAAAGGTCTGCAAAAACTGAGATTCAAGACAAAAGGTAAGCTGATTGTCTTTAACGAAGAGGAATTCCAAGCATACCCATACGATATACCTAAATCTGGATATTTCAGAATGGGTAAGCATCTAGGAGTCAAGGACTTGGATTGTCAAAATTAAAATGCGAGTTCCTCATCTATTTTTATTATGCAGGTCGTTGACACCATTAAGTTTTAACACAATGTAATTTTTTTATCCTAATGTTTTTAACTTAATCCCCAAGAGCCACCATGGACTTACCCTCAAAATTTTATGATGTTAAGTCAGCCATTTGTGGAGTTTTTATGTTTCCACTTGGCGGAATTACATAAAGTAGCTTACATAATTTCAAATATCCAAAATGTAATCCTTGAAGCTTGTGATCGATTAAGAATACAATGACATATTGTGTTAAAGATGCTTAGATAGAAAAACAGGATACGGAAATCAATTAATATAAGAAAAAAAAGAAACTAAATCCAGAATCTAAATTTATTAAATTACGTAAAGAAAAAACCAACTTTAGGTATATCTACACACTTTATTATTTCATTTAAAGGATCATCATCTATTTTGAAAAAAATAACAAATTGCCTACATTGAAACAATTTTCAATTTTATTCTAAAAGGTGATTTTGAAGAGCGTCACGTGTTTAAAGATGGTTTTTTCATGGTGAAATCCAAACGATGGGGAACCACACCATCTGATATAATAATTTATAGTGCCAAAATCTGTTTAGAAATGTAGTATGTACCTACCTACCTTCATATGTGAAATAATATATGTCTAGTTGAAAGGTGCAAGATATTGTGTACCTAAGGTATAAAAAAGTTTGACGGCTACCTCTACTCTTTTCGCAGATTTTTCGAGCATCCTGTAAGAGACAGGAAATCGAAAAATCAGATTGGGACCCTGATACTGACTACCTCACGTCCTTTTAACTCAAAAGATCAGAAAAGGCGCAAGTACGGGGGTTCAGGCTGCTGGTGTCCCTCCTGTGATGGCGCAAGATCAGGCGCAACGAAGAACTTGTTGCTTCCCTATGCTCCTTAATGGAGTAAAATATACATGACTCTATGTACTGACAAGATTTCATCTGACATAACTCTGATGTCATAGTGTGGCGATATTGGGCATAAACAATAGTTCTTCAATTAGCGAATAAAACTTGGTTATAAAGGAGACTGCTTCAGTCCCTGTAAAAAATGGACAAAGTTCATGGGTATGGAATGGAGTCCATGTGAGAGCAAAAGAATCATAGATAGAACTTTCACACGATAGTCAGAATACAGAAGACAGAGGACATAGATAATGAACTGAAGCATATTATGTTCCATAATATGACGAAATTCCATATATGACATTAGAATAAGTAATTAAAGCACCCATGTAGGTGCATGGTTTGGATTTTGGCTATAGGTGATAAAAAAAAAAACTTACACGAACGATCATAATATTTGGACGGTTTTCAAAAGATTGGGTACTACTGCTGGTATTGTGGAATTTTACATATGTACCTACATGCGTACAATATGTTGCACGAATTTCAAAGGTTATATTATCGGAGGTAATAGGTAGGTAATATGGGTGGGTAATGATGACATGATACATTATAGTATCATCAAAGGTGGTAGAAAAAATAACAGCCATATCCATCTTCGTCTTTTGTTTGTGATGCGGTGGTATCATCTTAAAACCATGTTTCAAATGCAGAGACTCTTTATGCCTGGACTTCCATCAGGTGCCAGGACTCACACCCGTACGGGAGACATACCTAACAGTTTTATGTATTATTTTTCCTCATCCCATCCTAAAATCCCTTCAAAAGTGTTCTTACTACCTATGTTTATTTTTTTTTTACTTGTCTTTCTACTTTATTTTTATTTTCCTATGTCTTTTTTACTTATTTTGTGCTCCTTGATTGGATGGAAGAGAGCGTTTTCCAAGATAATTCCTCCAAAGCACAACGATTTGTCATTAATTCTGTATTAAGCATAGGTATAGATCTGTACAAATTGAACGCTACTTATTCATCGAATAAGCGTAGATTACGGTTTGGATTCCCAAATGGATTGTAAAATTATCATTACAGTAGGTACTTCAACTTCCTATACTTACCTAGGTTTCAAATTCTATTTGGGACGCTGTTGTGGAATATTTGCTTATTATGAGCTTATTAGACGAATAATGTTCTATTAGTACGGCTCAAAAGTTGTAATTAGGTATATCATTTTTTATTGTATTAATCTGTAGTGCATTGTAGTAAAAATAAAATATTTCTAAAGCGTCTATCAATTTTATTTGGACAAAACTTTACTCTAAACAAATTGGTTGGAAGTGGTTGGTAGACTGGCGGTCACAACGCCGGCTTTCCTACTGTTTCGTATCGGAGGTCGTGGGTTCAATCCCAGGTGCCGACCATCTTCCTCTTTTACGACACAAGCTTTAAGTAACTTACTGTGAAAGAGTCAAAGAGTGTATTTGTGTTCACTTTGAGTGAGCACAGATTCATTTTTTATAAAAAAAAATTATACCGATGTCACCAGGTATGTACTTACTTACTTACTAAAAAATATATTTCGCAAAGTGAATTTTTACCCCAATAGCTTGGCGAGAAGTGGGGACACACACACATTTAATTAATATTCCGCAAAACGTGTATTTAAAAAAAGAACTAATTGTGGGGTGAAAGTTTGAATGTTGCCATATTGTAAAAATGTCCGACAATTTGGCGAGTCCCAGCCCACGTAGGTAGGCACTAAGCCCAGTTTAATCCCGGTATACGGCGATATAATGCAGATGAAAACATACCTGAATTTAGGTACAAGTAATGACAATTTCCCTGCTCAGTTTTGTCGCGCTGTAAGCATTCCTACCGCCAGCGCAACCATTCTGCCATCCATTTTTTTAATGAATCTGTGCTCACTCAAAGTGAAACACAAACACACTATTTGACTCATTCACAGTAAGCCACTTAAAGCTTGTGTCGTGAAAAAGGAAGACGGTCGGCACCTGGGATCGAACCCACGACCTCCGAACGAAACAGTACCCCTATTCTCAGTTTTATCGGAAGGTAGTCAAGGTAGTAATGTGAGTATTACACGATACATTTTGTATGAAAAACGTCTATACATACGTATCGAATGCGAGAATAGCTTTTGTGTCTAGAAATATCTCTTTTTATCGTCAAGGCAACTAAGGTTCGATAAATTTTATTATAGGTTCTTCAAACAAAATATTGTTCCAAAACGTCAAGCGGCTAAAGGCGAATACATACTACGTAGGAGATCAGCGGGAGCACATCTCCAAGATAGAATCAAAAGTTCACGCATTCATGACAGCCTGGGAGTTCTTGACATATTCACAGTAAATTACAAGAACGCCAGTTATAAGATGGTGCCTATAGGCATTTCAAAAGAAGACTATCACATGGTAAATAAGGCAATGTCAATAAATCTCGTACGTCTATAGGAAGATATAAGAAAAATTGGATGATGCAATGCAATAAGTTCATCCAGAGAAATGGCATTATTAGACTATATACTAAATCCAGAACCATAGGACTCTCAATACGACCTCCGAACGTTAAAGAGCCGACTCCAACAGCCAACCAACGGAGGCGATAAGTTTGCAAGGTGCCAGGAAAGAGAAGAGAGACATGACATAGATAATGTCTGCTGATTTCGTTTAACTTTTGTTTATAATAATGACCTTTTTATTGTTGATGGCTTGTTTTTGTTTCTTTTTATCATTACATTTTTTTCTATTTTCCTTTCCTTTATCTACTACAAATGTTATTTTATAATAATTGTAGGTGTTATTGATTTTTTTTGCTATTGTAGTTTGGTTGAGATTTTCTCTGTGAAGCAAATTTTCACTATCATATATCTGCATTGATAATTGTTGTTATTCAAAGTAGATTGCAGTATTTTTATAAGCAATAAAAAATATAGGTATAAACATTTTATTTACTAATTACAGCAGTCTGCCGTTTAGATTGATATAATATTTTATCACACAACTTGACCTGCATCAGCATTAAAGGATGGATATACTTACAAGAATTTTATAAGGGATGGGTATGTATTCAGAAATGCGGATTGAGATGACTTGGCCACGTTCTCCGCCTGACCTCAGAGTGTCTTGAATATGCAAGCCTATTCTATAATCAGGATGGGACAAGAAAGTAAGGCAGGCGAGAATCAACAATCAAGCGGTCATTCACTGCGGTTTTACGAGAATTTTGCCTAAGAGATGGCGCTGCACATTTGACACAAGATAGAGGGGCTTGGAGGGACTTTGTAGCATCTACATGATCCGCACTGGAAGCGAACGTGGAATAATTTAATCTGTGTAAGTCTGCAACTGAAACACCTATGAATTATGATCGATATTTTTTTTCCGATAGGTGCTGAATAGGCGAGCTGTCTAAATTCCACCGTCGAGTTGAGTATTAAATTCCTCGCTAATTGGACCTCCATGTGACGGCCGTCTACAAAATATACCAACGTTGGTCCGTTCATGTCTTTCCTGCATGAGTTTTTTTAACTGTCTAGGTGGGTAGCAAATTTAACTATCCTCTCAAAATGTTCTTATCGCATCTGAAAGTATTTTTTCCCTTGAATATTGTAGGTCCCTCGCTTAATGTTCCCCTTTCAGATTGAATACCTAGACGGGATAGGTTGATCAGAAATTAGCCAACATTTTACGGCCAACTATTATTACAGACTATATACTGAAACCTTTGTCTAAGGCAGTGTAACCAAAAACACAGCAAGGCAACAAAAACACTCCAACCGCGCTAGATCTTGAGCATACCTATTGCTGACCAGGAAGCCTTATCAAGAGATTTTGCTGGGAAGGGCCCTTTATGTCTCTTTATGACCCTAACTCGGGTTAAGTACAATAGGAATGTTTAATTAAAGAATATGTAACAACTAATGACTAGGTATAACAATTCATTACTAATGTTCGATTTTTAAATGGAACAAACCACTACGGGCTTACGACCGTCTTCGACTGTTATTTCGATGGCTGGCTTAGTGTGATCACTTTACGTTAACAACGTTCGCTATTAGGTGGTAATTAGGTCTCCGAAACTTCTAATCTTGAGAATTCTCAACATGTTCACAATGTCGAAAAATCTTATGTACCTAAGTACCTATGCAACAAGTAGATATTCAATAATTAATGAAATAAGTAGATATTGAATTAGAAGTTGAAAATTATTGAGAACAAGAGAGCAACGAAATTTAAAAAGACATTAAAATATTAGGTACCTATACATAATACAATGAAACGGTGCGTTTTTAATTTTATGTAAGCAAAAAGGTTGAAACAGAAATAAAAATACTTTTAGAAAAAAATATAAATATTTGTCATAGCATTGTTCCACGATAGTATGCAAATATGTTATAGGCAGGTTACACCTACTGTCAACGGAGGGACTGTCTAATGAAAGGTACCTACGTTACAGCGGATATCTCTAAATAGGAATTGCGCAAGGTTAATAATATGTCATGGGTGATTTTGCGATGAAATGAATCCATTCGACAAAATAACATAATAACATTGGATAAAATAACACGCCCGAATCACTCGAAAACGAGTGCAGATCTAAAAATAAAATAACACGCTCAATCAAAATGTTGGTAGGTATTACCTACATTCGTCGCAAAGTTGCTTTAATTATCCATACCCAAGAACTAAGGGGCGTTTTTACCAGCAACCATATTAACCTGTTTCATAATCTGATTGCTTTCTGAGAGATATTATTATATTGAAAGTTAATTTATTTTCATTTTGAGTGAGTTCAAATTCATTAAAAAAATATTAAGTGCATCTGAGAAATGATAATTTTTCTCATGAAGATTTTCAGTGTGCAGAAGCGCAGCATTTGCTTTGCGTGAGAAGAGTTGTCGGGGGCAGGCTGATGGATGCGATTGGCGCAGGACTGGAAGCTGTGAAAGTCTCCTAAGAAAGAAAGAACGAAATCATGCTTTGCTGTAGCATGTTGTGTTAACAGAAAACCATCCAATCCAAACTCTCTTTACGCCCCACTTAGAGGCATAGGGAAGCAACAAGAACTCTCCATTTCGCTCAATCTTGCGCAATGTTTATGACCTCCTCGCACACCAGATTCCTCACAATTCATTCGGCATCCTTAACACATGTCCCAGCTAAGTCCATCTCCTCCCCATAATGGCATAAGTGATGGGCTCACGCTGGGTGCGTCAGCATATAGCGTCGTTCGTGATGCGGTGGTAGGTAGGTACCATCCCAAAATTCTCCCGAGGCACTTTATTTCGAAAGCTGAGACTTTTTGTGCCTGGGCTTTGGTCAGGTGCCAGGACACACCCATACGGGAGAATAGGCAACACACACGCATCAAACAATTTATACTTTTAAACCATAATATCTATAAAACATCTTTATTATATTTCATTGTGTTATTATTGTCATTTAAGTATGTTATTACAATCACTTTTTTTAAAAAAATGTTGTTATTTTGTCGGACTGTCATTATTTTTATAAAAAGTTTCACATAGGAAAATGCATGTTGTTTTCGAGTCGATTCGATAAAAACTGAATAAAAAATTGTAGAAAACTCAAAGTCAATTAAGTTCGTATTTGTAAAATATTTAAATTCTATCACATGTTATTTTGTCGAACGAGTAGGTATAATGTTATTTCATCATGTCACAAAGGGAGTCAAAAGGTGTTTTAATGTCCATTCGTAGTAATATTCCGCCGGCCATTCTCCCCCTCCCACCGCCCGTGTGTGGGCTCTTTTATTTATATTTTTAATTAAGCACACGGCAAAGAGTCACACACAGCCAGGAAATGATGATAATTATTTTGGGTTCGTCCAAAAATGGTAGGATGTTATTAAGTCGTGTGATTATTATACATTTCCGTGATTACAAAATTTAATGAAAAGCTTTAACTCAAAGGATGTCTGTGCACTGGACAAAATAACATATTATAACATCTGTGTTATTTTTTTTATGATCAAACATTTGTAAAGGAGTACGTAGGAAGGTCGAGAAAGGAAACAGAGTATACACGTGTGATTTGAATATGTCCCTAGGGAGTTTGATTTGCTAAAAATTCAAGGTTCACTTCTTCTTCTTCTTCTTATGGTCGCTCACAATCTGACCTCCAGAGACCGAAGCCATTGGATCGCGTCACTGGAAGAGATCCTATGGAAATCAAAGATTTGCTGGCATATTGTGTATCAATCCGTAGCAAAAAGAGCAAAACTTTATATCTTAAGTACTAGTTTTTCCGACAGACGTTGTCCTGTAGTTGTTAGGTACTATGAATATTGATTTCGAATTTGTCATTTATACATACATACGTTTAAGTAATGTAGGTACATATTATATTTGGATGTTAAAAAAAATATTTCAGAAAACTCGAGAAAATTTTCCATCAAAAATCTGCATATCAATATTTTTAAAGTCAATGGTTGTCAGGTAGGAAAACAATAATGTTATAATTATAGAATTTTTCATAGATGGAGTTGGAGTCGCAGGAAATCCGTTCCATACTAACTTTAATATTATATTTTATATTGTTTCTTTTGCATTTTTTTTAACTTTTCAATAGTTATTCTGTTATCCGGAGAGGAGAAGAATCCAATAAACCAAGCACCATAAAAGATTGTCCAGCCGATCTCGAGTTATAAGTGTTCGCAATAGTTCGACATTATTTTATTTTATAGATATCTTTGACAACGCATATTGTGCGATTTAAAATAGTTTTATTTTTTACTTTTCCACGCTATAAGTAAATGTCAATTGAAAATACCTTTCGAATAATGTATATAAAATGCTGTTTATTGCAAATTATCACCTTGGTATCTTGTAGCGGACAGTAGCGTGGGTGTCATAGACTGTCCGATTTCGTCGGACGTTTTTTTTAATATTATTAATACGCCGTAGACTTGTTTTCATAAACAAATAATAAAAACAAACCGGATTGAACACGTGTAAGAAAAATAAATAAATAAAATGAATAATAATACGGAAGTAGTCGAAATTATTATTATTTATTTCGTTCGTTTCCACGTCGTTTTTCCGACAGGTCGAATATTTCAAAACGTCGATTAAAATAATAATAAATAAATAAAATAAAAAATATACAAAAGATATAAATAGTGAAATTGATGAAATTGACTATCGAAATAAATTGATGGAATAAAGTCGAATGAGATGTTGTGAGTGAGTGAAATATGGGGAAATTACGCTGCCCGAGTTCCAAAACGTTCATCAGTAATTTTACATACCAATTTTTTTAAATTATAATAATAGTTATTTGAAATGAATATTTTGAATCGGAACTTGCTGAAGGGAATCACATAATAGAGGCAGCTCGTGCGGCTTTTAACAAAATGAGACCAGTTTTCTGTGATGACAAACTTAATTTGAAACTCCGTCAGAGATTGGTCAAGTGCTATTTTAACGTTGATATACATAGGTACATACATACATTCTCCCTTTAAGGCCCCCCGCACATCGCAAGCCAGCCCGGAGCAGACAAATCCGAAGCAAATCCGACCCGCACGAAACCAACCCCCTAGTTCGATCGAAGAAATCAAACCAGAAAGCCGGCCCCACACAAATCAAGCCCGCCGCGGATCTTCCCCAAACCAATCTGCAATGCGAGTGGCCTAAACCCCACTTAGGGGCATAGGGAGGCATCAAGAGCTCTCCATTGTGCTCGAAGGCGTCCGAGGCTCATTGTGCCTTTTCCGACCGATTGAGGTTTAAGGACGTGAGGTGGTCAACCTCACGGTCCCGATCTGATTTTTCGATTTCCTGCCTCTTACAGGATGCTAAAAAAACCAGCAAAAATAGCAGAGGTGCTATTCTTAGCCGGCAACCCCACGGCAAACGTTGATATACAGACAGTAAAATTGATATAAAAATAAGACAGTACATAAAATATACGAAACATACACCAGTGCTATGTGCGGTCTGTTCTCTTATCTCTTCCAGCCAACCTCTGAAATAATGAAATTTAAACAACCTAATATTGCCATTAATATGAAAATTCAAATATTATTTAACATTTTATTATTCAACTATTGGAATTTGTGGCAACACAAGTTGTGATATACTTATTAGAGCACGAATTTACAGTTTTAAAACGAATTGGCTCCGATCGTTACCGAGTGAATGTGAACAGTACTAGAGCACCCGAATAAAAATCGGACCCGAAACACGAAGTGGCAAGAGGCTCTTAGAGCTTCCTTGTGGACCAAAGATCCTTGTTGACTAGCAATTAAATGGCATATTATGCTGTTATGTTGAGTGCGATCATTTTTATTATAGTAAAATAAAAAATAAAAATAAATTTGGTTCTAAACAAAAAGATAATATATTCAACGAAGACTTCGACAAAGATGAATATGTGCAATAAACACGAAAGTTACTTACGTTTTTAATTTATATCATTACAGTAAAAAAATATTTTTGAAGGTGCACAAATATAGCACCGAAGCAGCGCTCAAATATTGGCAAATGATTTATAAGATTATTACACCGCGTTGTACGGTAAACCGAATATTTTTATTTAAAAAAATGGAATGTTGTCAACAGTCAAATGTCATCACTGTGTTCCTATTTTAAATTTAGTTCGAAATTCAAATTTATATTCCGCAGTAAATATATCGAGAAATGGTGGGTTAAATAAATGTTTTTTTTTTTAAATCCCCATGTCCACATTGAAACGGACTGTATGTGATGCTAATTTAAATTGGTGATATGAGTAGGTATAAGATTATCTGAGATTTTCATTCCCATTGTTTGGTTTGAATGAAAAGGCATGCGTAAACATTTGTACCGCCGACGATGATAAGCCGAAGAGAAAAAGAAGCACATCGGTCAAAGGAGAGAAGTTCGCATGAAAAATACAGGAAAATGGAAGCCATTCTTTCTTAATCATTATGAAGAAGTGTATGTCAGTATATAGCATGCGTATAGAATGGTACCTACCCATAAGCGCTTTTATACCATTAAAAAGGTTACAGTACTTATAGCATATTGAGTCAAAAAAAAAAATAACGAAGATATTTCTTCTATTTACCGACCTCGGTAGCCTAGTTGTCCTAGCGTGGACTTCAAGTGTTTTTTCACTTGAAATTTCTACCCGGGGTTGGCCTGTCTCAGATTGGACGGGACCGGTTGACTGGATAAAATTGCCTTTCAATTATTTGGAGTGAAGTCTGAAAGTACCTACTCATTGGATAAGTTTTTGAAAAGAATAAATGAATGAAAAAAAGTGGTTGTGAGTTGGAATGAATGAGTAAAGTTATAGAAGCTAGTGAGACGAAAATAAAAAATAGAATTGGGGATGGAAGAAGGGAGAAGAAAAAGGGCGCCGCAATCTAGATGCAAAATCGTGACTTGCCGCTAGTCTATTTGTCAAGTGCCCGAATATAAACCGGGTCATTTGTTGGACTAACGCAGTTCTTCCACCTAAGCCCCAGGAGGGTCATTCGGTGTTTTGCTACCCAGAAGCCCAACTAAATCACTCCGGAAGGTGCCTTTATCAAAAATCAAATAAAACCTTTCTGGAATTTTAAGATAGTTTCAGGGTGTCCCGTTTATAACAAACGAAACCTACAGCATTAGTTTGACAAAAATATAACCAGTAAAATAATAAATTTAATCCATATATTAATAGGTACGTGAAGAAAAAACTTTGTGATCATTTTTACGAAAATTGAGCGGACGGAGGAGTATGAAATTTCGCACACTTCTGTTTCAATAGGTTACCGAGGTCGCTAGCCTAGTTGTACTGATAATGTTCTATCTTATAATTTAGATTAGTTATGGTCGCATTTCGAGCACTGGTCGACCAGTAATATTGTTAAATAAACTTCATTTTAAGAGTATAAATGACAGTCTTCCTAAAAAGAAAAGATAGGTGTAGGTATTATTTTATCTACCATTAGGTACATAAAATAAATAATTTGAAAAAAATGGGTACAAACAGAATGACAAAGAAAATTCATAAGGATGACCGAGAATGACGTAGATCGAACACATCGATTCCGTCCTCAAGGAAAGCCAGTTCAGAAGTAATATAAATAGGAGAGGTTGCGTGAGAAATGTTATGTCGGTGGTAGAAACGAAAGATGTGTACTTGGGTAGAAGAGAGTGGAGGTCCGTTCTCTCTGCCTACCCCTTACAGGACACGGCGTGATGGGTAAAAAAAATGTATATACTTCTCTTTTTCAATCAATTCTTGTTGTCCATTTACTATCGTGCCATCAAACTTTCTTATTTCCATACCCTTAGAAAACTATTATAAACCCCCAAATTAAAAAAAAAATAGGTACTGCGATACTGATGAAGAATGTTGCTTACATATTAAAGACATATTAAACGTTGAGAAACCTGTTGAAAAAGTAGAAATTGTTTTGGATAAAAAAAAATTATAGTTTTGACTCATTTTATGATACACAATCATGCATGCTCCAGTAACGAAACTTGATGGATGATACTCACTCACCCATGGGCCAATGTTGTGACTTCGGCGTCATCCCTCCTGGCAATTGTGACCTTTTAATACCAATAATCTCTCATAATCATGATTGTCAAAAAAAAGAAATAATTAAAAAAAAAAACTGGAGCGGGGATTTTTCCCATCATAATGTTCAGCAGTGGAGAAAAAGTATGAGAAAAATTGAAAAGTAATATAAAACACTTTTTAGCCAAAAACTGTTGATGAATTTGAAAACACTGTACCTATGTTGCACGGCATTCAAAAAATTAAATTGAATGTCGAACGCTTTCGTTTAACTCAAGTCGATATCTTCAAAAGATCGATATCAGTTTTGACCATTTTTTTTTTAACAAAAATGAATCTGTGCTCACTCAAAGTGAACACAAATACACTCCTTGACTCTTTCACAGTAAGCTACATTCTTGTGTCGTGAAAGAGGAAGATGGTCGGCACCTGGGATCGAACCACGACCTCCGCACGAAACAGTACGAAAGCCGGCATTGTAACCGCTAGTCTAACAACCACTTCATTGTTGTTGTCTATCTTCCTCTTTTACAACACGAGCAGCTTTGCTTTCTGTGAAAATGTCAAATGTGTCCAAGAAAAGAAGTAGTGGTTGGTAAACCATTGGTACCAGTCAGCGATTTTTGTACGTACAGCGAATTGGATGTCATTTTTTTTTTAAAATCTGTAGAAGATGCTTTCACTTTGAGTAGGTAAGTCATGATTTTTTTAAATATATTCTGTTTCTTAAATCCATAAATAATACAAAAGTGATGTCATATTTTTCGTGGTCGGCGCATCATGCGTGATGAATTTAGTTAATATTTTTTTTATTATTTATTTATTTATGTGTTAATATTTTTTTTATTGTGTTTATGACAAGAGAAGGTTTTTTAAAAGAAATAATAAGAAAGTTAAAAAATTAAAGAAAACTCAAAGCAGCCCCCGTAGACAAATTCAAAGTGGCGTTCGACTACAAACGAAGATTTCGCCAATGTATAGTGCGACAAAATTAACTGTCCACTGGAACATATAAACAATTATTTAAACCAAGCAATGACACTTATATAAACATATAAAAAGTGGACATCTAATTTTCTTCCTACTCTACATTGTCGAAGAATTCGTTTGTAGTCGATCGCCAACTGCATTTTGTCTAGGCCCACAGGTACCTAATCTTCTTAGTGCTTTTTACAATATACCTATAAATAATTGAATTCTAATTTAGACATTAAATTGACGTTTGAGAGAAAATGTAAGTTGTTTGATAGTTGGTACGATTGACAGAATGCGAATGAAAAATATTATATAGTTTAAATCTGGAATTACCTTTGTTAAGGTAATTTATATTATATTAAAACTACATTAATAGGATAACATCTGTGGGAAAAGCTATAGTTCATTACAATGATCTTTAAAGATAATAATACATATGTTATAAGACATTCCTTCCTTAAATATAAATAAAACTTTGAAATTGTATATTTTGACTAAAAGATTAATAATCATTGAAGGAATTTCGCGGTCCCTAAGGACTAAAATTTAATACAAATCGCCCCTCCTGAAAAACATACCTCGCTTGACAGGTATTCCTTTTGACAAATATTGTCAATTCCGTCCCGCCTAAATTAGGTTGTTAAATCATTGTCTCTGGGGCGATCCTCAAGGCAATTACGTCCCAACCTGACGAAGATGTAGGAGGTCCGCATTCCGAGTAGGCTCCACGTTATTAGGAAGGTTTCCCGGTCCATTGTTTCAACAATTTGTCCCTCCTTCGGACCTTCCCTCTCTCCTCTCCAAGTCTGCGAGGCATTTATCAGCAGCTCTCCTTCTCTATCGCTCTTCGTGGAATTTCAAGTGAATGAAAGTATACGGATTTTATACCCTAAAATGCCAAAGCTGGGGTGACCATTGTTAAAAAAATTACCAGTGATTAGGAACATATAAGGAGTGTGATAACAGATAACAATATAGATCCCGAAAAAGCGGTGAAGTGTAGAATAGAGAGAGAGAGAGAGCCGCGTTTAATAACACGATATCACTCTTCTGCGATGATAATATTAATTTAAAACTAAGGCAAAGAATGGTCAAATGCTATGTTTGGTCCACATTACTATATGGTGTGGAAACTTGGACCATTAAAGTCAATATGGTGAACCGTATAGAGGCATTTGAAATGTGGCTCCACCACAGAATTCTCCGTATTCCGTGGACCGATATGGTGACTAACACGGGGGTGTTTTAAAGAGCTGGTCTTGAGAGGGAATTGTTAACCAGCGTCAAGAAAAGGAAAATGTCCTAACTGGGACACATACTTCGCAACACCAAATACAAACTGCTTCACCTAATAATGAAGGGGAAAATAGATGGAAGTCGAGGTGTGGGTAGACGGCAGATGTCCTGGCTGAGAAATATCAGACAATGGACCGGAATCCAGCGAGTGGAGGAACTGTTCCGGTTAGCCCAGGACAGAGAAGCCAACGCCATAGTGGTAGCTGACGGGGGGACCTGACATAAATTCATATGCATGTCCGAGCTATAATCAATCTGCCATTAGAGTTTATTTATTGGGTCAAAGATTCAGATCGTTCAAAATTGTCCCTTGGATCTACAGATGATAGGGTTCAATATGATTACGAGATGTATATTAGGCCGGGCCGATTTGCGTTTCTTCCATTATTGCTAACGTAATAGTTATACTTTAGTGCTAAATGCTGTTCATAATAGGTATGCAAAATATTTTTCGATTTGAAAGATATCTTCTGTCTCCGAATTGAGCTCAAAATTTCAAAAAAATGTAAAATTTATCGTATTTTGAAGCAGGTATAAATAAATTAAAAATATCTTTAACTTAATATTTTTTAAGATTGTATCTCATAAAAATGACGGAATAATCAGTCCTGTATGATATAAAGCATAAAAATGCAATTTTAGATAGAAACAAAGTATATAGAGCGCCGCGAAAAACCAGAGAAAATCTCATGAAATGAGAAAAGGGTTAAAAATACCAGTATTGTATTTTGATGGCCCTAAATCAAAAGTTATAGGCAAGTGATTAGAAAAAGTAGTCAAAAAATACAGATGAACGATAAATAAGAGAGTGTTAAAGGAAACTGATTCTAAATTGATGGAAAATTTGGAAAACCGAAACCGATAGAGAGATCGATTACAGATTTCTTTCCAAAAAGCAATATTTCATTTGATCTTTTACTTGTCGTCTGATGTGATGAAAAATAAGTGTAGGTAAATATCGGAAAACATGATTGAATAATTAGTTTGCAGGAGAAAAGACTAATAACACCATTAGAATGAATTGTTTGCTTATTGCAAACCACAAGTAATCCTAATTGAATGAGTCGCCGGTAACCTAGAAAAAAAACGACTAGTAACAATAATTATTAAAGTTTTTGTAAAATAATATTAGGTATATAATATTATAAAAGCATTATCAACATAATATTATGTTGATAATGCTTTCTCAAATCATCATACGCATTCTGACCAAATTGGAAAACAACTGGAAAAAAATAATTGATATTGTGTTCCAGGTGATTACAACAAAATCTACTATTTTATCATTTCATAATCTACGAAAAGATCAATTATATTTATTATAAATTGGCATAGTCATACCAACAGAAACATTTTTAAATGATTTAGGCAACTGAGCTCCAGGAAAAATGTTCCATGTTAGATCGCTAAACTAAGCTAATAGGATTCTGCGACTGCGTTTCTTTCAGAAATTTTGATGACCTTAACTTATCTTTATTTTTAATGTTTGTGCACCAACTTACCTTGTGACTGTTCCCGTTACCTATGGAAGTTTAATTTCTTATCCATATATTTATCAGATGATCAAAACTGTTATATAAACTGTAATTACTAAAATAAAAAGCTTTTTCGCTCAAAATACAGATGTAGTAAGAGAATGAACCGCTCGCCGGATAGTGAAAGCTCGAATTACCCGAAAACACGCACCTTTGATCCTTGGAGTACCGAAAGTAAATTTTGAAGCATCTTTTACAAGAACTACGTAATAGACAGACAGCAAAATGTAACAGAAACACCAATCGACAAGTATCCAACGAAGATCTTACGGCATTCATTACATACAATGGCGAAGATGAATAAATACAGTTTCCTGAATTTTTCTTGACATATCCAAGGAGTTTGACAATCTGTGAAATTGTCAAAGAAGCCTCGCCAACTATTCGAAGAAATTCTTCAAGAGAAGATTATATAAAAGCTTAGAAAGCAACGAGTAAAAAATATATCAAAGCCAATTTATCAAAAACAATCACTGCAAAATAACATAATTTCATATATTTACATTACATAAAAAATTTAAAAGTTTTATTTATTATTTTTGTGTAATTAAATAAATAGAAGTATGTACTTAAATTATCTGAGGTATAATAAAAAAAAATGAATAAAAAAACAAGGCCGTAATCATTTTACATGATTATTATAAAAATGTCAGTTAGTATGGGATATTTTCGTCCCATACAAAACTTCAAAGTCGATTCGGAGACAGAAGATCTTATTTTTTTGTCCTGAAATTTTGTAGATAGTTATAATACATCATAAGGCAACAAATTATCACTATTACATTAAGATTAGAAGCACTTTTTAAACTTCCATACAAGAACGGCCCAGCCTAATGTATATGAACCATAATGATCTGTTTGTGCGGATGTCCCCTCGGATCTATGTTGAGCTATGACTCGAAAGATCTGTTATAGCCGATTACATGTAGGATCAATTTAAGCGGATGACACATAAGTTGTTTATGAATTTATAAATGAAAATGGCTGGTTTTTTTTGTAATAAATGAATCTGTGCTCACTCGAAGTGAACACAAATAGGTACACTTTTGACATCATTCACACTAAGCAAATGGTTGTGTAAAAGTGGAAATGGTCGACACCGCCGAGATTCGAACCCACAACCTCCAATACGCTGTACGTACGGAAGCCGCGATTGATACCACTGGACTACCAACCACTTCTACTGACATATGCATTTATATTCATATTCTAATAGGTAAATATTGCTATAATTGCTGGAAGGTATCACAAAATTAACCAAAGTGACCCAGATGAAAGATTCGGCCGACCGCTGAATCGGGTGGTTCGGGTCGATACAAAGTGATGTTACCTGTGACTACTGTAGTTATATGTACCTACCTATGCCACACAGGCAAACATAAAAGATGACGTCATCCTTTAATGGACTTATCTTGTAGTTACCTACTTATTAGCAATAAAGGTACAACTCAATATTATTACTATAAACCATAGGTAGGTACAACAAATAGCGGGGGGATTGAGATCCAATCGAGCACCCGACTCTGCAATCTGGAATACGCTGACGACGCAGTTCTGTTAGAGACAAGCGTGACAAACCTGACCTTTGCACTAGAATATCTTCAGGAGCAGTCGGCTACTGTGGGTCTGAACATTAACATCTCAAAAACGGTGTGCATGAAAAACAATAGCATAACAGACGAGGGCACACAGCTAACACTGAATGGCCAGCCCGTGGAGGACGTGCAGTATTTCAAATATCTCGGTGTCCACATTGAAAAAGATGGTACCATGAATAGGGAGCTTTCCATCCGCTTGGCATTGGCTGGAGCGGCATTCAGTAAACTTGGGAAGGTTTGGAGGTCGAATGCGTTCAGTATAAAGACAAAGGTCCGCCTGTACACTGCCTGTGTTCTGCCCGTTTTACTGTATGGTTGTGAAACCTGGCACCCAACCTGTGCTCAAAATACACGTATCGCAGGATTCGAGAGCAAGTACCTCCGAAGAATGCTGGGTGTCCGGTGGCACGATTTCATCCCAAACACAGCCATCAGAGACCTGACGGGTCAGCCACTCGTCACCTCTACCATAAGGTCCCGCCGACTGACCTGGCTGGGCCACGTCTTGAGGAAGCCTACGGATGACATCACGCGCCTGAGCCTCAACTACCACCCTGAAGGTAACAGAAGGCGCGGTAGGCCCCTCCAAACAATCAGGAGACTGTACGAGGCTGATCTCCGGGGTGCTGGAATCGGCTGGGACGAGACGGTGAGGACCGCAGGGGACAGGGTGGCGTGGCGAGGACTTGTGGAGTCCATATGCTCCAACTAGGGAGCGGACATGGTCGAAGAAGAAGAAGAAGAAGGTACCTACTTACTCTCTCAATTATTACACATTGATCCAAACAAAATCATATTATGAATCTGAAGTACTTGCCTAAGTTCGTGTTGAAAAACCTTTAAATATTACCTGGATGCACAAGTTAATAATTTTTGAAAATTAATTCATGGTCGCCCTACTTTTAACTCTTTGGCGTCCACCTACATCCGACGTCGACAAATCGGCGTCGTTATGTACCGCCGCGACGCCTCGCGAATAACTTATTAGGCTTTCAAATGCTCCGGCATTGATGGAAGAAAAGGTGTATTAAAATGGAACGTGGAAGTCAAAGTATAAACAATTAATCACAAGGATTTTACAAAAGTCCACTCTCTCCAGTTTATGCAGGCTTTTTGGGAATTTTATAGAAGGCTTGATAGAACGTTCTCACTTGGATTCTATTTATCAAAGGTGTTTTTTTATACAATACATTCAAGTATCGTCTATTTTATTCCAAGTTTACGAATTATCAGAAGGAATGTGAAAGTACGCTTGCCTGCTGAAATCTAAGCATCAAAATCTTTGATCTTTCTCAACTAATTGGATATAGGTATAATGAACAATAATTGAACATGTCATCAGTACGTATGTACCTATACCAGTCAAAGAAATGTATGGAATTGCAAGAGATTGGACGGATGGAAAAAACCGGCACGTAGGAAATTATTCTTTATTAGACACCTCACTGGGCGCAATATCCACATTTGATATGAAGTGCCTCAGGAGAATTTTGGGTATAAGGTGGTACTAACGCATCATGAACGACGCTATATGCCAGCGCACCGTGTGAGGCTATCGCTTCTATACCTTTGTGGAGGAGAGATGGACATGGTTGGGGCATTGTTAAGGATGCTGAATGACAGTTGCCGAGGAGAACGTTGTTCTTCCTCCCATCAGGGTCACGAAGACGTGGAAGACCCTCTCATACCATGTTCCGCTTCTTCTAAGCAGAGCTGAGAGATTTGGACATGGTGTGGGAGAAGGTAATTGAAGCCGCGGTGGAGGGCTCTTGTTGCATCCCAATGGCCCCAATTGGGATCAGGCAGGGAGTACTGATTGATTGATTATTTTTTTATAGGCAGGTAATATAATAAGTTGAGAAAACTCGACCTGACATTCTTCTGTTAGTACCTATAGATATTTACATGACAATATGGACGGTGCATCTTTACAATGACTAAAAAAGCTACTATTGAATTTCGAAAGCCTTTTTGTACCCTTTTGTACCTACCTACATTTATATGAATTGGGTATTACCCTCATGTAGGTAAGATTATTGAAAAAAAATGTATACCCTCTTTTGTTAAAAAGATAACTTTAAAAACATACGATGTTCTGGGCTGAATTTTCAAACAATAAGCCTGTTTTTTAAATCGTGATGTAGAGCAGGCACCCTTCATCATTTGGGTAGGCACCCACCGTAGACATCAAACACGATATTACCATTGGAAGATCTCTCAGCGATACCATCATCATCATCATCATATCACGAACTATCATAATAATATTCTGTCACGAATCATTAACCATAGAGAAAAAACAATATTCCTGTGATTACCAATGTGAGAGCGCTGATAAAAAATACACGGTGTGAAATCTGCTAAAAGCGCAATCACATTGTGTTTATTATACGATACTTGTGTTTGAATGTAGGATTTATTCGAATTTTGAATTTCGAATGTATGTTTCAACCAAAATGTTCGAAAATTAAACTGAAGTTGAGTTAAACTTGAAATGATTATAAAGGCTGTGGTAACTACCTAATTGCCAATTCGTTAATTAAGTAGGTAATCAGATGGTGTGTGGTGAAAAACTGCTTTCACTTTTTTCTTTTTTAACAAACAAACTGACACCCCTAATTTTAAGAATTTCGCTTAAGCTTTAAAACTGCTTAACATTCTAAGCTTTAGGTGAATTTTGACATTTGGAAATTACTTCGATCGATTTCTTATGCAATATCGCTCGAGTCGGTCGAATTTATTGGGTAAAGTCACTTGACATTACCCGATAAATTCAAAATTTCACTTGATAAGTATCTACTCAATTTTAGCGGAACCGATAGTTACAGAATGGAGACAATCGTAGAGACTGCTACATTTAACGTCCAGCTAAAAATAAAAATCACAGTGATCGAGTTTCCTCACACAAGTGTTTGATTGATAGGTGGAAACTGTGGGATCTGTTCACTCCAGTCAGGAAATGTAGGTATTCCCCTGGTAAGAATCATCTATGATTGATCGTCTTTTTTTTCTTTCACACACCGCCACCTACTTTCTTTCTTTTGTCTATGTGATTCAGCTTTCTTTTGTCTGCTTTTATTTTAGACCCCACCTACGCATCAGCTGCCATTACACTTTTTACATCAATACACAAAATGTATTATTTTTATTATGGATAACGCTCTAGTATTTTTTTTTTGTTTTCTTCGCTTCGTGCGAACAGTAAAAGGTTGTTTCTTTGTTTACCTATTCGTCTTGTTTTTATACCCTGTTTTTTGTTCCACTCCATAAGAACAAAGGGACCGTCAGAATAACTCCACCACGATATCGCTTCTCCAGAAGATCACCAAAGAGATTGTTTTGCGCTCTGATCTGAAGTGGTCTATTATGATTCCCTTGGTGTCTCCCAATTAGGGCTTCTCCACTGACGTTTCAAGAAATCCAGCATTAGGAGAGGATCCAAGGCGGCGAAGTCCTCCACTATATCCAGTGTTTACCAAAACTTCTTACTCTCGCACAAACTAAGTAGGTACTGCATCGCAGTCTGCAGTGGAGGTGATTCCAATTACTTCTTCACAGAATCTTCGGGCTTGCATCATTCTCATGTCCCAGCATCCTCAAAAATGTTCCTTACGTCTACAGTAACTCGTTAAGAAGCCTGATAGGGTTTTAAGACCTATTTTACAAAGTTCAAACATGTTTTAGTTCTTCTGGAATATCCACAATCTAGATAGTTATTAGGTAGGTATCTTAAGATTTTTTTTTTGATGCGTGATTTCCTGACAAATAATGATCATGTTTCAACTTTACGTGATTCAAAGTTATTTAGGAATTTTTAGGTGTAGCTACCTTACAGAATGCGTGGTCTTGAAAATTACCGATCTTGGCTCCGAGACCAGCAGTTGTAACTATGCCTGATGTTTCAGAAACATACCTACTTAGTTTAAAATAACCAACTTTGTCAAATTTTCAAGGATCTAAAATGATTCTAGTACTTAATTCATATCAAGATGCAGCACCAGTCAGTGTTAATAGTGACCCAATCATATTTTTTTATAAAGTATAGGTACTACCTACCTCCTACCTTGTTTCCGACTGATGATTTACCTATCGACTCTTGTATAAAAAATATTTTATTTTATTTACAAAATTGATCAAAATAATAACAAACTATAAGTACCGAATTCAGCACCAAGACAAGGACTATAAACAAAAAATGGTTTATAAACAAAAGATACCTAGGTACCGACTTAGCGAGAAATACGCACAAATGTTTTGTTTTGAATTTTTCAGATGTTTTTAAACTTGGGCGCACATGTTTCCAGGTTTTTTTTTCATTTCCGATCTTAAGGACCCCCCACACAAAATAAGGAAGGTACCTATTATTAAAAATTTACCGTTATAAAATAATACAAAAATGACCACTTGCTTTTTTTTTTTTATAATAGGTACCTACATAGTTAATGGAAGTGACAAACTGTTCCTTTGTTGACTTAAGACCTTATTGTTCTAATAAACAGAGGCGTGTCAGGGGAAAGTTCTGACGGGTTATTGCCGCGGGTGTTATTATTTAAAAATAGAAACAGAATTTTTCAATATTTTGGAAACATTCGTATGTAGTAGGTACTTACTTATTTCCGAATAATTATTTTGAATTAGGTAAGTCTCAGGAATATAGACCTGTAGGAAAGTAAGTAGGTATTGTTTTATGTAAGCAAACAAACTTAAGGAAAAAAAATAATTTAACGATTTAATAAAATCTTGTTCTTGTTAAAAGCAACAAAACAAAGCCTCGAACACCTGGATCAGGGTTGTTCAGGCAGTTTGCGTTCCCCTGATATGATTCTGGCTCATATAAGGAAAAGCAAGAGTCTAAAAATCGGCAACGCTTTGACCCTTTGAGCCACTTATATTCAACCTTCGATGATCACCAGGCTTAGCGGGTGGATAAATTTCAGTATCTAGGAGCAATTATAACCACTGGTAACCTCGGGGCTGAGCTTTCGATATGTATCAGTTTGGCAAGAAGTGGCGACTTAAACAAATTACCAAAATATGGAAAGCGTCGGCGTTTAGTGTTGATACGAAATGAAAACTGTTCGATGCGGATGTGTTTAGTTATTTATTCATTTAATCAATAAACGGCATGAAATGCATGCCTGTTAATAAAATATGACAAAATAAAAAGTAATTACCTACAGCGATAGAACAATACTTCAAAACTAATATAGCAATTTATACTAAATGAGAAACATAAGAGCAAAATAAAAACACTAACAAATAATTATATACAGATACCTACTGCTATTTTAACATTAAATCGTTTAACTTATAATCATCTTATTTTTGTCTTAATTCACTTATGTTGTCCATTATCCTGTATGGGTGTAAGTTCTGGCATCAGAACAAAACCCCTAAATGGAAATTTGATTAGATTGACAGATTTAAAAACAATAAATTTGCACATAGTTAATAAAAATTTGACAGATTGACTGGAAGAGGTTGCCTCAGGCAATACGTTCCGCCGGCTATAGGTACTGACCCCTTTGTATAGAGAAATAAAATAAATAATAAACTGAAATCGGTCCCGTGTTTCAGACTCATTTCAATGAATGAACAAAGCTTGTGTGTTCTAAATGAATGAATATAATAATATTAGGTAGGTACCTATTACAATACTGTTATTTCGGTATCGAACTTGATAGGTAGGCACCTATAGATATTTTTTTTCAAACAACTTTGTCTCTTGTGATGTTTCGTTGACTTTGGCCTGTCAGTTGATGTTTCATTAAAAGCTGTTATTTTTTGTTGTTGTTACAAACAATTTACGCAAACCAGTCCAAACATTTTCCGTCTACCCTGTTTATGAAAATTGAACATAGCTTGTAAGAATGTAAAAAAATATTCAGTTTTAGCTAACTACATCTTATGTGACAATTATTTAAATCTTTAAACATTTAGTTTTAATTTTTAATGTGTACCTAGCGTATTTTTGTGCTGATGAATCTATTGTGAATTACTTACTTTAATCACAATCATGTAAATTATTATAATTATAGCTACCAAGTATCAACCTACTAAATAAATGCGAAAAAAGTATCCAAAACTGTAGCAAGTACCTACTAGTACGAAATTGAGCAATAAAGAAATAGCTGTGATGGATAACAGCTTACTCATCTAGGTACCTACCCAAGAAACTCTATAGACTATAAAAGGTTATCAAAAGGTTACACAGTCTTTTACAACCACGCAAATCAAATAAAAAGCAATTAATTCACCCAAAATTAAAAATTAGAATTAATAGGTACGTGAAAGAGTCTTTAGAATTTCAAGACCATGCACAATAATTAAATTCATTGCATTTTACGATTCATACAAAAGTGCTTTTAAATTGGCCGTTTTAGGCATAAAATATTTCGCATAATAGTTTTTTTTTATTAAGGTAAGTATATTATATTATGAATCTATTTTATAATCACCGGTGAGGCTCGCCACCAACTATGTATTAGGGGATGCATGGATGCTAAAATCAACGAAGTTTTTGTGACAGAAAGAAAATCTACAAGGATAAAAGGAAAGCTGTAAGAAAAGGTCGGTGGAAGAAGCCAAATAAGTGTGCTTGGATAGAAAAGAGTGGAGATCCGTTCTCTCTGCCTACCCCTTACGAGACACGGCGTGATGGGTAAAAAAAAAATCCTTTCCTCATAGGATAGGTACCTACTACATAATTTAAATATTCAAGCTGCAATTAATTATGAATAATATCATTTAAATATTTATATATATTATATTATATTTCCAGAAAAATCGTATTGACGATTTTGCCTGTAACTAATTGGTTTCAACAGACGTTTTGCAATCTTGCACGTGTACCTACCAAGAACTACTTTTATAAGTTTGTACATTTAGCTGTTCTCATTCTAACAACTGATTATCTCTAGCTAGACAATACTCCAGAGACCACCGCCTGTCAATCCTGAATATCCGATTCACACAAATCGGTAATGACCTTATCCGGAGTTTTTATACAAGCCTTTCTCAATATGTTATTTCATTTCAATGTTCCTCAATAGATAAGTAATAACACATGTTAGCTTCAAGAACCAATGCTGCAAAAAACGATGTGTCGAAGAGTCCATACGAAATAACGAATCTCGCTGACCCTTTTCAAGAACAACTAACAGTGCTGTTGAGGATTATAAGAACTCTGATATTAAGAAAACCAATGGTTTTATGCAATGCATGGGGTATGTAGCTTTAGAAGGGATTCGTGGAGACTCTCAAAATGATCCAAAATAGCAGCAGATAAGCATACCACCCAAGAAGTGAAAAGATATGGCTGGACTATGTACCTATTGCTGTAGTAGAAACATCCGAGAGAATACAGAAGGTAGGACCAGGTAGGACGTGTAAACTTTTTGGTGATGCGTCGTGTTCTCTATGCATTCAGACTGGTGGTCAGCGTGAGTTGCAGGCAGTGATAGGTATGTTATGGTTACCTATCACTGGTTGCAGGGGATTTGTACTCTGGGTAAGATATGAAGGACGGAATTCGACACTCCAAAACCTCAACCTATCCTCGATTTCCGTCTTAACCAGATCAATTGATACTTTCTAATTGACCATTTCAAGGATAAACATGGGCTTGAGAACGCCTCTGTACTTAGGTATTTCCAGAGGTTATGATTCTCTGCAGTGATATCTTGGTTATATTTGGCAGTCTACATTATGTTTTCAAGAAACAATTTTCCAAGAGTTCTTTTAAACAACTTAAAAGATCTAAAGTTACTAACCAAAGTAATATAAATTGCAGAAAAATACCAACAGAGGTGTACCTGTACATGTAATATGCATTATTTCTTTTATTTGAAGAAATACACCAACGCCACAATCAAAACAAATTATAATAATATTTCATTTGAATTATGTACAGGGCTGAGAAAATAATATTTATTTTTTATCAATCCTTTACTGTACCCACATTTGATAAAAAGACAAAAAATAAAAAATAAAGCGGTGTGTGAACATTATAATTCTATGGTATGAACAGTAAATAAATAAATAAAATACATACTGATATAGGGGATAGCGTAAGTGGAACTGATGGGCTGACCATATACCTAGTAAGAACAACAGATGATAGATGGACAAAGTAAACCTTTGGATTGGAGACCAATAATTGGTCATAGAAACCCAGGTAGGCCACATCGGAGGTGGTCAGAAAATATAAGGAGAAAACAGATAATCAATGGCATAGGTATAATAACAAGAGACAGAGAATCCTATGTCCAAAACTGGACGAGTGAAGACTAATGATGATGATGATGATATAGGAAAGGTACTTTAGCATAAATCCTTATTCAAACCATTTTTTTGCAAAGCAATACCGGATTCAAAGTAGAATAATCGTGGAACTCTTTTCATTTTAAGCAAACCAAAATATATAATATCATCGTGACATTGTTATTGAGATTGTAATTGGATTGGAATTGCGATGTAAATGCAGAAAAGCCCCCCAATCATTTCTAATTTTAATTTCCCTAACCATGACTATCAGACAGACCAGTAATTAAAACTTATATTTAAACTTCAAACAACGCACGTAGATTGCAATAAGGTGTCTGTTCAGACGACCGCAGAGTAAACATCACACGATAATAATTATTATATACGTGATAGAGGTGTCTGGATCGAATATCAAAAACAGTCCATTTGGCATGACAGATCAGCCGTCCCCAAAACATCAATTATCAAAAAACATTTCAGAGTCTATTATCATTTTTTTTTCTTTTATACCTATTAGTGTTTATGAACACAGTTTATTACAACTTACAAGTGAATTAACGACGCCAATTTGTTCAGAGGGGTTTTTATTGAAATTCCATCCCGATTACAATGTCGACCATAATATATTCTTCTTCTTCTTCTTGTGCCCTATCAGGTTTCCCCGACGTTTGCAATCACTTCTTTAAAGGCCTCTCTATCTCTTGATACTCGGAACAGCTCCTGCACTCGTCCTATTCCGGTCCATTCACGGACATTGCGCAACCAAGAATCCCTTCTACCAAGTCCACGGTGTCCATCTATCTTGCCCATCAAAATAAGTTGGACGTTTTCATACTTTTCCCCAGATATGAAACCTTATAATATTTTTCAGCAACTCTCTGTTGCAGTCAGCTCTCCTCAGTAGGTACCTCTGAATTATTAGGTACTAACTAAATCTGTCCGCGGTATACGGAGCTTTCTTCTGTGGAGCCACATCTCGAATGCTTCCAACCGGTTCATTGTACGTATAATCATCAGGGTCCAGGTTTCTGAGCCATACATCAGATCAGATCATACATGCATGGCATACTATGACCGTCTATACTTTTAGATAATAGATATTGAATTGCTAAAACTACTTACATGTTCAAATTCTTATTTAAAGCACTTTTTGTAAAGGAATACCGGATTCAAAATAGAACCACGTGTACCAGAGTACCTACCTACTACCTATCTTGATGCACAGCAACAAAAATATAAATGTCATAGGTATGACAGCGTTACTAATTTTGAAATTGGTTCAGTACCTACCTACTTATTGCAACGGAGATACAAGTATGCCCTTTCTATAAAGGACTTGGCGCAACCTGAAGCAATTTTTTTCTAGTCAAAAGGTCTCGTTCAATCTGAGACAGATAATAATATTCCGAAAAGCGTAAGTACAAAATGCCAAGTTAGAAAAAAAGAAGCAATCACAGATCCAAAAAAATGATACCTAATTAAGTACTTACGTAGGTACTTATTTTATTTGAATATGCGTAGGTGGGAAGGGTACACAATAATAATTATTTTCATTCTACAAGGTAAATACATAGGTACCTAGTTACTTGAGACTGATGGTCAGGATCACCAACAAGATGAAGGTCATTTAAAAAAAAGGTACACAGGTAGGTAGGTACTAAGGTGAACACTTTCAAATTGGATCTATAACAATATAAAATAGGTACCTATAATACAAAAAAAGTTTAATTTTTCTTCTTCTTCTTATGGTCGCCAACAATTTGACCTCCAGAAATTGTCAGTGCGTGGAAGTCCTGCAGTGCCTCTTGGAATGCGCACATGGCACAGTCGTTTAACAAAATAATATGGTCTATTTTTTGTTTACTTGCAAATAAGAAAAACATTTAGAATATGAAACTAAATAATTTACCTACAACAAAAATATAGGTAAATGTACGCATAATGGAAAAAATAAATCCCATTAAATATTATATTTTTCAGCTCAATGTTATAAAGATTATTGCTCTGGCTAATGTTGAAATAGAATGTATAACATACACAACAAAATCGTGTTTGCACGTGAAGAAAAAAATTAAGTTATAATTTTTAACGATGGCAATAAACAAAAAAGATAATATTAAAGCAGTAGGGACACAAGGTGTCAAACTTGAGACGGTCATTTAGAGTTATTTAAAAAAAAATGAAATGATATTAGCATCAACGAATGTTATTCATAGGAGCGTATCTGGATTCGAAACTAATCGTAGGGGCAAGTGGTGTACCATCGAACGCGTGTACCTTCGAACAGTTTCAAAAAATCTTATTTAGAGATGTTAAAAAAATACAAAACTATTGAATTTACGTACGTTTTTCGATTATGGTAACGCTCGGTGTAGTTTGGTATGTTCAACTGATAGCGCGCGGATCACATCTATTTTAAAAGATTTTTTATACCAAAAGTAAATATTTTACCAATGTTTATAAGATTTTTTTTTAAAAATATCTTACTATTTCAATCAATAATATTATTTTATTTGGTAGACTAATTTATCTTGCATGTTACTTGATATTAATTTTGGTTAATATGACCTCAAAATTATTTATTTTTTATATTTTACTAGCTGACCCGTCGAACTTTGTATCGAAATAAATAATATGGGTTTTATGGTTTTTGCAACAGAGCTCAAATTCGTTTTTTTAGTTATTTAATATGAATGACTATTTACTGGCATTAGCAAAACCTGCATACCACGCTGCATTTATTGGGTCTGAGTTTATTTTTTCATCAAAAACTTTTAACTTATGTTAATATGGTGTGGGAGGAAGTCATCATTGCGCAAGATCGAGTGCAATGGAGAGTTCTTATTGCTTCATCTTGCTCCAGAATGGAGTTCAAAGGGAGTTTTAATTTTGATTGATTTGATGTTAATATGTAAAAAAAGAATTAAGGTTTGTCATTATATTCGATATTTTAATAGTTATTTTGCTCAGTTAAAATAATATTGATTGATTGATCAAATTACGATAAGGAATATCTCCGTACCGATTCAAAATACGCATTGAGGTGTCAATGGTTTTTTACCCATCACGCTGATTCCCGAAGGAGGTAGGCAGAGAGTATGGACTTCCATTCCTTCCAATCCAAACTCATTCACTTCCTCCAAACGCATAACATTCCGCATACATGTTCATAAGTGTTTTTTTTTCTAATACTTGATGGTGTGTAGTGTATGTAGAGTGGGGAGAGGAAGAACCCTCCTGATATTAAAGAATAAGAAAGTAATGTCTGCAAACTTTGCTGGTTTATTTATTGTACTTTTCATTATATTGTTATTATTTGTTAAAAAAAACTGTATGTTTGCGAAAATCCGAAAAAAAAAATCTTTTACTTCTGACTTGGCCCTCCTGTAAGACAGCAACGATATGGTCGGTCTATGTCATTCGAGGTCGGCTTCGTCTGCGTGCACCCATCCTTTCAGATTCATATATCCCTTTCGTCATTCTCTCTTCGTTCATTTTCTTTACATGCCCGAACCTCCTTTCTTCATTCACTTTCATTCTAGTCACTACACTAACATCCACTCCACATTCCCTTCTAATATTATCATTCTTCATCTTATCAATCAGTCTCTTTCCGCATATCCTACGCAGTGATCTCATTTCCACAGCATTTATTACAACTTCCAAATTGTTCGTCCATGTCCAAGTTTCACTCCCATAAATCAGGGATGGTATCAGGATTGCATTGTGCATCAACTGTGGTTTAAAAAGAGACCTTCTTAGAGGTCTTAGTGCACCACCAACCCTTCTCCCAGCCAATTTCCTTCTTTTGAACATGTTTAAGTTTTTTTTTTTCGATTAAGTTTATAATCAGTATTCGTTGTCAATCATGTAAACAATTCAGTTTAATGGTAGTTTTATAAATCTCTGTAAACAAACAAAAAAATATTCTACTTGTTCTTCATTATACCTAATCATGTATTCATTGTGTTAAAACTTACCTAAACTCCTTATAAAATGAACTTCAATTAAGTATTAACTCCTTAATAGCAAAGTTATGTATACGATTTTGTTTGCTGACGGTTTTAAAAATCTCTGTAAATAAAGAAAATTTTAGAAACTCCTTATACTCCAATAATGTATAGGTATTCCTTGTATTAAAACTTACCAAAACCTATCATAATAATTAATTGCAATGAATATAATATGGCCTATCCAATCAATCTTTTTCATACGATATATTTTACATTTGCCTTCTATCAATCGCAACAACTATCAACCCACTGACAGTTCTTTCAAATGTTAATTAGTTAAAATTCAAAAGTAGACCAAATTATTTTGCAAAAAGTACTAAAAAGATTACCTACTTTCTGTGTTTTCAATAATTTTCTAATTTTCCATGCACTTTTTTTTCTATTTTAACCTTCTCCGGATAAAAGCCTACACGACAAAAAGAATTAGCGAAATCGATCCAGCCGCTTAGGCGTGATGCGATGACATCGGGAAATAGCTCTCCATTGTTATAGTTTTCTTTAATTTTCTAATTGTCCATGCACTTTTCTTATTTTTTTCTTCTAAATCAATATTTTTCTGATAAGAGCCTACACGACAAAAAAATAATTAGTGAAATCAGTATAGCCGTTTAGGCGCGATGCGTTGACATCGGGAAATAGCTCTCCATTTTAGTTAGTTTTCTTAAATTACCTATCTAATTTTTCATGTATTTTTCTTATTTTTTTTTCTTCTAAAAGAACACTCTCCTGATAAAAGCCTACACGACAAAAAAAGAATTAGCGGAATCGGTCCAACCGTTAAGGCGCCATCCGATGACCACGCGAAATAGCTCTCCATTTTTATATATAAGATTTCGTGGAATTTTAAATGGACCGCAAAGAAATCTCTAAAAATCTTTGTAGGCTTTTTTCTCGATACTTTTAGAATACATAATATATAACGTTCTTTCATGCGATACGTCAATAATTGACGATCATCGTAGCAAATAGTTGTCCGCATTTTTAAGAATTATCAAACTATAAGTATTCGTGTACACTCGAGCTAACCTCTTGTTAGTTTCTTTACCTAAAATTTAATCAGTGAAATTAGGCAAATTATTGCCATACTGAAGTGATAAAGTTTTTAAAAAAATATTTTCTTGATCATATCATATTGTTTTAATACGCAATTATCGAATATTGTGTACCTATCTTGATAAAGGTAACTATGTTTGTTTCGAAACTTAATGGTTGCTTACCTACGTAAATAAATTTGCGCTGTCAAGAAATTTATCACAGAAAGGAATAACCGTTCCATACAAAATGTATGGGTATTTTATTTTCTTAATATTTTTATTCCTTATCAATTTTTCATGTTTTTAATAGCTAGTAGCCTATTCGGGACGGAGACGAATACAACAAATCAAAAACCATGAAAATCGGTCCAGCCGACGGAGACGAATACAACAAATCAAAAACCATGAAAATCGGTCCAGCCGACGGAGACGAATACAACAAATCAAAAACCATGAAAATCGGTCCAGCCGACGGAGACGAATACAATAAATCAAAAACCATTAAAATCGGTCCAGCCGACGGAGACGAATACAACAAATCAAAAACCATGAAAATCGGTCCAGCCGACGGAGACGAATACAACAAATCAAAAACCATGAAAATCGGTCCAGCTGACGGAGACGAATACAACAAATCAAAAAGCATGAAAATCGGTCCAGCCGACGGAGACGAATACAACAAATCAAAAACCATGAAAATCGGTCCAGCCGACGGAGACGAATACAACAAATCAAAAACCATGAAAATCGGTCCAGCCGACGGAGACGAATACAACAAATCAAAAACCATGAAAATCGGTCCAGCCGACGGAGACGAATACAACAAATCAAAAACCATGAAAATCGGTCCAGCCGACGGAGACGAATACAACAAATCAAAAACCATTAAAATCGGTCCAGCCGACGGAGACGAATACAACAAATCAAAAACCATAAAAATCGGTCCAGCCGAAGTGGCCCGTTAATATGTACACAATGTGCACTGCGCCCCCGTAAAACAACACAAAATTAATTCGATTGAGTTAAGCTAATAAAATAATAACATTAAAATATTTCTGAAATTTCAGACGTCGCCAAAATTGGTCGGGGGGAGCAAAGAAAATATTTTGGCGATATTTTTGTAGTGATAGTAAGAAATAGTGCTCCTGTTAAAAATAAAAAGATATAAGTACCTACTACTTAAAAATTAGAAAGTCATTAAAATTAATATGACATTATAAATCCATTTTTCTAGAAGTCTGGGGTACATTGGAAGCAGAAGAAGAAGGTTGTGGCATTGGATCACTTATAAAAGCATATTATTCATTTTTAGTTTATGTTTTTTCGTTTCCGCGTTTTTTTATATCGCTCACTTTGGCTTCTATCAAAATACTACAACCGAAACCGAAAAGCACCATGGACCTAAAAGGCGCTAGAAAAGTCGCTAGAATATTTTGTCATTAATGAAAATGAAAAGTCGTTTTCCATGTCCAAAAGTCGCTAGATCTGGCGACAAAGTCGGCAAGTTAGCAACACTGCCGACAATATTGTTAACGTTTTATGATAACGTCCGAATACCGAGGAGTAAGTGGGATGGGCTACTGTAAGAGCGTATGCGAGAATGAGAGGGAAGTACCCGCGATGTCGTCAGCGCGTTCCAGGTAACCTTGCTATACAAACTTAAAAGTTGTATTTTACATCACTTCTTAACCATTTTTTTAACTTTTTATTAGTTATTCTGTTATCCGGAGTGGAGAAGAATCCAATAAATCAAACATCAGAAGAATCTGTTGAGCCAATCTCGAGTTATAAGTGTTCGCACTAACCCGACTTTCATTTATATAGTAGATTATTTTTATGCTCTGAGTGTACCTTCGAACATTATTTTGAGTGTACCTTCGAACTGTTCGAAGGTACACTGATAGCATATAAATATAAACCTTCATTGACTATTTTTTTGATTTTTCCAATGCCAAGAAAGAAAACTAGTGAAAAAAGACCTCAAACTTGTATCGAAAATATTAAGCAGGCTGTTAGAGAATGTCGAAAGGGCATTCCAGTTGGGAAAGCCACAGAAAATTCAACTTATGGTCTAAAACGTTGTTCAAATGTTTAAAATTATTTAAACATGAATAGAAATGTCATATGATGCCCCCTAACTATGCTGTTAATTATGAGGAAGAGAAATATGCTCCACGAATATATTAAAAAATCTCCATATTTACACTACAGCCTAACAATAACAGATGTTAAGAGTCTTGATGCATTGAAAACTATATATTACAACTGTGGATACGGGACAAAAGGCCGGGAAAGATTGGTTGAGTTGAGCTACTGGAAAAGGTTTCCTGACCTAAGTAGGCCGAGCCACAAGTTTTAATCAAAGTAATGTTACATCATTTTGCAATCACCTGAAAAAAAAATGCAATACAATTTTCATTTGAGGTGGTTGGTAGTCCAGTGGTATCAGTCAGCTGCTTTCGTACGTTCAGCATCCTTGAAGTCGTGGGTCTGAATTCTGGTGCTGAGTGAGCACAGATTCTTTATATATTAAAAAAAAACTAAATATTTTGACTGTTCTCGAGAAATCAAATCGGAATCGCGAGGTTGACCACCTTATGTCCTAAACCACTACAGGTCAGAAAAAAGCACAAGAAATAAGCCTCGGGACACCTGGATCCCATCAGGGGAGGAGGAGGAGTGTGCAGGCAGCTGGTGAAAGATTCTGCATATTCGAGTGCAATGGAGAGCTCTTATTGCCTCCCTTTGCCCCTGAATGGGGTTCAAATGGAGAATGAATCAATGTTTGTACATTCATTTTTATTTTATGTAACGTTTTTGTATTTTCCTGAATAAATGAACGGTGCATTTTTTGATAACAAATTATTTTGTTTCAATTTTTGCCTTAAGTCAGCTTATGTTCGAAGGTACACATCAAGGTGTTCGAAGGTATACTCGCTAGTGTACCTTCGAACAAAATTGTAGTGTTTTATAAAAAATCATTTGGAGGGGACTTATTAAAGATTAAAATGTAAATAAAAAATACCATTATTTAGTGAATTCTTCCACCTGTCTAACAGCATATTTAATTTTTTTGTACGTTGGATATTTATTGAGATAAAAAATTTCAAAGTCATTTTTATGTAATTTGTTCGAAGGTACACTACTTGCCCCTATATTACAATTGGTAAGTTCGTTCGAAGCTTCGTCCTCACTCGACGTATTTTCGTACATAATTATTAGAATTGCGGAAAATTTAATATTTTTCATACTAACTTATAATACTCGTTTGTTACGCAGTTTCTATTAGTACCACTGATGGCGTGTAATCAACTGAAGAAGATATTGTGATGGTGGCTCTGCTGTTTCGAACTGTATACATAGGTACGTACCTATATGGAGATGGATTGACCATGTACCTATGGGTTTGGGTGTTATGGTGTTATGCATTTGGCACGTTGTTGAATAACTTTTTTGATAAGTTGTCTTGTTTGCCTGATTCTACTCACTAGGTAGGTACCTCATAATTATTTTACTTCATGGTATGATCCGTCCAATACATCTCTAGCATGCGTCTGTAGCATCACATTTCGTACGCAACTAGACACCTGGGGCCTAAGCCAAGTGTAATAAAATGGCCGCCAACGGTATCGGTCGGTCAGTGATACCATGGTAACAGCGTAAGAATCTGAGGTTTGAACGTTGTTATTGGGCTTAGATCCCAGTGGAGCTAGTACGAGTTTTATCGAAAGCTAAGTGCACGCTAATAAGCGCTTTTAAGCGTGCAAATAGTGTTGGAAAATCAAACGATCGAATCATTCGCTCATTTTTGTATGAAAAATTTTCGAAACTTTTTCGATGATCGTTTCGATATTCGCACATCGAAAACCTATACTAGTGGTACAGGACTCGCTCTGGCTAATGGTCCATGTTTCGCAGCAATATAGCAGAGCACTCCAGAAAAGATGAGTCTACCAAATTCTTCCTCATCTTAGTGTCCTTATTTTTTATTAGGTAGGTACTACAAGAAAGTGCCTACAAGAGCCGTGGAATGAAAAATTGCGAATTAAAAAAATATAAATAAATTTGGTAGATACACACTTTTGTGACGTCGCCATCGTGTTAATATGAAATAGAGCTAACATTAGCGGACCTGACACGCTTTTAATGTTATTTACAATCCGGTGCTACCTTTTCTCTAAATATTGGACACCCATCTACAATAAGCACGTATACCTACCTACATTATCAGGTTAATACTTCAGTCTAATTTATGTCAATAGTAAAAATATTTATTAAATTGAGTTTGCCGGCTGATCATAATAAGTAATATGCGTCTGTTTTAATGAGCTGATTCTGATTTGCTTTTAAAAGAATATTTTAAGATTTTCTGCGTGTAAATGACCAATCAAGAATGGAATTCGCTTACAACAAACTAATGTAGAGCCAGCGCTGGAGAGATTCTTTGATACACACCATCGAAACAACAACGGAAAAGAACTAATACTTAATGGGCGATGACAGTTCTTACTCGTTGTTACCTCCTTGGTGACCATATCAACAATCAATAAAATATACCTACTCTATTATTATGGCGTATAGACACTGGCTCAACCATATGTTATAAAAGTAGCCAAATAGTTGGATATGCGGATGACCTCAACATAGTCGGTAGATCCCTAACAGCTGTAAGAGAAGTCTTCGATCCCCTGGAAACAGCAGCTCTAAATGTTGGACTTAAAATTAACCAAGATAAAACTAAAATAATGATACAGAGCAGAAACCTTTCGACAAACAGAATACGAAGCAACATTCAGTTTAAGGATACATACTCCTTTGAGGCAGTCGATCAGTTTACATATCTGGGCTCTAGCTTAACAGAGACCAATGAAGACCAAGCCGAAGTAAGGAAAAGAATCACGGCAGCCAATAAAACATATTTCTCCTTGCTGCCTGTGTTCAAGTCTCGCAACGTCCACAGGAATACCAAGATTACCCTTTACAAAACCATTATTAGGACTGTATTGGCATATGGATGTGAGACTCTGACAATGACAGTGAGGACAGCTGAAATGTTGGACATGTTTGAAAGGAAGGTGCTCAGACGGATTTGTGGACCCGTAAAAGACGGAGAAGTTTGGCGCATACGACGCAATGACGAATTGCACACTATATTTCAGGCTCCTAACATCTCAACGCATATAAAACTACTTAGATTGAGATGGGCTGGACACGTGCAAAGAATGCCAGAATCGCGGGTTTCAAAAAGTATCCTGACAGGACATCCAGGGGGGAGAAGAAGAGTGGGCAGACCGAGACTGAGGTGGGAGGACGACGTGAAGAGAGACGCAGCGCAACTCTTGCAGGTGAACAATTGGAGAGGGGCGGCTGGGGAAAGGGAGCTGTGGAAGCGAAAGTTGCAGGAGGCCAAGGCTCGATTTGGGCTGTAGCGCCATTGAAGAAAGAAAGAAAGAAAATTATTATGGCGTTGTTCGAAGTGAAATGTAGAATAGAGGCGGCTCGTGCAGCATTCAACAAGATGGGTTATATTTTCTCACTGAAACTTCGTCAGAGAATGGTTAGGTGCTATGTATGGTCAGTGCTTCTGTATGGGGTAGAGTCATGGACCCTCAAGATGAGCACTGTATATGAACCGGCTAGAGGCGTTTGGAATCTGGATGCATCGGCGAATGCTCCCTATCCCATTTAAGAACATGTTCAGCAATGAAAATCCAGAGAGCAAGAGAAAAATGAAATCTTTAACTATTTTTCACTATAGCGATTAAAAATATGTGTGCGTAAAATTTTTGAAAAATTCTGAAAAAAAAAACGAAAATTTTCATTTTTCTTCAAACTTTAGGTGGCTTGCGGGATCGGAAGATAAAGTCTCATCAACTTGATGTTTTTCGCACCACCCTAATATAATATACCCTCCAGTGACAGTCGATGCCCAGCGTGACACGTGAAGAAGAAGATTATGGAGCTCTGACTCTGTTTGTTTGGTATATACGCACTTTTGAAAGAAGAAAAAAACAAAAATGCAATCGATCTACATATTTGTTTTTAAATGACAAGTTACCAAATTATCGATGTAACATTAGATAAAGCAATCACGTTTGAATGGTAAATTTACATCACCGACGGGCTTACAGACATCTTTTACTGTTATTTCGAAGGCTGACTTAGAGTGATCACCATTCGATTGTCAAATTTCATCATGAGTGCTTTTAACATGTCAGAAAATCCCGTGCCTCCGATATAATTCGATCCTGTGAACCATGCTGGGCCATGACGAGGCGCTGACCTAGACAAGTACCCTTTACTTTATTATGGATACCTACTTACCTATTATTTTTTTACAATGAATTTAAGTTGTTTTGTACAAAAAGCACTTTTCATTGAAAGCGCTGCAAGTACAGTGGAAGTTAATTTAATTTAGTAGAAGTACAAATACCTCGTATGTTGCTATAATAGCTGTCCGCCGAATGTTTAGTTAAAACATAAAATACGTCTCGATGTTTATAAATATTTCAAATAGATGGAGCTAATAAAATTATACTGCTTGCATTATTTATATTACATATTATGTATAGGTAGATACTAAAACGTCCACAACATGTTCTGCCAAATGGATGGAAAGGTGTGTGTAGGAAGTCATCTACCTATCTACATTATTTATTTGTTTATTTATTTTATGGATAATTAAAAATTAAGTGACACGTCTGATGGTTCCCGTTGTTTCGAAAATATGCCTTTAAGTTCCCACGCACTTAATTAATAAATTCATTACCTAGTTTAAATTATGGAGTTTATCTTCATATCTCTAATCCTTTGTGGACATTCTTGGAGACATGGTATGCTAACAAATAGCATTTCACTATCCTCGATCTTATGCAGTGTCTATGAGCTCCTCCGACATCACCTCCAAATCTTTCACTTCAGCTTCGAAATGACGAAATACACTATGAGATAAGTAATTATGTACCTACCTTAGACACATTGAAAATCTTCAAACTTTAAACCAAACCCCAGCTTCAAGCCAGCGAATAAGCTAGCATCAAGTAAACTCACCCCACGTGTCATCGAAGTCATAAAATAAAACTCAGGTTCCCAAATATCCAATCATTTATGGTTCGAAACTTTCAGTTTATGGTTCAATTTGTTTTGATTTTTTGTATTTCATGCCCCTTATTTAGATCATAGCTAATAATAATTGTTAGGTATAGGTACCTATAATTTTATTTGACTGAAAACATGTTTCAAATGTCAAACCTGATGGTTCCCCATAACTTAAGCATCTACCAATTTTGTCTATTCATTTTGTTTTGTGTCTGTTTTGCTTCCTTTTGTATTTTTTTATCATTTTTATGTCAAATATTCAAAAAAAAAATGTTCAAACACTGACGAATCCAAGTGCTCTAAAGAAGGACGATAGTTAATAAATAAAAAATAAATAAATAAAAATTAAAAAAAAAAAAGTTTGAGAATTCCCAAAATAGATACATTTGTATTTGCTTCAAATTTAATCATATGTACCTACCTCACTACAGTATTTCTGGGAACTTTCGTACATATTTATTTAATAAAATATATGTATATAGTAGGTAGATATTTTTCTTAAAACAAAAAATATGGGTTAATGGATTTGTAACGCTGACACATAATAACGTGGCATAGGTAAGAATTGCCGTCGAGATTTGGCCACATTTACTGGCATTTACGTCTGAAAGTTCCCATCAAATAAATTTTAGTAAACCTACGCCATAATAAAAACTGCCATAGACTCTTCAGCCGTCCGTGTTTTACTTTAAAAATTATTATTCTTTATGATGTCCATTATCAGTGGAATACTTCCAGAATCAATAAAAAAATAATGTTAGGTACATGTCTTCTAAAATTCTGTTGAAATAAAATAAAATAATATTTTTTTAAATATTTTTGTGTAAAAAGAGAGAATCGATTGATTGATTTTTGTATAAGGACCTTCCAACAAGTAAGCACCAAGTGACTGCTGACTGTGACGTTTTTCGGTTTTTCCGATGGTATTAGTTGTGTTGTGCTTTTTAAAATGAAATAAAAAAAAATATTTTTAATTCGTTATCTACAGTCACGTGACGACTAGATAAAGGAACCAATTTTCGGTTCTCCGCACCCACAAAAGCTCTCTAATAATAATACGTATAATACTCACTAAGTAGGCATATTGCATGGTTTTAAATATAATAATAATCTGATATATTATTGTGATTTTATGAATAAACTAGCTGACCCATCGAACTTCGTCCCGATCAATAAAATATTGCTGGGTAACATAACATAGCCAACTACTCATTGTGAAAAAACCAAAAGTTATGTGGTTATAATATTATGAATCAGTTATTTCAAAAGCACCAAAACTCACCCATTTCTATATTAGATATCTATATTGAATTTTCATCATCTTACTTATAAAAAGTCATAAATAGTCTTATAGGTAATACAGACTTTTTTATAAGTCAGATGATACTAAATTAATTGAACAACCAAAACACCAGAAAAAGGTTCATTAATTGGTTTAAAATGCTTAAATTATGTGTGAATGTTTAAAAAAAAAGTATTTCTGAAGCATGAAAGAAAATTTATCAATAAAATCTGCGTACCAATGCGGAATGTTTGGAAACTCGATGGTTATCAGGTAAATAAAAATTATGTTTTTATGGGATTTTTCACAGATGGCGCGGTTGTTGTGAGGAAGCCCGTTCCATACTCACTTTAAAACAGTATTATATATTTTCATACTATTTTCCATCCATTTTTTTATTTTGTAATTATTCTTTTTTCCGGAACGGATAAGAATCCAATAAATCAAACATCGGAAGAATCTGTTCAGCCGATCTCGGGTTATAAGTGTTCGCACTAACCCGACTTTCATTTATATAGTAGAAGACACACATAAAATGTCGGTTAAAAAATAAATCATTACCGCCATCTATTGAATCTTTCTACCAAAATATCACTACTATTACAATAGATGGCGGTGGCAGTTCTGTCTAAAAATCCTTTCAATACTAACATAATATAATGTCTATTTCATATATTATTTCTTATTCATTTATTCAACTTTTTATTATTTATTCTGTTATCCGGAGCGGAGAAGAATCCAATAAATCAGTCGTCGGAAGAATCTGTTCGGCCGATCTCGAGTTATAAGTGTTCGCACTAACCCGACTTTCATTTATATAGTAGATGATTTGAAATAATAATAATAATAGAGATTTTCGTGCTAAGTATACCTAAGTGTTGTTAGGAATTTACAATCTTACGCAATAATATAACTAAAAATTCAGTTTAAGTTTATTCTATTTTTTTTTCTGAATGTTTCTGAAAAACTACCTATCCATAATATACCTACAACAGATACCTATATATGTAGAAGAATGTTGTTTTGTTGTGGTATTTAGGTGAAATTTACCAAAAATTCTATTTAGAATATTCAGATTAGCTTTTCAAAAAGTTTTTTTTTCCGTTTCCTGTCTGAAATCATTCTTCTCCTTTCCACCCATCTCCTCTATTTCTATGTAGGTACTTATTATTATTTATCAATACATTTTTTGTTGATAATCAGCAAACTAAAAAACTAACCCAGGGTTGAATTTGGATTAGAATTTCAAGGAATTGAAAAATATTCTTTTTTTGAAATTTCAATTTGCCTCTATTGAGGAGTTACAATTTATTTGATAATCTGTACAGGCAGATCTACCTATAGAAACATCGAGGCTAGTAGGTACCTACGAGTTTAATCGAAACCTATAGCGTTCGATCGAAAATAAAACGAAATTTTTCGAAACTCTTTCGATGATCGTTTCAATATTCGATCATCGAAAACATTTGCTAGTGGTAATGGTATGAATACTAGCAGAAAACCGTTGTTGGATTGGTTAATCATTTCGTGTGGGGCTAGAGCTTAAAACATATATAACTGAGCTACGAACGAACATACCGATTATAATAGGTATAGGTAGAACGAGATCGCGCAATGAAACGTTCTAAATGCCCAGTTTGAACTTGTTTAAGCGCGTGATGCAACGTTCTAAATGCCCAGTTTGAACTTGTTTAAGCGTGCGATGCAACGTTCTAAATGCCCAGTTTGTAAACTGTTATAATATGCCTTTATTTTCATCTAAAGTTAGTACCTATTTGTATTGTATAATTTCGGTGGTGGCAGCCCTGAATGTATCGCAGAATTTGCCTGAGTTGGCTAACATCAATTAGCTCAAAGAAAATCGGGAAATGCCTGTCGTGTTCGTGTCCGGCCGCCATGTTTCCCCTTCCTTTACCTCCCCCACCCCATTATCTTATCCTATCCTTCCTTCCCCAAAACTATCCTCTTGTATATTGATAGCTAATACAAGCCAACAACTTTACTGGAAATCTTTCCAATATAAATAATCAGAATAACAGTCACGTCTCGAGGCTGGGTTGGTGAATAGCTTGTAAGAAAGATACTTACAATTATTAAAATATCATCAATATACAAGTATGTAGGTACTTTATACAATCTATTATACATAATATTCATTCTTCTATTTCTTGGATCTTGATCACCTTGGAGAAGCTTTCCCAATATTGAGCGATCCTAATAAATATACATATCTAATATCATAAATATTTTCGATGTTTTGGACAGAATGTGCTTGGAGGAAGTCCATCTAACTAAACTAAAGATATATGTAAAAGGAAGTCAGGTTAGTGCGAACACTTATAACTGGAGGTTGACTGAACAGATTTTTTATCATTTTTGGTTTATTTGATTCTTCTCTGCTCCAGAAAACATTAAGTTAATAAAATAAACATAGAAAAGGAATAAAAAATAATTTAGGTAAAATACAATAGAGTTGGGAGTCTATTTAACACGAAACGGCGGGGTAGAGAAGAAGCTCTCCATTAGAATTGCAATGGCGAGCTCGTCCTTTAACAACATGAGAAAACTGTGGATATCCACCAACTTCTCCACCAAGACTAAGTGTCGCCTGTTTAACGCATGCATTATGCCAGTGTTGTTATATGGTTGTGAATCCTGGCATCTGACGAAGGCTCAACAGAGGAAAATTCTCAGTGTTGAGAACAATTTTTGCGACAGATTTTGGGGATAAGGTGGTACCACTATGTCTCAGATGAGACCGTACGCGCCAGAAGAGCACAACAGCCAATCACCTCAGTAATCCAGAATCGCAGATTGAGTTGGCTTGGCAAGTCTTTTCTACAATCCGGATGGGACAAGAAGGCGAGGCAGGCCGAATTTAACAATCAAGCGGGCATTCACTGCGATTCTACAAGTTGCTGGACTAATCTGGGATGAAGCTGTGCAACTCGCGCAAGATAGAGAGGCTCGGAGGAACTTCGTGGCGTCCACATGCTCCACACTGGGAGCGAACGTGGATTAAGTAAGTAAGTAAGTAAAATACAATATAAATGTTAGTATTGAACGGATTGAACGGAACGGGAACGAACAACAGTGACATCTGTGAAAAATTCCATAACAACGCAATTTTATTCAATTCGCAATCGCAGATTTTCGATAGAATTTCTTTGATAAAAAGTTTCAGAAATATTTTTTAACATCAAACAAATTATTTCATAGGAGGTCATAAGCATTGCGCAAGGTTGAGCGCAATGTAGAGTTCTTGTTGCATCCCTATGCTCCTTAGGGGAGTTTAAAGAATGCTTTGATTTGATTGATTTGGAGACTTAATAAACTGAGAGTCTAATAAACTTACCAGATCAGTTTTAAACATTTAGAGGGTAGATGTCAATTTGTTGAATTAGGTCTAATATGTTTACAATCACTTGCATTGCATACCTGTTATTAATAATTATTTGTGAGGCTATAGTATTAGGTATGTACAAGTAGAACAACCTTTAGACCTCAAATTATTACATTGGATGATACTGAAAACAATGGATCAGTGGATCCTTTACCAAATTGTACAGTTGGTACCTAATGTACAATTCTTGCTAATATTAACATTCAAATATTGATTGATTTCAATTTTCAAATACCAGAATCAGACATTTTACCAAAGCTACAGTAGGAGAAATCCGGGGGACATTGTGATGAAGAAAATAAAGAGTTTCAAAACGCCAAAACACATTGACTTCGCCTGACTTCAAAATCTATGATAAAAAATGTATTCAAATTCGTATTTCCTATGATTGTATGGATGAGAGAAGTTTGGTTGATAAATAAGAGAAGCAAAAAAAAGTGTTCGAAAGAAGGAGATGTGGAGGAGGAAGCACATCAGTGAGGTGGACCGCCAGGGAAGATGCTGTAACGTGTGGAAGGAAGAAAAAAAAGTGAAAGACAGGGTTGTTTTATTATTATTTGAAAGTGGTGGTGACCAAAGGGAGTTGTAGGGTCATAAAAAACATCGATTTTGCACCCTTCTTTTTGACCTTGTTGTAATATTTCGATGTAGTAAACTGTAAAAAGACTAATGTTCGATTGTTTGGGCCGAAGGTGCTTGGTGGTATTTATTCATTGTATTAGAAATGAAAAACGAGTCTAAATTTTGTAATACTTACCATGTTTTATTTTAATTACCATTAACCGGTTTTCGAAAGCGACTGTTTTCGAAAACCGGTTAATGGTAATTAAAAAGCAGTCGCTTTCGAAAACCGGTTAATGGTAATTAAAATAAAACGTGGTATTACAAAATTTAGACTCGTTTTTCATTTCTAATATAATGTAAAAAGACTGACTGAATAAAATGATCTACAAATTACAAGATCTGCTCTTTTGTGCTGAAATGCCCAAAATACTCATTACAAAGAGGTGATGAGATCTAATAAAACCAAAGCCTCAGCCATGTAAGCCGTGTATTTTGAGTAGCATAATTGTCGAAAATTGGTTAGGTGTGTTCCAGAGAAAAATCTTACGCCAACGACTGCTTGAGGAAGCCAAGACCCACGATGTGGTACCATAGAAATATATACCTATTGCTTCAAGAGGTCAGATTGAACCCAAACTTATCATCGTATGAACCATAAAGTAGGTACCTATACATTAGGGAAAATACTGTCCAGATTTAACAAATCTTACTAGATCTTATACAAAAAAATGGTTGTTTTTAAACTGTATCGTCTAAAATTTTGACAGAACCTTCTTAATTAATTGAATAGCGGGTCATTTATAAATTTAGCGGGACTTTCACTATACAAACACACTCTGCCATAGTTTTTAGAGGTTTAGCGGAATCGATCTCAAAATCGACGAAACCTATTTTCATATTAGGTATATGAACACTTGCCAACTCTACCTCTTGATGGAAGATATGAAATATTAGAGAGGAAAGTTATATGAAATAATAATAGTAATGGTAGGAGAGAGGTAGAAGTGGGAGTATAGAGTATCGCCAGTGTTATAACAACACTTTATGTATGGACCAAGGTGGAGGAGATCTTCTGATGTTTTCTCAACAAAGGTGGAATATGATAGCAGCAATATTGACCATATTGAATTTTCAAATTGCCCTTCGCCACTTCAGCGAATATACCTACTATATACGTTAGTATAATGGTATTCGTGTGGACTGCTCATCTTTTACTTTGATGTAGGTAGGTACGTAGCTACCTAGTGATTTTGGCCCGCAAGTTCTTTTCGATTAACGTGGTTATTATTATTGAATAATCCTTACTTTTGTTTAATGTGTGTATTATCTATGAGTATCTTCAGTTCAAACATACCCAGCCTTTCCTTGTCGCGTTCACTCGTCTCAAAAACCCTATAAAGTTACACGATATTATCAAATTGATGAAATCCGTACAATGTTTTTTTTTAAGAAGTGAGTATTATTTCTTACTAGTAATTTATTTTTACCCTCTAAATCTGAGGGATTTGGATATTTTTTTTTAAATGAATCTGTTCACTCAAAGTGAACACAAATACACTCCTTGACAGTAGTTACTTAAAATCGAACCACGACGTCCGCACCAAACAGTACGAAAGCCGGCGTTGTAACCGCTAGTCTACCAACCACTTCGAAACACCACATTGTTTGGGAGTTCATTGAAGTCGCACAGGATAGAGCGTGGTTGAGGGCATGCACTTCTTGCCTTCTTATGTCTATAAGTTGGATCACAAAGAGAGTCATTTATTGTATACCTATACATATTTGTACTCTATACATCCTTAGTATAATTGGGAATAGATTATAAATTACTATTTTACGTAGAGACAATATTTTAAAAATGAGTCAGCAGATTAAAAAAAAAATGGATAAAAATGTATTTGAACAATTGGAAAAAGAAAAAAATAATACCTACCTATAATCTTTTCAATATTTACGAAAGTACCTACTTAAGAAAAGAAGATACTTTTTAATCAAAATTTGAGTGATCAAAAAAAAATTGCCAAGTATAGTGCTCTAACAAAAGACAATAAGTATAAAATAAGAAAAATGTTATTAATTTCCGGCCCGCATATTGGGAAGCTGTTTTCGGCCCGCAAAAACGAATAGACGATATCTCATAGGGTCATCGCACACGCACACGCCACCATACATTATTAGATGTTGAGATATCGTTATAAAACCATCACCGACCAAGAGGTACCAGACTGTCGGAGAGGTGGTTCGAGAGGTACCTACCTCTGCGAGTGCAGTGCAGCATCATATGGTAGGTACACTTCTCATATTTTATACTAACGAAATATCATCTAATAATATTTTACTTTGCGAAGCGGTTCTTATGCATGGTTTGGTTCGTTTCGCTTACAGCTTAAGTAGCGTAACAATGCATCATAATAACCTTTTATTTATTTATTTTTTCAGTGTTTTAACAATTTATTATATTTTTGTGTTTAGTAGTTTAACTTTTTGTCTTCTATTATTCCGATACTAAGTAGCGAACATCGTCCTCATTCACAAAACAAGCTTAGCTTTTTGTGACAGGAATCAAAAGTGTACTTTGTGTTCACTAAAAATGAGACCAGAATCATTCAAAATGAGTGAACACCAAACATATTATCTATACCTACGCTGACTTTCATATTGTAATAGATACCTACACACCATAAAAGTCCTTCTTCAGAATTAATGAATTTGAGAAAAGTGCCGCAAATCTTAACTACGCCTATAGCCAACTTATTTGTCTACCTTCTACCTAACCCAGAATAAAAATATAATTTTGATTTATTACATGAATAAAACGCTATTTGCGACATAAAACTTTAATAAGAAGAAGATGATTGATAGGGGGATTTTAAATTATTACTCTTCAAAATACAAAATAATCGATTGAGACAAGGGGGCTCTGAAATAAAGATTGGGTTTGGTGGATTTCTAATATCTACTGAGGAGAAAGAATCAAGACAGTTTAATACATATATTGTGGCTCCGCGGTGGAAGCAAAAAAAAATCATTACACACAATATCAATTTACAAGAAATTCAAAATCTTTGAGTGTGAGAATTATTAGGTATTTGTGCTATTAATTTTCTTATAATAACAAACAATCAATTGAGGGTTAAGCGATAGCCGTTCCGCCCTTTCCCTCCCAATCCACCAGAGTTTGTGATCTTTTCTCTGACACCTTATTATCAAAAGGAGGGCATCTACTTCTTTCTTCTGTCTTCTATGAGCTCCGGCTGCTCGAAAATCAAAGGGTTGCGGACACTAATAATTAATTCTACTCGGCGGGATGGCTTTCGCTTTTTACAGACATATAAAAATTACTGACCTTAAAATATCCTAGTGACGACTACCTTTCTGAGCTCAGAATCACTATTAACTAACACTATAATTCACTCGAGTCCTCTCTGTGGGTCCCTCGGCGTCTTCTGTCCTGTCTCCTCACGCTGGGTCCTCTCTGTGGGTTATCCAGGTGCTTCCGTGGTTGGTCAGTTCCCGTCCTGTGATGTCGTCTTCTTCTCCGAAGTCCAGTCCTAGTCTCCTGCAAGGCTGGTGTCAATAACGTGGCGATCTTCCTTCCTTCAATGGCAGCGTTGTGTCGTCCTTCAAAAGTGGATGGCTTCTAATCCTTGCTGGGCGTCTCAATAATATTGTGGTCGTCAAATATCCTTCCGTTGCGTGCAGTGTGTGTAGATCCGTGTGTCCAAATTACGAGCCAACAGAGTTACAGTATAAGGGCTAAGGAGAGCCTAATAGAGGCTGACGGATAAAAGAGAATAAGAGAGTGAGAGCGGCGCGCAGCCGTTCTTAAATACATCTCTGAAACGCGTCCCTTCCTTCGTTCCGGGGTGCGGTGTGTAAGTGAGACGTCCGATATCTTCATCCTTGTTCATCTTCTTGCGTGTGCGCTAGGATAAAAATCTTAATACTAGGTACATACATTTTTCTCTTACGTTACAATTATCCTATGTACTCTACGTTGCAATTGTCATGTACCTACTTACTTAAAAACCATTCTATCAATCATTAGTTATTTATTCTGATGACGACACTATTTAATTCTAACGTATGACCAAACATTAATACCTACTATGTAACATTATCGTACTTGTCTACCTACGATCTATTCATTCCTGCCTGAGCCTATATTTATTTGGAGACAATAATTCATTCTAATATCAACATACCTACTATCAATATATCCAATCCGCGGTCTCTTTTCTATCAAACCAAATCCATAAACAATATTTTTCGCGCCAATTCTTGTTGACGCGAATCTCTACCTACCAAACTTGGGTTCTCCCAAGCCTTCACAACATCTGTGCTGATCGGTTACCCTACGTGTCCGGCCGGCGATGGTCACCTATTGTCTTTACGCGGACCCGGGACTGTCTATTGTTTTCAGGGTAGCTAGCAGCCACTCTCGTCTTGCCTACGTACCACCTAACTAACATATGTTGTCCAGATATTAACTAAAAATTCCCAACGTTGCATCTATCTCCTTGTGTATACCTAGCGCGTATCCTGACACATTCCTAAGCCATTGTTTATCATCTAAAACATCCCTACATCTGCAATCCTACGCGATACTCAACCTATGGCGACTCAGAGATTCTCAACCAAATATCTATACAGCAATTTTGATTCACCAACTAACTAGCTCATATCAATCGACCCCCTCTTTTTGAATCAAAATGATGTATAAAACTATCGAATCCTCAATTAAATGATACCCCCACTTATAACAATTCCTAATCAATCCCCAAAACAATCTTCCATTAAGGGCGCCAGCGACGTTCGATTTAAAAATGCGTAATGAAAGGTAAGTATGAACGCGCAAGCTGCTCACCTTTCGCATGTAATAATCGTCTTATATGCTTACACCTATCGATATAATATAACCTTAGCTTACCATGCATTAGCCTATTCTTAAGACTATCCATCACCCGTAAGTATATAAAAAAAATATTCCTAAAACTAATAGGTATCTAATATCCAGGTACTTAATTAATCTACCTCTTCCGTTTAAAGTTTAAAATCTTCCTCCATCTACATAATCATATTATTATTCTTCCCCTCAAAACAATATTCCTAAGACCACACACATCTCACTATGAGTATTTCCTAAACTCTCTTTCTAAAATTCCACTATGCTATTTCAACTAATTACCCTACTGTGATTTTTTCTTCTCTGCCTCTTACAGCACACCGAAAAAATCACCAACAAAAAAAAAAAGGTGGTAGCCATATTCTTTACACTTCCCCGTGACTACGCGGGTGTTTAATTAATTACCGATTAATTAAACCCGCGTGCTACTATAAAATATACAAAATCTACATCAAAATACTCACAATAACCCGCGCACACAAAACTAACTTCCTTAAAACACTCTGCCGTCATTTAATTTCTACTTAGCCTCCATCTAATGTGATTTTTTTTCTTAATCATTTACTTAGTCATCATAATATTCTATTTTCTATCTGGACCCCTCTATGTGATTTTCTTTTCTTTTCTGCCTCTTACAGCACACCGAAAAAAATCACTAACGAAAAAAAAAGGTGGTAGCCATATTCTTTACCCTTCCCCGTGGCTACGCAGGGGTTTAATTAATTACCGATTAATTAAACCGCGTGCCACTATTAAAAATCAATCAATCAATCAAAATTATAAACTCTTCAGTAATATACAAAAATTATATCCTACATTATCCTGCGCATACGTATCTTACTTCCCTTAAAGAAAAACCTGCGGTATTTACTTTTACTATCTTGCCCCAACTAATGTGATTTTCCATTTCTTAAACCATTTAACAATCTATCAAAATCTATTTCTATCAAGACCCCTCTAATGTGATTTTCTTTTCTTTTCTGCCTCTTACAGCACACCGAAAAAAATCACTAACGAAAAAAAAAAAAGGTGGTAGCCATATTCTTTAACCTTCCCGTGGCTACGCAGGGGTTTAATTAATTATTAATCATAGATCAATAATTAATCCCGCATGTCACCTATCAAACGTACGAAAACTTACAACTTCCAAACACATCCTGCACATACGATAAACTACATTGCATTAAAACATTACTACGCACTATACTCTATACCTCAAAATTCGAAACATAATTTTCCTACTCCATAAAACTCACTACGTAACCTACATTGACGTGATATCTCTGTACCTTCAACCACCCTTTTACCTGCCAACGTATTGGTAATGTTTCTCCTGAACATTACCCATTCGTACTACACAACCCAAAAACCCAATTCAAATTGCTCACTCCATAAGAAACAAAAAAAATCTCATTGCACATGATCTTATCTGAATGCTTCTCCCCAGCATTAACTGAACTACGTCGTCGACATAACACTTTTTTAATACACGACACCCAAACATTTTATTATTTCCTAATACAGCCCTAATGGTATCCGTTTACCACACAAAATAACTCACCGATATAATACCTATCCGTATACTTTATACTTGTCGGCCTATTCATCACCTAATTCGATTGCATCTAGGTTCACATCACTGATATGTGGATTATTCAATTTTCGCGGGACTTTCTCTGCAACAACACATTCTGAATCTATACTCTGGTGATCTCTATGCACCTCTGCCTGTACCTCTATTCTTTGATTATTACTCTCATTGTCTAACCCTGTTAAAACACTGTCCGTAATTTCCTCACTAGGTCCAACTAAATTACCTAAAGCCGACGAAGGAGGCTGCCTCCTCCCCACCGACTTAGATTGAAAAATCACTTCATCTGATTTTTCAATCTCTCTATCCCCATGTTGGACATCTAACCCTGGATCGACCGTCCTACTGCGTGACCCAGGGCTTGCGAGTTTAAATTCGCTTCGCGGTTAAAATTATTCCTACCATTATTTCTCATATTATTCGGACCGTTCAAATTACCATTATTTCGCGACGAGTTTGGACCATTCTGATAACCATTTCGCGATTCATTGAAATTATTCCGCCTATTCTGCCATCTATTTCTATTATTTGGAGTCTGATTGCTTTCAAAATTTACCTGCCTGTTATTCTGCCCACTGTTCTGATTCCTATACCCATTATTATAAAATCCATTTGGACTCCTATTCCAATTTTTTAAATTTCCTCGACGACTATTCTGCCTGTTATCAAACCTTGCTTGCGGACTATTCTGCCTATTATTGCCATTACCAAAATTTCTCTGTGGCCTATTCTGCCCATTACTATTATAATTACGATGCCTGTTATTATCAAAATAATTGTTCTGTCTAAACTGATTTTCCTGTCCATTTCTTGGTGATCTCTCTTGTCTAATAATCCTATCATTACTTCTACGATTATCGCGCCTATACTTCCTACAGTTCCTCTGGAGGTGAGGTCCTCCACACGTATAACAATTCACTGGCGACCTTGGTCGAACAGTGACTGGTTCAGCATTCACCGCGTAAACCATTTCTATTGGGAAATCTATTTCACTAACCCTAGCCTCAAGTAAATCAAACGTTATAGTTTCCTTAGTTAATTCCCGCCTTAAAATGCTTGTATACTTCGGCAACATTAAATTTAAAATATGCAGCGCAAATTCCGCTGAATATTGCGTACTGGAGCCATACACCCTATCGTGTACCTTGGCTTTTCTACCTAGAAAAGCTGCTCCTGACTCTTCGGATTTCTGCGTATCCGAGAGCAAATGACCAGTAAGGGACATCCTGGTATTTTCAACCCCGTATCTATTTATTAACAAATGCCTAAACGTAGCCCATCTAACTGATTCACAACCCTTGGTTTGCCACCAATTCCTAACAGAACCTCTCAACTTTAACTCCGCGATCCTAACCTTTTCCGTATCCCTTATATTTCGCATTGCGAAATATTCCTCGCAATCATTTAGAAACTGTTCTGGGCACTCGCTTGGTGTCCCAGAGAAATAAAAATTATCATTTAATACCTCGTCTCTCACATAAACAATTTGCGGACCTGTCCTATTTGACCTCGATGCCGACTGAAAATCACTATTACTCGTGTCCTCACTAACATTTTCTGAAGGGCTATTACTTTGCGATGAGTTCCCGCCATTATTCCTATTCGATCTTTTTCCCGCGCCATTTTGAACTACGCTAAACATTAGGTATCTAAACACTGTCACTAATAAACCCCACAAATTAAAAATAAACATTTTGAACTAAACGACTGACGACAAAACACAATAAAATACCTAAACGCACACGACAATAAAAATTAACAAAATAAAATGCACACTGACAATATTGCAACGGAGTACTCGTTTACCTAAACAAAATATCACAATAAAATATATAACAATTCACACTCAAAGCCTACAACGTCAATAATTTACCACCAATAAAATTATTGACAAACTAAAAATATTAATAAAGCAATTCAAATGCAATAATTAATAAACAAAGACTCTACTGATTTCTCCGTACAAATCTAAACAGATTAGCATATAGCCAATCACTGTGGAGAATCACAAAAAAATTATGCAACTTCCAACATTAATAAATTTAACAATAATCAAATCAAAATTATCTCAGGGTATGGATTAGGCGTAATGATCAGATATACTGATCACACACGTTGGCGCCAATTAATAAGAAGAGAATGATTGATAGGGGGATTTTAAATTATTACTCTTCAAAATACAAAATAATCGATTGAGACAAGGGGGCTCTGAAATAAAGATTGGGTTTGGTGGATTTCTAATATCTACTGAGGAGAAAGAATCAAGACAGTTTAATACATATATTGTGGCTCCGCGGTGGAAGCAAAAAAAAATCATTACACACAATATCAATTTACAAGAAATTCAAAATCTTTGAGTGTGAGAATTATTAGGTATTTGTGCTATTAATTTTCTTATAATAACAAACAATCAATTGAGGGTTAAGCGATAGCCGTTCCGCCCTTTCCCTCCCAATCCACCAGAGTTTGTGATCTTTTCTCTGACACCTTATTATCAAAAGGAGGGCATCTACTTCTTTCTTCTGTCTTCTATGAGCTCCGGCTGCTCGAAAATCAAAGGGTTGCGGACACTAATAATTAATTCTACTCGGCGGGATGGCTTTCGCTTTTTACAGACATATAAAAATTACTGACCTTAAAATATCCTAGTGACGACTACCTTTCTGAGCTCAGAATCACTATTAACTAACACTATAATTCACTCGAGTCCTCTCTGTGGGTCCCTCGGCGTCTTCTGTCCTGTCTCCTCACGCTGGGTCCTCTCTGTGGGTTATCCAGGTGCTTCCGTGGTTGGTCAGTTCCCGTCCTGTGATGTCGTCTTCTTCTCCGAAGTCCAGTCCTAGTCTCCTGCAAGGCTGGTGTCAATAACGTGGCGATCTTCCTTCCTTCAATGGCAGCGTTGTGTCGTCCTTCAAAAGTGGATGGCTTCTAATCCTTGCTGGGCGTCTCAATAATATTGTGGTCGTCAAATATCCTTCCGTTGCGTGCAGTGTGTGTAGATCCGTGTGTCCAAATTACGAGCCAACAGAGTTACAGTATAAGGGCTAAGGAGAGCCTAATAGAGGCTGACGGATAAAAGAGAATAAGAGAGTGAGAGCGGCGCGCAGCCGTTCTTAAATACATCTCTGAAACGCGTCCCTTCCTTCGTTCCGGGGTGCGGTGTGTAAGTGAGACGTCCGATATCTTCATCCTTGTTCATCTTCTTGCGTGTGCGCTAGGATAAAAATCTTAATACTAGGTACATACATTTTTCTCTTACGTTACAATTATCCTATGTACTCTACGTTGCAATTGTCATGTACCTACTTACTTAAAAACCATTCTATCAATCATTAGTTATTTATTCTGATGACGACACTATTTAATTCTAACGTATGACCAAACATTAATACCTACTATGTAACATTATCGTACTTGTCTACCTACGATCTATTCATTCCTGCCTGAGCCTATATTTATTTGGAGACAATAATTCATTCTAATATCAACATACCTACTATCAATATATCCAATCCGCGGTCTCTTTTCTATCAAACCAAATCCATAAACAATATTTTTCGCGCCAATTCTTGTTGACGCGAATCTCTACCTACCAAACTTGGGTTCTCCCAAGCCTTCACAACATCTGTGCTGATCGGTTACCCTACGTGTCCGGCCGGCGATGGTCACCTATTGTCTTTACGCGGACCCGGGACTGTCTATTGTTTTCAGGGTAGCTAGCAGCCACTCTCGTCTTGCCTACGTACCACCTAACTAACATATGTTGTCCAGATATTAACTAAAAATTCCCAACGTTGCATCTATCTCCTTGTGTATACCTAGCGCGTATCCTGACACATTCCTAAGCCATTGTTTATCATCTAAAACATCCCTACATCTGCAATCCTACGCGATACTCAACCTATGGCGACTCAGAGATTCTCAACCAAATATCTATACAGCAATTTTGATTCACCAACTAACTAGCTCATATCAACTTAATTAAATTCAGCTATACTTATTGCATTATGTAATAGTTATGTTAAGTTCGATGGGTGATATGTTTGAAATCAAAACAATTCCTTTATAATTTTACTTTTTAACAAAATCCAAGAGATGGCGGTGTAGTAGTAAATAAATCACATGAAACCTGTTAGGTACCTTATTGTAGGTATATACTTAGCTATTAATTTGAGAATAGGTATATCCCATTCAAACGAAACTTTACTGAATTATTATGGTAAGATATCTCTTATAAAACGAATGTATATAGATAGGTAGTTCGGCAATTTGTTGGTATATAATAATATAACACTTTTCTATACAAAGGTGTCAGTATAGCCGGCGGAACTTATTGCCTGAGGCAATTTTTTCCAGTCAACCGGTCCCGTCCAATCTAAGACAGGCCAACCCGGGTAGAAATTTCAAATGAAAAAACACTTTCTCAGAAATCTTTCAGAATCGAACTCGTGACCTCGGATCTGAAGTCCACGCTAGTACAACTAGGCTACCGAAATCGGTAATATATTTACGGTTGGAAGTATATTTACGTTGCAAAATATTGAACCCTTATTTCATGGGTCTATATTTTAGTTCGTTGATAAAAATTCCCCACATACACTTTTGTCTTATGTCTTCCTATCAAAATGATGCATTAACATAATCGATTAACTATGTTTACACTCCTATCAAACGTCGCCAACATTTTTCCATTGAGTGACAGGCAATCGTCGATATGAGAAAGCACTTAGGTACGGATCACCGTCGACGGGCAAACAAGAGTTAAACGATTTAGCAAACATCTGGACACGTTTCCTTACAGCACATAATAGCTTCGAGATGACTCGAGGTGATGTACAGGAGGGGGCACGGGATTGATAAATTACTCTTTGGGCTGTTTTCATTTTGTTTGTTTACACAGTGTCTATACCTACCCACCCACCTCAGCGCAAAATATTTTCTTCGCGTCCATTTTCGGATATTGTCAATTTATTATTTAACGCATTTAAGAACCACGGGGTAGAACACAATATCTGGCGCACTTGTGAAGAATGTCGAATGAAATTTTTTGGATGAGGAGAGTGCTATTCTTCCTTCTTTCAGGATGAGAAGACAAGGAAAAACCACTTTTTCCTCGCAGACCTGTGGTATAGAAGGAGTTGATTCTTGCAGATCAAATTTTTTTGTCAACATTTTTCTTCCAATGCACAGTGCACACAATGGCATACATAATATGTATAAATATTATTTATGGGCTTGTTGATAGAAACCTAAGACTTATAATTAGATTTATACTTAGGTAGGTACCACATAAAAATGAAATTCATTTTTGTTGAGTCAAGATAAACATTGCCAATGAGTCTAGGTTTGGATTCAAGACTAAAAAAAAATAAACAAAATAAGACAAAAAAAATCTAGGAAATATATTTTAGGTAAATAGGTCAATTGAGGCAAAATTAATTAATTAAAATGATAATTAGGTACCTACCTTCATACTTTTATTATAAAAAATAAAATCTCCATCTACATTTCGAGAAGAACAAATTAAAAAAAATCAAATCTTGGTAAATAGATGTAGGTGATATAAAATTGTAAAAAGAAACATTAAAATACCTATGGATACGTCACATTTTGTAATACCTACACACAAAAAAATAATGAATAAGGTGCAATGACAAAGTAAAGAAAAAATGGAGCTACCAATAACATAGAAAATTCCTTTGGAGAATCTATGGTTAATGAGGTAAGTAGATGATAATATAGCAGCATAATAGGATTCATGGTTCACATCACTGAGTTATATTGACCTTTGTGGAACCTTGAATGTGACCCCACAGCTCAACGCTGGAGATAATGAGACAGACCATAACAGACACGATTCACTGGCAGAGATAATAACCAAGTCCGCAAAGATAGTGGCGTGCTGCATCTCCACGCAAGTTCAGGGTCCACCGCCAACTAATTAACCTCTGAAGTGGAGCGCGGGTCTCTCTCTCTCTCGGCACAATCGGACCGCCTTAGGTAAGTACCTATATCTTATTAACTAATACAGTCCAATAGATTTTTATAGATTTTTATTCTTACCTTAAAACTGAAATTAGTCTTTCAAACTTTTATCTATGTTACGCATTGTCTCTGTTAGGGTAGGCAGAAAGGTATTGTTGTTCTTTCGTTTTCACACATTTACATGCTCCTTGTTGTTTTTGGTCTATTCGTTCTTACCTATATTAACTATTTTCATTTTAAATAAAGTCAATAAAAGAGCATGCCTCTTCTTCTGTACCCCTAAAGATAAACCTATAGCCTAAACCTTTCGGTACAACCAATATAGCGTTTTGAAAGAGAGTGTTATGAAGAGTTATGAAAATGTATGCTACCCCCGCAGCGAGAGGTGCCGAACCATCCAGTCTATGCCCATCAAATTTACCACAATAGAGAGGTGGTCAGGCTAAAGCATGTATCAAGAACGCCAAATCACACTAAGAAGCATTTTCCTTTTTCTATCAGGGATTTTTTTAAATATGTAGAAGATTTTACCTTACTGTTTTGTGTTAAATTGAAAAGAAAACATGAAGATTTGGACATAGTAGGTATGTCAGGAGGTCAATGACGATGAAACACAGACGCAAAAGGTCGAGTGTAGAAGAGGACTGATTTTGTCGCCCTTAATAATGTCAAAGTACAGCATCGCCACCATTTAGATCCAAAACTTGATATTCTAGGTGTAGATAGAGAGGCTTGGAGAAATTTTGTGTTATTTCCATGATCAATTCTGGGAGCAAGGATGAAGAAATTCTCCGCAAAGGAGATGGCATATCAGATATATGGGAAAATGCAGACCTTAGTAATTCATTTTTGGTCTACCCATCCGTCCGGGAGTCACTAGCAATCAATCAAACATGAAACCCAAAACCACATAGGTAGGATTTCTTTGATGGTGGAAGTACGTAATTAGCGGTAGGTGAGATGTCAGCACCGGACAGTCGAGGAAAGGGAGAGAGAGTTGTGGTAGAAAGAGAAGAAGAGCTGCTCGATTAATTGATCTTAAAACAACAAAATGATGCCGCTAATTTGTTCATTCATTGCTGTTGAAATCATCACCCCTCTGCGTTTCCCAAACTACCAAAAATGTATTTAGTATAAAGATTTACAAACTGTCGCAGTTCGTGCAAAAATGAATGGTTATGACAAAACATCATCGTGGATCGTATAGTTATTGCATAACTCAAATCGAAATAGTGAGGTCATACAGCGAGACCAGATAGAACAGGTAGACGACCAGAATGAATTCGAAGATGTCGTCCTGGAAGTAAGAAATTGATCACTGGAGAAATCACTGGATTGATGGACAGAGGATCAGAATATTTGGGCGCGGAAGAAAATTGAATCCAATAGATAAATACGAGTGCAATAAGGCATTCGAGTTAATTAGACCATAATCGAATCTTCATCCTATAAAGGTGTATTTACATACAAACGAACAAAGACACAGATATTGAAAATATACTAAATAGATTATATTTTCCTAATTATTACCTATATTCAAAAGCGGACGGAACGTTCAAATTGAGAACATTGTATGGCCGCACGGTCGCGCGATCACTTTTCAGTTAGGACAGGGCCTCATCCTTAAAGTTCTTTACCACAAATTATTATTCTAATGACAGCTATTTAACCATAGTGAGATCATTATCACCTATTTGAGTAGGTACTTACTTATTTAACGGGTCCGATCACCCATCCACTAGACGACTCCACTCCAATACTCGGCAGCTGCAACAGCATTGTCATTATTTATGATAAGGTCTTCCATATCACACCTCACAGGCATATCTCGGCATGTGATGAGATGTTCTTCTCTGAGTCTCACTGTAGCTACAGGAAACATCCTCTTCCACACTAAAACCCCACCTGTGCATGTTTTTATTGCATCTAGCGACACCCACTCGTAATCTATTGAGTGTCTTCCAATTTGGGTAAGTTCTTTCCTTACCTAGGTACCTGTTTTAGTAAGCGCACATAAAAGTTTAGCATAGATGTAACAAGTTTGAGAAACAATGCTCGTTCAAATAACACAATGCCGCCTTCCTGTGAAAAGTAACACTCGGTTTATTTTTAAAATGATATTTCACGTGCAGGAACAGTGGCCGTCTTTATAGCCTGTAACTCTGGAAGCTCGCCACGTTGAAATAAGTTGACGTCCGGTAGTCAGGATCGCTCCTGCTCTTACAATACACCTCTTTGACGGCTGGTGGAAGATGAGACACAATGTTCAAGTTATTGGAATGCGGTTCTTAGAAATACTGCAACTTCGGCGAAATGCATTGAATTTGATTAGGTTACCCGTAGACTATGACCGAATCCATTGAACCGCTAAAGGGATCAGTTAAAATTTGTATCTATAAGGGCTTATCTGGGTCTGGTTGCTTTAGTTGTCCTTAAGTAGGTAAATGCTTTCTTTGCCAAATACCTACATGACAGCGGTCGCAGTCTTTAAATTTGGTTGCTCTCTTGTTCTCAATAATTTCCAACTGTTATCTCTATATTTCATTAACAATTATTGAATATCTACTTGTTGCATACATGGGATATTTCGACATGTTGAACATGTTGAGAATTCTCATGATTAAGATTTTCGGAGACTTAAACATTACCACCTAATGGCGAACGTTGTTAACGTAAAGTGATCACACTAAGCCAGCCTTCGAAATAACAGTAGAAGACGGTCGTAAGCCCGTAGTGGTTTGTTCCATTTAAAATCGAACATTGGTTATGAATTGTTAGTCATTAGTTGTTATTTTTTCTTTGTCAAAATATCGTTCACTGACGGTTAGAAGCACCCGTAACGCCATGACTGTGAACAACTTTCGACTTGTTTTTTCATAAACCAAAATGATAATTATATTCCTACATCTTTGTTAAACACAGCGACAAAATGTACATAGGTATTATAAAGAATTATTATCATTTGAAGCTTCGAACAAATCATATTTTTCTTCAATTTTGATCGACAAAAGATACCTACCAATTTGCCGGTTTTCAAACAAACGATCTGGTATAAAAAATCTAAATTGTGATCAAAAAGTTCTAGCTTTGCTTTATACAACATAAAATTTGTAATATGGGTAGGTACCTACTTATCTAATTGATATACCTATTCCCTCAGATAAGATAGGACTCTGTTTAACCAGATGAAATAGGCATAAGGAATTGAGTTCCGCCAGCATTCAATATTATAATTACCTACTAATTATGTTGATATGGTAGTATATAGATCTATACATTCCTGTAGGAAAGTCCAGAGATAGAACATCTTAAAGACTATCCAAATAACTCAATATAAAATGTTCAGTGATTTTTTATAGTTTTTTTTTTTTGTCAAACCCTGACTTGCAGGATACAAATGGTTATACTTAGGTACATAGAGACACCAATTTTGAGATAGGTACCTAAATGCATTTTTTTTTCTAGAATAGCTGAATAGTAGGTAAGTACATAATACCTAGCAGATATAGAAAAACAATTGTGATGTTCCTTTTAAGAACACAATATTTGGCCAGCGACAGTTCGTATACACTGCGCCTAAACTTTTTAATAAAATGCCCGTAGAGATTAAGCAAATCTTGTGCTTCTCTAAATATAAACGTGCCTGCTCTGGTTGGGTCTCATCTATTCAGTTGGAAGTATTGCAGGATATCTTGGGTTTTGTCCCGTAAAGTAGGTAGGTATTTTGTTTGGTTTTTGTTTTTTTTTTCTCTCTTCTTCTTCTTTATACTGTTGATTGATGTTTGTTGGACCAAAGGGTGTTATGACTGTTGGGCAGTGGCGTGCGGTGGTTTTATTTTTTCAAAAAATTGGGCAAGCCGACAAAAAAGAAGAAGAAGAATTTCACCAAAAAAAAATCACTTTTTCCGCATTTTTATCCACGAATTATCAATTTATGTAGGATAGCTATCTACTGTTAAATTTTATTTTTTTTATTAAAAAAAAATATTAAAAAATAAAAAAAAATTAATAGTAGATAGATATCTACCTAAATACATTTGATGATTCATGGATAAAAATGCGGAAAAAGTGACGGTTTTTTTTTTTTGGGAAAATTCTTCTTTTTTGTGACTGTTAAATATTCTGAGATTAATTAAAGGTTTACTGTTAAATATTCTCAAATTATTCATTCAAAAACATATTGCGAAATCAAACATACCTTGACGTCAGTAATATTCTTGATTATTATGGCATGGACACAGACAACATGAATATTGTAATCATGATCAGGTGATCACACAACTGTAATATTTTATTAAAAACAAAACTTTTGATGTTTCTCTTAACCTTAGTTATTTTGTATTGATGAACTTTAACTATTTAGTCGTACCTACTACCTACCTGTATTTTCTAGGACACCCTTTATATACGGAACAGCTATAATATGCAATAATCAAATCAATAAAAATTAAGTAGGTAGGTACCTACTGTTAGTTTACGATTTTTATACAGTTACCTTTTTCAAAATTGAAGTTTTACCATCAGCTTTCATCGACCGTCTTCTATTTTCTATTTCGAAGGTAGGTAGTAATATTTTCTCAAATTTGTTAGTAGTGTTTTACTGGCAGAAAATACCTCTACGGAAAATGTTGGAAACGTGGGTTTAGTAGACCTCTTGCATAGTCTAACATTGTTATTATAGAGAATACTTCGATTGCTTGACTTTTGATTTCTGTGTCTAGGTTGATTACCAAACTAGAAGATTATCCCTACATTATTTCAATACCTCTTCCCTGTTCAATATTGTGGGAAAGAACTTAAAGCATGATGGTGGAGGTGAGTATAATAAACAATCAGAGCCACTTAAAACTCCGGATAACAAACGTGTTAAAACGTATCGGAAATGTCTGCTAAGAACCGACCCTGCAGATCGTAAAATCGGTCGTAAAAAGGTGTACCTACGATTTGGTAAACATTTGAATTTTGTTAGAATCATAAAATTACATTTCAACAACCATAAACACACTCGCCATCCTTCATCGATTCAATTACACAAACGCACATGCACTTGTATTATTTTGTTTGTCAAGACCTTACATATGGGCTAACAAAAAAATAATATGTTGGTAGTTACCTATTCGTTTTACGACTGTTAGGATATTTCAATAAGCAAACTCGTAGTTAAAATAGTGTTGTAATAATAGGTAGTAAGTATAAAGAAACCATTGTATTTATTGAAATATTGTATTAGGCGCCATTTGTATTTACAGCTTCGAATTACCACGTGGGTGTAATAACAAATTTGAATACCAATTCACGTATTTTCTATACTAATTTTTAATATTTAATGTTAGGGCATTTTTGTATCATAACCACCAAATGCAATACTTTTGTTTATTAGTTAGGTATTACTAATTTATTTTCAGATATTCCTTATATATATTTTTTTGAATATCACCCACAAGGGGGTTCCTTACATTGGTGCAGAAGTTATTCAATGATTATGAGGAAGATTTTCAATTTCTAATCCAACAAATAAATCGTTTGCGCAATATTTTTTTAATCAAACCTCTGGCCAGGAAAATTTCGGTTCTAAACTGGTCAACCCAAATCTGTTTCTTCTTGAAATCTCTATAGTTAGGCTAAGATCTTTCTAAGTAGGTACCTACCTAGTATCCCGAGCTGCATGAATCTGTAACCTTGGCTTGGCAAATATGTAACGACTAAGACTCTAACAATGCATTACTGATGTTCGATTTTTAAATGGAACAAACCACTACGGGTTTACGACCGTCTTCTACTGTTATTTCGAAGGCTGGCTTAGTGTGATCACTTTACCTGAACAACGTTCGCCATTAGGTGTAGGTACCTACCTAATGTTTAAGTCTCCGAAACTTCTAATCATGAGAATTCTCAACATGTTCAACATGTCGAAAAATCTCATTTATGCAACAAGTAGATATTTAAATAGGTATCTAATAATTATTAATGAAATAAGTAGCCTATAGAGATGAAGTTGGAAATTATTGACATCAAGAGAGCAACCAAATTTAAAGACTGCGACTGCTGTCATGTATTTGTATTCGAGTCCACGACCGAGTTACAGCCATGACAATATCTGTCTCCTGCCAACAACCCCGTATTTCCTCCATCTTGCCGTTGACAATAAGCTGCAGAAGCTAGTGGGTAGGTACTTACTTAATTATCGGCTCTCAGTTAGTGGCCCAGGATCCGACCTTCGAATTTCTTAGAGTAGTAGAGTAAAAGTATAAGCAACATTCTTGAATGAATCAATGCTGGTGTACCTACTCGGTATAAAGAAGCATATCGCTTGATTGAAGACAAAAGTATGGACCGCATCGTCAGTAAGGAACCAGAGCCTCGTAGCTGAGCCGACAAAAGAACTGCCTGGCTCAACGCAACCCAGAAATATATGGTGTAGAGTTAACCGTATAAGATGTGATGTAGTCTGCACCGCTTCCAACTTACATAAATGGGGATGGATGGACTCATCCAGCATGCGCGTGTGGGATGACACAAACGATCATCGGATAAACGATTGCCCCGTGTAGGTATAAGCGTTCAATAAGATGACTTCAGGACTTGCGTAGGAACACTGACGGATGATGCGATCCAATATGGCTTCTGTCTTTAGAAATCAAATTGTGAAGAAGTAGGTACCTAGCTATTATAAAGAATATTATAATGGAAGAAAGAAGTAGGTAGGTAGGTACTTACCTGGATATCTACCTACGACAAAAAAACTTTTATGATATTATGAATTTATCTGAAAAAAAAAACAATAAAATTGAAAAAAAAAATACCTCTGTGCCGAGTCATAAAATAGAACTCCGGATGTAGGTATGTAAGGTAGGTACCTACACTAGGTATACTACACTACACTACAAAGTTCTGTTATTATGTCACAACGTAAAAATGTGGTACAACCGGTCATACAATGGCTGCCTTGTTGTGTCAAGACTTTTATAGTTTCGTGTTTCTTTTGTTCGATTCGGGCAATTGTTAAATGTCAGTTACGGCTTAGGGGATCTACACCTTCCTTGACAGCCAATAAGGTGATATATTTATGGCTGTATCGTGATAAATCACCACCTACCATTGTTTTATGGGTTTTGTTGTTTCAACCTTGAATAGGCACCGTACTAGAACTAGATACATATTGTTCAAATTATTCTATCTTATTATTGTTGTCTAGGTACCTATATGTTTTCTATATGTAGAAAATAAAAAGGAATTGTTGAATGAAAATTCTATTCTATTTTCAAAATCAATAGGTCTTTTGTTCACGTAAAACAAAGTTTTAAATTGTTATAAATTATTTAGAAAATATCTAAACATTGATTTCATCATGGTTTCATCATCAGATGGGTTTTGCTGCAAGTATCTAAGTAAAAATAAGGTAGGTTTATGATAAAAATAAGGAGAAACGATGATAAATAGGTAAGATAGAGGTACACAACCAAAATCGAGCAAGAAAACAAATTTGAAAAAGGAACGTGGAACGTAGAACGTGTTGGAAAAGTTTGAAACGCTCTCTGAAGGGAAAAGTTGTGTAATGAAAACGGTACACTGAGTTTCACCTGTGCGCACCTTGCCCCGGTATCGACCAATCATACGGCGTCATACCTGCCGCGCCGGTGTGCGATCAATAAAATGTGGGTGGGTCGCACGGGCCTCCGCCAATCAGATGGCCCACAATGGATTATACCTGAGATAACAGGTGCAAATATACAATGTTCCCGGCAGGTGTGGGTGCGATTGGAAGACACCTGACCAATGGTGGGATGGGACAGGTGTATATAGCACACCTATGTGCAGGTGAAAAGGGCAGGTGATACATATACAGCCTTCTATTGGCTGGTTATATACATACTAAGCAGAATATTTTCACGGAATTACGTTTCAGAAAATCACGTACATAGTATGAAAGTAGAAATATGTAGGTTAGTAGGTAGGTATATGGAATGTAGGTTGCCTTCATACCTTATTGCTGGAAGAAAGATTGTTTCATTATTGTAGATACTGATGATCTGGGTGAGTTTTGAAAGCACGTTCAGTGTTCGATTCCCGGTCAGATCAGAATAATAATTTCAGGCGCTTGTTTTTTTCACTTGAAAAATTTCACCCAGGGCTAATAAATACCTAGCTATCCTGTTTATGACTGATGGACTGGATTTAATTAGTAGGTATGCATGTAGGTAGGTACCTACCTTCGGCAAAAAGGAACGGGCGCGTTTCAGCCAGTGAGAATCTGGAACTTGTATAGAAGACTTGTAGAAGTTTGGTATGGAACTGATTTTTTTTCGACTTTTAGGTACCTATCTAGGTAGATAGTTGTATCAAGACTTGGATGGGAGAATGAATTTGGTAAAGATGCGAAGAAACTATATCTACTATAGTTGGCCAGCTAGAAAACTACATTAGAGGACAGAGAATAATAATGTTGGAGGTGATAAGAAGTAGGTACCTAGGTATAGGTATTTAGATACCTAGGCAAAAAGTAATGGTTCCTATAGGAACCTACTAATCGAAAATTGAGGCATTTTTTGTACCTGCGCAATATTTACCTACCTATGACCACCTACCTATCTTAAAATTAATCATTGACATGCTGTTAAAATAGACAGGCAGGTAGGTACCTAGATACCTACATTTTCTATGAATATTAGGTTTTATGATCAATGCGGCAAATGTGAGAAGTGTTTGACCAAAAAATCTATGTATTTAACAATTAATACATATAGGTACCTAGATAGATTTTGTTCTCGAGGATGGTCATATAAGAATAAAAAGAAAACATAAAAAGTTCATGAGAAAATTAGTAAGTTTCAAAAAAAAAATATAATAAGAATTCATCTTCTCAGTTTACCCCTATAAGGTACCTACACTATGCGTAAAGAAACTAAAATTCGTATAGATAAGTAGCAGGTTTCATCTGATTTCAAAAATTTGGAAGCGTTACAAATAACAGGTTTCAATAAAAGGAAATAAGAAAGTACAAAACAGCAGAATTCAAAAGAGGAATAAAAATATTTTTGGAGGTGGTCCGGGTGTCTGACGTCTAAGTACATTTCTTGCTCTGTTAGTTTTGGCAAAAAGCGATGGATCTTATTTTCAAATTCAAAAGATTACAACTCATTCTTTAGACTTTTGTATTTTTATTTTTTTTTATTTTATTCCCGCTTTTATTTTGTTTCGCTCCTTTCTCACTTTGTATTATAATTTGAGAACCTTCTTTCTTTATTTCCTACGTCTCTCCGCGTACGTTTCTCTTTTCCGTTTCTGTGTCAGAGACAAGGAGTTCCGTTCCGGCTCTTTTTACAAAGAGAAGCAGACACGCCTCGCGCTTAGGTACAAGAGCTGTGGGAATCTCGGCGTAACGTAAGCGCAATGCCGAGAAAAATATCCCGTGAAAAAAAAATACCGAAGGGTCATAGCCTCAATGTACCTTTAATTGTCAAGCTAATCTTCGCGGACTGGGGGACGCAGGGTTGTTTGAGTAGAATATGGTCATGGTTACAAACATGAGTTGCAAACTCGGAGGTCCTGCGCAGAGCCGGAGTTGACCGTGACCATGACAATTAGGTAAAACGCGTAAGATCTCATATCTGGGTCATGTGCTGAGTGGTGATAAATACACCTTACTCCAGGTAATTATGAAAGGGAAGATTGAAGGGAGCAGAGGGGTTGGGAGAAGGCAGATGTCTTGGCTACGAAATGTTCGAGACTTGACCGGAATAAGAAGCGTGGAGGAGTTGTTCCGGGTAGCGCAAGACAGGGAAGCTTTCGCTGAAGTGATCGCCAACGTCGGGGTGACCTGATACGGCATACGAAGAAGAAAATGGTCATGGAATACCTACTATAGGTACCTAGGTATGTATTATAACTGGCTGAGTTCGTCCGTGACTGTGTATTTTCTTTGAAAAACTCTAATCCAATATTCATTATAAGAATATTATTTGCTTGTTCTTCTTCTTCTTCTTCTTAATTTAGGCCTTGTGGCCAGTAATTCAAGAGGTGGGGTTGGCCTCCTGCGAGGTCGATTCCCAGCTATCCTTCCACCTTTTTGGTGGTCTGCCCGGGAGGCGTCTTCCATGGGGTTGGCCGTGCAATGCCATGTGAGGGAGTCTGGTTGAGTCCATTCTCCTCACATGTGCATACTAGAATCTTCTTCGTTGCTTTCCCCATCTTACTATGTCCTCGACCTCGCATATTTCCCGTACCTACCCTCGTATTTCTGACTCTATCTTTGAGGGTCTTCCCGGCTATGCTCCTGAGAGTTTTCATTTCTGAAACTCTTAGTCACAGTGGTATCGGCCCTGGACTCGATCCCGTATGTCATGATTTGCTTGTTAGTTGATATTATTTGAAAGAAAAAATAACAACTAATGACTCTAAAAATTCATTACTAATGTTCGATTTTTAAATGGAACAAACCACTACGGGCTTACGACCGTCTTCTACTGTTATTTCGAAGGCTGGCTTAGTGTGATCACTTTACGTTAACAACGTTCGCCATTAGGTGGTAATGTTTGTCTCCGAAACTCCTAATCATGAGAATGCTCAACATGATATTATTTGCTTTGAAAATAATAAAAATCAAATTTGTTTGTTGTGTAATATTTTTAATGACGATGAAATATTTTTATACCTACCTAATTGATCGAAGGCTCTTACACACAAGTGTTGCAATGGTAAGAAGTTTTAATCTGTCCGCCGTCTCGGACGTGGAAAAGTAAAATTGTGTAGGGACAATAGTATAACTTTATGATTTCAATCGACAGAGGTTATGCTGCCAGAAAAAAATAAATAGACAACCTAAATTACCTACTGAGAATACAAATAAGCAGCTTTTTTAAGATATCCAATATTTAGGATTTTGCAAAATATCTACCTAGGTATTTAGATCTTTATTAAAAAAATAGATATTTTTTTTATAATAATATAATGAATAAGAGATTTGATTGTTACCAGATTAAAAAACGTAATGTCGCTTTCAAGATTAATAATTGAGGACTGGGCATTACAAAGGTGCTAAAGAGCAATTTTTATTTTAAATGTTTTATATTTGCAAAATGTGTAAAATATACCTACAGGTCTATAACCATATAAAAATGGAAGTTATTGAATTACATTGAGTAAATAAAAAAAAATTAATATTGACACAAATCACACATTATGGTGAGTTACGAAAATATACATAGGTAGATATCTATTATAGGTACCTATCTAATGTATTGTCATTTTGAAGTATTGAACAAATCATTTTCTTCAATTTCGATCGACAAAAGGTCAAGGGCGGATCCAGGGAGTTCGTGTTGGGCCGGGTGCAGGCCCTATATATTTGCCTTTTTTAAGTACAGTATAGGTACCTACACAATACACAATATATATACCTAACAGAAACAGCTCAACAAATGAGTGGAACCCGTTAAGTCATTAACCTCTAAATTGTCAAAACAAGACTTCATCTGAATCTAATCTGGCCCGACAATGCTAATCCATAGAAATTAATAGATTTCAGTATGGCAACACTGGTATCTTCTTGGTATCCATCTATTGGATAGTTTTCAATTGCTGCGGCCGTCAGATTCTTTCCATCACTTTATCCACTAGATATGTACATAACTTTTATCTAGATACATATTGATGCGTTGGGCCTTAGAACCTTTGTAATGTTCAGTCGTCAACTATACTATAGGTACATGATATCGAGCGCTTTCGTCAATCTCGCATTGACGTTTTCGAAATCAGATTGACGAAAGCCCTCGGAGACATAGGATAGTTAATTAATCGTGAAAGTGCAACTGCGTTATTTTAATCCGTTATCGACAATTTTGATCTCGGCGTTTCGTTTGCGCCACACGGGTGTTTCGGCGTTTTCCGGCTCCCGTCGTCTCCTCTTCATTGCTTATTCTAGGATTTTTGTTTTATTACCACGTCAGATGGAGAAGGTGGAGGTGGGCTCAGAGTGCACAGCGGATAGGTGGGAAGCTGATGCGTACTTGGAGGTATGGTCCGTACCTATATCTAAACTAAACCTATAGGTAGGTACCCTCAACCTATAATAACAAACTGTATATCGATGGTTAAGTGCATAGATGTTAAATGTCCACTTTACATAGTTTTGAGAAAACCGAATTTGAAAGTTTGCGACCCCAGGATATTTGCAACATAATGTGTAGCTACATGAAACATACCATTTTATTTTCCTAATTTAATTATCTGTAAGAATCCATTATTACATTAGTCTCAAGTTTTGAAGTTTTTGTATAAAAATGTTTTTTCTAACATGGTCCGTGGACATTTGACATATGTGCACAGAAAGCATTCTAGGACTGGACAAATAACATCTGTGCACTTAACATTAATCTACAACTCTTTGATAATTGTCAATGTAGAAAATTCAAATAGGTTTGTAATAAATGTGCTTATTTGCTATAAACCTATCTCAAGGTAATGGGGTAACCACCTATGTACTTACGGCATGATAATAATTTACACCAGCTCTATTTACCTACAAACAGGCTTGTTATGCCGATATGCCTTGGCATTGTTTCTGCGTTTGTGCTTGCTAAAAATGACTCAACCCTAATTGGAAAAACACATTCAACCACATGGACATGCCTCTCTGTGTTCCCGTGTAAAACTTACTTACTGTAGTAGGTACTTGTTAGGTAGTCATCCGAGCCATCATTTAAGGGAGACAGAATTAGAAATACTTAACGTAATTTACAATGCGACTCTTCACTTTAAGGCATTTGAATGTAGTTTAGCAATTCCCAGAGGACGCGAAGAAGCCTTTACACGCTGAACTTATTGGAAGACGATTTGTATACAGGAGAGAAAGCGGATTTTCCCAGTTTCGTCTCTGTCTACTTCTCTTTCCTTTAGCCACATCAATTAGGTATATTGTAGCCCTCAGATAATTCGTCTGTTTCTGGTGTTGTATGTATGTACTTCTTCATTGAAAGTAATTACTGATTGCTTGGTTTTGATCAGCTATTTCATTATTTAAAAAAAAACATCTTTGCCCTTTCGAGCGTCGTATGCTCCTCCAAATCCAGCATACCGGTTACTTCGTATACCTCTTTTGTATTAGTCAATCTGTCCAAATATGACTTTCAAAGCTTTGTTCATAAGCCGTTTTATTTTGTCCCTGGTTTTTTGACTCGACTGTGACCACACGGTTATGCCATATGTAATACATGGAACAATGTAGGCATTACATATCAATTTCTTTGTTTGGGTGTCAAATATATCAGCTCGTCTCAATACACCTATCATTGGGGCAAGGTTTTTTAGTATCATCTCGATGTGATAATTCCATATGAAAGTGAATCGTCCACCAAGAGTCCTAAGTACTAAATGGTCTTAGTCTGGTCCAAAACTTTGTGATTAATCCGTATGATGATATCTACTGGAGGTTTATTTTTTTGCTTTATGATCATGTACTTCGTCTTCTCAACATTGATGCACAGATTCTTGATGTTCAATCAATCGATATACTTCTGCAGATCATAATTTACACACTGTTGCAGATCTTGGCCATCTTTCCCACTATACACTATACAGGTGTCATCCGCGTAAAACGAAATATCGACCCCTTATTTGAAGATGTTTTAAGTCGTCCACATATAAGAGAAACAGCAGTGGACCAAGTATCGAGCCCTGAGGAACGCCTATGTTCATGCTCATAGGATCACTTGTTTCTTCGTTGTTCAGTGTCATCTGTCCCGCTTCAAGAGGTCCAAAACTCCCCCCTCCCCTCCCTGATACGGAGACGATGCAGATATTTATCCAAAATTATATTATGATCAACGGTATCAAAGGCCTTAGATAAATAAATAAATATTGGTATAACATACCTGCTCTGGTCCATTTCTAAATTAATGTACTCTAACACACCCACAATAGCTTCAGTAGTGTTACTTCCGCTCTGGAATCCATACTAGTTTTCATCAAAGCCCCGATTTCTCAAGATAAATGTGGTTAGACAACAACTACTGATAACTTTTTCAAAGACTTTTCTAAATGCACTCAGCAGACTTATGGGCCTATAGTTGCTAGTGTCTGTTTTTTCCTGCTTTGAATAAGGGAATATTTTTTGCTTTTTTGAGCTTTCTACCATAAATCTGTTTATTATTCTAGATAAAGTCTTGGCTATAATTTTTCCAATTGTTTTCATATCAATTGAAGTCACTCCGTCACACCCGGAAGACACGCTATTTTTAAGGTTCAATATTGTATCTCATATTTCGCATTCATTGTTCGGAAACAGAAACATGCTACTCAGAGATGAGATCGAGCATTTCTTAGGGGGCAGGGGCAGCTTCTTTGTATTTTTCGCCAATTCACTTCCAATATTTACAAAGTATTCGTTAATATGGTTGCAAATAGTTTTATTATCCGTGAGAATGCCTTTATTCGTTTGTAACTTCTATCCCAAATTTATTTTTTCGTTTAATACCAATATTATCGTTGATTACACCCCAGAATTTTCTTCTGTCTCCCTGTGCCCGGTCAAGTCTTGCTTCCACATATCTCTTTTTCGCCTGTCTAATTTCTGTTGTTACTTTATTTTTATAACTTCTGTATCGATCTTTGTCGTCTCTAAATGCACCAGGCATTTTCTGAATGCGGTATAACTTATTTCGTGAGATTGTTTGTAGAATAGCTTTGATATTTGACATTATTTTCTGTTCTTTTTTTCTCAAGGTATTATCCATTTTTATAAACAAATAAAATTAATTAATAAGCCTTTTTAAGTTAATAGATTTATATTATTTACCAATTTATGTGATATGCAACCAGCAATTCCAAACGATTTTATTTTGGCGGGAGATCATCGCGTTTCGTGCATACCTGTTAAATGTCCGGACATTTTACACTTATGCACATAACTTAACCTGGAACTAAATGCAGATATGTTACAAGTGACTTTTGACATCTATGCACTAAATAGAATGCCATTAGGGACTTATTACGTATCTATTTTGTCGAATATCTCATGATTGGCTTATTATAGACCAATCAGATTTAAACAGAATATTCCTTACCCGCGGCAGAATCGCGTACGCACAGTAACTCAATTTAGGTAAAAATTGGACATTTAACATCTATGCACTTAACCATCGATATAATGACTGGTATTCTCAAATTCACGTTCCAACTCAACGCAAGAAGCTCTTGCTTAGAACTTAATCGGTTGCCACTAGTTACGCCTCTAATGTATTGGATAAAATATTTTCAGAATACAGAAATGTCAAAAGTCTCAATAACAGGTTGCTCTGCATTTTAATCTCAATACCGATGTCTTTGTTGTTTCCACGTACCTATATATTCATATCCTGGCGCCAAATACATGACAGCAGTCGCAGTGTTTAAATTTGGTTGCTCTCTTATTCTCAATGGATATCTATTTTCCAACTTTTATCTCTCTCTATATTAGGTATTGAATATATGTATAAGTACTTGTTGTACCTACATATATCTACCTACGTGAGATTTTTCGACATGTTCAACATACCTATCAAGATTTCTCATGATTAGGAGTTTCGTAGACTTAAACATTACCACCTAATGGCGAACGTTGCTAACGTAAAGTGATCACACTGCCAGTCTTCGAAATAACTTTAGGTAACCCCGTAGTAGTTTGTTCAATTTTAAAAACGAACATCAGTAATGAATTGTTAGTCATTAGTTGTGGATACGACATATTATTAGTCCACGTATGTTCTTACCTAGATCTATTTTATATTCGGCATTGCTTTACGAAAAACAAAAATTGTAAAATAAAAGAGGTGGCTAAGAATAGTACAAAGAAACAATACAGAATACAAGTGATATGTTGTTGTGCTTGAAGTGAGAAAGAGATTTTAAAGAAGGTATTCTAACGTGCAATGTATTTTGCATCTTTCTTCTTTTCATGTTTTTCATATTTAATAAATAGATTCTATCTATCAAAACAAAATGATCAAGCTGCGTACCTCCCCTTTTTAATTCTTCTATTTGAAAGTATTAATTTATACATCTTTAAAACGTTCGTATGCCCGTAGTGGTTTGTTCATACCATTTGAAAATCGAATAGTATCAGTCAGTCATCAGTTTTGTTGATATTAAGTATATTGATGAAGGTAGATACATATCTACAGTAGGCAATAAAATATTTAAGCTCATCTGCAATGCTTCGAAAGCACTCCTTATATTAAATTTGTAGATTTTTATGATGATCTATTTATTCTATTAGAAAGATTGTCATAGATATGCGATGTTCTATACATATCTACTCATATAGTTTACATAATATGTTGTGATTTTCTTATATACCTACCTAGATAAAAAAAAAAACCATGATGACTGGTCACGTGAAAATAAGTTTTATCGTATCCTAATCGTAAATTATTGTCGTACCATTTTCATGTTCTATATATGGTAAAAAGAGCTCAATATCCAATATTGTATTGAACATCCTAAAGAAAAAAATCTATCTTGTTGTCTTATAAAATAGGGTGAGTATCGTTTTCAACGAAATAAATATTACCTAGATATATTTTACTATCAAAAGGAAAACAATAATTTTTTTATATGTAATATTTTATTTGTTTTAAAGATGAACACTGATGCTCACCATTACAGTGTTTGACCTTTTCGGTGAGAGAGATAAATATTACATAATATATAGGTAGGTAGGTACATATCATAGGTATACAACACAAATAGTAGGTATCTAAGTAGGTGTAGATCCTAAAAAAATACATAGGTAGGTACATAATTCATATATAACCGTAGGTACTTATACAAAACAAAAAATCTGTAGGTAAAGGGTGGCTAGGCACCTATCTCTTACAATTTTTAAAGGCACTACTTCTGCACATGGGTTCCACAGTTTTTTTTCCGTTATTTTTGGTGTGCATTTAATTTTATAAATAGGTATAATAACCTTTTTATCAGCTATGTAGGCACCTATATGTCTTAATAACATATATTTATCAATTATTTCTTCATTAAGGACAAGAAGCAAACAATGTGCACCTACCTACCTATTGAAATTTAAAAAAAAAATGTCGTTTTATATTATTGTAGTCGTGTCTCACTGTACAATTTAGAATATTGGTCACCCTAATCTAATTATTATAAGTAAGATAGTTTATTGTTTAGTTCTCAAATTTATAGCACTGCATACTTATTCTTATAGACCTATAAAATAGGTAGGTACCTACTCAGTATTAATAGCAGGACAGCTATACAAGAACTACGTCAATATGTATCATAACACACTTTGTATATAAATACATACAGTAGGTACAACAGCAAAACTCGCTTTTTGATCCCACTTAGGTGCATAGTGAGGCAACAAGAGCTCTCCATCCCGCTTGATCTTTCACGGTTTCATTGACCGCCTCCCACAGCATGTCCAAATCTAAAGATATAAAAGAAAGTCAAACACTTATAACTCGAGATCGGATGAACAGATTTTTGTGATGATTGGATTCTTTCACCGCTCCGGATAACAGAATAACTATTAAAAACAAAAAATGTATCGAAAATATGTAATATAAAACAATTTTAAAGTTAGTGTGGAACGGACTTCCTATAACAACAACGCCATCTGTTGAAATTCCATAAAAACACAATTTTTGTTTAGGTAGGTAACTTAACAGCCATTAAGTTTCAAAACACCGCGACCGGTACGAAGATTACCTATTGATTGAATTACTCAAATTATTTTTTTTAAATTCAAACATAATTATTTCAAACGTACCTACCTTAGTATTTTTGTATAAATCTCAAAATCGAAATCAATATTCTCATAGTTAGGACTACAGGACAACGTCTGTCGGGAAAGCTAGTAGGTCTATAAAATACACGTAGGTACCTACCTGCCTTTTCAGAATCAATATCCTATACCTACCTTCTCTTCAATGTGAAATAAAGAAAAAATAATATATTTATACCCAAGTAGAAATCTTTTAAGTCAATGGTGAATTAAACTTTAATTATTTATAGAATTAAACTGATTCTTTGCATGAATGTTAATCTAGCTATCTGTGTGAGGAAGATTCGATAAAAAAGGTTTAAATTCTCTCCAAGCGATATTCTTCGGCATAGGTAGGTATGCTTAAATCACAATAATAAAAGAATACAATAGTATGTTCAATGTTCATACCGATAGGTAGGTACCTACATAAAATCACAGGACTACAATATGATTCAACACACATTATCACAACATGCATTTCCCAGAAATCTCGAATGATTCTTCTAGTCTACATAAGTTTTATCTCACAGATAAAACTGCGGCCTACCTATTAACTAGATACCTAGCTAACTCTGTTTCTAGGTTCACAGATGACTTTTGTTGAAATTACTGAGTCATGATAATAATTAATGTATGAAAATAATAAAATCTCATCAGTACCTATGTACCTACCTATAAGTATTATTAGCTACGTACTGATGGCGCTACACTAACGGCCGGTTTCATAAAAAATAAAGGAGACTTTAAACTCCCTTTAAAAAATAACGGGTTTCATAACAACAAAACGACATTTAAAACCGACTTTTAGCTAAAGTACCGTTATTGATTATTATTTTTAGTTATAGTCGACTTTAGTAAGTTCAAATTTTTACCACCTGAGTTCATAGAAAATTTCGTGGCGCTTTATCTGTCACAAAGATAAACATTTTGTATGCGGTGACACTGTGGACAAAAATGACTAAAATAGGGCGGAAAACATAGCAAAACGGGAAGAATATTATTGTTTACAGAATATTTCGTTTACTAATTCATAAACCATAATAATAAATGAACACAAAAAACGGCACTTTGATGCTCTATTGAGAAATGAAATTGACAGATGAACAGAAATTCCGCAAAAATATTAGTAAACAACCTATGTTTTCCATAGATTTCCATGGTGACACTACTAACTGCTACCAACTTTAAAATATTTTTTTGAAATTTCAAATTTTAGCTGGAATATTTTTTATGAAACGCGTAATTGTAAAAGGAACTTTAACTAAAGTGTTCTTTTGAAGCTTTTTATGAAACCGGCTGTTAGTAGGTATCTTAATATGTATTTATATTTAATATAGGTAGGTACTATAAATACGTGAAGCAAAAACTTAATGACCATTTTTAGGAAAATTGCGCAATTGGAGGAGTATGAAATTTCGCACACTTATAGTTAAGGTACATAGAGATGGAGTGAGGAATGCAATTTTTTTTAATTATGTATAAAAAATACATTAAATCAATAAGAAAAACACTACTAACACTAGGTACTTACTGTAATGTTATGTTTTTGATACTCACACACACTTCGATGTATTTGCCATTGACACAGACGCATATTATATTCTTTTGTTTTATCTCTGATCAAATTATTCGTCTTTAATAATTAATAGAAAAAAACTTTGTACATTTTATCAACATTTCAAATTATTTGACGTACCTATCCAATATCCATGCAACACCTACCTTCATACGTATGCAAAAACATGTAGATAGATATTCCTCCATGTCATTGTTTTTGAAAGAAAATTTAAATTTTTATTTAGCCTAAAAATTCGAACATTGTAAGGTTGTAGGTATAATCGATAAATTGGTAACATGTGATTTGTTCAACAGATTTTTGATTAGTCCCAAAAAATATAACATTTTTATTTTATTTTATTTATTTTCAATAATACGTGGACCGAATTCGGCCCACCGACCGTAGCTTGGACTGCCCTGATTTAGACAACAGAGGCGACACGAAGAGTCGATAGGTTTACCACATTATTTCTATAATTAAATTGCTAGGCACTTAATTGGCGACCACATCACCGCAGAAAGTCATTGGCAACAATCTGCAAAAACAATCATCAAATCTACTTACGTAACCTAGCACGTGATTGATTCTTTGTCACCTACGGACTTTGAAGTAACTCGTGATACAAAGGTACCTACCTATCTACGTATTGTTTGTGGTCAGTGGTACGAAGCCACAAAAATAAAAAAGGTAGGTAACTGTATTTTAGGATCGAATGTAAAAACCAAATTTGTTGTTTTTATCTAACCTAGTAGAATGGTTTTCCCTATTTTGATGTTCACCCTATCTTAACCAAAATGTCACACCGGTTTTGTTTTTCATTTATTTTAATAAGACAGATAGGAACACAGGGAAAGGTATGCAAAACAAAAACTGCACAACTTGTATGGACAACAAAAACACAATTAATTACCCACGCAAAGATTAACAGCGAGTAGGTTAGAAGTAAAAGACAAACAAACAATAGAAAAAGTATATGTAGGCCTAGCTGGGCTAGAGGAATGAAGGCTAAGGATAAGGGAGATGGATAGAGAAAGTTCTATAGAGTAAGTTGGAATGTTGAACTGTGAGGTGTGGAATGGATTGCCTGGTGAGGTTGTTGAGACCTCAAGTGTAAATGTTTTTAAAAATAAACTGGACCAATATTTGGGATATAATTAATTGTGCAAGCCGGATATGGGCACATCAGCTGTGAGCCCATATCAATAATAAGTTCTCTGACGTCAGGTGTGTCTTTGAGTTTTGCCAGAACAGCGCAACTCCTAGATTATATCTATTCATTGACCTCTTCAAAAAACTGATCGTCAATGCTGTTTTTGTCCCGGATATCAATTTTGGTAGAATCCAGTTTTGGCACTACTTTATTTTGTTTTATAATTACCGTTTTACAGGAACCTGTTTTCAAAAGCTTCTTAAGACTTCTACTTCCAACTTCCTTTTGGAACTTTCTAGGCTTTTTAGAAAGTTTCATCATGGCTATAGTTACCTGCCTTAATTTTTAGCCTTTCTCTTTCTTACTCAAATATTTCTTCAAACGTGATCCACATCTTCACTTTCTCAATACAATACATTTGTAAATCTGCCGCAGGCCAATCTCTTAATTTCCTTAAAGGTTCTATGGGTTACGTTCTCTAATACCTGGACCTCCTGTAATACTATTGCTGACCACTCTTCAGATATATGATGGGCAGGTTTGTGTTATTAATCTTAAATCCAATCCATTGTGATCTATGGTGACGAATCCTTTTCAAGATTTGCTACGCTTCCTAGGTATTTTTCAACACTTTGACGGTCTTCAGGATCTGCATAATTCGGATCGAACAAATTTCGAGTATTCTTGTGATGCAGCACATCTTAAAGATGGCAACAGTAAAATGTTCAACCGGATCACCTTCGGAGAAGAGTCTTTAACGTTTCGAATCCAGCCTTATGCAGCACCGACATACAATAGGTCATTGTGAAGACATCTTTAGAACTGGAAGTCAAAGCTGTAAAAATAGACATTACGGAATCCTGTTTGTGTAGGACTAAAGTTGTATCGCAACAAACCGTGTGATTTGTGAAGCGAGAACTAGGGTGGGTCAATTTTATATATTATTATTTTATCTCATTTCGCAGCATGGGATTTGTAAAGGGGGGAAATTATGCCAATATGAAAAAGCATCATTTTGAATAGATTATACATAGGTACATTATGAAAGTATATTTAAATATGGAAGGCGTCGGCGTTTAGTTTCGAGACGAAATGTAAACTATTTGATGCGTGTGTGTTGCCCATTCTCCTGTATGGGTGTGAGTCCTGGCACCTGACCAAAGCCCAGGTACAAAGTCTCAGGTTTCGAAATGAAGTGCCTCAGGAAAATTTTGGGTGTAAGATGGTACCACCGCATCACGAACGACGCTATACGTCGGCGCACCCAGCGTGAGCCCATTACTTCTACCATTATGTGGAGGAGATGGACTTTGATGGGACATGTGTTGTGGATGCCGAATAACAGTTGGCCGAGGAGAGCGCTGTTCTTCCTCCCATCAGGGTCCCGAAGACGAGGAAAACCCTATCATACTGTGTTCCGCTCCTTCGAAGCAGAGCCGAGGAATCTGGACATGGTGTGGGAGGTCATAAACGTTGCGCAAGATCGAGCGCAATGGAGAGCTCTTGTTGCCCCCTATGCTCCTAAGTGGGGCCTTAAGGGAGTTTGGATTTGAATTGGACATTATGAGAAACACTGCAAAGAAGATAGTTCTGATATGTAGGTACATATTGTGTATATAGGTTTGGGTTCTGATGCCGATTTCCTCTTTTACGACACATGTTTTATTGTTAGTGCGCAAGATTGGATTTTTTGTGTCTTTATTTTAAGTGAATTAGATTTAGGTACCCAAAAATGTATTACATGACCGGCCCTCATAGACAAATAATGAACAGCTTTGATTGTTAAAACAGATACGTTTTTATATTCCCATTGGTAGGTGGACTGTAATTAATATTAGGTAACTGTTATAATTATAAAAAAATTAATCAGATACACAACTGCTGGAGACCTACTTAGGAGATTGCGTCATGCTACGTACAAACCTATCAACTGTGACTTAGGTGACTGTCGAAATAATGAATATTATGGATACTTGTATGTATTTATACTCTATTTCAAAGCAGGTCGTTACACTTTCGTCCAATAAAAAAGATTGTTAGTCAATGTCAATGATGAATACGAGATAAGCGGGTGTGACTCACCTTTAATTGTGCAAAAGATTTCAAATTCGTATACTTTTGTCATTCTCTTCTGAAATAGAAAATGAATGCCAGAGTTCTCTATACCCTTGTTGTATAAGCTGAAAACACGTAGAATGTCGATTACGGCCCGCGCCGACCGGCGCAAAGAATGTTGTATATGGTTTCAATGCATTTAAATGGGCATGCCGGAAAGCGGGATCCTACTTTTGCTGTTCTTATCCCCATTCAAATGCTTAGTAACATTCTTTGAGCCGGTCGGCGCGGGTCGGAATCGGCGTTCTACGTGTTTTCAGTGTTTTCACCCTAACCCATAAGAAAGACCTTCGCCTTCATATGAACCTGTTAAAGATTGCAAAGCATGGTGAAAACGATACCAGACCAAGCTCTATACCTATATGGTCTCAACCAGGATGCCAGCGTATGAAACATATACTACTCTGGCTAAGGACAGCTGTTCCATATGGATGACCTGAAGCTCCCATATAAGCCTCCATATGGATCAACTGTCCTTTGCCAGAGTAGTATGTTTCATACGCTTTTATGATTCGATTCAGTCAGAAGAAGATGCCTAAAAAGGTCAGAGTTGTGATGTTTGGATGACGTCGTGGCAGACTGCTGGACTCTGGGGCAAAGAATCAGGATTGTGGCAGCCGGCGATAGGGAGGTATGACGACGTTTATTGGAGACATCTGAAAGAAAATAATACGTAAAAAGGTGGTTCTAAGATGTGAGAATGACGTAGGTCGAATACATCGATTCTGTCATCGATGAAGGTAAAGTGAGAAGTGAAAGAAATAGGAGAGGTCGTGTGAGGAATGTTTTATCGGTGGAATTAGTAAGTAATGAAGCTTGTCTGGATATAAAAAAGTGGAGTTCCGGTCCATCTGTCTACTCTTTCAGGGGCATCTAAGGGCTTCTCAAACTTTGTAATGGCAAAAAAAGTTCACTGTAACAATTTATTAATGTAACAAGATTTCCCACCGCGCCGGCTACTTCACTAAATAATTAGTGTTAAAAAAGGAATAGTTCAAGGGTACTTCTGAAAGAAAAATTTAAATTTTTTGTTGGTAATAAAAATACAAAATACCTTCGAGAAGAAAAGAGAATGTAGGTTAATAGGGTAGGTAAAGAAGAGAGCAAAGAGTAAGAAGAGGTAGATGAGGCCTGATAGGAATCAGAGGGTAGACAAGGAGACGTAACGAGCACTGACATGTGCCAATACTGTTATAAAAGCAATTTATAATAAATCAAATAAACAAGGCGAAATACTTGGATGAAGAAGTCAAGAAGGTTACATGGTGAACGGATTTTCAATACAGATTGATAATTCTTTATTACAGATTTTTATTTTTCAAGATTTGAAGATCATTTTATGTCATGGAAAAAATGACCATCAGAAGCCAGCACCTAGGTACGTACCTATCTAACGCTGATTAGATGGAGAGACTAGGACTCTAGAATTAAGGTGTTGATTTGGTAAAAAGCAAAGGTTAACATTGTTGGCATTTGCAAATAGTAGAAGCTGATACTGAAAATAGGCAGAAAAGTTATGGTGGAACGGCAGGAGAATGACTGAAAATATGCATGGGGTGTGTATCATTGGTTAGTAATTGTTGGGGTGAAAATCATACCATCAAAGACAAACATGTATATCATGCTGTCTCAGAAGGACGGTATTTCCCAAAATCACATCAAGAATATGGCTAGATGGTGATTTTTTAGATACCTATTGTAAATTTCCGCGTAGTCATGACATCAATACTGTCAATGTTTCTCTGCACTTGTGGGATGCCACAAACAATCGATCCGATGAATGAGTGCGCATGTCAGCATTTCAAAACTTAAAGAAACTGATAAGTATCATAGTTACGACGGTCTCTGGAGATCAAATTGTAAATAACCAGAAGGACAATTTCCATATGGAGAGGGATTTCTAGGAAACCTACTAAGCGCACATTCAGGGCCATATACCCCAACGTCCATGGTTTCAAAACAGAAACTCGAGTAGAATGTTTATATCCACCGTGTCTAGAATGAGATTCGGCCATCACAGGCTGGATGCTCACGTTTATACAATGGGAATGGTTGATCATTTTGTGAGTGCGGTTATGAGTAGGATACATTAAACCACGACTTCTTTGCTTGTCCCCTGAGAGATAGGTTTGAGCTGTACTATCGAGTTCCAAGATTGGAGTACCCACTGAGTGTGGGGTATTTGCTGTGTTTGGGCTCTATCTAATTCTATCGATTATTATAAATTCGTCCGGCACAATTTTATCCTCTTTTATGCGGTGTTCAGACTGGGCGATGTAAGGCCAGACGATTTCGCTTGCATAAAAAAAAATATCGCCCGGTCGCCCATAGATCGTCTGATGTGTTCACACGAGTCCACCGACATACATTCAATCTGTCAGGTGCGCTGATTGTTTTAAAAATGGCGGACGTCGAGGTAGAAGTCGCGGAGTAATTGGAGTTAGTTGAAAATATTGTTTTAGACGATATAAAAAGACTCCTGATTGAGGAAAAATAAAAAAAATCGCAGATATTGGGTGCGGAATTGGATTCTAAGGAGAAATAAATTTAGAGCAGTGCTGTCAACTGTCAAGAAACAGAACATACGGACGTCGCGCATATCTGCGCATGCGTGAATCGTTCCACCAGATACAAAAGTTGAAAGGCGTTCAACTTGAGACGATATCGCTTTCAACCATTTTTATCGCTTCAGATTTATCGACAATCTGTTCACACGGTTCAATTGGCTGGCGATATTTTAGTGTCCTGGCGATATTCGCCTCGTCTGAACACCGCATTAAGTATGTTGGTAGCTTATTATTCTTGTTGTTTTTTAATGGGATATTGTACATGTACATATTATATGTTTTGATTTGTTAGTTACATGAGATCATGCGATTGTGAATGGAATGCTATTTAAAAATTAAAAATAATAGAATAGAAGAATAATAGATTTGATTTTAGTAATCATGATCCGCATTGAATATCCGCACGCTGCCTTTGTAAATCTTTGTAAGATTTGATGAAAATTGATTGAAAGTTTGTTAAGAGTTCTAGTTGGCGCCATTAAAAACTGAAAACGTCTGACTTTCTTTCTATAATAATTAGGAGTTCGGCGGAACCTAACCTAACCTACGCCACCTACCAGCGCTGGCTTTCTGACTTCAATATAGGTGGGAGGCGTACCTATTAAATTTAATACAGGGAGTCTTGTTTCGAGCCTTGTAGGATTTCATTTTTACATAAACATGATAAAAGTTCTAAGTTTGATGATGCGGTTAATAGTCAAGCGGCTTGGTCGCTGACTCAGATAGCTTCGATCTTCGGAACCGACCGTTTTTGCTTTCTTTGAAAGTTGTCAAAGGTTTATTTCTCTTCGCTTTGGGTCATTTTAGTATTACCAAATCAGCTGTTATATTTTTTCTTTCGGGATCTCCTTTTTGAACATGGTCCTTCTTGAGGTGCTCAAAACAAGCTTTGGTTATTATGGCATTGTAGACACATTGGCTGTGAAGATCGTTGTAAAGATAATGTAATACATTTTTGAAATTTATCGAATAAGCCTCTTTATTCACAAAAGAAAGGATAGGGGTGAAAGAAAATATGTAACAAGGCAACGACGTCCTCAAAGAAGGCCGAAGCAGTGTGTTAGAAAGACAAGAGTGGATATCATACAGTTCTGCAAACTTTTTGTGTTCAAGGTACACCTACCAAATCATTAAATTTCAGAGGTACATAAATGAAAAATAGGGGTCGTTCAAATATTACGTAATTTTTTGAAGTTATGGATCCCCCCTCTATTATTAAAAGCACCGTAAAGTTTTTTTGTCCCTCCCTCATGTTTAATGAGATAAGTGTGATTTTTTAACTGAGCACAGCAGGCGATCAAAATTTGGAGCAATCTTTGATAACGTTGCTTTCCTATCTTCATTGATCGTCCTAAAGGTGGGCGCATTTTTCTCTGTGCTCATTTAAATGGGCGAATATGTACTTGTATCCGGCAGATAAAATAAGTTTTACTACACACTATTTTCTTTTTAACACAGAAATCTGAGCCATGAGTCTTTATAAACACTTGGGTCTCATTTTTTAGTTGACTACGGTACACCATTGCGGAACACTGCCTTAAGGGACACGACATTAAAAAAAAACAGAAATGCCGTAGTTTTTTTTATACTCTGTATATTAAAATATTAATGCGAAAATAATTCCATTCTCATTTAAATGTTAATAAGAAAATAAAAAGAGGAGAAAGAATAAAACATCAAAAAGTTACTCTTCACAATGGGAATATTTCTAGTTTCCCCGCCTACCAGAGAGGAAGTGGCCATTATGAATTTTTAAGCAGGCCGAAATGAATTTACTTAGGCTGTTTCTAAAAATACCGCCACTAATACGTTTTTAATATACTTACTTACCAAGAGAAGCATTTTTGCAGAAAAGAATTGAGATTACATAATTACGGTATCTAGCACCACCACTACGGTATACACAACTGACGGTAGCCAAGATTGCGATTACGAATGTGCACCTTCTTATAGTCTTTTTTCCACCTTCAGCCAGGTTTCGGACAGTTTAACTGTGTCAAACCTACTTTTTGTTTAAATACGTGATGACTTAGAAACATTTTGATGCCGAATTATTTAACATTTTATATTATGACTAGCGGTTAAGTACCCGTGGCTTCGCTCACATGTTATTTGGTTTCTCTTCCTAAACTGACTGAACGCTAACACCTAGGTATTTTCACTGTGCACCAGCATTATCTTAATTATAAAAATAAATAAATAATAAATAATATAATAATACAATACAGAAAAACTTTAGGGATATCCAAGTTTCTCACTATACTTATGATAAACGAATTTTTATAGTTACGAGTTATATTTTTTTGTTAGTAGGTACTCTGTACTTTTTCACCCCTTTTAGTAAAAATTTGGAAAAAATGACCAACAAACCTACTTAATTACTACTCTTATTTCTATAGGAGAATTCATATGCCAAACCTCAAGTTCGTACCATGTCCAGTTTCCGAGATATTCGTATACATTTAAAAAAACATTCAACCCTATTTTTCACCCCCTTAGGGATGGAATTTCCAAAAATCCTTTTTTAGTGGAAGGTTTTGTATTAAAACCTACCTGATATCCAAATTTCACTTCTATACGATTAGCCGTTTAGTCTGTGCGTTGATGAGTGAGTATGTCAGTCAATCAGTCAGTTAGGCACTTTCCTTTATATTAATAGATAGATTGCTGAAAAATGAGTTATCTACGGCTGTGTCAAAAATGCAGACATTTTATCTAAAAACTGTCATGGGATTGAACAAAAGAACGATATTAATGTCAAGCAAAGGGACTTGCCAGGATGCTGAAGACACAAAAAAAGTAAACAAGAGGCACAATAACGATTTCTCCGATAGGATTGAAAGTACGCGAAGATGTGTACGATCGTTTAGAATAGATTATTGCTCCCACACATTTCAATGGAGATATTATGTCATTACTTAATTTCTTACCCAGCAATATTTTCCAAAAAACGTGTTTCAAAACCTTTTCATTTCGATACTTAGGTACATCAGCGAGTTAACTTATTACATGCAAAAAATAATAATGTAATAATATAATGAAAAGTTTAATATATTCATAGAATAATAAAGAAATATCAGGGTGGAAGATGGGGGTAGAGGGAGTTTTTATAGGGATAAAAAGATGGAGAGAGAAATATGTTATTTTATTAAGTGGTTGGTAACAATATTGCTGTTGATATGACAAAAAAACACACATTCTTTATAGTCCCATCTTGCGTTTGGTGGTGTTGTAATTTTACTTACAGACAAATTCCAATGTTCAGAAATGACAATGTGCATACCTGTTAAAGGTTTTCCATTACAAGGGTAGGTGATTTTCAAGAGATTGATAATAATAATCAGTGTGCGATGTTATTTCAACAATTTCAATTTTCAATAGTAAGTAGTCTGGTTACAGTTCTGGGATTAGTCTGCATCAAGCATGACAACTTCGTCCAACCACTCCCTTCCTGTCACTGGCAGTCTCTTCACTTCTTGATAGGTGCTACAATATATTTCCCCGATCACCTGGTCCATATAATTATCTTCAGAGCGGCCTCTGTTGCTTTGCCCTCAATTGATGGTTAAGAGCAGACCAGGGTGCCTGATCTTCTTTCCATCATCCACGTTGTTGGAAACATGTTTTTGGGAGTTCCCATGTTTCCTTGACACTAAGTACTAAATACGACTTTGTAATATTATGAACCATGCAATAGATCCCTAGAATGCACCTTTAGCACCACATGTAGGTATACCTATATCTAATGGCTAAAATGGTCAATGTTTCAATATAATCCCTAAAGCAGATAACTCCAAAAAAGAGTCTTTTTGTCAAATTTTTCCTCATCTCGATGTTTATAATGAGATGTCTAAAATGTTTTTGATATTTTGCTGAAAGTGACTCAATTCTCATTAACTCTAGGTACCTACTCTCCGGAATCTTATTATGTTTGTTTCAATATTATGTACAACTAACATCTAATAGTAAAGTATTATTATATCACAATACTTTACTATTAGATGTTACTCGATCGCACCTAATGAATATTTAAGTAATTTTTTTTTACCCATCACGCCGTTTCCCGAAGGGGGTAGGCAGAGAGTAAGTACGGATTTCCATTATTTTCTATCCAAACAAACCTCTTTCGCTTCTTCCAAACGCACCGCATACATGCTCTCCTATTTCTTTTGCTCCTGACTTGGCCCTCCTCTAAGGCTGAACCGATATGATCAGACCATGTCATTCGAGGTCGGCCTCGTCTGCGTGCACCCATTCTTTCAGCTTTATATATCCTTTTTGTCATTCTTTCCTCGTTCATTCTCTCAACATGCTCAAACCACCTTAATTTATTAACTTTCATTCTAGTCACTACACTCTTTTTTTAAGTAAATAATCGATTAGTAACATGCATACCAACATCACAATTCACAATGCTTAAAAACATTTTTTCATAAAGCAAAACTATGATAACATTTCATTTTTTAATGACTAAAATATTGATATTACTAGTAATGAATTATTCTTGGAATTTTTAGTTGTTACATATTCACTATAATAATAACTGTTCTACTTTGTACCTATATCATGTTTGAAAGTTTATCTTTGATAATCGAAATGCCCATTTAGATACTTTATGTAAATCGTAAACCTACGAAATATATTATTCATATAGGTAAACATTGTTGTAAAATTTACTGTGTGTGTAAGTACTTCCTGAAATCAAGAAGATTATTGCTCTCCGCAACCCCCAAAGGAGGGTCACGGAATTTAGGGATGATGGGAAAAATCCAGCGGTCAAGAAGATCACGTAAACAATAAAGACCATACAGGGGTTTATTTGTAGATAAGATTTCAATTTCTCGAAAAGGGTGTTTGGTCAGATGCTCCGTGTAATCAGGGGTGAGGCTATATTGGTACAAGACACCAGGTGCTGCGAGGCCAAAGATAAAGATACTCCAAGTCAATATTAATATTAGGTAAGTATTTCTCGTCTCGACTTTTCTATTTATCGAATTCTCGATTTGTCGACATTAGAAAAAAAATCATAAGGTAACGCGTTACCTCGGTCACCATTTTTATTTATTGTTGTTCAAAATTTGACAGTTTCAATTCCTAAAAGGTGCTGCCTAGCTTTGCGGGTTCTGTTTAATAATTTGCCATTTTGTTCAACTCTCCATCGAATACACAGATGCGAGCTAACACAAAATTTCTTAAACCTTCGTTTATTTGGATAGGTTAACATTATGATCGACCTATCGAAAGCCTTTACTAAATCTTGTTTTCTTTTATCCGTCAATCTTCATTTGTTTTGCCACTCCCTTATAGTTCTTGTTCCTATTAGGAACTTAAATCACCAGGCATCCTAGAATAATATTTTGAGATTTGCAGAATGATTTATTGATAATCCATACATATAGAAAATGTTCTGTTAAAATCTCGCTAATTGGATAAAAAGTAGATAAGTTTTGTCGAGAATTTTCTAAGATGTTGTGTAGTTCACTTCCTGTTAACCTTTTCAACATCTGGTCAGTTTGTGGATATTCCTTTGGTTTCCGATAAGCACTCCTAATCTCCAACTAACATTGTTTGTTATTTCCATCCACCTCCATACAGTTACACGAACGTTTCCCTCCAAAATACCTACAACAAGTCTAAACTTTGGCATATCTATATATGTATTTACTCAGGCGAGGTCTTCTTAGAAAGAAATTTCAAAAATAAACTTTAAGCTTTCACGATTTCAGCTAAGTTCTATTGATAATATTATACACCATAAGCAATAACTCAAATATTCTCAAGACACCTTTTTTAGATGTACCTACCTACCTAGGTACTTCCTTAAATAATGGTTGCTAGTTTGTGTCGTATCGCGTCTCTCTATTCATCATTGCTTGGTTATATATAGGCTCTTAGAAATGCTAAATAATAATAACGACGGTGTGTGTACCTACTGGTGACATATCCCCATTATGTAGTAAGTCCTGGGGAATTAGCACCTTTTAATCCTTGTTTAATGAGAAACACATATTATCCGCTTTTTACACTGACGTCACATTGGTTATAATCACGTCTGCTAGGGTGACCAAGATTTTACTAGATATAGGTATATATTTTTTTAAGTTGTATGTTGTTTTCGCATCAGCGCATAAATATATTAGATACGTTGTTTTTATAGTTACGTATACGAGCTAGGTTTTGATTGTTTAAAACCTATACATTTTAGACTATATTAAAATCTAGTATTTTTAGAAGAGGCGTAAAATCTTACGTAATAGGCATAGGCAATTCTCCTGAAACAAAGAAACATAGTGGGATAAATTACAGGGGGCCTTTAGGTATTCTATTTGGACTAGCTTTCCCGACAGACGTTGTCCTGTGTTCCTAACTATGAATATTGTATTCAAATCTGTATAAGGATAACCTTTTTTGTTTAAACCATGTAATTTAGACCGATGCATGTGTTTTAAACCATAATATTCCATCAGAACTCTATCAATCGCACCAACTATCAAACAACAGACAGGTCTTGACAAACTTTAATTTAATTTCAATTTTTCAAATTTTGAATAAAATTTATATTGTTAAAATTACTAAGAAGGTTACCTACATAGAAGTTTCTTTGATTTTCTAATTATCCCCGCAACTTTCATAATTTATTTCTTTAAAAAGAACCTTTTCCTGATAAATGACAACACAACAACAAAAGAATTAGCGAAATCGCACTCTAGCCGTTTAGGCGTGATGCGATGACATCGGAAATTAGCTCTCCATTTTGATAAAAGAGATAAAATATGACTGCCAATGCAACTAGGCCATTAACCACTGTATTCACCAAGAAAAACTGAGCGTAAGATCAGCTAAGCGAAAGATAAGCCTAATTTCTCCCTCAACGCTTATAGCTATTCATCAACGAAAACTTACAAAACTTAGCTGAGCCTAGACTGATCGTGTGTATCCATAGATAAAACGCAAATGTTTTGAAAAGAAACTGTCATTTATTTACGGAAGCAGTCAATAAAGTAACAAAAATGTATATTTTTGATTATTTATATAAATATAAATAATTTTTATCTATTAAAAAAAAATATATAATATAATTATAATTTATTATTTAGTTTAATTCAATTATAACAATCACTTTTATTAACAAAAACCAAACGCGTTTTTTTCAGTCGCCATTAACTGTCAGTCTTGATCAACGCCATCTATCGATAATAGGCCAAAGCTAAATAAAGTACAGTACTTTCATACATTTATATTGTTAAAATACTAATATGTACATAAAGCATTCTAACATGGAGAAAAAAAGGCAGAAGAACTTTTCAGTTATTGATAAGTGTCGATTTGTCGAGCTGATTAATTTACATATAAAATTATTACATGCCTGCTTACAAATATTGAATAAATAACGACAAAAACGCAAAAAATTGGAAGGAGGCGGCAACAAGTATGGCGGACGCTATAGAATAATTTTGACAGATGGACGCTTAGTGTAATGTAAGCCAGCTGTATAGCCGATTAACATTTGAGGGAAAGGTTCACTCAAATCACGCTGAGGGAGTGTATAATATTTTGGTGAATACCAATTTTGACATTGATCGTAATTTGAGCTGATAGTATGCTCAGTTTCTCTTGGTGAATACAGGCGTAAGATCGCTTTCAAAGACTAGCTCCTTGGCATTGTTTAAAAATGAAAAAAAAAAAAAACTTCTACCTATTGATCCTTATAATAATGGTCACCCTATTTTAATATTCCTCTCGTATGACTTCATGAGGTGGATACCCATAGGACGACAGCCTATTGTTTGGATTGTAAATATTATGAAACTAGCTTTAAGGTACAGTACTTACAGTTCCAGCAACATTCATAATGGATTTTTTATTGAAAAAATAACAACTAATGACTCTAACAATTCATTACTAACGTTCGATTTTTAAATGGAACAAACCACTACGGGCTTACGACCGTCTTCTACTGTTATTTCGAAGGCTGGCTTAGTGTGATCACTTTACGTTAACTACGTTCGCCATTAGGTGGTAATGTTTTATTGTTTCGGGTTTTAACAAGTGAAAGTGTATAAGTACTTATCTAGTTAAGCAACCTACTAACTGCCTATTTTGAAACTACTCTAAGGGAATAGGGAGGCAACAAGAGCTCTCTATACTAACTGCTCTCGATCTTTTCGATAGTTTCAATCAACAACCTTCTCCCACTGCATATTTATTTCACAATATACGGCGATAATGCCTTTCACAAAAATAACAATAATAAGCAGGTATAAAAATTTCACAACATGACAACAACAACAGCAGCAAAAAATAGAGGCACAGAAACAGCAACAACAATAAACATCTTGACATACATCACAATAGATATAACAATAACAGTTTCTCTGCTTTTCAGGCACACAGATACGTTACCTGAAAAACAGAGAAAAACAGTGTTAGAGTCATTAGTTGTTACATAATAGCTAAGATCTAGTCCCGAAAATGGTCACAAGAATCTAGACATAATTAGAATATTGTGCACCAACAAAGCCAATAGGCAATAAAGACGAGACATTAACCAAAATGGATATATTCATATCCTGGCGCCAAATACATGATAGCAGTCGCAGTCTTTGAATTTGGTTGCTCTCTTGTTCTCATTAATTTCCAACTTTTATCTCTATATTTCATTAATTATTGAATATCTCCTTTTTGTATAGGTACATGGGGCTATTATCGACATGTCGAACATGTGGAGAATTGTCATGAATAGGAGTTTAAACATTCCCACCTAATGGAGAACGTTGTTAACATGAAGTGATCACACTAAGCCAGCCTTCGAAATAACAGTAAAAGTCAGTCGTAAGCCCGTAGTGGTTTAATCGAACATCAGTACCTAATGAATTCGTTATTGTTAGAGATGGGACTAACGGCTTAAATTCAAAAACGTTATAGCCCTTTCGTTAATAATTGTAAATAACGTTAATATTAAAAGCTGAAAGCTATTTTAAACATTTGGTATCTTGAAACATAACTTTTTCCTAAAAAAAGGTCTTTTCCAAAATTTGGTATCTGGAAACTTAACTTTTTCCTAAAAAAAGGTCATTTCCAAAATTTGGTATCTGGAAACTTAACTTTTACCTAAAAAAAAAAAGGTTGTTTCCAAAATTTTATAATATTACCTGACATATACATAATAGGGGAAGACTATTATTTCCCTGACTATTATTTATAAATATCTTTAAATATTAATAACGTTAGATGCGTTATTTTTATTTAGCTATTATTTTTATTAGCGCTCGTTATAATGCTCATCTCTAGTTATTGTATTTTATATTCGATCATTAATACTATCCTTTCAATTTTTTTTTCTCTAAGTATATTACCGTCCTCGGTAGCCTAGTTGTACTGGCGTGGATTTCAGATCCGAAATCCCGGGTTCGATTCCCGATCGTATAAGTGTTTTTTCACTTGAAAATTCTACCCGGGGTTGGCCTGTCTCAGATGAACGGGACCGGTTGCCTCAGGCAATTAGTTCCGCCGCCTATTCTGACATCTTTGTATAGAATAGTGTTATATTATTATTATAAAATAGGTAGGTATGTGGGGCACCAATAAATTAATAGAATTTAAATACATATCTACTGTTAAATAAAATACAAAACCAAAAAGGGGGTCCTGTAATAAAAGGCAGAATAATTAACGGTTTGTAGAAATCATATACTTAGCTGCTAAATGATGATGCCTTTAAACGTAAATTTTAGAGAGAATTCCAGTATGAAAGGAAGATAATCTTAAATTTTGAAGGCGAGTAAGATGTTTTGGCTCATCTCCAGCCAAATCTGGCGGGATTTATCTACGAGCAGAAAAAATGTTTTTCAAATTATTATTTCCTTCTTCCTAGAGTTAAGCTTTCGACGTTTGAATTTATTCACAATTATTTTGTCGAGATTTTGTTTAGAAACAGTTTTTTCTTCTTCTAAAAATAGCGCCAAAATAGATGCTATTTTTAGAAGGTGAAAAAAAAAAACAGCAAAAGAGGTTTTTCTGGGACGATATACCTATTAATCAGTTTTATCGTCCCAATTTTATTTTACCTATACCTACCAGTCCTACCACGAAGAGAAATGTGGATAATTCGATATTTTTTCACGAAGTTGTTCGTAGCCAAGAGGTATCGATGCCGACTTTCGGAGTGTTACGATCCCAGGTGCCGACCATCTTCCTCTTTCACCACACAAACTTTTAGTAGCTTACTGTGAAAGAGTCAAAGAGTGTTTGTGTTCACTTAGAGTGAGCACAGATTCATTAAAAAAAAGAAAACAGTAATTGTTGTTTAATAGGAGCCTTTGTTCAAACATTACACGACATAATATGATATTCCTGACTGAGAATCAAACCTGGGAACTCTTGATAACATATCTGGAGTCATTGCTACGGAGTTCGGTGTATGTGTACATAAATTCCTTCTATATGACGATCTAACGTTATACGATTATGTTTTCATTGACTTTCATCATTTTGCAGTACCCCGTTAAGTACCTACACCAATGTTGGCTATCGCTTGATAAAAAACTTTGAATCCCAGACTATGCCCTTTTTCAAGTATCCATGATATTTTTGTCTTCTTCCTTCGATCTTGTCTTCGATGATTAACTAAAAGAGCGAGTTCATATTATCGTCTCCATTTAAGTAAGAACCTAGCCACATTGGACTTCCAAATTCGTGACCAAAGCATACCTATTGAAGGTTCGTGCAACATTCTACGCGTCCTGATGCCAACAATTCAATCAAGATCATTACAAAGACGTGACAAACTGTTTAATTAATGACAAGCAAGAAAAATGAAAAAGGAATGGAAGGAATATAAAAGAGGAAGTACTTAGTTAGAAAGGTAGGAAACTGAAGACGATGGAAGGTGTTGAATAGAATCCCCATAGTGATAATAAGTGTGGCAAATTCTTTATCCTGCTCCATCCTGTCGTGCATCCATTGTTTTGAGGCTTCCTTATACCACTTCCTACCCTCCTTCCTCCCTCCCTTGTCTTCTCAGAACTGTCTCCATCTGCTGCCGTTTCCCCGTGTTTTTTTTTTGTTCACTTGTGAATAAAAAGGGTTGTGAATTAGGTAGGTTTTTCGCATTCTAAATCCTTGTTTTTTTTCATTGTTTAAAATATCCCTCCGCTACTGATAATGTTTTGTCATTTTATACAGAGCCCTACTTGAAATAGGTTTTTACTCATAATTATTAAATTTAATACTAGGTGTATTAAAGTTAACTATACGAAATATCTGGATGATGAGGAAAAGATAATCTTGATAACAAGAACTTAAAAAATAAAAATACCTAAAAATTATTACAAAATCTAACCAATAATACAATAAGTATTCTTCCAGCGCTGTAACCCGAAAATATTCTTCTACTTTTGAGTTCATGATATATTTTAAGAATGTAGAGATATTTTTCAAAGTGAACCCAAATATGCAGGTACACTTTCGACATCTTTCACATAAACCATCAAAGGTTGTGTTGTGAATGTGAAAATCGTCGGCACCGGCACCTACGACCTTCGGTGCGCTGTAATTACATACGACAGCAATCGACTAATATCGCTGGCTTACAGCACTTATGGCCGGTTTCAAATAAAGCGAGAACTTTTTAGCTAAAGGTACTTTAAGCTGATGCGTTTCATAAAAAATAGGTAGGTATTTTATAATGTTTGAAATGTCAAAATATTTGAAAGTTGGTAGCAGTTGGTAGTGTTACCATGGAAATCTATGGAAAACATGATTTTTGTTTATTAATATTTTCGCGGAATTTCTGTTATTCTGTTAATTTCATTTCTCAATAGAGAATCTATGTGACGTTATTGTTGTTAATTTATTATTATGGTTTATGAATTAGTAAACGAAATCTGTTTACAATAATATTATTTCCGTTTTCCTAGGTTTTCCATTCTATCTTTGTCCACAGTATCACCTTATATAATAATTAATGTTCATCATTTGTGATGGAGAGAGAGCTTCGAAATTTTCTATGAACTCCGATGGTAAAAGATTGAACTACACTAAAGTCGACAAGTGCCAATAACGGGACTTTAACATAAAATCGACTGTAAGTGTCATTTTGTTGTTATAAAATGCATATTTATGTACCTAATAATAATAAAATGTGTTATTCTATAAAGTCTCTTTAATTTTTTATGAAACCGGCTGTTACAGTAGGTACTAATAGTAAATATGTAGAGTAGCCAGTTCTGTTGTAACGTGGAATTCTCAGAAAAATATCAAAAACATAACGAATTGTATTTTTTTAAAACCTCATTGATCATCATGATGTCTATAGACAATGCTTTTTGCATATTATTAATTGCGATTTAAAATGTTAAATTAATTCATAATATTATATTTTATAAGCCACTTTGTATGCCCGTTTGAGTCATACGGCAGCTGTCTCTTACTCGTTAACAATTTCTTTCAGCAGCATTATATGCGCGTTACAGAATTTAGCAGGTATGTTTGTCAGGGGCGAATCTTATGCCAGATCCTAGATAATTATAAGATTTGGTACCCTTTTCTGGAGTGTCGATCGATGGATTTTCTAATGGAATTGTTATGTCATTCGTATGATCAGGTACGTAAAACCGGTATTCTTTAATTTCGACTGCGACGATTAATATGTCTACGGATTATAATGCGAAATTTTGTCGAATGCTACTTGATCACTCGAATTGTATTCGATTTATATCTACATTTTTGAACATGCATTTTTTCCGCGGTGAAAGTAATTTAATAACGCAGCCTCATCTAGCTGAATTAATTATTAATTAAAAATTAATTCTGCTAGAAGAGGATGCGAGGGCTATTCAAATCCCTCCTTTTGCTCTTATGCAGATTCTTTCAGTTATTTTTATTCGATATTCGAGGAAAAAAAGGAGTTATCATTAAGTGAGAATATGGGTATCGAAATATGGAACTTATCTTTTAAAACAGTAGGTAGCTCTCATTTCTTATTCGTGACACAATGACATAGACAAATCTGCATTATCCTAGATAGTAGATAACACAATTGAAACATAGGTTATTTTCTCTTTATTATAAGATTTTCATTTCAAATAATATAAAATTAAAGTTAGTAGGTATGGCACGGATTTCCTGCGACGTCCAATCCATCTACCTATGAAAAAATATATAAAAAATTTATTTATTATTTATTTATTGTTTACCTGACAACCATTGTCATTTTTGATGAATTTTTTTTGAGCTTTCAGAAATAATTTATAAACATTCAAACATATTTTAAACGCATTGTATAAATTACAAATCTGAAATCAATATTCATAGTAAGACATACTACAGGACAATGTCTCTAGGGAAAGCTAGTTTTAAAAAAAGATAATTTATTGGTAATAATTAAATTAAGCATTTTAATTACTACTTTACGACAAACTTGACGCCACTGCTGTATTCACCTACAGTTAAAATAATATCATACTTATGAATAATAATATTTTGACATAACTTCTAATGATTTATAATACACACGAATGATTAAAATACCTCGTAAATCATTTGATTATTATTATTGTGGTCATCATAGGTATGAATGAATTACCTAGCCGTACATACCTATACGACTGCACCTTGCGTTGTTTTATTGTATTGCTTGAATATTATGCATTTTACATAAATCATTCATATTGTCATATAAATCAGAAGTCAAATATAATAATACTAGCTTTTTTTACCCGTCCACCAAAAATTTGTAGAATAATGGGAGTTATAGAACCTGATCTATGGATGTTTACATACAGAGCTTTAAAAAAGTATGGTGTACCTACATAATGTTAAATGTTCACTAAATTGTGTATTATTTTTCATTGAATAAATTATTATTATTATTTAATTAGTTGTACTTATTTTTTTGTAACACCTCATCAGCAAGAAGAAAGCGCTGCAAGACATAATCATAGCCTGGCGACTTACTCTCTATGCTTACCCCATAGTTAATAAGACAGTGCTCGAATGTGGTGAGCTATGGGCTCTCACCACAATGTTGATTCTATTATTCTGCAACAATTAAGTACCAAAAAAGCTTTTTATGTTCCTTACTTAAAGTAAAGCTTCTCACTATGGAATATATCTACAAATATAAGTAAACTTAGAAGTCGGCACCTAATCTTCAAAACTTAACGCAACAGTTGAAGAATTTAAGGCCCACACCAAGTTTCAAACCTGGTTCTTCTTATAAATCTGATATCCTTTACCCATCACAGCAAGCTTAACTGTGATGTAATCATGTTGAAAAGTGTATGATTCGAACCTACGTGTAGCTATCTCACAAACTGATATGCTCCTTTTGACGTCATAAGTCATTATTAGGTAAGTTATAGGAGGTAACTACAATGCTTTTATAATTGGCAAACTTCAAAAGTTAGAAATATGTACCATTTTATGAGAGTATTTGCTGCTTTGTTTATGGGACACATTATTATAAGAAATGTAAATGAAATGACTTGCTGGTTCGACCACCACTAATAATATAGTAAGTTGTTTTAAAATATCACATTATTTGATATTTTAACACAGAAACATCATTTGAAAATAATTACTTACCAAAATCCATGAATTCTCATCGTTTACATTAATATGTCGTGGAGGCATTATTTAACAAACTAAGACTAAGAATCGCTATAAAACATCTATTGTTTGGAAATGGTTCAGGAGAATATATTATTAGATGTTTTATAGAAAATTAAAACAATATGTAATATTTTTCAGTTTATTTCTGGTTATAAATAAATGAAAACATTCTGTTTATTTGATTTCAATGAATATAACACACAACTACCATTTTGTAAAATGATAATTATACTAATCATACTAAATGTATGAAACCGAGGTTGCTTCTAGCATATCACAGCTCAACAAAACACTTTTTTTATACAAATGAATCTGAACTCACCCAAAGTTAACACATAATAATATACACTTTTGACATCTTTCACACAAAACAATGCTTGTGTTGTAAAAGTTGAAATGGTCGCAACAGAATTCAAAGCCACAATTGAGTACACAGTACGTAGCCGTCAACTGATACCAGTGGGCTACCAACCTCCTGTTTCTGGTACTGTTACCGATGGTTATTAATTTATCAAAATAATGTCGTCTAGTATTGTAACAGCGTATCCATATGGCACAATTTTTAAGAGCATTGGCTGCCAGTTCATTTTTACCGATTGTGATTGTGTTTTTTACATTCCAAACTACGAAAACATTGAATACTTTCCAGTATACATAATTTGACTATCCTCATTCAATAGAAATTTTGGGGGAACTATTTAACATTAATCTGTAAAAAAACATTATGTAATTTAAATATAGACAAAAATAAGAAAAGAGGTACCTACAATTATCAAATAATAATACGGGACTTACCGATTTTGCATATTCCAACAATAAAATGCATACTTGTACATTTTAGAAATTCACTTCTGTTATTTTATCACTCTCTCGAGAGTGGATTGCCACAGTGGAAGTAAGAAGAAGATTGTTGAAAATATCTTGTAATATCTATCCTGTAAAAATATAGTTACATAAAATAAATTAATATAATAGGCTAGCTGCATTGTAATTATGCGATTATTTTGAAACAATATTTACTGAATTAACTTTGCTTACCTATTTTATTATTCCTAAAAAAATGATTTTATAAGCTGTAAAAAAATTCAATGTTTACATTTTTATAGTTCGACAACAAAATAGACATATCCATAGATTGACAATATGACAATACATTAACCATAGAAAACGCTAAAAAATATCTGGATAAATTATTTTCTGATTTACTTATTTATATAAAAAACATTTTTCATACAAAAACCACTTTAAATGTGTAGAAGAATTATTAAAGTGGAAAAAAATCCTGAAAAAATCAATCTTTTTTTGTTTTCATATTATGAAGCTCAGACAAAGAATTACATTTTAAAAAGTTCGTCTATGGTACTCACTCACTCTCCTACTGTCATGTTATTATCCTGACCACTGACAGCCGACGAAAACAAAAGGAATTCTATATTTGAAAATTTTGTAAGTTTTTTAATATTGAAATATTTTCTACGTAGGTACCTAAGCTATTTTCATTATTAAGATTAGGCTATTCATTTACCTACCTTTCATGATTTTTTTAGTTGTGAATTGTAAATATATAAGTATAAAATATGATCATTTGAATTTGCTGTCCCTAGTGTAACTAAACTATGACAGAATTTATTTTGTAGTTTATTTTGTATTTTATGTTCTAGTCATGGAGTTGCAGCTTTCTTCAAGTCTATCTGAAACAATAATACCTGGTGCATTATGCAGTCTAAATGGATTTTAAGAAGATCTTAAAAAGGTATAAAAGCTACACTTTGAAACAAATAATATTACTAAAAATTCTAAATTAATGTTTTAAGCAGCACATACATCAAAGATTGTTTTATTCTTATATGAAGTTCTTAAGTAGTTTGATATATTTCTAAATCCTTAATATCGATTCTAATCAAATTCTCATAATGTGTATTTTTAAAACAAATCCCTGTCAAAATGCGAAATTTTCTAATGTCGCCTTATATATTTACAACCATGGCCATGTTATCACTGTATTTTGCTTTCACATATTAATAGAATTATGTTTTTTCTAGATGAGAGCATTGCAAGGATTTTGGATATGTCAAGAAACGCTGCCGAACCGAATGCTTCCATCCACTCTGTGTTGTGTGTTGTGTTTATTAAAAATATTACCCACCTTGTTTTATGATGAATATAACATTAAATAAAATAAATAATAAGGAAGAAAACATAAGTTTGCATTTATCTACATAAGAATTTTGAATAGTGTCGTTAATACCTACATATTATCTAATATCTGTTATTAATTTTTATGTGGATAAATCAAGTGAATTTTATTACCAAAATAATTACATATCTGATTCTTTTCCAAAATAAACAGGAAGTTTTGTTTACTATTGTTTGCTGCAACATAATATTTGAGCTGTCAAATTCACTTTGGTAATGTTTTGAGATTCAGATGTGGGTAAGTACCTGTTTTACCGTTCAATTCTTGCTATTTTATGGATGTTCATACAAATTTCAAATTAAATTTTCATTCATAAATTTTATTACCTAAACTCTATTATCTTGAATCATTTTACATCAGTTCTATATAAAAATAATTATGTACATTACAATATACAGGGAGGCATCTAATTTAACTTTTTTTTTTTTTTTCAACAGCTTTTACATAATAATTTATATTTGATATACATTAATTAATATTTCACAGCGCCAATGATAGTATTCAACATTTTTTTTTGATGATAATAATAATAATTTTATTATCTATGACTAATAATTGATCATATTAGAAAAAGGGAAGAAGGAAAGGAATAGGAGAGGGAAGGGGAGGGAAAGGAGAATTTGGGAAGAACAAATGAAACATAACTGAAAGAAAACTGCCAAAACAAAACAAGTGAACAAACAACCAAACAAGTGCCCAAACAAGTGCCGCCGCTTACAGAGGTGCCAGTTCTCTCAGAGAAGACCTAAATTTGCGGGAAGAGGTAGAGAACAAATCAATGTTTGCTTTCATGCAGACTCCATTATATCCTATACATGCTCTGTTTATAAAAGAATTTTTGTCATAGTTAGTCCTGCTGTGGGGAACGTAAAATAGAGATTTATTTCTGACAGCTCTAGTTGGACAGTGAAATGGTAATGCCTCCAACAGAACACTACTCTCGACCTCTCCATTTACTATTTTATGGAGATAAGTCATGTCTATAATTAATCGGCGTGTCTCCAGGGATTGTATTTTATGGTGTCTCAGTGCGCTCTCATAATTGTCGAAATGCAGTCTTTTCCGGAAATTCAACTGCTTAATACACTTTTTTGCAATTTTTCTATAGAATCGATGTGTGTGATGTAGTTTGGGTTCCACACGGTGGATCCAAACTCTAGAATTGAACGAATGAAAGAATTAAAAAGGACTGTCAGTGTTATAGGATCATGAAAGACCTTGGTGTTTCTAAATATAAATCCAAGCATCCTAAATGCCCGTGACACAATATAGTCAAAGTGCGCTATAAAATCTAACTTATCGTCCAGTATGACGCCCAGGTCCCTTATTTTCGTTTTTCTAATAATGTTAACGCCTCCCATTTTATAATCATAAACAATTTTGGTTTTATTGCGTGTAAAAGAGATAATGTTACACTTATCTACATTTAAATACAGCTGGTTTGATGTACAATATGCCTGCAATGCATTGACATCGTCCTGCAGCTTGACACAGTCTTCGATGTTGCCTATTCTTCTATAGATTTTTGCGTCATCTGCAAACAGCAAGATGTTCGTATTTTTTAGACATTTCGGCATATCATTGATGTAAACAAGAAAGAGCAAAGGTCCCAGATGGGATCCCTGGGGGACACCTGAGTATATAGGTTCATATCCTGATGTGTACCCATGTAGGGCTACAGCCTGAGACCTGTTCTGTATATAGGACGTGAGCCATCTATATAGATCCCCCCTAAATCCAAATTTCCATAACTTGTGCAGCAATATCTTATAGTTTATCTTGTCAAATGCCTTAGCAAAGTCAGTATAGAGGGCATCCACCTGGGAACCCTGGGAACTTTGATTCCGATGGCTACAACTGTTCTAACAACGGTGGCCATATTCTTATAATATGTCAAAATTTCCTTCAAAATGGAGTAGCGTTTGATAAATTTTATGAAAATCATTATTTTATAAGGTTTATAACATTTGAATTACATTTGTATGTATTTCAAATCAATCTTCAATCTTTTAAATACATTTTCATACCGCATTACTCCGATTCCGTGTAATTTTTACATGAGTAATTTTGTTTTCAAAAGATGGCTTTCCGTGTTTGGTGAAATTTTACTATGAAGATTTCATAATTTTAGAAATTTATTAATAACTTAAAATATATTTAATGAAATGTAAATATTTGTATCTCAGATTACCACACTTGTATTTGCGAAAAACTGCGAAGAAAAAAATTCAACGCAGAACCTACGGTTTTAGCGTGATGCTGCGACATACAGTTGGAGTGAAACAAATAAATAAATATACATACATTACTGAATTATTATGTAGATTATGATGTGATCAAGTTTTGACCAAAATATTACTATTAACAAAAATGGACATATTCATATCCTGGCGCCAAATACATGACAGCAGTCGCAGTCTTTAAATTTGGTTGCTCTCTTATTCTCAATATTTTCCAACATTTCTCTCTATATTTCATTTATTAGATATTAAATATCTACTTGTTGTATACCTACATGGGATTTTGTTGACATGTTGAACATGTTGAGAATTCTTATGATTAGGAGTTTCGGAGACTTAAACATTACCACCGAACGTTTTGTTAACGTAAAGTGATCACACTAAGCCAGCCAATAACAGTAGAAGACGGTCGTAAGCCCGTAGTGGTTTGTTTCATTAAAAAATCGAATATTAGTAATGATTTGTTAGTCTTAGTTGTTACATATTCGAAAATATTACCTAGGTACTATATGCTATGGATTTTATATAAATAATTTTTTAACCATCGTACCGTTTCCCGTAGGGGGTATGCATAGAGTTCGGACTTCCATTCATTCCTATCCAGACAAACTTATTTCGCCTATTCAACAGCACAACAGCATAACTTTCCGCATACATTGCCTTCTATTCCTTTTACTCCTGATTTGACCATCCTAATTGCACGTCAATCTAGATAGACCACGTCTCTGGTCACCCATTCTTCCTAAAGTTTAGATCCTTTTTGTCGTTCTTTCTTCATTCATTCTTTCAACATGCCCGAACCATCTCAATTTATTTACTATCATTCTAGTCACTGCGTTAACATTAACTCTACATTCCTTTCTAATACGATATTTTATCATCTCCGCCTTATGAATAAAATTTGTTTCTTTTTCCGCATATTATATTGCGTAAAGAACTCATTTACCTAAGTACCTACTAAAGTATATTATCAACTTTTCCATACCTCCATGTTCAATTGTTCAAGTTTCACTCTCATACATCATGGATGTTAATAATAATTTATCTAAATTATGGAAGATCAATTGAAAGTCCACGATCACCGTTCTGTGCTAATTATTTATTTGTGATGACGTAGGCGGAAAGTGCATCATAATAGTTTTGGGTATAAGATATGGCACCACCGTATCACGAACGACGCTATACGATGGCACACTCGGGGTATGCCCATCATTTCTACCATTTTGGGGAGCAGGTGGACATGGATGGGACATCTGTAAAAAATGACGAATAAAAGTTGGCCGAGGACAGCGCTGTTCTTCCTCTTATCAGGCTCTTGTTAGCGAAAAAACCCTCTCTCACTGTGTCCCGTTCCTTCCAAGCATAACTGAGAGATTTGGACATGTTGTGGGACAAAGTATCTACGCCGGACCAAGTTCAAGGAGAGCTCTTGTTACCTCTCTATGCCCCTATGTGGGGTCTTAAAATTGTTCTTACATGACGGTACCTAATAAACACGTGACACATCTCGATGGAGGATCGTAAATTTCTATTGTTTCTACTTTTAATGTATAGTTGTCCTCTATAATCTGTTGTGTCAAAATAAATAAATAGATACATATCTATATTACCTATGCACAATTTTTTTTTACAGAAAAATCACCTTGAGATCGTGAACCAACAGTTTCCAACACGTGGCTATAAAGAAAAACATTCATGGCACGAAATGTAAAATGGCAATAAATCATTCATTATATCAGAAGTTGTCAACCGTTTTGTATTAGTTATGTGCATCAGTGCGTTTGTAGTCTGATACATAATAAATGCGCCATGTAGGTGCATGCCTACCTCAGACAATACGGACGCGCAGAGAAATGCTCTGCTCCAGTTACCTTGCCAAATATTTAAATTCTCGCACAAACGTTCGAAACATATGCATTTCTTCTTTGCTTCACAATTCAAATGGAATAAGTTAGAAAAAATAAAGGTACCTATCACTAATTTTTTTTTCTAATTTAGATTAGTCTGCATTTTACTTTTCTTCTAGGTAGGGGGAGGCGGGGCTTGTTTTGTTGTTACTAAAATGAAAAATATTTTTTTTCGGACGACTGTTTATTCATAGAAACACAATATATTTATTATAAATTGTATACACTTTTATCAACAACATAACATTTTTTATTAATCAAAATATAGGCCACAAAAAATATTAAAAAATTAAAACAAACATAAAAAAATTGTAACAAAGTGCCCTTGCGAGGGCAAGTTGTTACATGGTGGGGGCATATTGTTACCAACTAAAGCTAAAACCAAAAGTATACTTAACATTACTTAAAATTATAATATTATATAAAATTGACCCCATATTGTCGAGCAGCATTTCGAAGAGATATTCCTTCTTCTTGAACTTCACCGGCAGCCTTTATGTAAATTTCTTGCAAAATTTCCCTTCTGCGTTTTTTCTTAAGTTTTCTAACCATTTTTAACTGACTCTGATCAGGATAAACGATCACATTAGTTGTTGTAGATTAAAATGTAAGTATGTAACTCTCTGAGAAACAATTCATCTATGTGGAGTACATTGTTACATGTCACAACTAGCCCCCGAGTTATGGTAACAACTAGCCCCATCGACACATTTTACATTAAAAGCATAATATTATTTAAACGGAATACACAACGATTTAGATTAACGTCCAGAAAATAAGGAGAAAAATAAATGATATAAAAATATAAACACACATTTACTTACATTTCATAGTGATTGGTAAAATGACTTCGAATATTTTCGATAAAAGTTACTTGGTAACACGCGAAACACAATTTTATTTATTAGATTTTTGCGACGCATCCGTTCTTGTTGACGTTTTGCTGGGCACTTCGTCCGGAACATTCACGCATGTCTGCCGAAAACACTTACTTAAAACATGCGCTATTCGTGATTTATCGATGATGTAACAATGTGCCCCCGTAACAACTTGCCCCGCTTCCCCCTACATAATGTATAAGGTGATTATAGTCATCTTTTCATTAGCTTGTAGGTCCTATGACATTAAACGAACTTGTCAACAAACTATAGACATTTTTTGTAATATCCCAGAATATGATCTTCTCTATAATTTTGGGAGTGCTTGGTGAATTTAATTCATTTTAAGTCATCAGCGATCCGTTTTTTCTATGAAAAATTGATTTCGTGATTTTTTTGCATAGGTACCTACCACATAAATTGACGTAGTACCTACTTCTAATTCAAAATAATACTTGTCAAATGATTTCTCTGATATTTTAAAAGAAATGATTTAGGTAGGTACTTATTCATCACTTCATCAAGGTGAAATATTTAAATTTAGGTATTTCTCAAAAAAAAACCAATTACCTATATATATATATATATTTTTTTTTTATTTATTCAAACAAAATTCTCCAGTCAGCTCTAGGCTGGTATAAGGAGAACAAAATAATCAGGTATAACAAATTGTTAAAAATCTTTTCACAAAAAAAGAAAAAACACACAAAAACAAAATACACAAAATAGTCAACTAATTGCCGTGGGGTTGCCGGCTTAGAATAGCACATCTGCTCTTTTTGCTGGTTTTTCGAGCATCCTGTAAGAGGCAGGAAATCGAAAAATCAGATCGGGACCGTGGGGTTGACCACCTCACGTTCTTAAAACAATCTGTCAGAAAAGGCAACAGAATTAAGCCTCGGACGCCTGGACCCCATCAAGGGGGGGTTCAGGCAGCTGGTGTCCCCCCTGTATTGACCACGGCTCGATTAAGGAACAAGAGCTTAAAAATTGGGACTCTGAATGTCCGCACTCTGAGGGCGGGCGGGGAGCTTGTTGCTGCCAAGTTGGCGGGAGATTATGGACTAGATATCCTGGGGCTGAGTGAGGCACGCGTCCCAGGCTCGGGGCAGAGTGACGCTGGCAATTATGTCATGCTTCACTCTGGCCACCGGACTGCACGGATGCGTGGCGTCGCTCTACTTTTAAGTAAATATGCCTTCTCTCGCCTTCTTGGTTGGGAACCTGTTTCTGACCGCCTGATGAGTGCGTCCTTTAAGATGAGTGGCGAAACCTTGACGGTCCTTCTGTGCTATGCTCCCACTGAGGATGGGGACGCGGCTGCTAAGGACTGTTTCTATGACAGTCTGGATGCAGTTGTGTCCCATGTTCCGAGGCGCCATCGCCTAATAGTTCTGGGGGACTTTAATGCCAAGGTTGGCAACGACCCCCAGAATGGACCAGGCGTCATGGGTAAGCATGGCTTAGGAGTAATGAATGATAACGGAAGCCGTCTCATTGGTTTCGCCACGCTCCATGGACTCTTAATAGGGGGAACTCTCTTCCCCCACAAGGATATCCATAAATACACCTGGACCTCGCCCGACAGAAGAACGAAAAACCAGATAGACCATCTCCTGGTAAGGGCTAGCAGCCGAACTGACCTGCGGGATGTCCGCACCTGCCGGGGAGCAGACATGGACACGGATCACGAACTCCTTGTGGGTTCGTTCAGATTCAAATTTCACCATTTCCAGCCAAGATCGTCTGCTCCTCGCCCGCTGGACATACGCAGGTTAGAGAGTGCTCAGTGTCGTCACTTGTACGAGACTGAGTTACGCACAAGGTTTGCCCCCTTGCAGGATTCGCCCAGAGCTGCCCCAATTGAGTCAGCCTGGACCAGCTTTCGTGACGCGGTTATGGAATCCGCACGTTCTTCTGTCGGTTATAAGAATAAAAAGAGGCCAATATGGATGTCCGATGGGTCCTGGAGTCTCATCGAAGATCGCCAGAAGGCTAAGACCCTCAGAGACAGCGAAAAAGACCCTCAAAAACTGGCCGCTTTGGTGTCTGAGTACAGGGAGCTGAGCCGCAAGGTGAAGCACTCTGTACGAACAGATAAAAGAAGACACCTGGACTCTCAGATACGGCGAGCACAGTCTGCTGCACTCGGTAATGACTCAAGGACACTCTTCGAAATCACCCGGGAGGTCGGGGGCAGGGGTCAAAAAAGACCCGTGACGGCAATACGAGACTCTCGTGGAGCTACTGTCACTGCCCCCGAACTGATTAAAGGGAGATGGAGGGAGTACTTTAAGTCAATATTGAACCGCCCCGAGCCCTCCTCACCTTACAACTTTGAGGAGGAGTTGGCGGGTCTAAATATACCTCAGGCGACTGGGATATGTGAAGATCCGCCGACCTACAGCGAGATGGTGCTGGCCGTGATGAGATTGAAGAACAACAAAGCGCCAGGAGACGATGGAATCCACGCAGAGCTCCTCAAACAAGGCATAGACACCCTTGGCCAACCACTTCTCGATATATTTAAAATGGCGTGGGAAGAGGAGAGGTGCCCAAAAGATTGGCGGAATGGATCCATCGTCGCAATATTTAAAAAGGGGGACCCCCTTGAATGCGGAAACTACCGTGGAATTACTCTGTTGAGTGTTCCCGGTAAGGTATTATCTCAGATATTACTACACCGCATTTGGGGGCCTGTCATGGCTGTCCTGAGAGAGCAACAATGCGGCTTTGTACCTGGAAGATCCTGCACGGACCCAATTTTCTGTGCTAGGTGCGTCTTTCAGCAGTGCAAAGAGTTTAACTCTCCAGTCGCTTGTTGCTTTATAGATTTTGAAAAGGCCTTCGACAGCCCACATAGACCATCAATATGGGAAATTCTTGCTCTGTATGGTATACCTCCGAAAATAGTTAAAATGGTGCAGTCCCTGTATGAAGACTCCGAGTGTAGCGTGAAAACGCCAGGTGGTCCTACTGAAGCTTTTAGGATCACCACGGGAGTCAGACAGGGCTGCGTACTAGCTCCTTTCATATTCATAATTGTCATGGACTTCCTGTTGAGAAAGTCCATGCAAGGAGCAAGAGGTATACCAATAACACAGAGAGATGGTCTAATGGGCGAACTGTGCGATCTGGAGTACGCGGACGACCTAGCGTTGTTCAGTACGACAGTGGAGGAATTACAGCGCAGTGTTTCAAGACTCTGCAGCGAAACAGCACGCCTCGGCCTTCGAGTCAATGCCAGTAAGACGGAGCTCATGGCGAATAATGCCTGCCCCGATAAACAGCTACCGATAACCATCGATGGTCACCAGGTCTCCCGGGTGGATAAATTTAAGTACCTGGGAGCAACCATTACGACCGCTGGTGACCTCGGGGCTGAGCTCCCGATACGTATCGGTATGGCAAGTGGCGCCTTCAACAACATGACCAAGATATGGAAGGCGTCGGCGTTTAGTGTCGAGACGAAATGTAAACTGTTTGATGCGTGTGTGGTGCCCATTCTCCTTTATGGGTGTGAGTCCTGGCACCTGACCAAGGCCCAGGCCGAATGACAGTTGGCCGAGGAGAGCGCTGTTCTTCCTCCCATCAGGGTCCCGAAGACGAGGAAGACCCTCTCACACTGTGTTCCGCTCCTTCGAAGCAGAGCTGAGGGACATGGACATGGTGTGGGAGGAGGTCATAAACATTGCGCAAGATCGAGCGCAATGGAGAGCTCTTGTTGCCTCCCTATGCCCCTGAGTGGGGTGGAAAAGGGAGAATTGATTGATTGAGTCAACTGAAGTCTGAAGTTAACAATAATAACGTATAAAATATAGATTCAAAATAAATAAAAAGTATACATAGGTAGATGCATTAAATAAGCACATTTTACACATAAAAATTATACAAACTCACACAAGGCAAATCATGCAACGAATTGGGTCGAAAACGAATCCAAAATATTGAAAATCAAGGTCAGTAAAAAAAATAAATCTTTAGTATGTCAAAAGGCATGATTCGACACAACCAAACAAGCATGTCAAAAACAAAGATTAAACTGAGCCAGTAATTCAAAAAAGATATATGCATATCGTTATTCGATAATAGGCTCAAGATCTGGAAGTGTGAACTGTGGCAGGGGGCTGCTGGAAAATGAAAATAAATGTAAACTTAACTTATATTAAATTTGAGCAGTCTCGCTGCGATTGTTAAGTATCAAAGTCTTTAGCCTCCCTACAAAATGTTTCAGGTTCGTGCTTTGCTTAATGTCCGTCGGAAGAGAATTATATTCTCTACACGCGGTGTAACTGAAGCCTTTTCTCATTCTCTCTGTTCTTGGCTGTTCCGTTCGCAGGTGTTCTCTCTGTCTAGTCTGGTAACTATGTATTTCATTGTTGAGTATGAAGTTCCTGTTTGTTTTTATAAGGTTATTTTTAATTTGAAAAATCATCTTGTTTTTTTCTAATCTAATGAGGTCATCCAAACAAAACATGCCAGACACCCTGTAAACTTCTGTGGTTCTGGTAAGTCTATTCATATCGAAAACCAATTTAACAGCCTTATTCATAGCCCTTTCCACTCGTGACTTAAGATTTTGGCTACACTGGGTCCACAAGAGAATGCCATAGGTAAAATGAGGCAGAATGAAGGAATTGTATATATATTTTTTAGTTGTAGTATCGAATAATTCTCGCCTTCGCAGCACACCCAGAATTGGTCCAGTTCTATCTAGAATTGTGTCTATATGCTCACTCCATGTCAGTTTTTCGTCCATCATCATTCCCAGATATTTCAGTCGACTCACTCTCTGAATTTCCATGTGATTAATCACAATCTTCAGGCTCAGTTCAGCCTTATTTTTCTGCTTTAAGATCATAATATAGTTGGTTTTTTTCGCGTTAATGGTGAGCGAGTTGTTACAAAGCCATTCCACATAAATATTCAAATCATCATTGATCACCCTTTCCAATAAATGGCCCTCACTGTGGCTATAAATCAACACAGTGTCATCAGCATAGACAAAGTACCTCCCTCTGAGGTTACAAAATCCCAAACTGTCGATATACAGTAGGTATAGAAGTGGTCCAAGAATTGAACCCTGAGGGACGCCCATGCCCATGGAGCACTCACTGCTTGTCACATCTGCATTCCTAAGAATAGCTGTTCTATCTGCCAAGTAACTTTTAACTAATTTGTGAGCGCTCCCTCTAATTCCCAGGTTATACAGAGAATGCAATAATACCCCATGGTCAACGGTATCGAATGCCTTTGACAAGTCAATAAACACTGGCACGACGTAGTTTCCCTTGTCCAATTCGGCATTAATGTAGTCCATTACGTCAATCAATGCCGTTGTTGTGTTGCTCCTCGACTGGAACCCATATTGATAAGGATCGAACCCGAAAGATTTTTGTATATAGTCTACAAATCTCTTGTGAATTACCTTTTCAAATATCTTACTAAAAGCACTAAGGAGACTTATAGGACGATAGTTTTCGGGCTTCCTTCTATCACCATCTTTATGTATTGGCACAATCAGAGCAGTTTTCAGGCAGTCAGGAAATGATCCTGTCCGAATGCAGTCATTTACTATATATTTGCAATTGGCTCAGATATTATATCGCGCACTATTTTGATGTCACCAGATGTAATCCCATCATTCCCTGAGGCTTTGCTATTTTTGAGATTCGTTATGACCAAGGATATCTCTTCCATATTTGTCGGGTAAAGGAACAAACTACTCATTGGTGTGCTTGATTGCTTGTTCATTCTTATAGTGTGTTGATTATTTGACCTTATTACGTCCGCAAGCTTTCTCCCAATGTTACAAAAGTATTGATTCATTACTTCAGCGATATTCTGAGAGTCACAGACAGTACCATCAGGGTTTGTTAATTCCTTTATTTCAACACACTTTCTGTCCTTATTGTTTCGGCCAAGACCCTCGTTAATGATTTGCCAAAATTTTCTCTTATCGCCTCCAGCATTTTCAAGCCTATTTTGATAATAGGACGCTTTAGTCTTTCGTATCTCACCCGAGATCAAATTTTTCAATCTGTTATACTCCATTCTCATTTCTGGATGGGAGCCCAATAGAGAATACATCTTGTTCCTTCTGTTAATCATATTTACTATCCTGTGGGTCATCCAAGAGTTGTTTCCTCTGATGCGGCATCTTCTATTAGTAGTAGTTTCTGTATAGGTATATCTAGTGTGATAATAAATACCAAAAATTTTGACAGTCATAACAAGTCATAGAATTTTCACTATCCTTGAAATCACTTGCAGCTCGTACATTCAACTCTATAATCATTTTAGTGGAACAGTCACATAATCGATCTGTTTTTTTTTTATTTATAGTTGACTTATACAATTTTACTTCTAAATGCAGAGGTACAGAACCGTAAAAGTTTGGAGCGCATTTTGAAATTTGTTTAAAATGTTATCAAAAAGTTTGTAAAAGTTTTTCGTTGACAAAACACCGCGTAGTGTTGTCTATTTTTTGAACTACCAACTCGGACCTCTCGACAGAGGTGAAGTTTCGAGTTTGAAAAATAATTTTCATAGAACTGTGTGATACATTCGAGTTACTGAACAATTTTTTTTTTTATTTTCAAGCAAAATAGTTATAATGTAGATATTTCCACAATCCATAACATAAAAGAAAGTCGGGTTTGTGCGAACGCTTATAATTCGAGATAGGCTGAATAGGTTTTTATCACTTTGGTTTACTGGATTCTTCACTAAATGATGAACATGTATTTCTTGGTGGAGTTTATTAGAAAATCAAGTTCAAATAAAAGATTGTATAACTTTTCCACAATTTTTTATTATCCTGACTAGTTTCTTAGGAGACTCAGAAAGTATAGCTTAGTCTCCTGTGATCATGTAGGACGTGTGCCTACAAAACTAGTCAGGATAGTAAAAAAAATGTGGAAAAGTTATTCAATCTTTTTTTAAACTTTATTTACTGGATTCTTCACTGCTCCGGATAACAGAATAACTGATAAAAATCGAAAAATTTAGGTAGGTATATCAAATAATATTAAAGTTAGTTATAAACGATTTCCTTGCACCAACGCCATAGGTACCTATTAGATATCTTAAAGTTCTATAGAAACACACTTTTTATTTACCAGTGACATTAAAAATATTGGCACGCTGATTTTTTATGTCTTTTTTTTCAAGCTTTTATCTAACTTGTTAACATTGAAGCGCATTTTTTATAAATTAAAACGCAAAAAGTGAATAAATCTAATTTTTAAATCAAATTGTCGTTTGACACAAACTGTCAGTTGTTTTAATAGTTGGTACGTTTGACAGAATTCGGATGAAAAATATGTGGTTTCGAACAGATGCATCGGTAGTAGGTAATGTCATTAGTTAAAAGTCATTTTTATCATTCTTTTAAATTCTTATTCAATACTCATACTTCATAATTCGACCACAGGACAACTCTACTGGGAAAGTTATTTTAAAATAAAAATTTCTATATCTTCTTCTTCTTATCCGGTCACAAAACTAAGATTGGTTGCTACGATTTTAAGCACTCCTTATCACTCCACTCTATCCGCAACAGTCCTTTTAAGATCTTCATCCGACGAATAGCATACATTTCGAGAAACACGTCTTGCAGATAGGTACCTACTCTTGACGTGGTCATCCTTGGGAGTTTGTCCCCTCGGTCATCCGCTAAATGGTCATAAGTAGGAGACCTTCATTCCGAATTACATGACCTATCCATCCTCCACGCCTTTCAGACAGGGTTTTGAGAAGGTGCCTTCCACCTTGGGTTCTTTGAAGAACCTATTAATTTGTTATGAATTAATGTGATCTCTCCAGGTCCCTTTATGTCCTCTTAGGGCCACTTTCAAAAGCTTTCAGTCCCACTTTATCTCTTTTGGATAGGCACCAAGTCTTACGGGCATGAATCTACTACCTTGATAAGTACATTTCTAAATTTAAATTTTCATCAAATATGATGATCAAATACATAATATACCTGAATGATACAACTGATTTCCAATAAAGTTAGATGTTATAATTAGGTAGGTATAATAATGGGAGATTTCTAAAAAAATCTAATATCTTTATTGTCAAAAGAAGCATATCAAAAATATTTGTAGCCTTAAAAATCGTACTAAGACATGTTATAGAGGGTATTATTTTACCTCTGGCTTCCTCGGTAAGGCTGTCTATAGAGGATAATATCCAATCCAATCCAAACTCCCTTTAGACCCCACTTAGGGGCATAGGGAGGCAACAAGAGCTCTCCATTGCGCTCGATCTTGCGCAACGGTGATGACCTCCTCCCACACCATGTCCATGTCCCTCAGCTCTGCTTCGAAGGAGCGGAACACAGTGTGAGAGGGTCTTCCTCGTCTTCGGGACCCTGATGGGAGGAAGAACAGCGCTCTCCTCGGCCAACTGTCATTCGGCATCCTTAACACATGTCCCAGCCAAGTCCATCTCCTCCCCACAATGGTGGAGGTGATGGGCTCACGCTGGGTGCGCCGGCGTATAGCGTCGTTCGTGATGCGGTGGTACCATCTTACGCCCAGAATTCTCCTTAGGCACTTCATCTCAAAGGCTGAGACTTTTTGTGCCTGGGCCTTGGTCAGGTGCCAGGACTCACACCCATAAAGGAGAATGGGCAACACACACGCATCAAACAGTTTACATTTCGTCTCGACGCTAAACGCCGACGCTTTCCATATCTTGGTCATGTTGTTGAAGGCGCCACTTGCCATACCGATACGAATCGGGAGCTCAGCCCCGAGGTCACCAGCGGTGGTAATGGTTGCTCCCAGGTACTTAAATTTATCCACCCGGGAGACCTGGTGACCATCGATGGTTATCGGTTGCTGTTTATCGGGGCAGGCATTATTCGCCATGAGCTCCGTCTTACTGGCATTGACTCGAAGGCCGAGGCGTGCTGTTTCGTTGCAGAGTCTTGAAACACTGCGCTGTAATTCCTCCACTGTCGTACTGAACAACGTACTGAACAACAGAGGATAATATAAAACACTTAATTTTATTTATTATGTTGGACTGTATTATTTTCGACTATCAAGTCAATGCGACTACTTACCTACTTAGTACCTACCTACTTATTCCCTATCGCCTGTATTGTCAAGTATTTAACTATATAAATTACAGTAGGTACCTACTTAAGTTTCAGTCATGTATTTCTTACCCCATTAAGATACTTACAATATTGTCTCATTCGTTTAATGGTGCAATGAATCCCAAAAAATAACGAAAATCTATGCAAGTATTAATGAAAACTCGTCATCGCGAATTCATGAGATTTGTATAAGAAAGAAAAATTATTGGACCATGTCCTATTGAGGTTTAAATTTTTCGTATGCATAATAAAATCTTACTCTATTATTATTATAATTCAAAGTGAGTTATGTAGTAGTGTCTATGGTTTCCCACCTCGGCAAGTGTCCGCTCCCGAAGGTAGGTAGGTGTGTTCAGCAGGAGACCAGGAGAGGAGACCACCACCGCACGATTGTGCTGGCGGGAAGTCTCCTCATCATCCAACATCAAGGCGCCCATTTATACACCGCGGATTCTTTTCATAGTCACCCACGCGTCACTTAGCAACCCTCACTCACTCAACACTTTAGAGACCAATGTTTTTGATCTTTGCTTCTTATTCTTGAATATAAGGTAGGTAACTAGTAAAGCCCTACTGAGGCCTATTTTATAGGACATAGAGTGACAAAATTACCAAAGAGCTTCGTATGTATGAGTGTGAAGTTATATAATCACCTCCCGTCAAACCTTAAATTGGCTGACACTGTATGTTTCCAGGTAGAGGTTAAAAATTATCTTGTCGAGAAAGCTTTTTATTCCATTAATGACATATTAGCAACTTAGCCTCTTATTCATGTGTTGTCTGTGATGTAATATACTGACATTTTCATTATTCCTATTGACTTTGCTCTTATCGCTACTGCAACTGACAATAATATTACCCGTTATAATAAACGAAATGATCTTAGTTTTGCACATTGACGAGATGCCAATGGGACCCTTTACACCCCATTGACATCGATTTCCATATTCTTTATTGTTTTAGCTTTGTCATTGTGTTATTGCTTGTCGTACTATCTTGTAACGCATTATATGTACCTATACATTGTAAATTATATTTAATAAACCCGCAATAAATATAAGATAAAGCCAGAAATTCCTGACTGAGTACAAACGCTCCCTGTGGATGCTACTGTCGACGAGCAGACGAGAGAAAAGGATGTCTTGCATGGCATGAATGCAGAGAGCATATTATCCTACACTTTATCCTATTCTCCTGCCTTCTAAAAGTCCTCCCATCTATACTCAACTAGACCTATCATTCCGTGAGCAGTAAACCTTTCTGTCATCAAATCCACAATCCATCAAGGTGTCATTCGTTCGGTTCCAATGTATGCCCGACTAACGGCTAGGTTGGTAGGTAACTAACGGCGGTTTGCTTCGTTTTTATACCAGGCAACCTAAGGAAACTTTTTAGACTTATCCTTGCATGTTGGACTCTGTAGGGGCAGACTCTTATTGGGCGCCAAATATGTAGGTACATTACAGCAGTCGGACTCTTTAAATTTGATTTCTCTTCATAATTTCCAACTTTTATCTCTATAACTATCTCATAAATTATTAAATATCAAGGTATACTATTGTATACATGAGATTTTTTGACAATATGTTGAACATGTCGAGAATTCTCATGATTAGGAGTTTCGGAGACTCAAACATTACCACCTAATGGCGAACGTTGTTAACGTTAAGTGATCACACTAAGTCAGCCTTCGCAATAACAGTAGACTACGACGATCATAAGCCCGTAGTGGTTTGTTCCATCTAAAAATCGAACATCAGTAATGAATTGTTACATGTTAGTCATTCGTTGTTACATATTCGCGAGACTCTTATTTCCCTAGTTCAGGCTATGGATGGTGCACTTGGCATCTCTTTTGAGAATAATATGGAAGTGAAGGTACTTCTAGTACCGAAAGGAGATAATCCTGCTTGGACCTATCTTTTAGGGGTAGAAAAGAGATGACCTACCGAGTCGGCAACAACAATGGGGCTCTGAGTGAGACGAGGCTCAATAAAAAGCAATGCGCTCCATGAAAAAATTGAAGGATGTTAAAACACACACATTTTGAAGAGTAGGTACCTAATGGCGAAACAGACTTTTAGAACAGAACATTAGAACAATTTCAACTTAGGTATTCCTAAAATATCATATGGTTCTCTTTCAAGTATACAAGGTCTCCAAAGTGTACACGACGCCCCCCTAGTAACAATCTCCTATTTAGTTGGTCTCCCCACAGACCCCCCGTCACCCCCCGCCATAACTCAACATTCACACAGTGACCACCGTCTCCCGCGGGCCGTGATTCCTCTTCTTTTTGTCCGAAACTTTGCTACCTACTTCCTCCTTTGTCCTCAACTGCCCGGGCCAAATCAAAACTTTTCAATATTCAACACTTTTCACTCTTTTCTTACGCCAAGGTCTTTACACCAATCACCATCTTTTATTTTATTTTAACACTTTTTTATTAGGTAAGTACCTATCTTTTTTAAAACGATTGCTTGTTTGTTTGCCAGCTTCAACTTCCAGCACAAAATAATTTGGCAATCGATATAGGTACCTAAGTTTGTAATAAAAACAATTCCTCTATAGTTGCATGCATAGCTTTTAACAAAAATCCTAGATATGGCGGTGTAGTAGGAAATAAATCACATGTGAAGCGTGTGGCATTATTGTAGATATATTATGTTGTTGGATGAATAAACTCCATTAAACCCAAATAGGTATTACTAAATTATCATGGTAAGATTCAACTTCTAATTCGTTAATTTTATTAAACTGATGTTAATGTCATAACAATAGTTAAAACTAGTTAAAATAATAAGGTAGGTAATAGTTAAAATATCAAAACACCTTGTAGGTATAGAAAAGAAGAAAAATGAATAAGAAGGTAAATTGGATAACTTTTTCTATAAACTTACATATTATTGTAAAAAAGTCACAATACTTTTAGACTTACAAAAATAAGCAAATTTTTGGCACCCCTGACATACACGCCCGTGTCCAAGCGGACGACACGTTTTGCTCAAGTTAGTTTACAACAACAAAAAAAGGAACAGAATGATGGGAAGGGGAAAATAGAAGAATAAAAGTTTTGAAATATAAGTAATATAAGTAAGTAAAAAAAAAGAATACATTCATAACATCGGTGAGTTCCGTGAGGCGAGGGATGGGTGTGAGGTTTGAGGTTATACTCTCACCTAGGTGGGCCTTATGAATTGTTATGAGTTTTCGAGGAGTTATTTTTAATCTGTACACGTACTTGAAGTTTTCTCATTATTCCAAAAGGCATGTTCGATCGATTCTTTGAAGAATATCCCACAAAAGATGTTATCCGTCAAATAATCCATATTTTTTTAGGAATACCTACCAGGAATATTGGTGCTGCCATCATTTTTTGCCCCGATATTGAAACCTTATGAAATTATATTTGGAGGGGTTTTGATCTCTAGAATGAAGTGGTTGGTATTATAATAGCGGTTACAACGCCGGCTTTCGTACTGTTTCGTATCGGAGGTCGTGGGTTCGATCCCAGGTGCCGACCATCTTTCTCTTTCACGACACAAGCTTTGAGTAGCTTACTGTGAAAGAGTCAAAGAGTGTATTTATGTTCACTTTGAGCGAACACATATTCATTTGGTACCTACCCATAAAAAAAGTTTGAAACCCGCTTAGGTATCTACCTACATACTTAATGACTTTTTAAACCTGTTCAATTACAGCTAGTACCTACCTACCTATACCAACCACTTCATAAATAAGATGATTTAATAAACAAAGTACCAAGGTAGTAAAGCTGGAATATCTATCCGAATTATCTAGATATATATATATGTATCTATCTTTATCAGCTTTCGGAGTAAGTACCTACATTATGCCTACCAAAAGCTATGAATTGAATGGAAATCATCAGCTATAAAGTGTTTTACTATCCTATCTCAAGAAGCTGATTGTGACATTTTTGTGGATAGGTACCTACTATGGTTTAGCTATGGGAAGTTTTCTGGGGAGCTTCCGACAATACACACTAGGTGGCAGAATTTCTAATCAGGTCTATTGTCAAATTCAGTGCTGCCAACGTAGAGATGTTTTTTTCAGTGATGCCAACGTTGGGAAGTTTGTTTTCCATTGTGTTGCTAAGAAGTTGTTGATTGAGTTGCTAAGAAGTTGTTGATTTTGTTGCGCATAAATTTGAGAATAAATCTCAGGGGTGCTGTTCTGTATTTTTTAATTTGTATTTAGGTAGGTATATAAAAAAGATGAACAATTTTATTTGTAATAGTAGGTAGGTATGTAAAAAATGTACAATGATTACTCTAAACCTATTGTAAGTTATCATGTATAATAAATAATATATAAGTTGTTTAATTTGAAATAAACTAGAATGATATTTTGGAGGTTAGATTGTGAGCGACCATAAGAAGAAGAAGAAGTAAATCGCCCCCGTTGGCAACACTGAATTTGACAATAGACCGGATTAGCAAGGGCGCCTCTAGCGGCACAAAAAGGAAAAAAAAAACATCCCATTACTAACACAGTTTTGAAGGTTTTGGGTGACAGAAAAATTCCAAATTTGCGCATTCAAGATACGTAGGTAGACACGTACTTATTATAGGAACCTATCTACCTACTAACTAATCCATAAAATGGACACCATGGATTTCTGACGTTACATAATTCACAACTTCTATGGTTATTTTTAATCAATTCGGTACACGCATTTAACCCATTTTATTATGAATACTTTTCTATTCAAAAACATTGTCTTACATACAGGATGTATGTACCCAATTATTTCACCTGCAACAATCTCGTTGTTGATTGGCTGCCACAGCGCGCAGGTGAGAAACCTCCAGGTAAGTCCTCCCTCTCAGGGTGTGGGAGAGGAGGTACCGCCCACACACCTGGCCCTATCTCATTGGACGCCCAGGTGATCCACCTACACAAACTAATAATACAGGTGTTTGGTTTAAACGGGATTTTTACCTGGTGAACAACAATTCTATTGGACAATTATCTTTTTGTAACAAAATGGTTGTGTTTGGAATAACCATTATAGGGAGTTAGGTACCTACCTACATTAGACTAAAGTTTTTTTATGTTAATGATATTGCACTATTATAATCGATTTTTAATGGTAGGTAAGTAGGTACCTACCTAAATTCTGACCACTTCCGACTTTTTTCTACTGTTATTTCGAAGGCTGACTGAATGTGATCATTTTACTATTATAGGTAACAACGTTCCCCATTATTGGTGTTCATATTTTCTACACCCCCGACACAACATACCTATCTACGGTAGAATTGAAATTTACAACAGATAAAACATTTTTGTGAGCAAATTGTAAGAAAAAATTGTAGGTAGGTACCTACCTACTTACTTACACCTTCTTACAATGTATAGGTAATAATAATAAATAATAATAATATACCTTTATTTCTTTAAATAATTATTACAATTTTATACATCAATTGTTTTCCAATAAACATCAAAACAAATACTTTGTTTGCCCTCCTTAAAAAGCATAATGCTTGTGTAAAGGAAGGGAGTACTAATCTATAATTATTCTAGAATAAAAAAAAGAGAAAGAAACAATACAGAACAATCAAATAAATGGAACAGTTACATAAGTTAATATCAAAGAGAAGCAACATTAGATTCGTTAGTCGCAGCTAGCGCAAACAACATAACAATTAATACATACATCTATGTATTATACACAGATAAAAAATAACATTGATTCCAACATGTACACAATACCTAGCCATGTATATAATATACTTAAGAATAATATGCGTTGAGTCGAGTTCCGCACAGCACCTGAAACATTATTATCACCTAATTTAGCGTAGGCGGCACCCCGCTATTTCGAAACGTCGCACAACAGTCCTCGAACCTCTTCGGCACTACAAATAAAATGTGAACATGTTGTGTTTGTGTGGTTCGGGTCGAATAAAATAATAATGTCAAAAAACATCAACATCAAAAATAAATTGTTTATGTCTTGATTTTTTTGAGCTTTGATTTGAATTTAAATGTATTTTTTTCAGCTCGCAATGCTTCCGGCAAATCGTTAAAATATAGTATACCTTGGTAGAAGTAATGATTTTGTGCAGTTGTTGTGTTGTACTTCGGTATTTTTAATTTGTGTCTTGATCTGGGTCTGTTCGTCACATATTCGGTGTAGATCGTTGGGTTTTGAATAATTTCTTTATGAATCTGAATAACAGATACTCTTTTAAAAAGTTGGAACACGTTCAATACAGGGAAGAGTTTAAATAGTTCGACTGTAGGAAAGAGGCGTGGTTTCCTATTTATGATTTTGATTATTAATTTCTGTAATATTGCGATTGGCATGAGATTCGTCTTATAAGCCGCTCCCCATCCGACGATACCGTACTGTATTATAGATTGGAGCAATGCGAAGTATACTGATTTGATGCTCTCCCCATTCAAGATGTTTCGTAATCTCAAAAAAATGTATATTAGTTTTCTAATTCTACTTTTAATGGCATCGATTTGATGTTTCCATCTGAGGTTTTCATCGATTTGTATACCCAAGTATTTCGTAACTTCTGTACGCTTTATCAGTGGGCAGTTGCAAGAATCACTATTCTTCTTTGAGCAATTACGGTTATGTACAGTTATACTACAATGAACAGCTGGGCCTTTTTTAAGAGAGAAACATAGGTAAACTGTTTTTTCTGCATTCAGGGATAGTAAGTTATCATCAAACCATTTTTTTATTACATTAATATCATGGTTCGCGCTGTTAGTTAAATTATCATGATTTTTACTCTTCAAAATAATGGCTGTATCGTCAGCATATGATACGATTTCACCGTGTAAGGGCAATGTAAGTAAATCGTTTACATAGGTAATAAACAAGATTGGACCTAGTACGGTTCCTTGCGGAATTCCAAATTCAGAAGATAGGGGTTGACTGAGGTTGTCATTAATCTTCACCATTTGTGTTCTATGTAGTAAGTAAGTCTCAATCCAGCGAAGCGCCAATCCTCCAACGCCAACATTCATTAATTTTTGTACTAGTCGTATTTGTGAGATGCTGTCAAATGCCTTTCTCAAGTCTATGAATATGCCTAAGCATTTTTCTCCGGAATCTAACGACTTATTAATTAAGGAAGTAACCTTGGCGATAGCATCATTTGTTCCCAAGCCGCTTCTAAAGCCAAATTGATTGGAATTAATTATATTATTTTCAGTCATGAACGATATTAATCGTTTTTTGACGATTTTCTCAAATATTTTAGAAATATTAGAAACAAGCGATATAGGACGATAATTTGAAACTTCTTCTGTGTTTCCAGATTTAAATATAGGTGTAATAATGGTTTTTTTATAATTTTGAGGAAAAATACCCGTTTCAAAGCTGACGTTAACAATGTGCGATAGAGGTTTGGCTATGAAGTCTTTTAAATTTTTGAGAATTTCAACTGTTACATTATCAAATCCCGGAGCGGTAGCGCCTCCCATTTCTGTGATTATTTTTTTTACCTCAGTCTCTGTAGTGTTAATGAAGGTAGTTAGTGAGTTGTTGGATACGTTATTAGAAGACAGGGGCTCCTCACAGCTCTGGATCGTACATGTATTTCTTGTCGAAGCACTTTTTTCCATCTTTAGGTCTGGGTCAATTTCAGTAGCTAATTTTTTTCCTATATTTGAAAAGTAATTATTAAATATATTTGCGCACTGAACCGGTTCGCTCTCTGGATCGATTTTTCTTTCCTCGTACTTTATGCATTGTATTTTTGACTGACTGCTTGGTTTGTCTATAATGTTGTTTATTACCCGCCAGTTTTGTTTTAAGTTACCTGAATTATGCTGCATTTGTTGTCTATAATATTGGTCTTTTTTAAATCTCAATAATTTGGTTAATTTGTTTCTATATTGGATGTAGCGGCTTTTTAGTGCAGTATTATTTGGGTAGATTTTTGTTCTATAAAATAAAGTTTGTTTATGTCTAACAGATATTAATAAACCAGTCGTTATCCATGGCTTAAGACACTTATTTTTGGGAGTGGTATTTACTTTCGTTTCTTTAGTGCTTGATGTGATATGTGTTGATAGGATCGTCTCAAATAATTCAGCACACTTGTCGCTATTTCTTGATTCATATATATCACTCCACGATTCCAGTAACATTTTATGCTTTAACAACCCAAAATCTATACGTTTAGACACTTTATTTAGAGGTTTTCTAGAGTTTTGCACAAAAGAATCCTCGCTGTTTGAGGGTAGTGAATGCATCAATAGACACATGAAATGATCTGTTATGTCAGTTCTGAGGATGATAGAGGTAAAGTCAGACACACGATTAGAGTTGCACCACATATGGTCCAAACATGAGGGCTTCTGGTTAGGAACATCTCTCGTGAAGCCATTAATAAACGACTTAAAATTATATTCCGTCATAAGGTTAATGTATTCATCTCTGATATTTTTCATGGAACTATTGTTCGATATGTCTAAATTGATGTCTCCCACTATTATACAATTACCGCTTCGTGTATCCCGCAATATAGTCTCCAGCGCCTGCAAGAATGTGATCACATCAGATGAATGAGTTCGGTAGAAACATATGATATCATATTTTACATTTTTATTCAATTCATTCGAAATAATTAATCTAACACAATTAACTTTGTCCATCGGAATCTCCGTCGCATTTTCGATCTTATAACCATTTCGTATAAATATCATAATCCCTGAGCAATTGTTTATGAATTTTTTTGTTACAATGCACTTTTTATACTCGGGTATACTGAAATTAAAATCTTCATTCGAATGTGTTTCTGTTAACACTATAACAGCCGGTCTCAAAGTGAGACTATTAATATGCAAAAGTAGTTGTTCGAAGTTTTTATAAACACTTCTTATGTTCATATGCATGATTAGAAGTTCACCTCCAAGAATCTTAGACATAGTCTTGTTACAGTTCTCTATGGTATCACATACGCTTTCATTCACTGAGTAACTTTCGTCAATACATTTCGATAAGAAATCAACCATATTAAAAAAGAAATTGTTATTATTATTTTACTTCACTATTATTTTAATAACTGTAGTCGATTCTTTGTCTTGCTATAGTTTCCATCTTCTGTCTATATTTGCACTCGTGGTGATTTGCTCTATGATTTGTTGGAAAATTAACCTTATTTTTATCATTATATTTAACGCAGTTTATACATCTGATTTTATCTTCCTTACATTCGTTTCCTTTGTGATTACCAGAGCATTGCATGCATATAGGTTTCTCTGCAATCTGCAAACATCGAACGCTAGTGTGGCCGTAACCGAGGCAATGGTAACATTGCGTTAGCGGGTTACTATCCTCCACATTTATCCTGCTGAATTCCAAATTGATTTTATATTTTCTCAACAAAGCTTCCCTCATTTGTCCACTTGTTTCGACGATGTAATTTACGATTCCCGGAATTTTTCTGTGTTTTAAAACTTTTCTCACTACAAGAGAGTTTTTTGTTTCATTCATTTCAAATGTCAGTTTTATATCTTCGTTCTGTGCTAGGATGACTTCTTGAAAACGTTCGGGATTGAAATCTTGTTGGATGCCTCTAAAAAATAAACACGGCTTCCTTTTTTCAATTTCCTTGGCTTTAATACCTTTTCCATGTTTATTTATCTCGTGAGTAAGTGTTTGAACGTCCTCCCTTTTTGGACAAGTTATGATAATTCTATTTTTAGTTGTTTTTTTGAACTTGCTCACACCGATTCCCAATTTTGCTACATTGATGCTTTTCTTAATACTTTTCTCCAGTTGTTCGTGGTTTGTCTGTTCGTCTTCCGCCTCTATAATTGTGCTAAAATGTTCTTGGATGTTGTCTGCTCTAGAGGGTGCATACTGCAGAATTTGAGAGTATAGTGGCTTTTCCTTATTTTTCTCAATATTATTTGTTGCCATTATTATGGCGATGTGGCCCAACATTTCGCTCAATATGTTGGTTTCTTTAGTCACTCTCAAATGGGCATCCTTAGTTATTTTTGAACCCTGTTCCGATATCACGGATATTATTTCATTAATACTCTTACGCGCTGACCGTAGGAGAGAGTGTGGATTGCACTCCTCCGTCGCGTCCATATTGGTAGCCGGCACTTTATGTGTTTTTGTTGTTTTTATCGAACGCAAGTAACAGTAGACGCAGTGCACTTATTCGCTACGCGAATAATACTGATAGGTATTCAATGTTTACCTACCCCCTACTGCGTGAGGAGATAGCGTAGCTAAGAATAAACTACCCTTAATAGGTAGGTACATAATATATTTATTGTAGATTCCTACCTATTGTTTTTTTTAAGTTAATTCTTTGAAAATCTACTAGGTACCTACAACAAAATCTGTCCACCTTAGTAAGTAGGTAGGTACACGTGTTTATACCTGGGAACAGTTGTTTTTTGTTTTGATTTTGTTAAAAACATGTGTTTTTATTTATTTACGCACGTTTAGGTACATAAAGCCAAATGCTACCCACCTTGCCTGGATCATTTTTATACCGGGAAGTATCCTATACTTACCTACCTACTCAACCCAGTCTCATTTATTACTTAGTCTCGGAATAAGTTTAAACTAAACAATCCAAAAGGTAATAAACTCGTAAGTAGAAAGGTGGGAGCAGATAATAATAATAATATAATGGGACCACAGTAGAGGTCTGATTATTCTGTTCTGATTAAGCCGGCAAATATATATATAGACGGATCAAATTACATTAGGAATACTAAACTTAATATGTATAGAACTGCCTAGGTGTACCTAGTACCTACTAACTACGCTCAAAGTTATTTTTATGTATCTAGGTACAAATTTTAATGCATTTTTTTAAGGACGTCAACGTATACCTACAATAATTCTTCCCAGCAGGATTTTAAAAGGTCCATGATTGAGCATTTGCTATCATATTGAGGGTCCGACCAGTGCGAGCAAACCTACTTGAGATTGCTTCTACTCATTCTCAGAACAAGCAGAAACTCTTTCCCCTTTTCCAATATCTGAGGCGAGTATTAGGTATTGCCCATATTTTTGTATCAATTTCACTGTCTGTATATTAATGTTAAAATAAAATAAACGACCGCATAGCCAAGGTGGTGGCTGATGGAATCCCACAAGGCAGAAGATTGCCAGGCAGACCGCCCAAGAGGTGGCAAGGCAGCTGGCAGTCGGTGTCCGCGGAAGGAATGACTCAACAAAACAGATCGCAAGTTCTAGAAGAAGAAGAAGAAATAAATAAATAAAATGGAATACACACACTTACTTGCTTACAAGTACATACATAAGTTGGTTGGTTTGGTAGAAGTCTAGCGGATAAGTCGATTTTCGTACGTGAAAGACATGAGTTCGAATCACACGTAGGTAAATAAAATAACCTTTGCTTTCTGTGATACCTATAGTAAATAAATACGTAGGTTCATTCTCGAGTTGGAATTTCGTATGGAAAAATTCTTACCTAGGTACGTGATGGGGAATCGAGCTCGGAACTCCCAAAATGGTCACCTTAGAAATCATACTTAGTATAGGTCAAGTAGGCTACGGATGTCAGTTTTTATTTTTTTATCATCATACCTACCTAGTTTGTTGTTCTTTATCTTTTAAATCCTTACGGATAAGGGTAATCTGCGAACATTAATTTACTTTTAATATATGCGAAAAGGAAGAATTGAGAAAAGTCGTGGCGGAATCAAGAGGAACCTACTGAGGCGATTGAGAGACGTGGACTCCGTTGGAGAGGAGTTTCCGTGTCTGGAATGCGGGAGGTGCTGTCTGTCGGGGATTGCTCTCCACAGCCACACCAGGTGGCACCAAAATCGAAATGATCTCCTTCTTTTTAGGTACCTTATGTTGTTTAACGGGCTGTGGGCTTGAAGTTGAAAAATACCTAGGTAGATAGGTACTTATTAATTTGCCCCCAATTTAGATGTATGTAGATTCATTCATTCATTCATTATGAACCGAATCAAATCCGAAGCAAACCCGTCCCTCACGAAACCGACCCTCTAGTTCGATCGATGCAATCAAACCAAAAAGCCGGCCCCACACAAATCAAGTCCGCCGCGGATCACCCCCAAACCAACCCGCAATGCGAGGGGCCTAAAACCCACTTAGGGGCATAGGGAGGATCAAGAGCTCTCCATTGCCCTCGAAGGCGTCCGAGGTTTATCATGCCTTTTTTGACTGGTTGAGGTTTAAGGACGTGAGGTGGTTAACCTCATGGTCCCGATATGATTTTTCGATTTCCTGCCTCTTACAGGATGCTCGAAAAACCAGCAAAAAGAGCAGAGGTGCTATTCTTAGCCGGCAACCCCACGGCAGGTGAGATTATTGTACCTAAACTTATTTTCTACCGTCACGAAATCGAATCTCCCTTTTCACCCCATTAAAGGGCATAGGGAGGCAGCGAGAAATCTCCATCATTGCGCTCGATCTTTCGAATTCTGTAGGATGACTACTTCCTCCCACACTATGTCCAAATACCTCAAATCTGCTTTGAATGAGCGAATCACGGTATGAGAGGGGACTTCCTCGTCTTCAGAACCCGCCTCTCCTCGGACAACTGTCATTCAGCAACCTTAACACATGTCCCAGCCAAGTCCATAATATCCTATCACCAGTTTTTCTACCGATACATCTTCCGAATAACACGGAATGTAGTGTAGAACCAAAATTCTCAAAACGAATGGATAATAAAAATATTAATAGACTAATTTGTTATCTGTATGTGACATGGTAAAAGACGGGCAATTATTTTAAAACATAAATTATTGTGTCTATATAAATAATTTTCATTTTTTTAACTTTTTATCAACAAAACATTGTATCCCGATCTCGGGATAGTACCTACCGGTTTTTTTACAAATCCAAGTACCTACTTACCTAGCCCTACCTAGTCTATCTATATCTTATAAAAATTTACTTTACAATTAAAGTTAAAGTACCTACCTAATAGTCCAGGTGACAGGTTGAATATTTTCAAACCAATTGAGACAGTTTGGTTAACTAAATAAATAGGTACCTACTTAATGACCAAAAATATAGATACATACTTACACCAGGTACCCAATGGTAGGTACCCATTTATACTGATTTCAATTTTGTCATGTTTATAATCGGAAATGCTTCGGCTTATACTTAGTTAAAGCAATTCCATTTTTTTTATCTTTTCTACGTGCTTAGGTCCGTCGTAAAACAAAATTTAACGATCTATAATAAAACTTTAGATCATCAATATGACGATAATATAATAATAATCAGTTGCGTAGATCGCGTGGATCTTCAGATGTTTTCGCTACATAAATCATAACATCTTTCCGTTAACTTAATAACTGGGTATTCGTATTTTTATGTATTTCTTTCAATATTTGAAGCCAATATTGAAGATTTTCTACACACATTGTAGTAATATTTGTTCAAAGCCTGCCTCCGACAACGCTGGAGAGGTAAAAACCTGGATCAATGGAGCCTAATGGTGAATAATTTCTATAATGTAAAATGATTATTCTAAACCAGCTTCTTATACAAAATACGAGGGTTATAACATAAAAGACAAAACATTGTGAAGTTAGTGGTGTGACAAAGATGCGATAGACAAAACATTGTGGGAAATGGAAAGGAATGAGAATGTTGAATGGAAGTTAGTGTTGTGACAAAGATGCGAAAGACAAAACATTGTGGGATATGGAAAGGAATGAGAATGTTGAATGGAAGTTAGTGTTGTGACAAAGATGCGAAAGACAAAACATTGTGGGATATGGAAAGGAATGAGAATGTTGAATGGAAGTTAGTGTTGTGACAAAGATGCGATAGACAAAACAATGTGGTAAATGGAAAGGAATGAGAATATTGAATGGAAGTTAGTGTTGTGACAAAGATGCGATAGACAAAACATTGTGGGATATGGAAAGGAATGAGAATGTTGAATGGAAGTTAGTGTTGTGACAAAGATGCGATAGACAAAACATTGTGGGATATGGAAAGGAATGAGAATGTTGAATGGAAGTTAGTGTTGTGACAAAGATGCGATAGACAAAACATTGTGGGATATGGAAAGGAATGAGAATGTTGAATGGAAGTTAGTGTTGTGACAAAGATGCGATAGACAAAACAATGTGGTAAATGGAAAGGAATGAGAATATTGAATGGAAGTTAGTGTTGTGACAAAGATGCGATAGACAAAACATTGTGGGAAATGGAAAGGAATGAGAATGTTGAATGGAAGTTAGTGTTGTGACAAAGATGCGAAAGACAAAACATTGTGGGATATGGAAAGGAATGAGAATGTTGAATGGAAGTTAGTGTTGTGACAAAGATGCGAAAGACAAAACATTGTGGGATATGGAAAGGAATGAGAATGTTGAATGGAAGTTAGTGTTGTGACAAAGATGCGATAGACAAAACAATGTGGTAAATGGAAAGGAATGAGAATATTGAATGGAAGTTAGTGTTGTGACAAAGATGCGATAGACAAAACAATGTGGTAAATGGAAAGGAATGAGAATATTGAATGGAAGTTAGTGTTGTGACAAAGATGCGATAGACAAAACATTGTGGGATATGGAAAGGAATGAGAATGTTGAATGGAAGTTAGTGTTGTGACAAAGATGCGATAGACAAAACAATGTGGTAAATGGAAAGGAATGAGAATGTTGAATGGAAGTTAGTGTTGTGACAAAGATGCGAAAGACAAAACATTGTGGGATATGGAAAGGAATTCGAATGTTGAATGGAAGTTAGTGTTGTGACAAAGATGCGATAGACAAAACAATGTGGTAAATGGAAAGGAATGAGAATGTTGAATGGAAGTTAGTGTTGTGACAAAGATGCGAAAGACAAAACATTGTGGGATATGGAAAGGAATAAGAATGTTGTATGAATGTTAGTGTTACGACAATGGTACGAAAGTCAATAGGTTGAGATGGTTTGGGCATGTGGAAAGAATAGATTGACAAAGAAAATTTATAAGGCTGAAAGAAAAGGTGCAAAGGCCATGGCCGACCCAGAATGACTAGATCGAACACATCGATTCTGTCCTCAAGGAAGGTCAGGTCAGAAGTAGGTAAGAGAAATGGGAGAGGTTGTATGTCAGTGAAAGACGCGAAAGAATAAGTGTGCTTGGTTAGAAAAGAGTGAAGGTCTGTTCTCTCTGCCTACCCCTTACGGGACACGGCGTGATGGATAGTAAACAAAATTGGTTGGTAGACTAGCTGTTACAACGCCGTCTTTCGTACTGTTTCGTTTCGGAGGTCGTGGGTTCGTTCCCAGGTGCCGACCATCTTCCTCTTTCACGACACAAGCTTTTAGTAGCTTAGGTACTGTGAAAGAGACAAAGGGCGTATAGGTATTTGTGTTCACTTTGAGTGAGCACAGATTCATTTAAAATAAATATTAATATAGGTAAGGTATTCGATAGGTACCAATCCAAAAAGACAGATTTTAAATTTTAAGATGATTTTTACGATATTTTTTATCTCCATTTTATTACCTACCTACCGGGAAAGAATATCTTCTCGGCCATATTGGGTGTCTTTATGCGCCGCCTGCCGACGGCTTTCGGTCATGTTTACGAAGCCATCATGCGTGTCAAGTAAGTTACAGACATCAGACTTCGTGATAAGGGTTATGAATCTCTACCTGGAAATCAGACCTCTTTTTTCTGTGGGAGTGGATACGGGTTTTATATGGTTTTATTCGTCCAACTATCTATAATATTTTATTCTGTCCGTTTTTTATCACCTATTTCTCAGAACTCTTCCAAGTGTGTTTGGGTTCTTAGATAAGCACTGTAAGAATAGATAATATAAATAATTGTATTTTTTTTTCAATATATAGAGCTCTAATGTAATATATAACTGCTGATAAGGATTATACGTATGTACCTACAAGATAACTTTAGATATTACATAATATGTATGTGACTGAGAAATGTTTGTATGTAATAGAGGTACCTACCTACCTAATCTAAAAAATATATCATCTACCTAAATTGTTTTTGACATTTCATTGATTCGAGGTTGTTCGTAGACCAGTAGTAAGTATCAATCGACGGCTTCTGTAGGGTCGTGGGTTCGAATCCCGGTGCCGACCATTTCTACAAAGTCCTTGCTTAGTGTGAAAGATGTCAAATGTGTATTTGTGCATGTTCACACCGGTTTTTTCTATAATTTAACGGTTTTCTGTGGTTCTTAATATCACTGGGTTCTTACTATGCATGAATATTGATTTCGAATTTGTAATTTAGGTAGGTACACAAGAATACGATTTAAATATGTTTGAATAGGTATTAAAAATATGTCTGAAAGCTTGAAATAAATTCTATCAAAAATCTGAGTAGGTATCAACCTACCAATGTTTTGAAACTCAATGTATATCAAGTAGGTAACTAAATAGAAATATTTTTATTAGGTACCTATGCAATTTTTATAGGTAGATAGCGCTAATTGTAGTCAGTAGGTAAATCCGTTACATACTAACTTTAATATAATATTTATGCTAACAATTTTTCGATTTACTATCAGTTATTGGAGAAGAATCCAATAAACCAAAAATGATAAAAAATCTGTTCTGCCGATCTCGTGTTATGAGTTATCGCACTTCCGGACTTTCTTTTATATTATATAAGCTAAGGATGAATGAATAAAGGCCTATATTATGCATGGTGTTGACACAAGGATAGATGGAACAGGAATGTATAAAACAGTGATATACATATACATATGTACCTATGTATAATATATAAAATTCCAAAAATGACAGGCAGAATAAGTAGGTAGGTACATGTAGGTGTATATATAGGTAGAGGAACAAAAGAGACCCACCACCTTTAGACAAGTTGATAAACAAAAGCATATCGCACAATATGGTTTTCATGTGTTTCAGGGACCCTTTGAACACTTGTGTGGGTCCCGCAAGGGATCTAAAAATAAACAAAAATCTTAACTCTCCGCCATTGTTGCCCCTAAGACAATAAGGCCCGACCCACATACACACTACACAGACACGGTGTTCACCTTTTATTTTAAAAGTTTGCTGCAGCCCGTTGTGCGCACACTTGTATCTATACATAGATATATATATCTTCTTGTAATCACTGTTATTCAGGTCTCTCTAATGCAGTGGGTTCCTAGGGAATGGTCCGTCATCTGACAAGACGGTGTCTTTCAAAATTATATGACAATGTTTTTTGTTACTACGGAAACAATATTCACCGCTGTTTATAGTAGCGGCGTATCCGTAGGAACTCAGACCATAAGTATCTCTTGCTACTCCCGAAACAGTAACTCAATGTTCGTTGCTTGAATACGACTTGTGCTAGCAAAAATAGCTAATACCTACTTGCATTTATACCTAAATCATTTTTTAATAATGTAGACCTGAATAACTCTTCCCTTACGGTTTTCAGGCCAAACGTAAGAGCACACCTGACGTCATAGCAATAACTTCTTGCTCTTCCTTGTCCCTCACCCTTATCCTTCTTCCCATTATCCCCAGCAGAGCCTGCACATATTGTTAGTTAATTTTATTTCTTCTTCTTTTTTGTTTATCTTACTTTTAACCTACTCGCTGTTAATGTTATGGCTATTCAGAACAGCATTGTTTTCCGTTAAAAAGTATCTCATCAGTTTCCTATGATAATATGATTTCTTATATACTTAGTAGGTATATTGATCTGTAGAGCATTACGTTCGAAGGCATCGTCTTTTATCCTCTCGTTGCCATCTTTGGTTCACATGCCTGAGGGTTCTTAACGGTGATTCTTATACTAATCGGACAATCCGGGAAAAAGCAATGTTTCTGGTCTAATGCAACTTAAACGACATTAAAAAATGTAGCTAAGTGTAAACCTGTAGCCCTAGTATAAGTTTTCGATGATCGAACATCGAAACGGTCATCGAAAGAGTTTCGAAAATTTTCCATACAAAAATGATCGAACGATTCGATCGTTTGATTTTAGAACACTACCTAATTGCACGTTTAAGCGCTTATTAGCGTGCAACAAGCTTTCTATAAAACTCGTACTAGCTCCACTGCTGGCTTTTTCGAAGCTCCAAGTCCAAACCCAGGTAGACCTTTTAAAATAATTATTATTATGCAAAAGCAAAAATATATTTTTAATGTATTGATGCAAAATTCAAAAGAGTGTCACAAACTAAAATCGTAACACACAGATAATGCACTGACTTTCATTATAACGGTAGATTAAATAGTTATCTGTCAAATATAATAATAGTTGAGAAGGCATCACACGATGATTTTTTCTGAAAACATCCCAAGTCTCCTTGTCCCTTACTGAGTTGCCCTGTGCTTTGGAAAAAAAAACATTAGGTACCTATTATTGTATGGTGTATTCGTACTTCTAAGTATGGGACCATGAGCATATTATGTATGAACAGGTTTAAAATTTCAAAACACTTGGTGGATACATACAATATTTTTTTTGTATATTTTTTGACCTCCCATTAGGTAGGCACTTGGTTGTCGGTAGGCACCGCAAAAACAAGTATAACCACACAATATACAATTAATTTTAACCTGCATATTGAGGAGATTGTCAGCAGGGCTATGAGGTGCTTGGGCTTTGTTTTCAGGTTGGCAAACGATTTAAATCAAATTAAGTCTTACAGGCTTCTTTATGTATCCCTCATAAGGCCTTTATTAGAATATCATACTATTATATGGTCTCCTTGCTATGCAATCCACAATAAGAGCATAGAGAGGGTCTAGAGGAAGTTCTAGAGGCTTGTCAATTACAAAAAGGGTATCCCAATAGAGAACATTGACTATGCCGGCCTGATGAGCGAGCTCGGCCTTCTTAGTTTGCAGAGCAGAATAACAATGTTTAATCTCTGCTTCTTGCACAAGCTGCTGAACGGGACCATAGATTCCCCCAGTTTAAGGTTCCTGTTAGGCCCACCAGAAACGCTGTGACATTTCATGAGACTTATACTCGAAGCATTTACCTATACTACTCACCTCTTGTAAGGATTCACAGACTGTGAAACCTGGTGGGTGATCGGACTGATATCTTTGCTGACAGTCTCCAAGTGTTTAAAAATGACATATTAAATTACTTGAAACAGAATGATTAACTGACATTGGGGAATCGATTTTCGAGTCTTGGCGGTTGGTTTGTTGATTTATGCAAAATCCTAAACCAACACATGTATCATTTTGAGATGTATCATTGTGTTTTTTGTTATGGTTCTATGGAGAGATCTGGGGAAATATTTATTAATTATTGTGTTGTTAATTTGATTTTGATTATTGTTGTATTGTTGTTGAGCCACTGTTCGTTTAATGATCGATGTGAATTTTATTCAAAACTAGCTGACCCATCGAACTTCGTCTCGCCTTCAATCAAAAGTCAATAAAATATTGCTGGGTAACATAACATAGCTAACATACATTACTACAATTTGTAAAAAAAATCAAAAGTTATGTGGTAATTATGAATCAGTTATTTCAAAATCACCAAAACTCCCCCGTTCCATACTAACTTTAATATTATATTATTTCATACTATTTTCCATCCATTTTTAGATTTTTTAATAGTTGTTATAATAATATGTTATCCGTAGCGAAGAAGAATCTAATAAACTAAACACGATAAAAATCTGTTCAGCCGATCTCGAGTTATAAGTGTTCGCTTTAACACCACTTTTTTAAAATTATAGATGTGAACAAAAATTATAAAAAAGCTTGAAAAGTACCATCAAAAACGATATTTTTAATTTCAATCATTATTATACCACCATCTGTAGAAACTAAGGGAAAACATTGAATGTTTCTATCAAAATATTAATCCACCAGACATCTCCCTATTTCCCTCAACAGATGTCGGTGGCGGTACCGATACCGAACCCGTTCCATACAAACTTTAATATTGTATTTTACATAAGTTCTTATCAATTTATTCAACTTTTTTTTTAAATGAATCTGTGCTCACTCAAAGTGAACACAAATACACTTTTGACATCTTTCACACTAAGCAAATGCTTGTGTCGTGAAAGTAGAAAATGGTCGGCACGGCCGGGATTTGAACCCACGACCTCCGCACGAAACAGTGCGAAAGCCGGCGTCGTAACCAACCGTTATCCGGAGCGGAGAAGAATCCAATAAATCAAACATTGGAACAATCTGTTTAGCGGATCTCGAGTTATAAGTGTTCGCACTAACCCGACTTTAATTTATATTAGAGATGTTATCGATCCCACAAATTATTAGAATAAATTCGAAAATGAAAAAAAAATGTTTTTATTAGCTCTTTGATGGCCAAAATAGGGATTAAGTTACTGAAAAAACATAATTTCATTTAAAATATTAACGTACCTATATCTAGAATAGATAGATTCTTCAAACATGCGATTATTTTGTTATTCTCAGAAATATTGTCAATGTTTAAATTTTTATGTAGGTACCTAATATGTTTTTGTAAAAGCAACCTTGTTGCGTGGAATCAATAAATAAAAAAAAAATAAAATTATAACCTAACAAAATCTCTGTAAGTTTACAAAATATTTGTAGAACATACCTAATAAATATATATTTCAAGTTAAAATAAATACCTACATTTCCAAAATTTTCTCGAATCGAAAATAGAATTCATATTTAAAAAAAAAACTCGTTAAAAATAGAGAAAACATCGATGTTTTTATCCGATGCATCGGATAACATTGATGTATAGTTCCAATGCAACGCGCATCGATGTATTACTTTATCTAAATAGCCAACCGTACTTTGTACGTACCTACCTATATCTTTCTCTCAATATAAAGAAAAAACCTTAACATAATACCTGCTTAGAAAAAGAACGACAATTTTATGACGTTTTAATCAAAAACACAAACGATTCTTAGGTATTATGTACGCTCTTTAGAAATAAAATCACCCTTTTTACGAACGTAGTTGTTTTACTCGATCTTGTTTTGACATATAAAAGTTGAAATGGGAGTAAAAAACTAAAAACATTAATTAAAACAGAAATATAGTATCTAGAAAGCCCCTGTTTTCATCTAAACCATCCTTGGGTAACCCTCGACATCTCCATTTTTTTTCATCGAAATCCGTCCAGTAATAAAAGATGAGTTAGGTAACAAAGAAAACGGCTAGATTTTTATAGAGTAAGAAAGATTTCGTGGAATTTTAAATGGACCGCAAAGAAATCTCTAAAAATCTTTGTAGGCTCTTTTCTCGATACATTTAGTATGCATATAAAACGTTCTTCCATGCGATACGTCGATTGACGATCATCGTAGCAAATAGTTGTCCGCATTTTTAAGAATTATCAAACTAAAAGTATGCGTGTATATTCGAGCTAACCTCTTGTTAGTTTCCTCACCTAATATTTACTCAGTGAAATTAGGCAAATTATTGCCATACTGAAGTGATAAAGTTTTCAAAAAAATATTTTCTTGATCATATCATATTGTTTTAATACGCAATTATCGAATATTGTGTACCTATCTTGATAAAGGTACCTATGTTTGTTTCGAAACTTGATGGTTGCTTACCTACGTAAATAAAATTGCGCTGTCAAGAAATTTATCACAGAAAGGAATAACCGTTCCATACAAAATGTATGGGTATTTTATTTTCTTAATATTTTCATTCCTTATCAATTTTTTAATAGCTAGTAGCCTATTCGAGACGGAGACGAATACAACAAATCAAAAACCATGAAAATCGGTCCAGCCGAAGTGCCCGTTAATATGTGCACAATGTGCACTGCGCACCCGTAAAGCATTACAAAATTAATTCGATAGAGTTAAGCTTATAAAATAATAACATTAAAATATTTCTGAAACATCCATATGTCGCCAGACGTCGCCAAAATTGGTCGGGGGGAGCCAAGAAAATATTTAGGCGATATTTTTGTATTAAAGTAAGAAATAAGTAAAAAAAAAAAAAGTAAAAAAAACAAAAAAATGAAAAGATATAATTACCTACTACTTAAAAATTAGAAAGTCATTAAAATTAATATGACATTATAAATCCATTTTTCTAGAAATCTATGGTACATTGGAAGCAGAAGAAGAAGGTTGTGGCATTGGATCACTTATAAAAGCATATTATATTCATTTTTAGTTTATGTTTTTTCGTTTCCGCGTTTTTTTTATATTGCTCACTTTGGCTTCTATCAAAATACTACAACCGAAACCGAAAAGCACCATGGACCTAAAAGGCGCTAGAAAATTCGCTAGAATATTTTGTCGCTTAATGAAAATGAAAAGTCGTTTTCCATGTCCAAAAGTCGCTAGATTTGGCGACAAATTCGCCAAGGTGGCAATACTGCCGATAATATTGTTGACTTTTTATGATAACGTTCGAATCGGAGGAGTAAGTGGGATGGGCTACTGTAAGAGCGTATGCGAGAATGAGAGGGAACTACCCGCGATGTCGTCGGCGCGTCCCAGGTAACCTTTCCATACAAACTCAAATGTTATATTTTACATCACTTCTCAACCATTTTTTTAACTTTTTATTAGTTATTCTGTTATCCGGAGTGGAGAAGAATCCAATAAATCAAACATCAGAAGAATCTGTTGAGCCAATCTCGAGTTATAAGTGTTCGCACTAACCCCACTTTCATTTATATAGTAGATGACTAAAATGTAAAAAATATGGACATAAAATTTCTTCATATTGTATTTTTTTTTGTAATTATTATAAGTATGTAACATTGTAATTGGCGTTTTTCGCCGTATATTTTATAAATAAATGAATAAAAATTTTCATTAGATGTCTCCTGTTTTACAAAAAAGTAGAAACTGAACACAAAAATACTTTTCACAAATCGCAGGTAAATGAAATAAAAAATGTTGTAAAGATTCTTCTGTAAAAATTGTATAATTTCGTCATAATGATTGAAAACATCAAACTATAATTAAAATTTTCTATCACGATGGATGCCCTCCGTTTTTGGAGTGTGAAGATTGTGATAAGCAAAAAGCAGCGAAAAGTTATAATATAATACTTACCTATCGATTAATGCCTAAAGAACATGAGTTGTGACAATAATACATACCTATAGTAATATTGGATTAGGTATAGGTACCTACCTCCCATAATGTACCCATTGTCTATAGTATCATCTCTCCTTCGAAGGGAAAAGAATGTTAAAAAATAATTAAAACGTATCTAGAGATGGCGCTGATGGATGAACAAGGATTAATTGCTTTAATCTCGAAGACGCGCTGCCAGGAGTCGGGCCCCATGGGAAGATAAGAAGGAACCCTGGATCACACACCCATAACGTCACTCTACACTCTACCTACACCATGACGTTTCCCATACTAGATCTTATTGGGAAAATAATGGGGCTAGTTTAAATTGGCATATTTTTACCTAACAAAATGTTTGATACATTTTTCAAATTATGTAACACAAAATAAATAATGACTCTAACAATTCAATACTGATGTTCGATTTTTAAATGGAACAAACCACTACGGACCGTCTTCTAAGGTTATTGCGAAGGCTGGCTTATTGTGATCCAGGTGATAGCTACATAATTTAGAACATTAATTTAGATAAAATAATTTAATAGAAAAATACGTACCTACCTACTTGTTTTAAAACGACACTTTTTTATTTATTTATTGACATGAAAAGTTTTAACAAAAATTATACATATATGTATATAGGTATAACTAATTACAAATATAAATATAAAAAGGTAGGTAAGTATAAACAATGAACAAGGCGAACACAAACGAATATGCCAATAAATAAATAAATAAAATTTGTAAGCCGCTCATGTCCAATATGACACAAATTTAATGTGAAGAACTGTCTAAAGAACGTCACATTTGGTCTATAGTATTCTAGAATCTAGAGTTAGACTGATGGGCGACATCGTCAAGATTGCGGTCGGTTGGAAAAAGATTGCCTCAGGCATTAGGTTCCAGAGGAGCAGTAATTCTCTTCGGTGTTATCATTATCAAATAAGTAGTTTTAAAGAAGAAAATGTGTTCCATTTATCTATCTACAGTTGGGACATTTCTGAAAAACTGACATGATTTTGGTCGACATCTATGAAATTAACTTTACCAGTATGCTCGACCTTTATATATCTCTCCAGAAAACAAAATTTGTACCAATATCATTATTCCAATAAGAATAGCCAAGTTTAATGTGTTACACTGAACTCATTTGTCATATGAAACTTGCCTAATAGGCAACACCTAGGTACCTGTCCAAACACTTGAACAAAAAGATTAAACAGTGCGCACACACCGATGGGTAACGTGACTGAAATTAGGTACCTATATCTAGCAACCAGTTCTTATGGCTGTAATCAAACTAACACCACGGAACATGTGGTCCGTATAAACACCATACGAGATTTATTTCTATGGGAATCTTATAAGATTACCATAGAGAAGTTCATGGGGACTTACTTTCTTGTTATAGAGTTCATAAATCATCGCGCGTGAGAGATGGGGTGAAATTATAGTGCTATTGGTTTATCAAAAAACTATAAACCACCATATTTTTTTTCTTTATATAAGTAGGTACTTAATTTACCTGCCATAGGTAGATACTATACGTAGTTACCTACATCTTCTTCTTCTTCTTAGCAGCAGCCTTTACCATCCACTGGATGATGGCCTCTCTCAAGTGTAGATATTATGTGTCCATAAATTTCTGAGCTGAATGTGAAATATTCGATGGCTGATTATTACAAAGTCATGCTTTCTGACGTCTTTCCACGTTAGCCTATGGGTCTGCACTTTGGGTGAGCCCAGATTCATTAAATAAAACATTTGTATTGATGTAAGTAGTAAGACCTACTTATGTAGGTACTTACTTTTACTTTACAAAAACCCTTTTTTCATAATAATATTTTTGTCTATAGTTTATTCAACGTTATGAAAACGGTTCCAAAACAAAAATTTGACAAGTGTGTATATTTGAAAAAAAAAACAAAAAATGAATGACATCTTAGATTTGTTTTCGTATATTTTGGAATTATCCGCGAATATTTTTTCATAGAAGAATTTAGAAATTTCCACAAATTTGAACATGGCAGAATCGAACATTCCAAAATCCACCAGTACGACAAGTATGTTGCGTTTTTTGATTTTTACATTGCTGTTTGCCCTTGTTTTTTACGTCAAAATGACCCCACACAGAGGGGACAACTTGTGCTATGTCTGAGCGTCGTTTTGTTTTGTAAAAAAGTGAGTGTTTTCAAAATTACGAGTCGAAAGTCCACCAATAATGCACCCAAGGTAATGTTAACCTTAAAAAATGTTATCAACAATTTAGCAGTTGTTTTATTTTGATGATAAATTAGAAAAAATGCATGTTATAGAAAGTTTGCTTCATTCATACCTTTATCATATTTCTGTAGATATTACTTGATTTTATTATTGAAGGAGTTCGTACACTGTGGATATCTCTTGTTGCTTTCAAATTTACCTACGCTTATAATACCTTAGCGTTTAAATGGCTTCACGAGTAAAATAGGTCCATTCAAATCGTGGTGACGTCATTCGGGGATGTTGTCAAATCATCTAACCTATCCAAATTGACCAAATAAACGACAATGACCAGCAAAATCGTCATTTTCCAAACAAAAACACAAAGTTGAGAATAAAATAAAATAAAATGTCACTCCAAGCGAGGAAATGATTATAAGAAAAAAAAGTTGCCTAATTTTAAATTAATTTTTATTGAAAATTGGTTGATTAAATACTTCATATGTTATCAAATCAATCAATAACATGCTTATTTACCAATCTGGTCAAAAGCTTAATAATTGCCAAAAGCTTCACACATCTAGCCATCAAATCTTGAAGGCTTCCATCGCAGTGCTGGGTTATCGGGTAGAAGGTTCAAATCCCGCTACAGTTATGGGGTTATTCAACTTAATAACTTGTTGAAGATTTTCATTATGGTTGGGTATTTATTTTGAAATTGGACCCCATAATGGAAATACCTTACTTATATGAGTACCTACTTCTTCTTCTTCTTCCTCTTTGTTTAGATCTAAGATCTGTTTAGGAAGTGCTCAAATCGGGCTCCTGTGACGATGAAGTCCAGCTTTCTCTCCATCTCTTTGGGGGGCGTCCTGGTGGCCGGCGTCCATCTGGTATCCCTTGCATCACGACCTTGGCAATTCTGTTTTCTTCCATCCTTCCGACATGGTCCCTCCAGAACCTTCTTCTCTGTCTACTCCATCTTACGATGTCGTCGACATTGCAGGTTCTTCTTATCTCATCATTGGGGACTCTGTCTCTTAGGGATCTCCCTGCTATGGGTCGCAACGTTTTCATTTCGGACGTTCTAAGAAGCTGTTTTGTTCGTACGGTGTCAGCTCTAGCTTCAATCCCATATGTCATAATTGGTCGCACGCACGTCTTATATATTCTGACTTTGCTCTCCACTAGCATGTGTTTGTTTGCCCAAACAGTGTCCCTAAGGCAGCCGGCGATAACCGCTGCTTTGTTAGTCTGCTCTTTGACTTCATTGTACAGATCGCTGCAGCTGGCTATCTCCACGCCCAGGTATTTGAACTTCATGACCTGTTCTATAGGCTTGTTGTCTACAACTAGTTTACATCTGAGAGGCTGTCTGGATGTTGTTAGACATTTTGTTTTTTCAACAGATATTGTCATATTGTATCTCAAAGATGTAAGGTGGAACATATGTAGCATTCGTTGCAGATCATCTTCACTCTCTGCGAGTATTTTAGCATCGTCAGCATAGCATATGACATTTATAATTTTTTCCCCTATCTTATAGCCGAGACCAAGAGATGTTACCTCTTCTATGATTTCATCCATTATAAGGTTAAAGAGGAAAGGGCTGAGGCTGTCACCTTGTCTGATGCCCGTTGCTGTGGGTATTTCCTTAGATAGTTCCCCGTCCACCCTAATTCTGGTTTTGCCGTTAGTATTGAGGTCCTTTATTATTTTTATGATAGATGGTGATACACACTTTTCCAGAAGAATATCAATTATGTCCTTTAGTAGTACCTTATCGAAGGCCTTGGTCAAGTCCACAAAGCAAATATAAGCAGGTTTGTTATATTCTATGGATTTTTCCTTAATCTGCCGTATAATAAATATAGCGTCAGTGGTGGATCTATTCTTCCTGAACCCCTGTTGCTCTTCTTTGTTGGTGATAGTGCGTTCTAACCTTTTCTTGAGAATTGCTGTTAACAGCTTCAAAACAGAGCTCAAGAGTGTGATCCCTCTATAGTTCTCGGGGTTATGTTTACTTCCTTTCTTAAATATAGGTACCGTTATACTTGTGTGCCATTCTAGAGGTATTACGCAATTGTTGAGGATTATATTGAACAATTTGTGTATTTCCACAACCAAATTCTGTCCCGCATATTTTATCATCTCGTTTGATATATCATCCACACCAGGGGATTTGCGATTTTTCAGGCTTTTTACCTCTGCAGCAACTTCCGTTATTGTCAGTGTGTCTGGTGAAATCACCTCTATATTTTGGTAATCTTGTGGTATTTGGTCATCCTTATATAGGTTTTCAAAATATTTCTCCCAATCCTCCATTGTTATTTTGTTGGTCTGTATATATTCGTTTACTGGTTTCTTTTGATTTTTTAGCATTTTCCAAACTTTTCTCTGTGAGCCATACAGATCATGTTCCATATCTTTAGTGAATTTAATCCAAAAATCTTTCTTTATCCTGTCTATGTCACTGTTTACCCGATTTCTTATCAACTTATATCTATTATATTCCTCCGGTGTTGGGTTGCTTCTGTAATTTAAGTAGCTTTGTTTTTTCTCTAGTGCTAGTGTTTTAATTTCGTCACAGAACCATGGCTTCCCGTTGTTGGTTCCATGGATGTTTATTTTTCTTTTTCCGAAAGCTTCAGAAGCTGCATTACATATGTTTGACTTAAGTTTATGCCAGGCAGTTCCAGCGTCGTCAGTTTGTGGGTCAATTAGGTTTGAACATATATTTTCATTTATTCCACCTCTGTAAAGGTATTGTGTACTTTCATTTTCAAGTGATTCTATGTTATATTTTTCAACAAATTTTGGTTTTCTGGAGGATTTTGGTTTCCAAAGAAGTATCTTTAACAAAACCAGTTGGTGATCGGTTCCGATGTTCGCAGATGTTAATGCTCGCACATCCAAGATTTCAGTTGGGTGGATTGCTCTATTCGTCACAATGTAGTCGATCATCGATTTTTCGCCTCTAGTATTATTAAAAGTATACTTATGTTGTTCCTTGTGGTCGAAAAATGTATTATTTATACGAAATTCATTTCTAGCACAGAAGTCTATAAATGATTCACCATTGTTATTCGTGGTAGCTTCGTTGAATCTCTGTTTAACCCCGCTAATAACATCATCACCAACTCTAGCATTAAAATCTCCCAGAATAATTGTTTTCTGGGCAGATGGTATGCTGTCGAGTGTTCCCTGTAGGGCATCGTAAAAGTCTTCTGTCTCCTCCCTTGGCTTAGTTATATCTGGGGCGTAGATACTTATGATGTTAACTATCTTAGAGTTAAGATTGAGAGAAACCTTCAGAATTCTATCGCTGATGTATTCAATGTTATCTATATGTTGTTCGTATTTTTCGTTCATCAGAAGCGCCACCCCTGAGTGTGCTCTATATTGTCTATCCTTTCCACTATATATAAGTATGTGGTTAAGGTGTTTAGATGTTCCTTTACCCTTCTTTTTTGTTTCGGATAGTGCACAAATATCAATTTTATGATTGTTCATTTCCAATACTATCTCTTGGCTTCTTCTATTCCAGGAAGTTATATTCCAGCATGCCTATCTTGTCATTCCAATTTCTTTATACTTTTTAGATCGTTCTGTCCTTTTGCGTGCCGTGGTCGATTTGGGGATCTGTCCGGAGTCCGAGGCTTGAGCACCTTTTCTATGAGCGATGTAACCTTTTTACCTTCGGCAGGCTGCTAACCTTACCTTAGAACCCTCCTCCTTTTGCATCCGGGCTTGGGACCGGCAATGGCGGAGTACCTACTTATTAACTTATAAATAATAAATCAAATCTAGCACTCAAATTAGCACTAGAAGATGGACGAAAGCTTGTAGAGGTTTGATTACCAATTGACACATTAACAAATCAAAGACATAAATGTATGGTTAATTTTAGATTCTAGAGAGCCCTTGACATAGTATCTACTTTTTCTATTTTTTCAGAACCTTTACTTCGTAAGGAATCAAAAGTAGGCGCACAACCTTCAGGTTGCTCGATTCGGATGCCCACGAAAGATGCCAGCAAAAGCATTTCGGCCCACACACCCAGAGAAACTGGCAAAAAAGTGACGGAAAATAGAACTGGGGTTGCGGCATGTCGCAGGGCGATGACCGTCTCCGAAGCAGACGTGATAGTCGTTCAGAAGAAAGTGGAGCGCTTGATGGGCAGGAACGACATGCTGAAGAAGAAGTTGGAAACGTCACGGGAAGAGGTATGTCGAATAACGCTATTTTGACATGATTATTATGTCTGTAACGAGATCTAAGTATTAGAAGATCTAAAGGCTTACAACCTCTTTTTGCTGAGTCGAAAGAATCTCAATGTTCTCCGTTTCAATATTGGCAAATATCTGACTATTTATTTGCTATTGACGGATTCATTTCGATTAAGATTTTCTTTTCTAAAGACATCAATGATGTCAAAGAACTCCGAAAAGATTGGCTAGATGCTATTTCATTACAATAGGCATGCTTTTTGTTTCCAGGTAAAATTAAAGAAAGAACAGAATAGGAATACAACAAATGATCTAAAAGCGAGAATAAGAAACGCCAAGGAAAAGACTGCGGAAAGCATACAGGAATGTGAGGTCTTAGAAATCAGGTGGGTTAAGAGAAATAGCACTTTGCTAATAAATGCTAATAAATTCATATTTTAACATGAAATCTTTTGAAGTCGCTGATAAAGTTGAGCATAAAGCCATCCAATAACTCAACATTGACGTCCTTAACCCATTTTACTGCTGTGCCTTTGGGATACATCTTACATTCGAAGACAGGAGTTGCCGCATTTTGTTCATCAAGGGTCTATTTCTTCTGTTTTTGGATGACCAAGCGCTTTATCGGATCACCTTTTTAATCCATCTCTAAAAAATATTCGGCCAATACCTTTTCTATAGTCTGAAACCCTATAGTCTCGAAGTCTTATTCTTTACTTGTAACGTTCTACGTGTACAAACCATTATTGTTTATTGAAAACTGACTTTTCGTATTGTTTTGCTGTTTTAGAGGAAAATGTCTAGAGGATGAAATCAAAAAGAAAATAGTGGAAGTGGAAGAGAAACATAAGAATTATGAACAGGAAGAAATGGATCTTGAAAGGAAACTGATGAAAGACAAGAACGAACTGATGAGACTAGGCAGAATGATGAATACCATCTATAAAATGACCAAAGAGTTGGCTCAGGTGATGATGGGAAGGCTTAAAAAAGGTGAGAATAAAAAACAGACTCAATCTTGCATTAGTACGTATGTAAATACGTCATTCCAATCTAGACCACAGCATCCCGCAGGACAAAAGCATATTATCCTCTTCAGTATGTAGCTAAATTATTTTGGTCTATCACTCTTTTCGAGATTCGAGGTTTTTAAGGACACTCGTTTCTCGGGGCAGAGAAAACAAACCTCCCCTCTTTTTTATCCCGAAACATTTAGTTTGCTTCTTCCATCGTCATAAATTTTTCATACGACCTCTTCTATCTATCTTCTGGTCTGGCCTTTCCTGAGGATAGAATCTATGAATTCGATTGCATCCCACATCTTGTCAATTTCAGCCTTGAAATTGTTTCAATATTTCCCAACTAAACGACAATGGGGAATTTTGGAATTAAGCTCCTGGACATATTTTTATCTATCTCGAATGTCCTCTTCTGCTCTGCTAATTGCATTATTCCTTCTTTAACGTCGGCTCATCTATGTAATAATTCATAGTTTGTTCTGAGATGCTGTCAGAAAGAGTTGCCATTCGTCCAATATTTTCCGCCAAGGTGTGCAATTTTGAAATCCCGAACTTTCCCCTGTGCTCCCCTGGTCTTCCGGTATTATTAGTTTAGACTGACTTATTACCCTTGGTTGCATATTATAATCTATCTACCAAATGAATATTTACCGATGTTTTTTTTTTTTATTTATTTCAGAACGTGAGGACAATATAACATGGAGGATGTATTCTTGGGTGAAGAGCTTATGGGGGAAAAATCGGAACAGACCCCCAGTGACACCAGTTTCATGCTAAATCGGATACCACACATTTTGATAATTTTGATAAATTAATTATTTTTGACTCGTACCTATATTTTTTATTAATTTTGTGTATTTTTTGGTTAATTTTGACAATCAAAATATTTTATTTTTATTTTAAATATAATTGGGCAACAGATAATCGTTTCAAATAATTGCCGTTTTAATTTTTTGTACATGTACCTATCTAATTTTTATATAGGTACCTAAGAAAAAATAACAACTAATGACTCTAACAATTCATTACTAATGTTCGATTTTTAAATGGAACAAACCACTACGGGCTTACGACCGTCTTCTACTGTTATTTCGAAGGCTGGCTTAGTGTGATCACTTTACTTTAACAACGTTCGCCATTAGGTGGTAATATTTGTCTCTGAAACTCCTAATCATGAGAATTCTCAACATGTTCAACATGTCGAAAAATCCCATTTATGCAACAAGTAGAAATTTAATAATAGGTAAATGAAATAATACCTATAGAGATGGAAATGAATTATTGTTCTCAATAATTTTTGGCTTTGTTTACAACGCAAATGTTTTGCTGAAAGTTGAAAAGATAGATGCGATCTATCGTATAGTAGTTGAAAAAATACAATTTGACCTCTATTGGTATTTACCTACATTTTAAGGTACCTACCACCGAAGTAACTCTATTGAGAAGTAGTAACGCTAACAATACGTAGGCACCTACATAACTAATGGATATGCCTAACTGTTTAAAATTTATAATATTTAGAAGCTACCTTGTAAAATATAAATATTTATTGGATCACTTACCCCGTCTGTCAACTTGTATTAGAATCTACTTAGATTATAACAAGCCCATTTTTAAGTGTCTAGAATCTTAATTTTTCTAATAAATAAGAATTTCTGTTAATCTTTGAAAATATAATAATATTATGGCTGGTCAATTTTGGGTGAGTCTAGTTCTTGTTTGAACAAAAAGAATCTTAGACTATACGTACCTAGACGAAGTTGTCTTCTATATACATACCTAGGCGGAAAAACTTTATAGGATATGGAAAGGAATGAAAATATTAGGAAGGAATGTGGTATGGAAGTAGATAAGCGTTGTTACAAAGATGAAAATTAATAAGTTGAGATAGTTTGGGCATGTGGAAAGAATGGATGCAAACAGAATGACGAAGAGAATTCATAAGGCTGAAAGGAAATGTGTAAGAACGACCGAGAATGGCGTGGATTGGACATATCGATTCTTTCAATTTCCTTTTCACACCTTCCATCTCTGCTAAATAAACTACCTAAATAGACATACTCATCCACTTGTTCCAAGTTCTCATCATTCACTTTCACACTACATTGCGTTCTTAAATTTTCTCTTTCAAAAACAAGCACCTTTGTCTTATTGACATTCATCTTAAGACCATTCATTTCACAATTTTGATACACACGCGTCACAAGTTCTTGCAAATCACATTCGCTTTCAGCCATCAACACTAGGTCGTCTGCATACATCAGAGCGCACACATTCATTCCATTCAGATCTACACCTTCTGTACTGTTTTTTATATCACGCACGCAAAAATCAAAAAATAGATTGAACAGCCAAGGTGACATCACGCATCCCTGCCTCACCCCTCTCGTAAGACGGAACTCTCGTGACAGATGAGTATTCACCTTGACACAAGCAGAACTATCAGAGTAAAGGGAAGCAACAGCGCGTATCAGTTGCCTATCCACTCCATAAAAAGACAAAACCTCCCACAATTTCTTTCGGTCTCCTCTATCATACGCTTTCTCCAGGTCTACGAATGCACAGAAAAGCTTTTGATGTTTGTTCAATAACTTCTCCGTTACCATTCGCAGAGAGAAGATTTGGTCCGCACAACCTCTTCCATTCATAAAAGCACCTTGCGCATCCCATACCTTACTCTCAGTCACATTCCTCACTCTATCTATTAAGATCCTGCCATACATTTTCCCTACAGCGCTCAGCAAGCTAATGGCTCGATAACTGCCGCAGTCCAGCCTTGACCCCTTCCCCTTATATAGACGACGTATAACGGCCTTCCTCCAGTCTTCTGGAGTTCGTCCAGTCCTCCAGCATTGGTTGAAAAGATCCAAGCACCACTGCAGTGTCACCTCACCGCCCAACCTAATGAGTGAAAAGGAAATTGAAAGAAGGAAACTGGCTGGTAGAAGGGTTGGCGGTGCACTAAGACCTCTAATGAGAAATAAGAATGTATCTCTTAAATCCAAACAATTGATGCACAATGCAATCCTGATTCCATCAATGATATATGGGAGTGAAGCATGGACATGGACGAAAAATCTGGAAGTTGGAATAAATGCTGTAGAAATGAGATCACTGCGTAGGATATGCGGAAAGAGACTGATTGATAAGGTGAGGAATGATAGTATTAGAAAGGAATGTGGAGTGGATGTTAGTGTAGTGACTAGAATGAAAGTGAATAAATTAAGGTGGTTTGGGCATGTAGAGAGAATGAACGAAGATAGAATGACTAAAAGGATATATAAATCTGAAAGAATGGGTGCACGCAGACGAGGCCGACCTCGAATGACATGCATGGTCCGATCATATCGGTGCCGTCTTAGAGGAGGGCCAAGTCAGGAGTAAAAGGAATAGAAGGGCATGTATGCGAAATGTTATGCGTTTGGAAGAAGCGAAAGAGGTTTGTTTGGATAGGAAAGAGTGGAAATCCGTACTCTCTGCCTACCCCCTTCGGGAAACGGCGTGATGGGTAAAAAAAAAAAAAAAAAAAAAAAAAACATATCGATTCCTACCTCAAGGAAGGCCAGGTAAGAATAGGTAAGAGGAATAGGAGAGGGTGTATGAGAAATGTTATGTTGGTGGAAGAAGCGAAAAAAGTATACTCGGATAGAAAAGAGTGGAGGTCCGTTCTCTCTGCCTACCCCTTACGAGACACGGCGTGATGGGTAAAAAAATACCTCGCCACTTGTCAGTATGGCTGGCGGAATATTCTCCACTAGTCAACCTGTACCGTCCAATCTGAAAATGATTCCATCCCCGATTAGAAGGAATAAGTAGATACATTATTTTATGTGAAAAAAAAACAAAATTTCTGACGTGACCGGGATCGAACCCAGAATTTTAGGATCAGAAAGTCGGCGCCGACTTCTGATATTTCTTGTATTTCTCACCCTAACTTACATAAATCTTTTTGAATCTTGAAAAATAATACAGTACTTAGGTGAAAAGTGTATGATGGTCTCCAGGGGCGTAACGTGAGATCTCTTACATTTTATATCGAACTTCTTAACTTATACATTATGTCGTCGTGTATAAAATAAGCTGACGTACTGATGCAAGGTACGAGTAGGTATGCAGTACGTAAAATCGATGTTTTACGTGTAGTTTTTCATTTTAATATAAGACATTGGATATACCTACGCGTACCTACCTTCCTTGGTAATAATATCAGATGGTAGTATCTAAAGGCATTTTCCCTTTTTTAAGTATGAGTGTGGCGAAATATAGAATTGTATAGTGGAAATAAAATACGCACTAAACGCCAAAAATGAGTTGAGTATGAGGAAATGTTCTATAAACCATTGTCAATAGTCTAAATATTGCACTAAGTCCATATCGATGATCTAAAGGCGTAAAAAAACAGATCCAAAAATCATCATAGTACTATGTCTGTATGGGGGAAAAATCAGTTTTATAATAATAATAATAATAATAATAATAATAAACACTTTATTGGCATGAATATATACAAAAATAACAAACCAAAATTGGCGGGCTTATTGCCTGGGGCAATTTCTTCCAACCAACCTATTACAAATAACATTTTAATTGAAGTTGCTTTTTCTATATATACAAAAAATACATACACATACAAAGACACATACATACATAAAACAGTCAAATATATAAATATATCATATATACACATACAAACAAAATATATACATACATGAAAAAAAAAAGTAAACCATATTATAATTCAATACAAAGTCAAGCATAGCGAGGAAGGAAAGGATCAGGAGATAGGAGCAGGAGTAGCAGAAAGGAAATGACGCTTCAATCTGTTTTTGAAAGAGAATAACGTTGGAGCGAGTCTGATGTCATCAGGTAGTTGGTTCCATAACCTGGCCGCCTGTGCAGTGAAAGATGAAGTGAAAAATGAAGAACGATGTGTAGGGATTTGCAGGATGCCACGTGCAGCAGACCGCAGAGGAAGGCCATGAGATGCTAATGGAGTGAATAGAGACCTCAAATAGTTAGGAGCGTTGGGGTTAGAGAGTACCGAGAAAAGTAATGTGAGAATGTGTAAGTCTCGTCGTTGTGACATAGTTAGCCATTTAAGTTCCGTTCTGAACTGAGATACTCTGTCAAATTTTCTGAGGCCAAAGATGAAACGAATACAGACATTCTGCAGACGTTCCAACCTTAGTAGTTGCTCTTGTGTAATATCCAAGTAAACAACGTCGGCATAATCCAATATTGGATGTAAGAGAGATTGACATAGAAGAATTTTAGTGGATATGGGTAGAAGGTTATGATGCTTTCTCAAAACGTGAAATTGATAGAAGAGTTTGCGGCTGACTTCACTGATCTGTGGGTGCCAAGCAAGGTGTTTATCCAACACGATGCCGAGATTTTTCACTTGGGAACTTAGTTTGACTTCAGATCCATTCAGACGCAAAGTAGGGAGAGTGGATGTCTCGATTTTGGAAAGTAAACGTGAACTGCCAATTAAAATTGCTTGTGTTTTACTAGGATTAAGCATCAGTCCATTCTGCTGAGCCCATTGTGATATGCGATCCAGCTCAGAATTCATGTGATAAATAGCACCCGCTGCCTGTTGATAGTTAAAATGAGAATAAATTTGTAAATCATCAGCATAAAGGTGATGTGGGACATTAAGGCAGTGAACCACTGGGTTGATGAATACCGAAAAGAGAAGTGGGGAAAGAATTCCACCCTGAGGGACTCCCGCACTTAGTGGTAACCAATCCGAAGCATTGCATTTAACCTTAACACACTGTGTTCGATCTCTCAGATATGATTCGAACCATTCAATAGCAGTACTGGATAGATTAAGATATTTGAGCTTTGCTAACAATATATCAAAATCAACTGTATTGAAGGCGCTACTGAAATCTAATAATACGAGGAGAGTGATTTTTCTGTCCTCCATTGCATTTCGAATGTCTTCAGTGATTTTTACCAAAGCTGTTGTTGTGCTGTGGCCTGAACGAAAACCAGATTGGTATTGAGAGAGAATATTGTGATTTTCCAAGAAACTAGAAAGCTGAGAGTGTACCACCTTCTCAATTATTTTTGAAAGTACTGGTAGAATAGAAATTGGTCGGTAGTCGCTCTCAGCACTCGGGTTCGGTTTCTTTGGGAGAGGGATGACATATGCATTCTTCCAGATGGAGGGAAAAGATCCTGAAGTTAGTGAATAATTGATTAGGTGAGTAATTGATGGAATTGTGTATTCTGTAATTAGTTTTATGAATGATAGATTGATATTGTCTGCTCCGACAGAAGTTGATTTGATGGATTTTAATAGATTTAACACAGCGGTCTCAGTAACAGGGATAAAATTTAGAACAGGCAAACCACTAGGCGGCTGATCGTTAATATGACTTAGGGCTGAGCTTCTCACAGACTCATTCATTTCAAAGGGTGGCGTAGCAAAATGTTGGTTCAACTTATCAAGATCAGGCATCATGAGTGCATCGTGACTGTCATCGCGTGATCGAAAATCCATTGCATTAAGGCTCTTCCAGATATCTGCTGAAGAACGATTTGTAAATATGCTTCTGAAATGTGCACGTTTAGCATCCCTGCACAAGCGGTTACACTTATTACGGAGGGACCGATAAGCCTCCCGATTGGAGTCCGTGGCAAGTCTCATGAATTTAACCCTAGCGCGGTCGCGTTTCTTCATCAGCGATCGGATCCCCCGAGACAACCATTCGGCCGGAGGCCGTCTGACTCTAGTCAATTTGACTGGCACGTGCTTGTCAAACAGACTTTCAACAAATGAGTTAAAAGATAGCACCTTGCTGTCCATGTTTGGCGCCTCGAGCACATCCGCCCATCTGATTCGTCCAGCGTCCGCGAGAAGGTCATCCATGATAATGCCTCGGAAGCTTCGCAATGGAATTAGCTTAGTTTTGAATTTGGGACACTTCACTTTATAGGAAGTGTAAATGAGATCATGATGTGAGAAAGAGGGAGCTGGAAATTGTCCACTTTGTATAATTTTGTTGAGGTTTGAAGTTAAAATGAGATCCAGTAGTGAGGACGTATCACCAGAGTAATGGGTAGGCTGAAGTGGGAGGTAGCTGATATTCAACGAATGTAATATAGCTCGAAGTGTGGAGCAGTGGGTATCATTCTTTAAGAGACATGTATTGAAATCACCCATGATGATAACATCCTCGAAATCTGGGAGCAGAGTTTGTAACACGCACTCAAACTTGTCAAAGTAGTTGATGGTCGGTGGGCAGTATATCACCCCAAGAAGAAGAGAAATATTCTTTATCATGATTTTTAAGAAAATGTACTCAGGGTCACCTGCGTGATTGGATAAAGATTTTTCCAGAAGTTGAAATTTAATGTCTTCACGCAGGTATATACAAACTCCACCACCCCTCCTTTCGGTTCTGTCATTTCTGATCAACCGAAAACCAGGTAAAGAATAGTGTGAGGACGGTAAGGAGGGTTTGAGCCAAGATTCACTGATCAGGAGTGCGTGTAGATTAGTGTCAGTAAAGTGTAGACAAAGGTCGTCATAATGCGCAGGAATACTCTGCGCATTTATATGACACACGTTTAGAGATTGGCCAGGTTTGTTCACAAATACTGACTTAAGGTTTTCCTGAAGATTTGGACAATCTCTGAAAGAAGAAACATCAGATTCTATCGAAGATGATGAGAAGTTGAATGAGACGTCAGGACAGTCGGGGGAGGAAGGAAAAGAGTAGAAGGATTCTGTGTCAGAGGGAGACATGTTCGCTATGCTTTGAATACAATAAAAAATATGATAATGTAAATAAAATATATAAAAACAATAAATATACAGATATAAAATAAGAGAAAAAAAAATTAAGTTGAGAAAAAAAAAAGAACAGGAGATCACGTAAAAGATCACACTGAGTGAGCTCGTAAATAAAGTTATAAAAAAAAAATATGACAAGATACAGATATAGTGTAAATAAATAAAATATGCTAAATTTATAGGTACCTATAACGAATAAAACTCAGAAATGGAAAATAGTTAGAGAATTCAGGAAACAAAGATTCAGAGCCGCACGCCGACCGTGACAACCACACATAGTTTGTTATACATGCATCTAGCTAGGTGCATAAGTTTAGTGTAGGTATCAGCAGCCCTATTCACGAAAAAGTTTGAATCGAACTTTGAACTAAACTTAGACTTAAACTTTTCTGAAAACTTTTCTAAATATCTAGTCATATAAGTAGTCTGTGATCTGTCAGATTTACTCCGACTTTTCCAACTTATTGAGTTGTCAAAAATTCTGTCTGTTAGATATGTACATTTCGCCCATCTAAATTTCTTTTTCAGCCTTTATAATTGATTTATTCCGTATTTACAAGCCACATATGCGTGTTTATTTGTAATAATATTATTTTAATATGAATAAAGTTGGAAAAGTCGGAGTAAATCTGACAGGTAGTAAATCTGACAGATCACAGACTACTTATATGACTAGATATTTAGAAAAGTTTTCAGAAAAGTTTAAGTCTAAGTTTAGTTCGAAGTTCGATTCAAACTTTTTCGTGAATAGGGCTGCAGACGGCCGCGCTAGACACAACGCGGCCAGCCGCAACTCTCAAAAGGTGCAGCGCGTCGGGTATGTTGCCTTTCGATTTTTATTGGTAGTCTATCTATGTTACGCATGCGCGTCGCGCGGAACACCGATTACTTGGAACAAACTTCATTGTTGTTTGTTAGCGGGCGTGCGGGCGATTTAACGAAAAGAAATAAAAACAGACGGATAAAAAGAAAACATAATATTCAAAAGACAGTGAGATGCTTAAAATAAAGTTAGTTATTTAATGATAGTAAAACTACTGTGTGTGATGTGCTATTGTGAGTGCTTCTTCGACCGCTGTCGCAACTTCATGGTTTTGGCATTCCTCTCTTCCGGCATAGAGTTCAGGTCAGTCAGTGTAGATAATTTATTGACGACATTTTCTTTATTTTTAAAAAAGATATTACCATTTAGAGTCCATACACTTCTGTCACCAAACTTCTCTCTTGCACCCCTCAAGAGCCGCAACGCTAGCGGCGTTAACGACTCCGTCAACAGCCATTTTGTCCCCTTTAACCTTGACTTGCTCTTCCAGACCTCTGTCTTTCCCTCGAACGTATTAAATTTAATGAGAATTGGCCTAGGTCTATCTCCCTTTCTTCCGATCCGATATCTTTCGCAGATAGCTGCAGTTTGAATATTTAGTGGCGTCTCCCGAATCGCTGCGTCCACTGACAAGTTCTCCGGTGCACCGTGTAATAATACCATTTTTCGCCTTCGAGAACGCTCCACTTGTTCCAATCTCTCCTCCAGTCCCAGTAACTTGGTCTCTAGAGCCCGGATTCTCCCAAGGAATTCTGTTTTGAGAGCCACAATATCGTCGGCTATGTGGGCGGGGGTAGCTCCGCACTTACACTCGCTGACTTGGCTCTCCAGGGCTGTCATTCTTGTCTGGAACATGTCCTTCAAAGCTTCAACACTATCTACGTTCATTTTTAATAGAATTTGAGCCACTCGCGTGTGAAAATTTATTTAAATTATAAAAACATCTACCAGCGAGAAAAAACGCGTATTGTCGCAACTTCTACTCTTTTCCTTCCTCCCCCGACTATTAGATTATCTCAAAATGAAGTTTTTGGCGTTTAGTCGTATTTTATTTCCACTATACAATTAATTTGACAGTTCTCGGTTTTCTGATAGTCTATAATTTTATGTTTGAAAAAGACTTTCGAGGCTCTTGACCCAGACCTTTCTTAAGGCATAGGTATGTATACGGAAGGAACATTTTTTTAGGATTTGCTGTAGCTCTTTTTTAAGTTTTCGTTATATTTAAGCTGGCGTAAAGTAACGAAATTTTGTATGGAAACATACGTATAGCGCTCCTAATACTTTGAAAAGCTCCGCAGCCCAAACAATATTCCCGTGACTTTCTCACTTAAATTAAGTTAAGTTCAAATTCAAATTTATTAAAAATAAAATTACATACATACACAAGTATTGGTACAATGTGAATAATATCTTACAGTTTTAACATATAGGTCATTCCCAGGCAGCAAAAAAATTGCTGGTATAAGAGAGTTGATTGATTCTTAAAATGAATACAATACTTAGAGAGTAATATTCAGAATAGGGCTACAGTTATTAAATATTTTTTTATCATTATTCCTTATCATGACACGACCGTTTTACTCTAGTCTGTTTCGTCTTTTTAGTCTGCTGTGGTATTAGGACCTATTAAAGTCTGTCTCAGAAACCACATCTAAAACGCCGACAGACGTCTGGCCTACTTTATAAAACGGTCCATATTTCCCAACCATACATAAATACATACACTTCTTCAGACACAGCCGTCATCAAATTTACAAAATGTCAATGCCGTGGTAGCGAATTTTAAGATACTTATACTTTTTTAATAGTTTCTACTTATGAAGGTAGGAAAAAAATCATGGGAATTTAGTAAAGTACCTACTCTTTTTGTTAAGATTTTTCCTTGATAAAACGCCTTAAAAAAGGGCTAGAAATGTATGCGGGACTCGATTGGCCAGTTATTATTACGAAACAGGAGAGTCTGACAGGCGACGGTGGCGCGAGGTGAGTGGAAACCTCAACGTGATACCGCGTAGGTACACACGCGCCGTGTACTAACAGATACACACATAAATTAAGCTGCCCCATGAGAAATTAAAATTCCAAACCCCGACTCCACTGCACTGCATGTGATTCGTCTTGAAATGGAGCGAAAAGGGCAGTATTTATGCAAAAAAAAATTCACAATATTTTAGTATCTATCAAATTTCCCTTATTATTAAAATATTACACAGATAATGTACGTTGGATTCGTCAATTTTATTTAGATTTCTTTATCAATTGTTAAATTTGCATTAGTATTCTTTATTGACAATATCATTTCAAGCCTTCCATTTCAGTTTGTTCGGTTAGTAATATATATTTTTAAATGAATCTGAGCTCACTTAAAGTGAAAACAAATTATTTTTCCACATCTTTCACATGAAGGAAAGCTTGTGTCGTGAAAGTAGAAATGCTCGGCACCCAAGACCTTCGATACGCTGTGCGTATGAAAGCCGCCGCCCAATAATACCACTGGTCTACTCATAGGTGCTGGTATAAGGAGAAACACAATGTCTTAAACATTTGATAATGGAGACGGTAGTCGCCGAAAACCGGTTAATGTGTTAATTATAAATTTGTGATAGATAAGACTCGTTTCATTTTCATCTAGAAACACAATGCAATATTACTAACATTTAAAAATGCCTTCACAAAAATCTAAATATTGAAAATTTTCGATCCTCCCTAATGGAGAGTGTGGGTAGTAAAAAAAAGTCTCAATGTGTTTACTGGTTTAGAGTTTGTCTTGATCATAAAAATAATGAATTACAATTAAGAATATGTATGTAGGTAAACTTACCTACTTATTTTTATCTACAGAAAATGAGGTAGGTACCTAGTGAGAAATTTAAAACGTTTTAATATATAAATTCATACATAAGAAAAAGTAAAAAACAAGGTATACCTACCTGTGATTTGTTACTTTATTTCTCAGTTTTAGTAATGGCTAAAATTTCTTTAAAAAACAAAACAAGTAATAGGTCCTTACCATTCCAATTATTAAAAAAAGTGCTGCTATGAGGGATATGATAAGGAGTAAGGCGACGAAGTACCTACTGATATGGTACCTAATGTTTAGAATATAATATATAGATAAATCTAGTCTCCTTCACTTGAATCAGCTAAATGGGATTTACCAAAAAATGTAAGAATATTATAACCTAGAGATAGATCGTATCAGCCTTTTTAAATGTTACGAATATTTCTTTATTTATTTTATTAATGTTATAAAATTATATAAAAATCTTTTAATAATTTTAAAAAGCTGACTGACTAACACTTACTGTTCGATTTTTAAATAGTATGAACAAACCACTACGGGCTTCTACTGCTATATTTCGAAGGCTGGCTTAGTGTGATCAATTTACGTTAATAACGTTCGCCATTAGGTGGTATTGACGAATTCCCAAATATTATGAGAAATACCTATCAACATGTTCGACATAATATGGAAAAATCCTATCCCCCCGGCAGGATTCGAACCTGCGTCCCACGTCGTACCGTGCAGAGACAGAAAGCACTGGGTCAACTGCCCCGTTGCTAATTCCTTCATAATACGTGTATATAACAATAAGTAGCTGATGTTATAGAGCCATCTGTTGAAGTTTTTAAGAACAACATAATATAGCAACCAACTTTTTATAGATAGCTACTGTTGTCATACAGTTGGCGCCTGGATATGACTACATATATCCATTTTTGTTTGTTGACAAGCGAAGCTTTGACTTTTTGAAGAAAGGATCTTTTTCTGAGTCTTCCTGTGACGTCGACGATCGTAACAATCTCGTGAGAGTATGCCATCCTCATCCTCGTGGCTTCCTCACTACTGATGATCGTGGCCATCACCACTCACCATAATCTCAACCAGCCATCCCCAAAGTTTCCATTTCAGGGCCAAGTGCAAGGCCTCCCAAAGTGTCCCCCCTATTTATTGCCTATTTAACCTGGTTGTTTCATCCCATTGATGACTGACCCCGGGGTCTGGTGCCTTCAATCCAAAAATATGTAATGACCCCTAACAAAGGCTCTATATAGAAATACTAGCTTTCCCGACAGACATTGTTCTGTGATCTAATTATGAATATATAAAAATACATCTATATTAAACCATATTATATTATTTTCCATCCATACGGATGAAAGGACTCAATAAAATAAAAAAAAAAAAACATTTTCCATCCGAATTCTGTCAATCGAACAACTGACAGTTTGTATGAAACGACAATTTGATTTCAAAATTAGTTTAGGTTATTACTTTTCGCTATTTAATTTATAAAAAATGCGCTGCAATGTAAACAAATCAGGAAAAAGGCTTTTTTCACAGGTGGCGTTGTTGTATCAGAACTTGTTCCATACTAATTATTTTAATATTGTATTTTATATTATGTATTTGCTATCCATTTTTTATTAGTTATTCTGTTATCCGGAGTTGGTGTGGGGTAGGTCATAAACATTGCGCAAGATCGAGAGCAATGAAGAGCTCTTTTTGCCTCCCTATGCCCCTAAGTGGGGCGTAAAAGGAGGTTGGATTGGTTATCCGGAGTGGAGAGTCACTTATCCAATAAACCAATTATGATAAAAATCTGTTCAGCCGATCTCGAGTCATAAATGTTCGAAGTAACCCGACTTTCTTTTACATCTTTAGATTGGTGGTAAATTTCGTGTCATTATAAAATCCTTTTTAAGCTCCTGATTCCCATTTTTATCTCGAAAAGATGTGATGTAACGGGTTATATGCATGGGCTCTGTCTCCAGTTCCATATTTCAAAATCGGTTAATATTACTTTCGAAAGTTTCCATATGGTGCTTTTAGCAGAGCAGCAGGAACGGCAGCCAGACTAATCTACAAGCAGAAGTGGCTTGGAGCAAAGGAACGAGCGGGATGGAGTGGAGAGGGGAGGAAGGCGGAGAGAGGAACCACAGCACAGGGGTAGGTAAAATTTTAACCCGAGTAGAAAACTAATTATAGGAGTTTAAGTTGGGAATTTTGCATTCGCAATGCGCACAGTGCAATCTCTTCTCCTGTCTTATTCCAGCAGATACCTTCCCAGTGGCGTGACGAAACATTTCAACATAACCTTAAAAGTTAAGTACTGTTTCATACACTACTGCACAGAACTTGATAAAATCCAAGGAATAGTCGGCACTGCAATGCTGTGTTTGGGAGGACGTTTTTCTACAATTAGGGGGTAAAACGTGGTAGGTTAATTTGACTCATTTTTGATATCCACTTGATTTGATCTCAAGTTAAATAGCTCTGGGGCCTTATTCTCGTAACGTTAACTAGATTGCAATTCAAACGTTACGGGAATAAGGCCCCTTCAGGACTCGCATATCTTTTGGAAATCATGCTATAATATTTATTTATTTTATTTTATTTATTTATTCATACATAATAATACAATGATAATGTATAACAAATTTAACTGCTGCCCAAATAGGCCAAGCCTGTACTAGGGCAAACATTATATACAGTTCATAAAAAAAAGAATATTAAACGGAACATACAAACACGAACAACAGCACAACCACCAACTCAAATACGTACAGTCCACAAACAAAGCCTAACCCAACAGTCACAACACTCTTTGGTCCAACAAACATCAATCAACAGTACAAAGAAGAGAGAAAAACAAAAAAAACAAAAACTAAACAAAATACTTTACTATGTTAATGGACAGTTTTGACTTATGAGCATTTGAGTGATCTATCTAAGGCTTTAAAAGTAAGTGGAAAAAGATAAGAAGATATTTTACTTGTGATTGAAAAGCTGCAGAAAAATTGACCACAAGAAATGAGAAATGACGAAATATTTTGGTATAGGCACCTACCTACACCTAAGACGCCTAAATGCACAAAGGTTTTGAACCGTTAGGGTGCATTTAAACCAAAAGAACATACATAGATCCAGAGCTGGAAGTATACTGTATATTTTATTGATCGTTCATAATATGCACTCTAATCAGCTGTCATTGCCTTAGTTCTTGCTTGTTATAGTTTCCATGGTGTCCAATATCAACCATAAAATTAAGTAGGCTCTGTTTCTACGTTCGACTCTATGTTTATATGGTGTAGGCGCATACTTAAGAGTAGAAAAAATGAGTCTAATGAAAACCGAATTGACAAAATAGTAAGAATCTATAAAGAAAACTAAATGAATTTTTTTTTTTTAAATAATAGGTACTTCTTCACTTTTTTCGGTTAGAACTGTGTATCTTCTCTCTTAATTTTTATCTATCTTCTGGAACGTCTTCGAATTCTAATTTATCAGATCTCTCAAATTTCAGAGTTTTTGGATAGGAACCTACAGAAATCGGCGCAATATGAACATTTTCAAAATAGTAACACAAACTATTCAAAGTTTTTGTCAAAACTGTTACACCACTGTTAAATCCTATAATACATAGTCATCATTCCAAAAAGGTAGAGCGTATAAATATATTCTGGATCCATTTACTTTGTCTCCGTGGACATAACCTGACATGCACCTCTATCTGCCAGCCAACCAGCTCTCCTAATACATCAGATGCTCCTCCTGCTGCTGCAATTCTGCCAGATAATACAATAATACCTCCAGGGTGCTAGCACAAGTTCCCAATTTCACATAACGTGGGAACTATGTTATTGCGCCCATAGGTTCCCGTATTTAAATTTTTTCTGCTACCGTTCGATAGTTTTACAGTAGAATATGGTCATTAGGTTTAGGAAATCAAATAATTACATTCAATTCTTGTTATTGGTCAATGTCTTAACGTCAAACTTTTGCACATTTAGTTACAGATTCGGTTCTTGATTGAGTCAAAATTTGTAGCTTATTTCTAGCATTCTACCTTTGAAATTATTTTTTGTGGTTGACCAGTTGAAAACAGAATATCAAGAAACAAATTTTCTTACCATACGAGTACCTAACTCCCTAAGCATTAAATTGTTCAAAAATTATTGAGAAAGTAATTCATCATTTTATAACTATAAAAATTTTCTGTATTTTGTAGTCGAGTGTCTGAAAGTTCCCATTAATTTAATTATTTAAAAGTATATTTTAACTAGGTAATTAATAGTGAAAATATTAAGTATGAAAATGGAAAATACATCTTTGCTTAGCTGCGCTGATAATAAAAATAATGCATCGCATTTTTAGGATTAAAATATTATTTTTACTCAATAGACCTGAAGGTTCCCGGAATATTTTCATCAAATGAAATAAAATTTCGAATCATTAATTGAATGAAGAAAACTACTACAGAATTCATAATTTATTATGAAAAAAAAAATCGGGAACCTTCAGGATTATCAAGTACAATATTTACACAACCTCTGAGTATAGAGGAGTACTACTTGATGCATTATTACTTACTTCTCTTCTCTTCCATTCTGGTCTCCTGGTATTCATTTATATGTTGGGATATTCTCTCGCCAATTAAGTTAGAATGCAGAAGGTTAATGAGGTGAATTCGTCGGGACTTCTTGGTTTTATTATTCCTTCGTAGGTTTTATGGTTCCCAGCTATATAACGGGAACTTCTTTTTATGATTCAGTCATTATTTTTCGAGAGAGTTTGGGAGCTTTTATAGTTGTTTAAATTTATTTAAGTTTTTCTCCTTTTTTTCAAACTTCTTTTTTTTTTTTCATCAAAACGTCTAATGATTGGTCAACAGGTTGACATAAAGAAATGGCCCACTGGCCAAGCTTCTATAACAAGGTTGGGTATTCGATGGTAAAAAAAAAATACCTTAGGTTATACTGACACTAGTGAACAGGCATGTAAATTCGTCATTTCATTTTTTTTTTCAATTGCTATTGTTCTTTAGGTCAGTTACACCCACCCTTAATGTCCTAAAAAGTTTCATTTCACTTTATCGCGATGACAACTGCCGACAATTTGACGTTTATTCCCATAGGCAATAGGTGTATTTCAATATTCCTCGCGGACATATTCTGTTGATCGATTTTTGTTTCTGTGGTCAGTTTCAACGAAAATACCGCGCTATAAATTTGTCGAAAATTATATTATAACTCTATTTTTTACACATTACTCATATTTTTCGTGCAATGACGATATTATTGTAGTGTAAATTGCATACATACCTATCTACCTACTTAATAATTATTGTGTATTTCAAATAAAGCATCTACTTACATAATAGGGTGCACATACCTAAATATTTTATGTAGATATAGGTACATTACATTTTAATTAAAGAAGAAAAAAACCGTATGGAGAACAGTCATATCTAAAGCTCGGTTCACACGTGAAAAAACTGTGTCTGGTAGGTACCTATCTAAGTGGTAGGTATATTATGACACCAGTGCTTTAGTATGTTGTGTTGATTGCTGCGTACTGCGTAGTGCGTATCTATCTAGAGTGAGATGCGCTCCTAAGGCATGGACACGTAGCAGGAACATAAACCAGGCGCCGTGAGTAGCAGTGTCAACGTTATAGGTACATACCTAATGGTGCGCCATCAATTGGTAAACCTCCTAACTAAATTTATATTATATTATTATTGTGTATAGATTTCCAGTGCTTAAAAGTATAATTCTAACCTCGCGGAAGACGCCTGCCGGGCCGACCACCAAAAAGGTGGAAGTATCCTATCGCAAGAGGCCAACTTCACCTTTTTAATTACAGACAACAAGGCCTTAATAATTAAGTAAAAGAAGACGAAAAGTAGAATTAAACGAAAATATTTTTGAAGTTTATTCGTCTTCTTTTACTTAATTTATGATGTGGTCTTGCGTCCCGTAAGGTCGACTTCCAGTTGTCCCTCCAACTCTTCGAAGGTCTACCTGGAATCCGCCTTTCATCAATAACAGTGTCACGTAAATCGAGTCGATTCTACTCACATGTGCATATCAGAATGTTCTTCGTTGCCTTCTCCATTTCACTATGTCTTTGTTTCCCTTACCCTTGTATTTATAACTCTTTCTATGAAGGTCTTCTTCAAAGCATATGAATATATTTTATGTAATCATTTTCATCCTCTAGGCCCTAGGCCAAATAATTTCAGGAACTTTAGTCGTAAAAGTTTAAAAAATATAACACAATATTACAGAGAAAAAAAATACCTCTATAGAGGTATTTTTAATAATAATAATAATCTTATCTTGATTATATCCTCGCGGATTGAACCTGGATTTTCCCTAGAAAGAGTTGATCACTGTTTCCTAATGGGTACATTGGCTCTGTAGCCCTAGTATAAGTTTTCGATGATCGAATATCGAAACGATCATTGAAAGAGTTTCGAAAATTTTCATACTAAAATGATCGAATGATTCGATCGTTTGATTTAAGAACACCATTTGCACGCTAATAGGTAAGCGCTTATTTGCGTGCAATTAGCTTTCGATGAAACTCGTACTAGCCCCACTGTAAATGTTTATAAATAAAAATAACTTTGCAGTATTACAATAGGTTATATATTTTTTTTCCGAAATATATAACCTATTGTAATACTGCAAAGTTATTTTTATTTATAAACATTTATAATGTCTAAGTATTACAAAGTTGAAAATATTGTGTTTGAAGAATTACATTGGCTCTATTATCTTGTTAGAAAGCTTATTGAATAATCTCTTACACAAGAAATTCTTTTCAGAGATAGGAGACATTGGAGTCAATGAGACGATGTGTGATGTCTGATGGCTTAATACTCTAGTAAAGAAAGAACGTAATATAAGTAAAAAGAACATGTTTGATCAATATTAATTAACAACATCCACTATGTATAAAAAATAAAATGCAGTTGGGATATTACCTTATTAAGTTAAGTGAGATAAAATAATAACAAATGAAATAAGAATAGAGTAGGTAATATATTGTATATACCTAGTATTTTAATTTGAATGACGTCATAACGTTACACATGAACACATTTTATTGTCTGTGTGTGACGATATCTCCCGGTGAGAAGTCACAGGTGTAGGGCTGTACTAAAACTACTAATCACTGTTATTTTTTTCGTAATTCTCTTTGTGATCTGAATAGGATTGACAATAATATAATATTTATATTTTCATAATTTCCTATTTAGACATACACGATTACTGTGATGGTTAGAAATACTTTAATAATATTTTACCGAAAAGGTTACAACGTTTTTGGACCTTTCTTTTAGCCGGAATTTCGAATCGAAGGTCTATATTATGTTAATTATTATTTGACATAAAAAGTCGAAAAATCACAAACGGACTGAACTGAACCGATTGCCGTAGCAACAAAAAACATTTTCAATGACTGCCGTTCGTCGGCGTCGTCTGACAAGATGGAAGTCTTTCAATATATATGACAATTGTTCGATTGTTTGGGCCGAAGGTGCTTGGTGGTATTTATTAATTGTATTAGAAATGAAAAAACGAGTCTAAATTTTGTAATACCACGTTTTATTTTAATGACCATAACCGGTTTTTGAAAGCGACTGCTTTCTTCTTCAGATGGAGTTCGACTCTAGGAGTTAGAGTCTAACTCCATCTGAGGAAGAAAGCAGTCGCTTTCGAAAATCGGTTAATGGTAATTAAAATAAAACGTGGTATTACAAAATTTAGACTCGTTTTTTCATTTCTAATATATGACAATGTTTTTTGTTACTAAGGTAACAATATTGACAACGTTCTAAGCTGACATATTCGCCGCTGTTTATAGTATTGTCGTATTCATAAGAAAATACTCTATTAGAGAAACATCCAAAACGGGAGATAAGTAAGCATGAAGATTTTTCAAAACATGGAATCGACAGGCAGACTCTAAAAATGCTGAAATAAAAGCGTCGGTAGGCCTGAATAAAGATTGATTGATAGCGCCGCTGCCGTGGGTGGAAAAATGTGGCTACAAATGGTAGAGAACAGGGAGAAATGGAAAAAAATCGAAGATGTCTCTATCGAGCATTGGATTCAAGACTGCCGAAGAAAAAGTCCATATAAATAAGACAACATTCACGAGAAATTTATTCTATATGAAAAACACACAGACATGTTCCAAATCACTGCTATTTTCAGTTGCTATTTCAAGCCATTTATTTCACGGATCATTAGTAGATACCTCATTTACTCAAACTCAAATTATTATGAACCTGTTTTTGTACCTATATTTTAACTCCTTGAAAAAAAAAACACAAGGTTAGTTTATGTAATTAAAGATTAAATTCCCTGGCTTGATCATACATAAAAAAACACATGATTTTATACAATAAAAACAACATGTGTCACGGGAATCTGACATTAAAACACATTGTCTTAATAACTAGCTGTAAATACCCATCAGTCACTTCTTTAGCTGGTAAATTGGTTTTCTTTTCCAACATTTTACCATTAAATGGGAGGGTCCTTCTATTGTGAGATGTTATCACTACACCAATTTTATGTTCGATTTTTAAGTCATTAGTTTTTCAATTTAACCACTACGTGTTTATGACCGTCTTTTACTACTGTTTCGAAGCCTTGCTTAGTTTAAAGTTAAGAATATTCGTCATTCAATTGGTGAAATTGAAATTCCCGATATTTTCCTTTCCTTATGTCGAAAAATCCCAAGTTTCCGCCAGGACATAACATACTCCCGCTTCGCTAGTTGTCCATTGTAAAGAAGATGGAATCTAGCCATTGAACAAGTGATCCGATACTTTATGTCCCCCCATTCACGATCACTACACGTGGATATCTTCCAAGCAGAGGGATGCCTCCATTTGGATCACATCCGTCAAATTTGTCCATTGACGATAACTCCAAACAGACGTCATCAATAGCGACAGATGTAATAATTCAATATTTTGTTCAATGATTAGGTACCTATAGAGAAATTTCTCTCCATCGTCCATCGAGTTTCCTCATTGAAGATCAGCTTGGAGTGATGGACGAATGGCTGAACGCGATCGAATTTTGGACTGATGGATATGCGACTCACCTTATCAGTCAACCTAATCCATTTGGTTTTCCCCACTTTCGGTCATTTTACACAAGATAACCTCAAGTTACCTACTTGGTAGTTATAATAATACATAATTATTATTGATGGTTAGTTATCAGAGATGGATTCGAAGACCAAGAGGGCTGTATTCACGAACAGCCTTGATACAAAGCATACACACTGCACCCAGTTCATCCAGTATTATTAGAGTGATCGACAAAAGAATTTATGAATCTTATAATATCTTTTCATATTATTGAAATCTGAGGATGGTTCCGATTGACAAACACTTGAATAATACGCATTTTTTTATTACGTCAGATTATAATTTTTTTAAAAAATCGTTCCATGTAGACTTGACATTTGATTGGACGAGACGCCCCCACTCCCCTCCCACACGGTTCCTCACTACTCCATGTCTACGCCACAATGAGTATAATAATATTATAATCATCCATCCAGTCACAGGTGTTTGCGTTCCCACGGCTACTGACACTTAGCTGGGACAAAGACAGCTCTTCCAGCACTACTAGTTAGTTAGTAAATTTTTTAACAACCCGTAGCACTCACGATTGTAATAAATGAAATTCGATTTTTTTCGTACAGTTGATTTCGATTTGCAATAATGATGAGTTTTGATACTTTAAGACTGGACATGAGTTTAAGAGGACCAAAGCCAAAGGGTGGTGATGAAATAGGTAGAAAAGGCATTGATTTTTACTAACAAGAGGACATGGTTAATGGGCTGGGAAGATTGGCATAAAGCCCTGGAAGATGATGGCACTTAGACACCAGACTTCTTTAAAACAAAAATTTCTTCATTACAAAAATAGCAATAAATCCAATAATAAACATTTTTTTTACCCTACGTACCTTCAATGATCACCTGATTTTTTTTAGCAAAAAAGTACTAGGTACCTATATCCTCTTAGTTAAAAAGAAATAAAATTAGTAAAAAAATCATTTTAATATTTCTGAAAATTCTTAAGAGGATGCGAATATTGTGGTAGGTACCTATTTACTTTTTAGTAAATATACCTAATGATTAATTAAGTATTGGTAATTTTTTTATGATATAATCACATTTTGTAATGAAATAAAAATATTAGGTTTTCGAAAGTCTAAAAATTCTATCAGATAACCAATCGATCGACATTCGACAATAGGGTGTCAGATCAGGTATAAGTAGGTAGGTACTCTCTCATAAAACTCAGAAGGTTTGTGTAGAGCGAGGTTGTGCCATGGTATTTATGTTGAAAAAGTAACAAACAGATAACTATGGCGGTGAACTTTATAATATTTTGTATGTAACTGTACAAGATAATTATTCAGTGTGTACCTAGGTAGGTACGCACCATATAAAAATATGAATGTCTGGAGCATCTTTCAGTGACAGCGTCGTGTAGGTACCTACCTACCCACATACCTCCAAGAATACCCGGGATTACTGAAACAGATGTCGCTAAAAACCTATAGAGGAGGTAACTAAAGGTGACGACTCTAGTATGGAACACTGAGTACAAAATATATTATTGGCTCTTCTACCAAAAATTGGTTCCTTTATCCAACAGTCACGTGACCGAAGATAAAACTCTAATATAAATGAGAGTCGGGTTAGTGCGAACACTTATAACTCGAAATCGGCTGAACATATTTTTATGATGCTTTGTTTATTGGATTCTTCTCCTCTCCGGATAACAGAAGAACTAAGAAAACGTTGAAAATCCATAAAAAGTCATAATATAAAATATGATATTAAAGTTTGTATGGAACAGACTTCCTGCGCCGCCACCGCCATCTATGTATATTCTATAACAACAAAATTATTGTTTACTTGACAACCATTGACATAACAAAATGTTGTTTCAAGCATTCGGAATAACTTTTTTTAACATTCAAACAAATTCCAAACTTATTTGTAAAAATTACATACAAATATTCATAGTACCTAAAGACTACAGAAAAATGTCTGTCGGGAAAGCTAGTTACCAATAATACCTAATTCATTTTACAGTCATCAGCAAGTAAGACAACACAACCCATAGCTACTTAAACTAATTATGCGATTAAAATATAAAATTCGTCTATTCAGGCAGGGCAAACTGCAGCCCGCGGGCCGCATGTGGCCCGCCGTTCTTTTTGTGCGGCCAGCCATGTTCTGTAAATTTTATATAAAAAAATTGACATATTCCTCCTGGTTGGAACAGTCCACTAGTTTTGAGCTTTAAATAATTCTTTATTCTTCATATTCATTTCTAGGCCCAAATTTGGGCACTTAAACATGTCAAAAACAAATACAGTAAGAGCAGTACTCACAATACAATAATATGAAACGTTACAAACGGTGAAACTATTAGCATAATAACAGCCGTGTGATACCAGATGTAAAGGGTCTAATATCACATTTTGTCATACATCAAATTTTGAGTGAAAAAAAAAATCAAGAAACAAATTAACAATAGCAAAGTAGGTACATGTATCGATTGGTCCTACGTAGAGTATCGTAAGTTGAAAATGACAACTTTACAGGACGGCCATTTAAAGGTTTGAAGTGATACATTTATCTAGAAATTAACATTAGAGAATTGAATTTTTGAACAGCGCTAAATAAATACCGATATTTTAATTTTGTATGGTCAGTTTTTCATAATTATTAATACTTTTGGTAGAAATGATCTTACGATATTTTACTACGGCTTCTTTTTGCACAAAAATATCGTATCTTACACATAGCATAGTGTACGTTGTAACCAAATCATATTCGAATATCGTATGTCATACTTATCATATTTTACTACGAAATTATCGAAAAATTTCTTGTCGTATCTAACACTTTTATAAGATTACTCTGTAATTATTGTGAAATAAATTAACGTATCTATTTGTGAAATATGTTGCGATAATTCCAAACGTATTTGTTCCCTTAAAAGTACCTAAATTTATATTATAGGACTAAGAATAAAACTTTATTATCGAATGCCGAATGCATTTTTGTAGTAAATCTTAGGAGTGTCACGCTTACTTACCTATGCGTTTAAATAAAAAATAAACTAATTAACACTTTTCAATACAAGGATCTCAGTATCGCCGGAGGAACTTATTGCCTCAGTTATTTATTTCTAGTCTACCCGTCACGTCGAATCTTACACAGGCCAACCAGGGGTAGACACTTCAAGTGAATAAACGCTTATAAAAACTCTGACCCCACCGGGAATCGAACCCGGAACCTCGTACTCTGAAGTTTACGCCTATACCACTAGGCTGCCGAGGTCGGCTCCTAGCGTTTGCTCGTATACAAAAGGATAAAATCCTTTTGAAAATACCGACAAAACACTCTTAACAATGTTCTTAAAGATAATAAGACTTTTTAGATAATCTACACAATTGTGAAGCGATATTTTTTTGTAAATCTAGGGTAAGGTGAACAATGAATGTTTTGAATAAGAGTTGTAAAAGTAGAAAGCAATAATAATAATTGTGTGCATGCCGACAAAAATATTTAAAAACAATACAAAGATTATTTTTATTGCCGTAACACCTTATCGGTATGTCTACACTCTTTGGGCTACAGGTATTAATAATATAATAGCATTGTATATTTTTGCAAACTAAACATTCAACAAAAGTCACTTTTAAACAATGCGAGATAAAAATTTTGTTCTTCAATATTGCTTTATGATTATAACACTTTATGTACTTACTTTTGAAATAAATATTGGCTAAACCAAAGTGAATACAAATACATTTTGACATCTTTCACATAAAGGAAATCTTTTGTTGCGAAATGAGAAGATAAGTAGTTAGAATTGATTTAGGAATCGAAACCATGCCATTCACAACGAAAGTCGGCGACTAAAGAGCTAGGCATCAACCACTTGACCAACAATGGTACCACCTCTATGGTAATGAAACATTATAAAAGGATATTCGATTTCAAGATAGATTCTTTAAATTTTATTTTGATTTTTTTTTGTGTCATTGATCACGCTGATCTGCCTTTGGGATTGAAATATTTTTATTGTTTAACTAGAATGTTTTTTGCAATAGTACGACTCGACTGACTCCGAAAACTATGCGATCGCATACGCTGACTTATTATTTTAGTTTTGTAATAAATATTTTTCGGAAAATAAGGGATTGAGCATTTAATTCAACGAGATTTTAGGAATATATTATTCCATATTTGAAACTTCGTCAATTTTAATACCTATATTTTTTATCTATTTAATGTCTTTATCTATTTATTGAATACAATAAAACAGTTGTATGCGGAATGTTATGCATTTGGAAGAAGCGAAAGAGGTTCGTTTGGTTAGGAAAGAATAGAAGTCCGTACTCTCTGCATACCAATTTCGGGAAACGGCGTGATGGGTAATAAAAGAGTTTACTTAGATACCTATTACAAATGAGTACGAACTGTGAGTATTTGAACAAAATATATCCCCCTTATAGAGACAACTCTCGTATTCAGGAGGAAGTAATAAATCTTACCTACTCATTTTTTCCACTTAAAACACCTGTTACTCTCGGTTACTGGAGTTGATGAGTTCGAAATCAATGTATTTCAGAGAAATCATATTTTAATATGATATTCGATATAGTGCTTTTCTTAAAATAAACAGGTGATAAATACTGCAGTAGATACTTTCTTCAACGTCTTGATACTTTCTTCAACGTGTAGATTTGCAAACCACGCATTTCTTCCGGAAATGTAAATTTCAACTGGTGAAAAATAGGTACCTTTGCTTAAGAACTTAGATATAAAAAAGAATATCTAGGAAAATATTTAAAAATAAATAAACTTATGGATGTTGCATGCACCTACTCTTCTTTGAGCTTTTGTCATCCTTTTTCTCAAGGAGATCGTCCATCAGAACATTTATTTCACTTGATTCGGTTACAAAAGGCAAAGGAGATTCTAATAGAGTATAAAAAACCTTAATTTATGCTACTATTCAAAAGTTTTGAAGTGTAAAATGTTTTATGTTGAAAATACCTAATCGCGTATAATGTGGTAAGAATAACATACAACAAAAAATGTCCTAATACTCCGATGTAAATTATGGTAAGATATCATACCATATCGTTTTCAATTCCGCTTTCCGACGTAAATTATTTTAAAGTACACTTACCATATTTTGTTTTAATGCCTAAGCCATGTAAAATATTGTAAGTTCTTCATACAATTATTTACGTCGTTGCAAAATTGAAATTAATCAATATATTTAATAATTCGAATTAATTGGGAAATAGACCAGTGTGACACATGAATAATGAACAGATTACCCAAGTTACGAACAAACATATTTTCTGTGAGTTAAATAATATTATATTCCAAACGGCGGCATAAACTTTATTACAAATTTGCTATTTTAATTGATTTTTTTTTGGCCAACTCATAAAAATACGCTTAAAGTGAACAAAAGTCTAATTGAAATGTGCGCGTACACACGGCAACTAATTTCTTAATAAATAAAAACAAAATAATAGATGATCCATGTTTTGTTAAGTCGAACGTCGTAAAATATTGTAAAGAGAACTTACAATAGGCGTGCCCAAGTAGTCAGACGGCGTGTATTGTGTCCAGAGACAATACAATGCTATACGTTGGACTATTTTGTCAAAAGTGATGATACCATAATTGACGTGTATCAAAAAACATATTTCTAGTATCGATATCAACTTCCTGTTTTGGGAAGTGAAAAAACACATAAAATGAAGCATGTTTCCGTTAAAACATGAAAAACGCAATTTTGTGGGATACCATAACTTACGTAGGACCGATCGGTATATGAGCTATCCATTCAGCATTTCGTCGATTGTATAGTAAGATTTACTAATTAGGTAGGTACGATTTCACCCGTCCCCTAAAGATCTTTAAATTGTCGGATTTCAAATTTTCAGGCAATCTATTGTACATTCTAATGGACATACATACGAAGCTTTTGTCTACTTTAGCTAGCCTGTGTTTCATAGGTCTGATTATGTCTTTATAACGTGTATTATGGTCATGAATGTCTCTATTTAATGGTGTGTTTTTAATATTTTTATGTGCATACATGATACATTCAAATATAAAGAGGCTAGGCAAGGTTAATATTTTTTGTTTTACAAATGCTTCTCTACATGAGTCACGAGGCTTTATTCTACAAAGTGCTCGGATTGCTCTCTTTTGTAATAAAAATATGCGGTTTGCGTCAGTAGCTCTTCACCAGAACAGTATTCCGTACGACATAATTGAATGGAAGTAAGCGAAATACACAGTTCTCGCGCTACTCTCTCCGCATGTTTCATTAATTTTTTTTTAAATTAATGAAACATGCGGAGAGAGTAAATAAATTTTATAATGCCATTAATTCGGAACAATAATTATTCCAATCGAACCTTTATTTTATTAAAACATACTTATTACCTATGTGTATTACACTTTTCTATCTTGAGAATATCGTAACAAGGTGTGACAACTTTTTTGTTTGTAATGAGTATAATTTTTATCTATGGTTCTCTTATGCCATTATTCAAAGTGACAATTTGATAATTTCATCGCACAACTACCTATTAGCTTTTTTCACAAGCGCAGTTTGAGTGTTATAAAATGTTTGTAGGAAAGTTTGGACCAAAATTAGACACCGCGCTGTTTTTAAACTCATTATAAAATGAAGAAAAACTCGATACTGGTGGCTTAAATAACTGTGCTCATACGTTTTCTACTATTCAAAAGTGTTTCAATAAAATTTAAAATGCCCAAAAGCGTTGAACGTGACTTTCGATCAGGTGGTCCTGTTTTATCCCCAGTGGAAGGAAAATTAGTAAAGTCGAGAATATGGGAATAAAAAATCCATTCGTAAGCAAAGATCACCAACCTATCCGTGGTTATCAAACATTCAATAGTTCGTGACTTTTTGAACCTCATAGCCTGGTGAAAGATGGGTGCCACGAATCCTCTCACTACCGCAAAAAACAAACCAAATTGCATTTTGTAAAGAGCTCTGTGATGAAAATTGAAGAAATTTTTTTATCACATTTTTATTGAAAAGGAATCGTGGGTTTATCATTATGCTTATAGGAGTTAAATGTCATGAAATCGGTGGAAAAACTCCTTACTACAGTTTGTTTGGATTCGAAAAAGTTTTTGCTTATCGACAAAATAGGCCAAGGCCAAGTGAAACTACATCTCCTACTACACATGGCTTTTGGAAGAAAACGATGAAAAAAATCAAGGAAAATTGAACGCCAATGTCTTGCGCTTCGATGAGAGCCATTCACTTGGCGCGCATAGCGAAGTCCGCCATTTTAAAGCATGATTTCCAAAATATCAATCAACTTTAAGCCTTTACTTTAATAACATTAACTCTAGCCCTGGTAGCTACCAACAATTTTCGTTCCCGGATCTGAGAAAAAAAAACATTAGTGGAAAGCGATTTTCCCACAATGAAGAGTTCAAGGCGCCAAACAACATACTTTTTCAGAGCAAGACAAAAATATTTGAGGCTGTTGAAAAAATAATTTGGCGCTTTGAAAGGCGCATTAAGGTTGAAAAGACTATATTCAGTAGTAAAATTATTTCAGATTTTTCTGACATTTCCTTTATTTTCATACCGAGAATACATTGACCTGCCCGTGTAAAACTGATTAAAAAAAGAAATTAGGTATCCAAGTAAAAAAAAATCACAGTTCACTTCTTTTCACATTTTTTCGTGATAATAAACAATGTAAGTAGGTATATATGTATGTAACATAAAATGGCGATTTTTCATCTTTTTCTAAAAAGAGGAGAAAGAAAATATTTTCTTCTTCTTCGTTGCGGCCCGCCGCTCATTATGAATTATAGAATTTGGCCCGCCATCCAAAAAGTTTGCCCTCCCTGGTATGTTAACGCTAAACTATCTACATAATATTTTAGTCCGTTTATTTATTTATATTTTTGAATGCGCATCAATTGTAGAAAACAGACGTTAAGGTCAGATATTAATATGCGAAAAGCCGCGCAAAATTCCAGAGAGCGTTCTTAAATACTCTTTGATATATTTACTTTAATATATTTAGAGCTATTTAAAAAACTTTATTTTTTCAAGATCTTCATACAAATTTTTCAAAAAAGACAGTAAGACATCTTTTGGAAACAAAATTACTCATGTAAACGTTGAATGGAATCTTGGTATTACGGTATGAAAATGTAATAAAAAAATTGGAGATTGTTTCGTAATACATATAAATGTTATTCAAATCTTATTATTCTCAATAAATAAAGATTTAATGCAAAATTTTGTAAAAATCATTCCTCCATTTTGAAATTGACATATTTTAGAAAATTTATGGCCATACTTTTTACAAAGCGTCGTAGCCACTGTAATAGATAAGTAATTATGTAGGTGCCTGATAAAATAATATTCTAATGTAGATAAGTATTAAATAATTTAAAAATAATTGTTGAATCATTTTATATTTCTGAAATATAAATAAAGTTTAAATCTTAAATTCATCGTTGAAAAATATTAAATTTAAAATCATCGTTGAAATTGGTATGAACATTCCATAAACAAACTGGTCGGTAAAACAGTAGCCGATAAATTAGATCATAACGTACAGTGAACTTGACAGAATTGTTGAGAGAAAGAAATAAAATTGACAATAATTGAGAATCTTTAAATGGCTTCAGGATTTTAATAAGTTTAATAAAACGTTTGTTTTATCCACATAATAATTTAGAAATATAATATTTGTATTGAAATTAATCACACTCAACAGCGGTATTACATTGTGTCTAAATTAGTATGTAAATAAACTCAAAACCACATTAGCTTATTGATTTTATCCTGCATATTATAAAAGTATTGTTAAAATTTGGACTCATGGTCCTATTGTTGGTGTGAAAATTATTTTGAAAAAATATTCATAGGGTGTCATATACTTAACTTTAAACCAATCGTGTTAAAAGAAGTATTCTTCAAAGACAGCGGCCAGTAAGAGGTTTGATTGGAAGCCTTACTTGACGACCCTCCAAGGTTTGTGACAAATCATTCATCCTAGAATAAATACAATATTATTATGATACGACATATAATATCATTTCATCTTCCACATAATTTTTGTTATGTAATATTGTGTACATTAATTAAAGTTATTGTAGGTATATACACAAAGGAATGGACACCCTTCAAATTTTTGCCTTTTTCGTAGAAAAGTGACTATATCATGCATGTGGTCATTTCAATTAGTGATTTTTATGTTTACACTATGTCACCAATTGTTTCATCTATAGGAATTTGCATTTTTTTTCTCAATAATATCATTGTTTCTTTTTTAAATAAGACAGGATTTGTCAATAGGTGTTAAAATGAGTCATCGGCTCTCTTAAGGACTTTCTCTAGTAAAAGGAATGAATTATGAATTATTTTAGTACTTATTGTATATTTGTCTGTTTATTTTGATGACTAATAGTTTGTTACACGTTTGTTTAATATTTCTCCCATATTTTTTTTAAGTTAAATACAGGAATCTATTTTGTAGTCATTTAGTTGATTTTTGAGAATTGTGTTGTAAAGGCAAAATACCTGTTGAAGATTCGGTGTGTTTATTTTTAATACATTTTTTTGAATTTATAATGGCAAAAGGCTATTGGTCACCTATAAAACGCTGTAAAGCAGTAACTTTACGAGAAGAAGGTAATTCCTACATGGATATCGCCATAAAGTTGGGAGATGGGGCAACCAAGTCTGGAGTAAGGAAGGTCTGCGAAAGGTTCAAGGCAACTAAATCTGCCATAAAAAAGAAAAGTTAGGAAAACAACTGCAAACAATGACAGGATGATAGTGAGAATTGAACTCAAGGACCGAAGAACACTTCTTGTTAAATTAAAAATGATTTGGACGCAGCTGGAGTTTCAGTTAGTGCAAGGACGATTCGCAGAAGACTAGTTGAAAATGGCTTAAAAGCGAGAAGACCCGGAAAAAACAACATATTTAAACGAAAAGCAACGAAGGAACTGTTTGATTTGGTTAAAAGAGCACAAGGAATGGACAAAAGAAGATTGGGCAAAAGTTATTTGGAGCGACGAATTCGAAAAATACGAATAAGAAAAAAAGGCAAAAATTTGAAGGGTGTCCATTCCTTTGGCCACTAGTGTAATACACCTATAAGTAGCCAAAATCAACACTCTTTTTATTACAGGTATTTTTTAAAAGTATTTAAATGAATAAAATCACAATGAAATCAATAACAATTAAGAAATCAAATTAAAAACATACAGTCATGGGTACATTAGATGCACGGTAAATGCCAAATCATATTTTTATCTACATAATTCACAACAAAATATTTTATGTGCAGTTTCATTAATTTAATATTATAAAGTAGGTACCTACTTAGAAAAAAATAAACAGCAGCAATAATATTCCTATATTATAATTTATTCAATCTTATTCAAATTTCGAACAACAATTACTTTTTGTTTTGTTTACATCGCCTATGTGTCAAAATTATTGACAACCGTGAATCCATAGACTATGATTAAAATGAAATATTGTGAAAGATAATGATTTTTTAAATGTGTATTTTGTGTGAATAATATATTCTTAAAATTAATAAAAAATACTTACCTCAAATTACTTACGATACACACCTACGTATTTTTTACAAAACTTTTTTTATTATCCAGCCGAATTGCTCGAAAACGAAGCGCTAAAAAAGAAATATTTTGTTGCGTTGTCTATGCCCTATGGATTCATTGTCATTGACACTTCTTATTTTATTGTCAAACTAATTAAATAATACAAACGAATGAGATGTAAAAAACTTTCTATTTTTCTGGTTATTTTTTAATTATAAATAACAAACAGGAATATTAATGGACAATCTACTGGTAAGCATATTTATTTGTTTCAAAACAATAGGATATTAATAATTAGTTCACATTATGGTTATAATGTCATTGACAAATTTTTGTGTAACTATATTTTTTACAGGCTCGGCAGCATTTTCAACAATAACAACTAACCGGTGAATATCTAAAACGTAAAAACACATATTTCAAGAGAAGATCAACCAAAATCGGTATGTAACGTAGTATCTTATCATTATTTAATTCTATTAATTTTGTGTGTATAACTCATTAATGTTATATTACAGATTAAAGAACCTAAAAATTTACCAGTTCAATGAGGAGGAAAAATATTCAATGTTTGCCAAGTTTGAAATGTAAAAATACAACTATTAAGTCATAATCAGTAATAATGAACTGGCTGATATACGGATAAGATATGCTGTGACAATACATAAAAACTTAACATAACAAAGACATCACGGAATCAACATACAGAGGGCGAGTTTCTATCAACTAACCCCGTTTTTTCATTTGTATAGGAATTTTTTTATCTGTTAGATCTTACAATGACATAATATTGTCAAATGACTGAAATGAAATAAACAAAATTGTTTTATTCATAACCAGAAATATACTAAATGAAATAACATAATGTTTTTTTTTTCATCAAACATAATAATATATTCTTTCAAACACCACTAATATTTAAAAATGATGCCAACAGCAAAAAGAAATTATGAGAATTCATGGAGTTTTATAAGTATTTTTACACAATATATTTATGTTAATGTTAAAATAACTATCAAATAATGTGACATTTTAACACAACTTACTTCATTATTATAGGTGGAAGGCCTCAACAAAAACAAAAAACTTCATTATTATTAAAAAGATATTCTGTAAATTTGAGATGCAAGAAGATAACATGATGGTCTTATTAGCAAGTCAATTTCATATAAAATACTTTATAAATTTATTATGTCCCACAATGTGCTTTATTCCATTTTTAAATGGAACATCAGTAATGAATTGTTAGACTTATTAGTTGTTATAAATTAATCATGCTTCGACGTATAAAAATATCTTCTTCGTGTGGTTCTCCTAACTGAAGTTGGTGACCATCACTGCAAACTCTTCATGATTTTGAGCCAGCCTTTTCTCAGAAGACTCTCTTCTGTTCAAAACCACTTTTTTCCTTGAATTTTAAGTTGGAAGAGGGAATATTTGTATAGTGGAAATAAAATACGCACTAAACGCCAAAAACTTCATTTTGAGATAATCTAATAAAACTGATTTTTCCCCCATACAGACATAGTACAATGATGATTTTTGGATCTGCTTTTTAACGCCTTTAGATCATCGATATGGACTTAGTGCAATATTTAGGCTATTGACAATGGTTTATAGAACATTTCCTCATACTCAACTCATTTTTTTCATTTTTGGCGTTTAGTGCGTATTTTATTTCCACTATACATTTTATTTATTTAGATACATAAATAGGACAATATATTACGAAACATACACCAGTGAAGTATATACATTTGAACTTATTCATCACAGCGTAATGAGAATTTAGCCAAAGTATGAGGCATTGACAGTGGTCAGGAGCTCTCTTTTTACTTTTGTATCATTTCCAGGACTCTATAGACACCCTGTCAATACGTGATATGCTCAGCATTCTTCTATACAATCACATCTAGAGGAAATTATCAGTTTATGTAGAGCTAGATGCTGGTTTAAAACTTGACGTGCACCTTGAAATTTGTTCTTCAACAGTTGTGTGCATTAAGTTTTAATAATTAGATATCGACTTCTGATCATGAGGACCTGGGTTCTATTTTTGGAGGAATCAAAGTTTTATAGATGCTTTCTTACGTAATACAATACATTGATTCAGGAGCTACACTGATTATAATTAATATATTACTACCGTAGTATTTATAGGAAAAGACAAGTTTCCTTTTATTATATACATAAATTCCATAGAAAGAAGCTTAACTTGAACAGTCTTTAGAAAATTCATGCCTACTTTTAGTCAATATTTTTAATGAAGATAGATATTTTAATTGTTTCAGCAATTTTTATTATTTAGATGAATTAAGTACCTATAATTGATCAAATTTTTGAAATATAATCTACATACCTAATAATTCAGTAATGTTTGTTTATTTTGTTATTATATATTTATATTTTTGTATATTGGAGCATAAAACCGTAGGTTCTGCGTTGGATTTTAATTGTCGTGGATCCTTGCAGGTATATTTATGGTAATTCATGTGTGTCGTCGAGTTTCGAAATCCTCTATAACACTTTTTCGTGATTTTGAGAAAAACGATAAAAACTTTTTTTTCAATATTAAACTTGCTTTCCTGAAGTTTAATAAGTCTGGGGTTTGCAAATCTGTTACAGCAATGCAGCTCAAAAAAATAATTACTTTAAAATAAAAACAAACTGCTTATTTTGTAAAAATAAAAATTGATATGTCGGTTTTTGATACTCATATCAGGTTATGGCGTGTTTTGAAACACACACATGGTGATATAGCTGATTTTGAAAGGATCAACTATGAATGGTCACGTGCATTTTTTCCAGTGGCGTGAACAAAATAAAATGCTGGTAGGAAGGTAGGTATTTCTGACGATAAAATTTTTATTAAAATTTTTCATTACAATAGCCTAGGCCCTAGACATTTATTTTTATGTAGGTTCAAGAAAAAAAAACCTTATATAAATTGGAAATAAAATAGGTATATAAGCAAAATTTTAAATACAACAATGATGTTTTAGTAAAGTATTTTTTACGTTATCAGAAAAGATATTAAAACTAAAATTAAACAAGCTTAGTGAATTCGTGGGTATTTTTGGATTCTTTCGGATTTCTTTTGGATTCTTTCGGAAAAGTTCTGACATTATTATTTACACGTTATACCTACAAAAGAAACCGTAGATATTTGCAATTTATTAGATAGGTACATTTTTTTTTATAAGTCTCCACTCATTATTGAGTGATTTAGGCAGGTACATTTTAATTAGCGGGAAAGAGTAAAAATCTAAGCATGTATAAGCTTGAATAATAGTTTTAAATAGCGAACACTAACAAGATAAGTTTGTTTCTTTAAATTAAAAAATAAACCTCAGGGTCTCTTTGTTCACAAATCGGGGAACCGTCATCAATAATTCCATTATTTTCAGTGAAATGGTATCTGAACTGATATCTTCCTCCAAGACTTTGTAAAATCATGAAATTTCTAAATCTTTCCAATTTGTCAAACGTGAGAGATTCAAATAACCTGTGACCATGAAGGGCGTGCTCCTTCGAAACATGTCAGGTTTAATAAAATTGTGGAAGACTTAGGTAGGTACAAAGTTTTTTATTTAAATTTGATTATTGAAATTATTTCCCTCACGGAAAAAAATGCATGATCAACAATTTATAAATTTTATATGTAATTTTATCGTACCACGTTAAAGAAATTGTTTCCCAATTTTTTACATGGGTACCTACGCCACTGTAAAAAAACAGGAATAAATACGAAATTTCCTCAAAATTCGTCAATGTTTACTTACCGTTTTTGGCGTTGTATATTAACATTCCATTTTTCTGGTTGTCTTATCTTTTTCCTTACTATGTTTTTTTCGCATTTTTTAACATTCTCAAGTCGATCACACATTATTAAATAATTAATAAGCCAAATTGTCTGAGAACTACTAACTTCGACAACAATAAATTTGTACTGGAAACCATTTTGAAATTTGTGAAATTCTCGCCTCCTATTGGTCGGTTGTGTTATAGCGGATATCGAAAGGCATATGAAGGGATATAGCGTGGATCGTTTCTCATGCTCATTTTATTTTATTTTTTTTTAAATCAACCAAGAGTGTTTTGAAAGAAAAAATATTCTAGGATTATAGAGTTTTTAATTCCGAATCCAACGACATCAATAACTCGTATTTGATCAAAATGTGTTATAGAGGATTTCGAAACTTGGCGACTCATGTCTACTTTTAGTCAATATTTTTAATGGAGAGAGATATTTTAATTGTTTCAGCAGTTTTTATTATTTAGATTAATTAAGTACTTATAATTGATCAAATTTTTGAAATATAATCTATATAATAATTCAGTAATGTTTATTTATTTAATATTGTATATTTATTTTTTGTATATTGTTGGAGCATAAAACCGTAGGTTTTGCATTGGATTTTAATTAATCGTCGTGGATCCTTGCAGGTATATTTATGGTAATCAAAGATACAAATTTTTACAAAATCTCAAATAGGTATATTTACTGTAATTAATAAATTTCTAAAATTATAAAATCTTCATAGTAAAATCTCCATAAACACAGATGGTCATCTTTTAAAAACAAAATTACTCATGTAAATGTTGCTTAGAACCAAAATTTGACTGAATAAAAATATATTTTAAAGATTCAAGATTGTTTTGAAATAGAAATTAATGTAATTCAAACCATATAAAACACATTTTATCAACATTGAAATGAAAGTTCAATTTTTACCATTCTACACATAGGTAGAGGCTTTAGGGAATATAGTCAAGACTCAAACCACATTGAGAGTAACACTTGCATATTAATAAAGGAAAGTTTTCCCTTCTATTGAACAGTGAAATTGAATCAAGTATGAGATGTAACATATTATTATAATGCAGTTTTTTTCCATGTGATTGGCAGACTACAATTTTTTTTCTTTCTTTTTATAAACATTAAAAGTGTTATTCTTCTCTCTTTTTATGAATTGTGAAAGTGTAATTCTTCTTTTTCTGTGCTTATGACAGTTATAGAGGTCTGTTGAGCAATGAGAAGCTTAATACTTATAAGTAGTCTGTGGAGAAGCTAGACTAGAACCTGTTTAATTACCTACCAATCAATCCTGACAATCGGAATTACATACGTTATGCAAGACGGGTATTAGCTAGTTAAAAATAAAAATAGAATGTCACACACCCCTACCGACAAATGTCACATCAGTTTGTATGAGTCTAACAGCAGTCACGTGTATGTTGGGACCATGCGCAGTAGCAAATTATTTCTATAGTATTATTTCTCCTCAAATGTATGGAGCCGTAAGTTCGTGGGCTTACGACCTGAGTAAAAAGGGTATACATGTCTATTTTTTTTTTATAGGCTAGCACCCGTATTCGGGTAGCAGCCTTTGATTATTTCATAGACAAATTAGTTTAAGAAAAGAATAAAATTGGGAAGAAAAAGAAAATAAAGAGGGATTCAAAGATTCTTGTTATTTCTCCGCAAATGGTTTACTATAATATCATTGATATCTTGTTCATTCCTCGACAGCAAAGACACAACGTTCAGGGGAAGGGGAAGACCCCTTTCCAGTGACTCCTGAAGGAAAACATTATTTGGAAGCAGACTACAGCCGAAGAATACATGGTCGATGGTCTCATCATCCTCCCTACACTCGCAGAGGGACGAGTCGACCACACCAAGTCTTCTCAAATGTGAAGCCAGGGCGACATGTCCTATACGCAATGTAGTCAACAGGGATATGTATATACATGTCTATTTGATATAAAAAAAATACTGAGATTGTAACGTCTTTTAAAAGATTAAGATCTTAAAATCAAATGTTTTGATGCAAATCTAATTTTCGTTGAAACACTTTAACATAACCCCCACGCGAAATATTTTTTATACTTGTAGAAACGCTATTGGTGGATGATGTCGTCATACGAAACATACGGCAGCTACATTATTATTAAACGTCTGTAAATTGCGGTTTGGTTTGGAGGGGGATCTGCGGTGGGCTTGATTTGTGTGGGATCGGCTTTTTGGTTTGATTGCTTCGATCGAACTAGAGGGTTGGTTTTGTGCGGATTGGGTTTGCTGAGGGTTTGTCTCCTCCGGGCTGGCTTGCGGTGTGCTGGGGGCCTTAAAGGGAGAATGTATGTAGGTATGAAGGTATGTAAATTGATAGTTGCTATGATGATAATAACAGGTGTCCGAGAAATTCATTATATCGAGGACATATCATTTGATATATTTGATCAGATATTCCTACACACAACTGTTGCTACGGGAAGATATGTCAAATTTTCGGCAACTTTGTAATGTTAAATTATTGGTAAACCTGATTTATTGGACAATAAAAAAAAATAATGACCCTTTTGTATGCCCTACGACCGACAGGTTTTGCTGGTAGTGTTTTTTATAAGTAGTATACAGAGGTGCAGAATAGCCGGCGGAATATTGCCTCAATTTTTCGATTCGATTTTAGTCTAGTCAACCGATCCATTCCAATCAGATCAATCAATTGATCCCGAGACAGACTAATCCAAGTATCTATACAAAATTAAGTATAAAACGCTTCGAAAAATTCTGGAGACGAAAAGGTCTATTCAATCAATCAATCAATCAATTCTCCCTTTTCCACCCCACTCAGGGGCATAGGGAGGCAACAAGAGCTCTCCATTGCGCTCGATCTTGCGCAATGTTTATGACCTCCTCCCACACCATGTCCATGTCCCTCAGCTCTGCTTCGAAGGAGCGGAACACAGTGTGAGAGGTTACTTAATTGATATAATACATTATAAGTTAATAATACATTATAACTTCGCAAAAATTATATGTTAAGAAGTTATTAAAAACGCATTTATTTTCAAAATCGTACCCAGGTTATCTTTAAAAGTTCTCATTTGATATTGTTTTGTGATTTTAAGCTGTTAATTAAGCTACTCTATTTATGTATATACCTATTTGTAGTAATCTTCATATTTTTATACTTATTTATAGGTTACAGGCCCTAATAATTTTGCAAAGCGCCCTTGAGGTGATAATTATCACGAAACGGCGCGTTAAAAATCGTCCTTTTATTATTATTATTATTAAAAGCACTAAGAAGGTTACCTAGGTACTTAGAGATTTTTTTGTGGTTTTCAAACTATCTACGCAACATTCTTATTTTTTCTTTCATAAGAACCTTCTCCTGACAAAAGAAAATACGCCAAAAAAAGAATAAGCGAAATTGGACCAGCGGTTCAGGCGTGATGCGATGACCACGCAAAATAGGTCTCAATTTTTATAATGTAGATTACTTTAACACCCTAACATAAAATAATTTTCCACCGATAATAGGTACCTATTCTAAAATATCAGGACTTAATCCAATGTACAAAATAATATAAGTTACCAATGTATATATACCTTCTGCAATTACTTTTGATTATTGCTACAAAAAATAATTAATAGGTAGGTACATTTTATTTTAATGTTTATATTATTTTAAGTGCTTATTTTTACTTCTGTACGTGTAATAAAAATATAAGGGATAAACGTTTTGGGCTATAAAAAAGTATTAAAAAACAATAAAAATATTTCAAGGTACCTTATGAAAACAAAATAAAATAATTATATTATGAAATATGCGTAAAATATTTATGTAAAAAATAATAATATATCAACTTTATCGATATTTTAAATCCTTTTCATTACGTTGCGTTGGTTAAAAAAAAATCTAAATATTTGAAAACAATGATCTGTTCAATATTCAATATTCAAAAAATAATGATATGGATACGTCAAAAAATTAGAAATGTTAGATATATTCAAAGTTTTTTTGTGGTAAGGTATTTAATACAAAAAATATTAATCTATTATCAATTGACCACAGATAAACAAAAGATCTGTGTCAAATAATGTCAAATACCTACATCTGAGTGTGTGTGAGTATGAAAGAAGTGGTTGTTATGTTTTTGTTATTGATGTAGGTAATCTATTTTTATGTATAATTTTAACAAAAATGTTAGCATTCGCCACCCCTTTTCTACATAAACTATAAAATTTCATACTCTTCCGTCCGCGTAATTTTCGTAAAAATGGTCAAAGTTTTTCCTTCACGTATTAATATATAGATTTTTATAATGGCTCACCTAATGTGAACACTTACTTATAGGTACACTTTTGACATTTTTAATCAGTTGTTAATGAGGAAGATGGTCGGAACTGCATCGAACCTACGACCACCATGAAAGTCGGCGACATAACCGCTTGCCTATCTATCAGCCACTTCATTATAATATGAAGTACATTTTGACATTTTTCTTGGTAAGAATTTGAATAGGTAACCAAGACTTTCTGAAGCCTTTTACATCTACAACCAATTTCAAGCCTAAAACGTTGTTGGGTTTTTATATTTTTTCAATTTTCAGTTCATTATACCGTTCATGAAACCATTAGCAGCTCACATAATTTGTATAAGTAGGTAATAAAATATGCTGCAAATAAAATATGCACTAAGTACTAAAAAAATAATTTTAAGATAATCAAATAAAACTGATTTTTCCCCCATATAGACTCAGTACCATGATGATTTTTGGATCTGTTTTTTACGCCTTTAGATCATGGATATTGACTAAGTGCTCGACTCATATTTTTCAATTAAGTAGGTAGGTACCTACTTAGTGCGTATTTTATTTTGCTTATTTAGAATCTATGAGGATCTGACCGGGACCAAATCACCTGAAAAACGTAATGTTTCTATAAACCTTGATTTTTTTATTTGTTATTTCAGGGTTGAGGTAAATAAGGTGTAGGTACCTACCTATTAATAAATCGGTAAAATGTTTACCTCTACGCCTACCCCTAGAGGGAAAAGCAACAGCTTGTTGAATTGAAACCTTAAGGGAAAATCATCAAGTGATTCTCAAAATGTACCTAATACAATTACATGAATTTTTTTTTTTAATTCTGCACTCGTTTTCGAGTGATTCGGCTACATGAAATTGAATGTGATAAAAAATAAAAAATAAAACCTGGCAAAAACCTACACGAACTTAATCGGTAGATACACTTTCTTCTTCTTCTTCTTTTTTACGAAGTGGCAATTCACTCTCGAGAGAGTGATCTATGCCAATATCCACGATTCTATAGGTATACCCTCCAGCAAAAATTCCGCTGTGCATGTTACAAAATAAACGACTATAAGAATTTAAAAAATATATATACATAAAAAAAAGGTTGCAACAATAATAAGCGAACAAAAAGAAACGGCCCTAGAATTATGAGACGCGGACAAGCTATATTATAATGTTAAGACCGGTAAGTATATAATAATTCCGCATGTTGGAAGCTATAGATGTAGTGAGTAGGTACCCATCGTTTCTGAACTCACCCAACAAAACAAATACACGCGGGTATCTGACTTCAGTAGGTACACTTAATAATTTAACCAAATTATTTGTGTGGGGAACTTTGAAAAAAAAAAAAAAATATAAATTAATGATTTTTTTTTCTTGTATAATTCAACATTTGAGATGGTCAATTAAGATGTGGGTATAACTGGGAAATAAAAATTTAGTACTAAATAGAGAAACAGATTAGAATCTTCTACCATTCTCTGCCACTGCACCAAGAATAGTGGAGTTCACATCGTCTCGGTGAAGGGCTAGCAGAGACTGGATACTTTGAGGAAACTGTATGCCAAGGTTATTCAAACTAATAGCAAAATTTTCATTATTGAATCTATTGCAGTTAAAAAACACATGATTGATGGTCTCTGGTTCCTCGCCACATTCGCAAACCGGGGATGGGACCACGCCTATTTTATGGAGATGTGAGGCTATGCAGCAATGGCCCAATCTCAAACGAAAAAGAGTTGATAAGGATGGTTTGGAGAGTTTAGATTTATGGAACCAAGGTTTCGTAGGTATTGAACTTTGAATTGATTTATAATGTAAGCCCTTTGTAGTTGCTCTCCAAGAATCCATCCAGTCTTCGTGGAGATTCTTAAGGATGCTCTGTACTAGGTCCGATGGGGGAAAAGGAAATTCATCAAGAAAGCTTCCTGTTTTAGTGGCGTCTTTGGCTAATATATCAGCCCTCTCATTACCCGAAATACCACTATGAGATGGGATCCAAACAGTAATGACTTCCAACTTCTTACAGTCTGCTTCATATAACAGTTCAAAGATCAGACAAATTAACTTATTATTGGAAGAATTACAAAGTGGGGATTGAAGTTTTTTCACCAAGCTAAGGGAATCTGTAAATATTAAGGCTCTACTGAGCTTCTGGTCCAAAACAGTTGTGACAGCCTCCTTGAAGGCGATACATTCCGCGGTGAAAATCGAGCAGAATGTTGGAAGCTTAACTTCAAACTCTATATTAAGAGAAGGAACACACATTCCTGATCCACAGGATCCATCTTCAAGTTTAGACCCGTCCGTGAAAATCCTAGTAAATACAGGCCATTTATCGGTGACAATTCTATTAAATTCGCGGTTAAGGGCAGCAGGGTTAAGTGGATTGTTCTTATTCAGACCAATAGATTCAACTATGGTGGGTCTGAAAGATAAAGAGTTAAATGGGAGGCCAAAAATAGGAAGTGAATAGATACACTTTGTGCATCTTTGGAAATATTTTACGTATTTCTTTCAATAATCAAACTAATGCATACCTATTAATATGTTGACTCTGTTAGCAGATGATGAAGAAATTGTCAGACGGTAAAGATTCTAAAAGATTCGTAGAAGTTTTTCTAATACATACCTACTTATGTTAAAAGAACAGCTGTAAAAGTGCTTAAAGAAGATCTCCAAACATTAAAAAAGAGCTTTAGGTAAGCGGAAAGAATTATTTATTCAATAAAGCCAGAATAGACGCATTCGAAATAACATGGTGCTGAAAATCAATCGTACTGCAGAAGAATTTACTTAGATTCTTCAAATAAAGGTGATTGGAAGCCCAGCGGATCATACGTACCTACAGCGCACTGAAAATCGTGAGTTCGTATCCAAGAGCCGATCATTTCCGTGAAAGATTTCGGAAGTGTATTTGTGTTCACTTTGAGTGTGCACAGATTCATTAAAAAAGTTCTTCATCTCAGTAAGCATGTTGTTACTATGTTTCAAACACGTCATTATACCTACAGCTTTTTGGCTCAAAGAATTCTGACACAATGTTTCATACTCACGATCAATAATTTAACGAAGATGTATAAATGATAAGATGTGCAAATTTGTACATACGTATTAAAAAATGTAGGTATTTGTATTTATCTGAAATAAAAAAATAATAATATAAAAACCATCTTGAAAAAACACTGACATTACAAAAGGAAAAAATGTATAAAAAAAATAAAACCATGGTCCAAAGGATTAAATTCTATTCGTAAATTTAATTGCGCAGATGTTCACTAATATTCCCTATCGTTCTCTCTGTCCAATCCACCTCCCGGCTCCACAACCCCCCCGACATTTAGGGGCTGCTCCAATATACCTGAAACCTCCCTCATCCAGATTAAATCCCACACATTCGTTCGCGATTCTATTGTGGAGATTATGAAATTTTAATTAATCCTTTGGAATCATAAAATTATCGACAAACAATAATTTCCACTCGTTTGGTCTAAACAGAATAAATAGATAACGTACCTAGATACGAATCCTGTTTTCCAATAAAATAGGCTAGGTACTCAGCTAGAATTCAGGATACTAAAGTTCAGTGAGGATCAACCTAGGAAGTGAACCTAAACGAAATATTCCATAGACGCTGTGTGTGGTTGTAAGGGCGTAAACATGTTCACTGTTCAGGTGTTGTGATAGAGGTTATATTGCTGCTACATGCTGGTCTGTCACATTTCTAACATCGAACTTTAATAAACGTCATCGAATAGCAATATGGTTTCCATATCAACCACTTAGTAAAGATGATTTATCATTCCCCGTATATAACTATTATACCTACTTGGATAATTTTAAGGAAGTATCAGATAGACTTAAAACTTAAAAGAAAAAAAATAAAACATGCCTTACTTATGTAGGTATTTTCTAGTGCTTAATAATTTATACCTACATAGATCATTTCCCGAGAGTGGATTACTACATTGCAAGGGAGAAAAAGAAGAATTTGTAACAACCTTGATACTAGGGGCCACCCACCTATCTGTGTATTCGCCCGATTCAAACTACAGTATACCAATTCACATACCAATACATAGTTCTTGTCTAGGTACATAAAATTGACAAATGGACTCATGCGATAGGTACCTGGGTATCTGTATGGGGGTATATGTGTGTATCCGCCTGTTTCAAATTACAGTATTCACATACTAATAGGTAGGTAGGTACGTAGTTTTTGTCTAGGTACTTACACAAAATTGACAAATGGACTCATGCGACAGTTACCTGTATGGGGTATGTGTGTGTATCCGCCCGTTTCAAACTACAGTTCCACATACCAATACATTTATATATGTGTGATTTTCATTTTTTTTAATTGACATTCCTACGTGGGGTAATCGTCGTTTCTGGGGTAATGTACCTACCTATTGGATTGGACCTATAAACAGATAGAAACTAGGTATAATATATAATAAAATATAATATATATAGTACCTACATTAGGTATAATAACATAGTGCAAATATATAGTGAGTAAGAGTAAGTTTTCTTCACTTTTTAAACTGTTTTTCAGGTAAACTCCACCGAAGTAAGTCTTTCATAAAAATGTATAATTTGTCAAAGTTTGCCTCACTATAATAAAGAATGATGGATGCGAGCTTCCAATATATTTTCAGGTGGTGACAGTTACAGGGGAGAAATGAATCCTCCCGGTGACTCCTCATAAAACTTTAATAAAGTACAACAAGATGTACCTGCACATAACCTAACAACTTTTCACTTCATTCATCCCTCTATCTCCCCAGGCCGGGAACAAATTGATTGGTTTTCCCATCCTCTCCCCCTACCCTCCACCCTTATTAAATTCTTCAACGATATTATAATATTGAAAATATTCAAGAAACAAAAGTTTTCTTGCGTTAAGTAATAAGACGATACACTGTTTCTCAAACTGTTTTCATATTTTTATCTTGCCTCAAAGTTAGAAAAAAAATGATAATCAAATCAAGGTGAGGGACATAGCTGCAACACTTGTGTAAAAGTTCAATAATTATTGTGTAACATTTGGTAGGCATTTTATGTAGTTCCGGAAATGTTTTAAAGAGGTTGTTAAAAGACTATAAGTACATACATCTGGAAAAAACTTTTTCTATTCTAGTCTTCTACTTAGGGGCATAAAGTCAAGAGCGGACATCTCGTAACCTACAAATAAAAAGGCAAATGATAATCTAAAACGTTCTAGGTCTTTCATGACATTATTTTTACTTAATCTAAAACTGCACAAATTATTCTTTTTTGAATTTGTTTTCATAAACTCATTCTTAGCAACTAATTAAAACGATATCAAGAGTTAAGCTTATGTAGAAGTTCCTGACTTCCTGACTGTATGGCAAACAAACATAGATCAACAACATTTACGTAAGGTCATAGAGGGTTAAACCCTTTTTCGATCATTTTCGGGTTATACACTCCCAATTAGCACAAAAATTTCTAGAAAAGCTGGAAATGAAAAAAAGTATAATAGTTGGAGTGTAAGTAATGTAATATTTTAATAAAGTGTAATATAAATTCTGAACTATGTTAAATAATTATGACAGACACGCACTAGATGGGTAAGTACCCATTTGTTTTAGGTCGCTCTCTTACTTTTAAATCTAATTTTGTCTCACTTATGTAAAAATGATATTTTATGGAAAAAAAGTTTAAGAATCTCAGAGAAAATCTTACGGAAAGGTATTATTAAAACAAATTTACAACGAATTTTACAATCTTCCTTTTTGGGGTAGGCGGGGAGAGCCGTAAGAACCAAAGACCACCACCCTATTGTTTTTATATTTGTATAATGTTATTATTACAAATTGGAGACCACCTTTTCCTGTCGTGGCTCAGAAATTCCTGAAAACCTTCAAACTCCCCCCCCCCCCTATTCTCTACCTCCCTCCACTCCGACCGGGTTTCCGGGTGTAGAATTATCGAATAAGTATTTTCAAAGACCCAAATTAGAAATTACGCCTTGTATTAAATTCAATCGCGTGACTTCTTTGCGTAATTTTCAATTTGTTAATTATTAATTTACCTACTTTCAATTTCAGAAAGAAGTTGATATTTTTTTGCGATTTTCTGTAGGTGTGTTTTTATGTCAATTAAATATACCCAGAATCAAAGAAAATTTCTCACTGTTTCTTTAAATTTTTTCATTGGAACTCTGAAAAAGATTGTAAAATAAAATTAACGAATTGAACGTGCATTCTTGGTGGAATTATTTAAATACGGAAATTTAAATAAAACAATTTATTTGTCGTTCCACAAATTAATAACCTGACTAGTTTCGCAGGCACCTGCATAAACTATAACTCAGTTTCTAAGTCAAACTAAGTTACCTGTGACCAATGACCATGCAGGACCTGTGCCTGCGAAACTAGTCAGGTTATTAAATTTGTGGAATAACAAATAATTTTTTTTATATTGATCGTTGTGCCAGTTAATTTTCAATTGTTATTTTTTATAGTGTTTATTTGTTATAATAAAGCTTTGTGTAATAATTCACTTATTAATCAAATAGTCTAAATCTCTCTCTCTCCTCGTGCTACTACTAATAGTGGGTAGGTACTTATGAGAACCCAAATTTGGTGCCGTGACCAGGATGTTTGAAATTCTTTCTCTTGGTTTATGAAAAAAATATCTGATGGACACAGGAATATTTAATGAATCTTTTGATATAAAATTTTTAAATAACGTAAATGAAAACATATTGTATAGCCGTTACATAGGTGAATGATTTATATCGGTAAAAGGTGGCATACTGCGTCACAAACGACGCATTATATAAAGAAACTCAACAAAGGTTCATCACCTTCACCAAAATGAAGAATAGGTGAATTTATAGCAGAAGCATACCCATTAAAAGAAGGCTGTATGATAGTTGGCTGAACACTTAAATACTTTTTATCCTTCCTTCAAAAAATGTAGAATTTACTGAAGATAAAATTTTGTGAGATGAAGTCAATTGTAGGTATTACGCTTGTCAGCGTAATAATAGCATCTCTTTGCGCCTTTGCTCGTCACAAAAATGGAGAATAAAATATACACGATAGGTACCTACTTCTTCTTCTTCTTCTCAGTCTGATTCAGTCCACTCCCGGACATAGACCTCCTCCAGACTCTTCCACGTCACCCGATCTTGTGCAACCTGCATCCACTGCGAGCCAATGGTTCTTACAATATGTCGTCCCTCCATCGAAGCTGTAAACGGCCTGTGGAGTGTGGAGGTACCTACTATTTTCCGAAAATTGTTCATCTACCAGCAACTATTCTGAACAAAAAGACTATATTATTGTGTTATCTTCGAAAAATCGACATGATGAATACAATAATTTCAGTAAAAGCAAAAATTTTACCAAGGTTATATTCCGGGAAAAAATTATCTCAATTTAGTATTTAAATACAATAACCAGTTGAATTTCGCGTTCCAATCACGGTTCTGTTATTTCGAATTCGAGGTGGATTCGTGTACATAGGTATTTCCTCTCCAGAAACTCCCAAAGGTCTGATTATTTTTCAATCACTGGGAGAAGATATAAATATCTTTATTGTTTCACAGGGGCCATGCAGATTTTATAAGGGAACGCCAAGTAGGGGAGCCTACCTACTTTGAAGGTAGTGGAACATTCGAAAATCATGAGCTAGAAATCAATAGAAAAGCTCTAAATGTCAGAATTAGGCTACTCGTGTATCAAACAAGATTTTTTTGCAAGATGACTTGAATTTTAAGATACCTACCACTTAGGGAGGTATATATTCGTTTAGCATATGACTAAAAATATTAGTAATGTTAGGACTTCCTGCGGTACCTAATATTACAAATATGAATGTTAAGAAGATGAGATAGTTTGGGCATGTGGAAATAATGAATGAAAATTGAATGACAACAGAAATAATATAAGCCAGGAAGAAAATGGAAATACAACGAAGGCCAGGTGGGTAACTCTTGATTTCGATCACAATAACGATCCAATTTCGTCCTTGAAAGACGCCACTAGCCCAATTAGATATTTTGTTTGGTAAAAAAAGTTAAACCACCACTTCGTTGTGGGAAGCTCGCCCTCTGTATATTTATTCTGTGATGTCTTTGTTATGTTAAGTTTTTATGTGTACAGTACCTACGTGCGTAAATAATGTACGTACATCAGTAAAGAATAAACAAATAAATATTGATTTCTATACGCATTAAAATAGAACCAGGTACCTAGGTCTGTTTTTTAAGTTGTATTGCTTTATGAAAAAAAAAATGTTTAAATAAGGAGTTCTACATTGAGATTCAAGAGTTACCCACCAGGTCAGAAGTAAGAGTGTGCATTCTTGGATAGAAAATAGTGGGGGTCCATTCTCTCTGCCTACCCCTTGCGGGACACGATGTGATGGGTGAAAAAATTTGCTCCGGCTTTACTGGCACCTTTGAATAATATGTCGTAGGTAACTCTATGATAAAGGGAAATGTAAACACCATAAAAGCGTAACCCCTTGCAGTTAATAATGTGACACCTTGGTAGTTTGTGCTGTCTTATGGGGGCAATATCAACAGCACCATAAAGAATTATAGATGTAGGTAGGTGTTTCAAAACTAGTTCAATATATTATTATGTATGTATGTTTCTTTTCTTGTGATGTCCAATGACCATCATACTATGCTGAGGTATTACTAGCAAGATTTATTGGATTTTATTTAACGAAATATGTAGGTATTATAAGCTGATTTATAAATTTGTTTATTTTGAACATTAAGGATTCCATTGTCAAAGACTGAGCGAGTGTTATTTCAAAATTTTATTTCACAAACAATGAGATGGATTGGATAGGTCAATTTAAAAATGTTGATATATAGGTACTAAAGTTTGATTCTATTATTATTAAAATACTAACTATATACCTAAATCTATTCTCAATTTGATCACTGATCCAAATCCAATCCAAACTCCCTTTAGACCCCACTTAGGGGCATAGGGAGGTAACAAGAGCTATCCATTGCGCTCGATCTTGCGCAACGTTAATGACCTCCTCCCACACCATGTCCAGATTCCTCAGCTCTGCTTCGAAGGAGTATGAGAGGGTCTTCCTCGTCTCCGGGACCCTGATGGGAGGAAGAACAGCGCTCTCCTCGGCCAACTGTCATTCGGCTTCCTTAACACATGTCCCAGCCAAGTCCATCTCCTCCACATAATAGTAGAGGTGATGGACTCACGCTGGGTGCGCCGGCGTATAGCGTCGTTCGTGATGCGGTGGTACCATCTTATACCCAAAATTCTCCTGAGGCACTTCGTTTCGAATGCAGATACTTTTTGTACCTGGGCCAAAGTCAGGTGCCAGGACTCACACCCATACAGGAGAATGGGCAATAATGGTCAACTCAGGGGGGACACTTGCTGCCTGGACCACCCCCTGGTGAGGCCCAGGCGCCCGAGGCTTAATTTTGTTGCCTTTTCTGACCGCTTGAGTTTAAGGGTATGAGGTGGTCAACCCCACGACCCCGATCTGATTTTTCGATTACCTGCCTCTTACAGGATGCTAGAAAAAACAGCAAAAAGAACAGAGGTGCTATTCTAAGCCGACAGCCCCACGGGAATTATCACTGATAAACAAAAAAATATACCTATGTGGGATTTTAGAATGGGATAGAGAAAAGGGATTTCAGAATTACGATGCATTTGAAAAAATTTGATGTTTATTGGCCAGTCTTTTGAATCTAAAAGAATCAGATTTTTGTGAAGTCCTGTTTCAGAATAGACGTTACTGGTTGACTAGTGAAAATATGGATTCATATTACGTACGAGTTTATCTACAAAATAGCTCCAACTTCACACTATACTATAGGAGAAAGACAAACATATAAATTCCTTGCTCAGATTGGTCATAATGGAAGAGGTACCAGGTACTTTATGATTGAACTCTTGTTTTGAAAGGCACACTTCGATATCAGCCCCACCTTTGGAAACATAAAAGGGCTAATAATACTGTCATATTCCTAAATAACTATTATTGGAGTTCTCAATGTCCAAACTTTATCATGTTATTATGAATGGTGTTGGAACAAGATAAAGTTATTGACAAACAAGATAGGTGATGCCATTATCATTCTTTATGCCATTCAAGGGGGGTTAAGAATGTTTGTTTAGCAGGTAGGAATCCAATATAGTTAATATATTGTTTTTACTGTCCAATATTTTTGGAAGAGTTTTTTCGAGCCAAGATTTCATTGCGGAAAGAGACTTATACATAAGGTGAGGAATGATTAGAAAGGAATGTGGAGTGGATTTGAAGGAAGTTTGATACTTTAAAAAATCCCTAACATGAGTATTGTTTCTAGTAACTTACTCTAGTTTTAATGGTAATCGACGAGTTTTCCTATATCTTTCTTTTTTAATAGTTAACCAAGTGTTATTATATACCTAAAAACACTAGTAACAATTACACATACCAATCTCCGATCAATAGAATCCACAGACTAGGAAACCTGATGGGTGACCAGGCTGATGTTTTTGCCGACAGTTTCCTCAAGTATAAACATAAAATTATCAACTATTTATCTTCATGAACTGATTTCGGGCGGTTGGTTGGTTGTCGGATCTATACTTTTTAAATACCGCTATGTGTAGAGTTATATTTAGGATTAATTATCCTTCTGTACGTTTTTCTAAAGGACTGCATTTTGATTTCAGTCCTGGTCCCCTTTAATGTTGTTTCAGACATAGCTTGCCGACTGTTTTGAACCTTAACTGAATGTATCTTGACTCTGTGGTTTTTGTGTGTTGACATCGTTTTTTGTTTTTTTTTTTATCTTTGTTTTTGACGTCCCTATTGTCCTTCTGACATTGACTGGCTCAGTGATGTTGTTTCGATTCGATATCTCTTCTGTAAATGTAAGTTCTTTGTGAATGTTATATTGTTTTATATCTTGACTGTTTTCAAAATTTCAACCCATGCATTTTTCCAAAATTTCTATTATACAACTAAAACATTGTTGTCTTCGATTTTCTACTGTATTTGTCTTGACTATTTTTGAAACTACAAATTCATTTAATTCTCTAAGATTTATATATATTTTTAAAAAACCGTTATTGGTGTAATATTATGTTTTTTTTTCTTTAATGTAATGTATAACATGTAAAAGGCCTAGGCCGTGTATATCATAAATAAATAAATAAAAATACCTATGTGTCAACTAGCCTCTACATAAATTTATTGTTCACATTCTTTTTACCTTAAGCCAAGATATTCTAAGATCACGCTAAATCTGTGAAAATAATAAGAACGACGTTGAAATATTAATTTTTCAAACTTCGAAAAATTCTTGGTAATAATTATCAAGTCTTATAATAATTATTGTAATCCTTAAAATTAGAGGGATGATGATGACGAGGTAGAAAGATAGCAGAGGGAGAGATAGAAGAATAATAAGGGGTTGATAATATATAGGTAGGAAGAGGAAGGTGTATAGAAGTGGTTGATTGAAAGGGTGTAATTATGTATTTTAATTAACGGGGTTGTTAGCAAAAGCCAAATCAAAAACTCCTTCTTTAATTATGCAGTTTCAAGGCATATTTTCTAAATTTTAGCTACCAACATATTTTGGGTGTTGACAAGGACTTTCTCTGATTTTTATTGACTTTGCTTATAGAGTCTGAGATGAATTTATAAGTCTCTTTAACTTACCTGTCTACGATGGGCATTTGCTGCTGGATTTTTGTAGAGTTTTTGAACAACGTTTTTCCGAGCCGTCTTGTCCTGCGCAACGGACTCCCAGTGATCTCCAACACCCAGGACCTCAACGCGATGTTGTCCCTGTCAGCCGCTGTCTTGGTCTCCTACCAATGGGATTACTTTGCAGTTTTTTTTGGACCTCTCTACGCGGACCTGGCAATAGGCCAGATCTCTGTCAATCTTCTAGATCTCATGTCAATGGTGATCAATGGTTAAACAACCATTTATTGTCCAGCTACGTAACTTTTGAGACTACGGATAGTTTGCCATTTATTTCCATAGCAATAGTTGTTTGAAGGAATCTCTGATCAAGTACTTATCATATTATATTTCCCCGATATAATATTAACCGCGGATTCCTTATATACTTAAAAGCTGATAGATATACACGTAACGATTTAACTTTACGATTTGACTAATAAATCACTGATTTGCCAAATCTTAAAGATATTTTGTCACGCTAGTGCTGTCTGAAAGATCAACGATAAATTGGTCGAAGCGATGACCGATAAATTGTTCTAATTTATCTCTGGTGAGAAGATCGACCGGTGGTGTCGATGAAAGATATAATTTTACCAATTACTGAAATTAACGCTCAAATGCTCGTGATTAATCGAAGAAATAAAAAAAATAACGATATTTCCTTGCTGAGCTGACTTCGATTTTTCCTATATAAATGTTTGACTTTGATTTTTTTTTACTATTATCTAATATGCATTGTGATACTTCATCATATATATCCCGTAACTATCCACTGCAGGACATAGGCCTCCTCACGCTCACGCCACTCCTCTCTGTCCCTGGTCATCCCCATCCACTCTGTCCCAACGGCACGCACGATGTCGTCGCTCCACCTCATCGGCCAGTCTCTGGTCTCCAGTCCGTCACTCTTCTACTCCACCTTCCGTCGTCTCGCGGGATACATGACCAGCCCACCTCCATTTGAGCCTTGCAATTTTACCTCCCACATCTGTGACTCGAGTGCGCCTTACTTACTTACTTTATATTGTATAGCAAGTAGATTTAATTACTTATTTAACTAAAAGATTTGTTAGGGTTAATTAAATTATGAGCCATTTTGTAAATAGGTAATATATTTAGCACAGTAAAATTATTATTCAAAAAAAAATATATTATTTAAATTTTATCAGATTCCGAAAGAAAGGCAATCGTATTTTTTTTTTTAAATAAAAGTGAATCTGTGCTCACTGCAAGTGAACAGAAATACACTATTTTACCCTTTCACAGTAAGCTGCTTAAAGCCTGTGTCGGGAAAGAGGAAGACGGTTGGCACCTGGGATCGAACCCATCCATGAGTTTGAAGGAAAATCTTTTGTCCAGCAGACATATACGAAATAAAATGAGCAAATTATACCAATTTATCGGTCGATAAATTGATGTAATTTATTTATTATTAAGATTTATCTTTACGTGTAATCACTTGTACCTACAGCACACATGTACAAAATTAACTGTATGATATTTTTTTACAAGAAATAGCTCTGAAAATTTACACGTTAGTGTCAAACGACCTATTTATCTTAACGATACATCGCATAGGTTTATCTTTACGTGTGTGTTCAGCTATCGCTTTCTTAAATTCAAATATCGTATGTAGGTATGTATATTAAAATAAACATGAAATTTCTGTTATATTAATATGTTTACATTCTCATAAGATTATCCGTTCTAAACCGTTATAACCGGGAATCAGGAACACAATGTCAAAGAAAAACAACTTAGGTAATAATTTGATAAAACTCCCAACGCTCCTGAAAATGAAGAAGATGACTAGCAACTGAGTTAGGACAGCTCCGAATTTCGATAAACTCACAATTTCAACAGTGCTACATAGATATTTTTTGATACTGAGGACAACTTTCATTTTTTTTTTACCCATCACGGCGTTTCCCGATGGGGGTAGGCAGAGAGTGCGCAGGAATTCCATTCTTTCATATCCAAACAAACCTCTTTCGCTTCCTTCAAAGGCATAACATTCCGCATACATGCTTTTCTATTCCTTTTGCTCCTGACTTGGCCCTCCTGTAAAATGGCACCGGTATGGTTGGACTATGTCATTCGAGGTCGGTCTCGTCTGCGTGTACCCATTCTTTTAGATTTATACATCCTGACTAAAGTCATTCTCTCCTCGTTCATTCTCTCTACATGCCCAACCCCCTTAATTTATTCACTTTCATTCTAGTCACTTCGCTAACATCCACCACATTCCTTGATACTTCATGCACCTCCCACGAAATATTGGCATGCTTGGTCCACGGCTCAAATGAGACATATTGTTGATTAGATATTATTTATACTTAACCAAATAATTATTCATTAGTAGGCACTCCGTTTGCGGTAAGTAATGCCACATCTGGAGAACCTAAACCATTTATTCCTCGCCTTATAATTTATATTGTTAAATTTAGACTTTAATTTTGACAATTTATTATGCCCTGATTATTTTTGTTCGCCTTGTACCAGCCTAGAGCTGCCCGGAGAATGTTTTGTATGAATAAATAAATAAAAATAAAGTTACCTAATTATTGTTTATACGAGCATGGAAAGGACAAAATAGGTAGGATTTTATGTACCTACATAATGTCCTTTTGCTACAATGTTAATCGCATTTTGTTTAGCTCAACGTTTTATTCAATGATGACAGCATCATGGACATACCTACATGCATGTATTCATTAAATTACCGTTTATTAAGTCAGATACGTCTTTAAGCGTTAAACAATCTCATTAGCTACTTAGTTTTCGGAATCTTTTGCGAGTCTTTATGCTGGAGGCATACCTAGATAATAATTAACAACTATACCTACAGCTAGGCAGATGTCTTCTTCTTCTTCAAAGAGGTGTTTAGATAATAATTATGCATAGGCAGACACCTTTGTTTGACTTTTAAGAATTATAATAATTCTTAACAGGCACCTCGCTTTTAATTTAATTTAATTAACTTTTCAACCACGGTTTTGTTTTACCCTATTGCAGAAAAGCGATACCATGGATCAAAAATACAACAAGTCACTAGTATCTTCAGTAATATCCAAGTTCGAAGATAGAGTTTTCAATAACTGATATACTTTTTTGCTCATAAAATAAGCTCTCTCTAGATCATTGTGCTGCCCATTCTGTTGTATAATGTTGGGCCTGGTGGGTTCCCTACTGGAGACATATGAGAGCATTGGAAATCGATAACCATCATCTGCCAAAGACACTTCTCAATGGTGAATTTGATGGGAGGCGACACGTTGGAGGACAGGAAAACGGTATAAGGACAACCTACGCGAATCCCAAAATCTCAGTGGGTTGGGACTTGAGAACATATTATTGCTCATGGTGATGTTTGCTTACGATCCCGGGGTCTCTTAAGGGCAAGAAAATTGCAAAACCGCCATAGAGCGGATGCCCAACAATAAAGATGGATCGTGGGGAAATCTCAGATGTACGGATTGCGTGTCTGTGATACATGAAAGGTTGTGAGTGTTGGGATCTTCGAATTCGTCACCCGGCCTACTTCTGACCAAGAGCTCCCGGGTTCTTATTTTAGTTTTGTTTTAGCTTTTAGTCCTACTTAGAACAAATGTTAGAAGATAAGAGTCTAAAGACATTGAAAAAAAAAACACATGGAAAGTGCAATCTTACCTACATAAATATTATGTACTTACCTTATAACGAAGAAGTGTTTTCAAAAAGTTCCCGAGTCATTTCCTTCCTCTACCTTTTCGCTTCTTCCTTCCCTATTCTTCCTCACCTCCCCCGTTTCTTTACACAAAACTTTCAAACCAGCAGCAACTCACGTAACTGTCTTTATCAACTTTATACCACCATACACTCACTCTTAATATAAACACAACTTAAATTTAGATATACTTAGGTACCTACTTAAATTTACTGAAATACCCCCACAATTACCGCGGTAAATATAATTAATTAATAGCAATATAGTAAATATTTTTATAAGAAGCTTTCTTTGCCCATAACTAGTATAAGATGTTATAATGCAAACAGAATGACAAAGAGAATTCATAAGGCAAAAAGGAAAGGTGTGGAAAAGCGTGGCCGACCAAGAATAACGTGGATCGAACACATCGATTCCGTCGTCAAGGAAGGTCAGGTAAGCCTACATAATTGTAAAAAAAAAAAAATTTCCGACCTCGGTAGCCTAGTTGTACTGGCGTGGACAGATCCGAGGTCCCGGGTTCGATTCCCGGTCGGGTCAGAGTTTTTCTAAGTGTTTTTCACTTGAAATTTCTACCCGGTGTTTGCCTGTCTCAGTTGGACGGGACCGGTTGACTGGAAAAAATTGCCTCAGGCAACTTAGATACCTTTGTATAGAATAGTCGAAAGCTGATCATATTGGTCCATTATGGTACCAACTCATTAAGGTTGCCTTAAACTCGACCTTCAAATTTCCTTAAATGAATAATTCAAAACCATGAATAATTCAAAACCATGATTTTAATAACTACTCCGAAAATTAAAATCTTGCTAAACTTAAGCCTAGTCAAAAATGTCTATGGGTTAAAAAAGTTTGGTAAATTCGGTAAACGTGTGCTTCAATAATTTTCCTGACTATTAAATTAATGTAAGTAATTAATATACAAATTTATAATAATACAGTGTTTAGTTTGTTTTATCGTAGATGGTGATGAATATTGCCTAGGTCCTAGGTATAAGCCCAACAACGTTCCCCCTAAAAGTAAGGAATTTAACAGAAATCCCTAAAACTAAGGCTGGGTCAATCCATTTCAAATCACCCGAAATGTATAAAATTTGTTGCTCGACTTTTTTAATTTTCCTGATTTTTTTATTATGACTTCTCTATAGGTCAATCAATCAATCAATTCTCCCTTTTACACCCCACTCAGGGGCATAGGGAGGCAACAAGAGCTCTCCATTGCGCTCGATCTTGCGCAATGTTTATGACCTCCTCCCACACCATGTCCATGTCCCTCAGCTCTGCTTCGAAGGAGCGGAACACAGTGTGAGAGGGTCTTCCTCGTCTTCGGGACCCTGATGGGAGGAAGAACAGCGCTCTCCTCGGCCAACTGTCATTCGGCATCCTTAACACATGTCCCAGCCAAGTCCATCTCCTCCCCACAATGGTAGAGGTGATGGGCTCACGCTGGGTGCGCCGGCGTATAGCGTCGTTCGTGATGCGGTGGTACCATCTTACACCCAGAATTCTCCTTAGGCACTTCATTTCAAAAGCTGAGACTTTTTGTGCCTGGGCTTTGGTCAGGTGCCAGGACTCACACCCATAGAGGAGAATGGGCAACACACACGCATCAAACAGTTTACATTTCGTCTCGACACTAAACGCCGACGCCTTCCAAATCTTGGTCATGTTGTTAAAGGCGCCACTTGCCATACCGATACGTATCGGGAGCTCAGCCCCGAGGTCACCAGAGGTGGTAATGGTTGCTCCCAGGTATTTAAATTTATCCACCCGGGAGACCTGGTGACCGTCGATGGTTATCGGTAGCTGTTTATCGGGGCAGGCATTACTCGCCATGAGCTCCGTCTTACTGGCATTGACTCGAAGGCCAAGGCGTGCCGTTTCGTCGCAGAGTCTTGAAACACTGCGCTGTAATTCCTCCACTGTCGTACTGAACAACGCTAGGTCGTCCGCGTACTCCAGATCGCACAGTTCGCCCATTAGACCATCTCTCTGTGTTATCGGTATACCTCTTGCTCCTTGCATGGACTTTCTCAAGAGGAAGTCCATGACAATAATAAATATAAATGGAGCCAGTACGCAGCCCTGTCTGACTCCCGTAGTGATCCTGAAAGCTTCAGTAGGACCACCTGGCGTTTTGACGCTACACTCGGAGTCTTCATACAGGGACTGCACCATTTTTACTATCTTCGGAGGTATACCGTACAGAGCTAAAATTTTCCATATCGATGGTCTATGTGGGCTGTCGAAGGCTAGGTAAGCACAAAACTCTTTAAATTTTCTTTAAACCCATAGTTTTTTTTGGCGGCCATTTTGAAATTGGAATTTGAGCAAATTTCGTAAAAAACATGATTTACGGAAATTTTAATTGCTCAGCTATTTTTAAGATATCGGAATAATTCAAAAACCTGTGTGATAAGCATAAAAGGAACTGAAAAAAAAACGGATTGTTAAAAAATAAAATCGTATTCATCAACATTATATTTTATGAAGAAGAAAAAATATCCCAGAAAATAAGGCTATTTGGGCCTTATTATTTGGTAAATGCTTATAGATAAAGAACACATTACAATATTACTTGTATAAACACATGTACCGCGCATACGAAATGATAATAATATTCCACCTGAAAGTTTTATAATATTTTAATACGAAAAGTTTCCCCATTAGCGGTGGAAATAAATTAATGTTTTGTAACTCGACTAGGTAAGGCACGGAGGGGGTATTAACTCCAATTTTGTTTAACCGCTACAAGTTTTTAACGAGTCAAACATTTTTTACGACTACACCCCCGTCGACTTTTGAGTGTTTGACTTTGTACTGAAAGTTTGAGAATCTGCCGTGGTCAGATTTATTTAATGTTTTTTTTGTCTTGACGGATAAAGTGATAACAATTTGATACACAACACTGTATATTTGAAGGTTGGTATCTAGACAAGGTAGTTTCTATGTTATCTTCAATTTTTTCATATACCTATGCATAATTATTATATTTGACCAGTAGTTATATATGGGTCTAACTGCTGGACGATGAATAACTAACACTAGACAACTCTAAATAGCAGAAATGCGAATGCTCACTCCATGATAGAGGGTACATGGTAACAGGAAAATTGTTCGAAAAACAGTAGGTAGCTAAAAAAAAATCGATTTTTTCAATAACAATTATTGTTCGAGTCACTTGTAGGAAGACACATTTGTTACTACTTAATATTTCTACTTTCGATTTGCCTTCTTTAACATTTTAATGCATTATAAAATAAAAAAATATTTTTCAATTATGTATTTTATTCAATAACTAGGTATGTTCTTTTTTACGATATAATACGAAAATTTGCTTAGCTATTCGAATATTTCGTCATGTGTTTCCAGAACAAGCAAAGCTTTTGTTATTTATTTATCGTATGGTCATATATGTATGTCACATCTCATGTAAGTTAATACAGAATATTCTTGCAAATAAATAGGTATACAAAAATAATAATTAAAAACATTAAAATAAAAATATTAAAAATTAATTATTAAAATATTGAAAATATCGCCCATGGGTTGTCAAATCAATAAAATGACACTAAGTAATTTAAAAGGATAAAATAATAAAATATTATCAATCTAAAATTTAAAAATAAATAATGATGTATATATTGGAATTCTTGTGTCTCCTTGTCAAAAATTAAAATTGCTATTTTTCAAGTATTCAATCGCCCTTTCGTTGAGATAGATGAAGTCGAGAAAGTCGCCGTCGTAAGCTCTGAGACTGCATTCGGGGACTATGTGATGCACTGTCTGCCTTTCTGCCCCACAGTCGCACTCTGCGGAATCTTGCCATCCGCATTTGAAGAAGAAGTCGGCACATCTGCCATGACCGGTGCGGATTCTGTTCAGTGCTGTCCAGTGTCTTCTAGGCAGGTTACAAAGCTTTTGTTGAGGAAGTGGAAATGGTCGGCACCGGGATTCGAACCCACGATTCAGTATGCTTACCATACGAAAGCCGTCGACTAATACCGCTGGTCTACTTTAACGTTACGCGGTGTAATGACAATAAACGACTATGATGTTGTTAAAATTCGAACAATTGTGCTTTCGAATAATTTCCATGTAACCAAGCTACATGCACATCAGTATGTAAACAAGAAAAACGCCAACTAAGATTGTATGTGCCCATCAAACGAAGAGCATTTTAGCATTTTACATCAATGAATTTTCCACTTCATTTCTGTAGAGAAATGGCATTACAGTAGATCAAATCTAGAACAGAAAATAATAATACCTACCTACCTATCTCTGAACGAGAAAATCCGATCCTCACCTAACCTAACCTAACAGCCAACAGAGAATTAATTGTGACGACATCTAGAGGTTACAACGCCGGCTTTCGTACTGTTTGGTGCGGACGTCGTGATTCGATCCCAGGTGCCGACCATCTTCCTCTTTCACGACACAAGCTTTAAGTAACTTACTGTGAAAGAGTCAAGGAGTGTGTTTGTGCTTATTTATTTATTTATTTATTACAATTATAAACGGCAATAGCCTTTAAAAACAAATACAACAATGTAAAAATACAGAAATGGTATTCAACATGTGTCAAACATCGTTAAAGAAAAACAAATCAGTTGATGCAACAACGACAATATTTAAAATCAAGTAAGACAAAAAAGTTCAATGTGCCAGATATAGAATCTAACAAAATTTTACAGAATACAAGCAGTAAAATAGACAAGTGCAATATAAAGGTAAGCAGCTTTTGAATTTTGAAAAAGGCAGTAGGTACACATAGAAACAATTACACTGTTCACTTTGAGTGAGCACAGATTCATTAAAAAAAAACCCTTTCAACTTGAGTAATTCAAAGCTGTATTACAGCCGCTATATGGGCACACCGGTAACTTAGGAAATAAAAGCTTTACAGCAGATGCATAAAGCGGTGTGGCTATACTTGACGCTGAAAAATAGCTTCAAATTAAAAACATATTTTGCCTCCACCAGAATACACCTATCATTGTTGCGAATTAAAATATCAGTAGTTAGGTACCTAAAATAGGTTCTTACATACTTAGTATCTATATAGAGGCTCCCTTGTGATGTTGGCTTTGTGTCTAGCGTCTGATCTGATGAATGATGAGCTGATTCTAAAAAGACAGGGAGGGATGAACCGGTGCCTCTATGAGGGGGTTAGGGGGTGGGGTTGTGTAGCAAGGTACTTACCTACCGTCATCAGCTGTATCGGGCCACCGTCGCATTATGTCAGCATTATAATGAGACATCAATTAAGATTAGATGGTTCTGCTCTATGGATCTTATTTGGTACTGTGGTGTGACAATTATTGCGGACAACAAAATATTATATTGGAAAGATATTAAGTGGGTGCTAAGAATAGCACCTCTGCTCTTTTTGCTGGTTTTTCGAGCATCCAGTAAGAGGCAGGAAATCGAAAAATCAGATCGGGACCGTGAGGCTGACCACCTCACGTCCTTAAACCTCAATCGGTCAGAAAAGAACAGTGAGCTTCGGACGCCTTCGAGCGCAATGGAGAGCTCTCGATGCCTCCCTATGCTCCTGAGTGGGGCTTAGGCCTTCCGCATTGTGGGTTGGTTTGGGGGGATCCGTGGTGGGCTTGATTTGTGTGTGGTCGGCTTTTTGGTTTGATTGCTTCGATCGAGCTAGGAGGTCGGTTTCGTGCCGGGTTTGCTGCGGATTGGTCTCCCGCTGACTTGCGGTGTGCGGGGGGTCTTTAAGGGAGAATGAATGAGATATTATTTGTATTGCTTTTTAACAATTTATCAACGAAGAAATATGTATCACTGCCTCCGGCGTTGCCTTATGGATGTCAATCTAGTCACCCATTATGAAGAAATGATTCGAAGTATAAACACACACGCTACCAATTACTTAGTACTTCTTACTTAGCGAATCCGATCATGCACCCATCCACTAGGCCACTCCACTCCAGTACTCGGCAGCTGCAACAGCATTGTCACGCCAATTGATAATTTTGGTAAAAATATCGTAAAATAGTAAACACATACTCCCGAACAAATTTATTTTTCGTATTTTTTTCAGATCTGTTATGAAGCGCTTTTTCTGCCTCCAGCGATTTATTAATTATTTATTTCCTTCACAAGTCTTCCTGGAGACCTTTCAAATAGAAATATATATTTTCTGACCACAGTTTAATAAACTTGAGACGCGTTTCGTTCCATTAGAAGCAGAACGAAATGTTTTGTTTTTTTTATCATTCTCATCATGTACAAAATGTTTGAGAAATTAAGAGTCTGACAGCTCTATGAAATTATTATTATGATGCTGTTTGCATTGTTAAAAAATATGAGGTCATGTCCTATTCATTTGCCTGAAAGATTAGTGTAGTAGAAACCAAGTGTTTCTTTTTCATTCTCATTATAATTTAATTACTACACGCTAAGCACAAATACCTACCTAATATTAATCTTCTTCTATTTATTGATTAATGGCTTGCACCCATTCTTGGAAGATGCAGACACAATGCTATAAAAAATATGTGTATATAACCAAACACCAGCAAGGTGCGCAGGTACATATGTATATCAATTAAAAATAATTAACCATTATAAAATCAATCACAAAAATACTATATTTTACTATTTTGCATATTTTTTTTTTCAATTTATAAAATTAATCCGTACAACAGTGTACTTTAGTGTATAATGACGAAGTCAAAGTTATCAAAATATTAATAATATCTAACCCACTCGCTCTACCTTAACTTATTAAGTAGGTAGGTAAATTTTTGTACCTACCTAAGTTATATAGGTATGTATAATGAGAGTTCTTAAGTAAATTACCTTGTTGTGTGCTAAGGTGGAGAGGTATAGGAACTGAACCACGGTGGTGGCCTTAACAGAACAATGTAACCTCTAACAACCCTTCATACAGGGTGTTATCACCTAAAGATTGAAATCTGATTTCAAAAATTAAAAAAAAAAATGATGGTATATTTTTCTAATAAATGGCGATACTTACCATGGCAAATAACTTGATACCCTTAATTATGTTTTTTTTATTAATCTTTGTTTACTCAAAGTGAGACATTTACACTCTTACAGTATACATGATATGTGTCTTAAGTACCTATACAAATATTATTTGTGATCACATCAGTAAGCTAATAAAGTCTTGTTTCGTGAAGACTAAAGATAGTCGGCACCTGGGATCGAACCCACGACCCCCACTACAACAAAGTTGATGGCAACTGCCAGGTCTCCAACCACTTCCAAAATATTTAACACAGAATAAAAAACAAATTAGATGAAAATAAATTATGGATTGTATCCTTGGTAGTACCTACCTACCTAAACGAATATCTACAGAAAAAAATGATAATTCTTCTTTTTTCTAATATGGCAATCCACTGTCTAGAGAGTAAGTAGGTACCTACCTAATCTAAGTCAAAATCAAAATATTTTTACGTAGCAGTAAAAAAAACACCCTTAGGTATTTATAAAAAAAAAAACAAAACTTAAAGCTCAGTCACCGACTTTGCATTCGTTCGCGGTTAGTTGCGAGAAGCGCCATCTTCTGGTAAACGCAGGAACTAAAAGCGTCAATGACATCAGTCAGTCAGTGACAGAAACTATTATACCTATTATAAGAACTTACATCTATCAAATACGTGCTGTAAAAAAGACACAAGACTTTAAAAAACCTACAATGTTATATCTTTTATTCGAGCACTGGAGGTTCTATGTTTTTGTTATTCAGTGTTCTGATGGTGTCTCTCATAATAAATAAATAAATATCGCAAAGCCCTGCATAAGGGTATGCCTCGCCTACTTCATCAAGAAACTTCTAAACACCAATAAAGAAGATTTTCCTTTTGTGACACAACTCAGAAGGTACAGCGACTTTTCTTTATGATCTCAGAATGACGGGGAGATTCTTAATAATTTCATTAGCAACTATTCATAGTAATTATAACATACAGGGTAGGTGGCAACAAGGACCCACCTTTCTTTATTCATGTAATAAAGAAAGTCCTGAAATTATAATAAAGGGGTGGTAATTATTAACGCTGTGTATTGAGAAATTTTATAAGCATTGTTTTCTGTTGTTAAGTAGGTACGTGAATAAGAAAAGAGGGTTAAATTGGAAGATTGTGTATTTAGGTAGGTAGAAGGTTAAAATAACATGGTGTCCTACTGCGTGTTTTATGGGGTAGTTACATTGTAGGTATACCTTTAGTTTTACATATCACTGTATTATGTAGGTACATGTAGGTATGCAGTATCCCTAGTAGGTATAAGTTTTCGATGATCGAATATCGAAACGATCATAGAAACAGTTTCGAAAAAAATTTATACTAAAATGATCGAACGATTCGATCGTTTGATTTTAGAACACTAACTGCACGCTAATGAACGCTTATTAACGTATAATTAGCTTTCGATAAAACTCGTACTATCCCCACAGGTGCCTAGGCACTAGGCAGATGCTTCAAAATCTATTATCAAATCTTGAGGTCATGTAATTTTTTTACCATTACCTACGGAGATACACAGGGTTCGGTAGCCTAGTGAGGTAGGCGCTAGCTTCTAATCAAGAGGTACCAGATTCGATTCCCAGTCAGTTTTTCAATCAATGTGTTTTTCACTTGAGATTTATCTACATCAGGAGTTGTCCTGTTTCAGAAGAAATGAAATGTTATTTTATGTATTATTTTTAAGAAGAAATGGAATAGATTCTTTTCAGTTACTGACCATCTTGAAGTAACTGATGGGCTAAAAATTGTTTTTTGAAAACACGAATAAATAGGTAAGTAGGTACTTCAACAAATCCAAGTTTTCAGTGGTACAATTTGACGAATCTCTAAAATACTTTACATTTATTTGGATTACCGGACGGGTACTCAAAAGTTCCCGAGATCTTCTACCAGCGTAAGGCATAATATGCCTTACGTATATACCTACCTATGACTCAATAACACATCGATTCATTTATTTATTTTATTTATAAGGCACTATGTGCCTATAACAAATAAAAAATTACAAGTTACATAAGATTAAAATTTAGGTACAACAAAAAAAGCACAATGGTGGATAGTAGAAAATATTCAACAATTCGATACTAAATGAAACACAGACACCAAATAAATACAAGTCGGCAAAGTAAAGTAGTTAGTCGTATCAGAATAGGATTTTCAGCAGATTGAACAGACAAATATTTAACGATAGATCATAAATAGATAGATTATAAATAAAGTTGAATAGATAAACGGATTGTAAATATATTGTTATAGATAGATTATGTTAAAATAGGAGATTCAAATAAATTAAATAATACACAATATTGATTAAATAAATTTAAAGGTTTCAGTCGAAAATAATAATAATTTAAAGTCAGACAGAAACAGTAAGAATAAAATTGAATAATAATATGAAATGGAACAACATCTTTATACATATTTCTTAACTGAATAAAGTTATCACATTTATTGGACATAAAAATAAGTAAATCGCTATATTTTTTAATGAATATGTGGTAAAGAGTCAACAGTCCTAGATTTTTTTTAAACAAAAAAACCTCTCCTGTAAAATTGGTTTTATGCGTTTACGCTAATTGGCCTTTCAAGTATCGATATATTATAAGCCTTTAACGGAGACATTGCGAAACCGAAGTGACTTGATAAGGTAAGAAGAAATATAAGGGTTTTTAATAGTAAATATAAAAAAAAATATCAAAGTATGTACTTACCATTCAATGATGGAAATATTTTATTTGTATAATATAAAAATGGCAGGATTTCAGATACCATCTATTATTACAGTTTGTGTAAGTAAGAACAACAATTGAAAATTAGCAGAAGACAAAACAACAACGTCAACAAAAACAAAACAATTCGTTCTTTTTATTTTCATAAAAAAATATTCGACAAGCTCTTCTACCTTGTAGATAATCCGATCAGCGATACAAACTTACTAAGAGATCGTGTCGACTTAGAGCTCTACACAAAGAGTCGGGTGATATTTAAAGCAATCTCGGTGATCTTCTATTTCTTTCTGATTGATATCCTTCCACTGTTGGAGATGACCTTCCTCGAATAGTAAAGGTTCCAAAATTTCTGAACTGGTCAATCATAACGACCCGCTTGCCAAGTGGGCTGAAGAGAATATTGGCCCATGAGAATTTTAAAAAATCGAACATCACTAATGAATTATTAGAGTCATTAGTTGTTACATATTTGTTAAGATCTAGTCCTGAAAAAAGGTCACAAGAATCTAGACATAATGCCTACGCAGTGAAAGGTTTTATATAAATGTTCAGACGTCGATTGTACCCATACCCGTTTTTTCATAAGATTATACCATTTATAGTAAGAAAAACGAATGAAAATCCTCGGAAAAAACTATTTTTTTAATGTGATTTCTTTATTAAACTAAGACCTTTGTAAAGTCATCAAAATCAGTGTGATACAACTAATGCAGCCAAAGATATTTAAATTTTGAGTTTATAGACATTTAATACTGTAACCAACAGTAGACGTTGGTTCAGTCATTTTTTCTCTTGATATCAAGTGTCACAAGCAGTCATTAATTTCAGTCTCGATTCGTCTTCAATATACTATAACACGAAAGATACCTAAAGTTTTACTGCAGCGCTTTTTGATAAAACTCTTCATAAACGAGGCAAATTGCACAGCAATAGAAATGTCATGGACAAAAATATGTTGTAAAAATAAATACGAAAGCACTTCTTTATCCCCGACCTTATTGATAAAAGACCTGGAGCCTTATTCCCGTAATCAATCGCATTTAAAAATCACTTAACGATAAGATTAAGACATGATCGCAATCAGGTCGCCCTTGAATTTGACGTTTGTAAGATAGTTACGGGAATGCCGATTAAATAAAATTTCATACTAATATTTCAAACATAACGAATTTTTAAGATATCTGCTAGATATCTTGTTTTGTGAATACCAATCCGCCATTTTAATATTGTCAATCAAGATAGGAGCGTATTAAGACCGCTAAGAGAATAACCCTACTGGATAAAGCAAATCAGGAGTATTTTTTTTTATTCTGGGCTAGGTCGAAGTTCGACTGGCGAGTCAGCTAGTTTTGGTATAGAACAAAAATTACAGCGGCTCTATTGAAAGACTACATCTTTGTACGTATAATATCTCGGTGTTTGTACTACACCCCTAGAGATGGGGTATTATTGCCCTGTTTATCATTACTGTGAAGAACAGACGGATGCCCTCCTCAGCTCGTCAGCTTCAGGAAAGCTTTCAATGAAATGAAATCAAAATGAACGACCTGCCGTATTGTAGTGGCGCGCTACAGAAACGACAGCTTTACAATATTTAGAAACAATAGTTATACTGTATACTTATATCTAACAAGATATGTTACCTATATAAGGGTTGAACACCGTTATAATAATATGTAAGTACTTAGGAACATTAGGTACTTTTTCTTCTTAGTTTAAGGCTGATAAATTTCTAGACCCGTAGACTAGACGAAATCTCTCAACTCGTACAAGGTTCGACATTAAAGGAACAGCGAATTTTTCCATAGTTTTCAAAGCATCTTAAGCTCGGCCAAAAGAATCTTGTCAGCCTTTGAACTTTTTATTACCTATTTTAATCTCCGAGATCTGATTAACACTTTGTCTGTTATAATGTTTCCCTATAAATTTGTTTGATTACATAATATTGCGTGATTACGAAAATTCAGTCTCCGAATGTAGATTGTAGGTGTCAAGATTGTTTCCCAATACATTTGTTTGATTACATAATATTGTGTAGTTACGAAAATCCATTCTCCGAATATAGGTTTCATGATTGTTCGATTAATCAACATGCACATTATTTATTTTATTTTATTTCTCTCTACGCAACAATTGTTGCTTTTACATTAAAAATATATTATACATTTTGATACGCCATGGTTATTATAAGATGACATAAAAAAAATCACAATTTCACATTAAAACAAACAAAAATAAAACCATGCAAGAGGAGCAAACACAAAGGCCTCGCTGCCCTGAAGATAAAGGGAAAAAATTTAATAGTATGTAGATACACGAGTACCCACCTATATAAATTTGTACATAAATTTACACTTAAAATAGTTGCATTATTATGTTTTATTTATTGGAGACTGCCATTTGAAAGGTCTCTTTTTGTTTATCTTTTTTTTTCTCTTTGTTTTTCGTGTGGGTACTTAATTAATAATTGTTTTCGTGTACTAATTTTTTTATCTACATAATTTTTATAGAGCTCACTCTCTCGACACAAGACTTGTTCTTTTGAGAGAGTTAAAGATTGCTATTTTTTAGTTTGTACGCGTGTGTATAATATGTTATAAATCTAAATAATCTATGTTATGTGTGTTTTTTTTTTGTCAAATAAATAAAAAAAAATTACGAAAATCTACTGTAAATTTTGCTTCCCAATACATTTGTTTGATTACATATAATAATATTGTTTAATTACAAAAATCAAGTCTCCGAATACAAAATAAAGAAAAATTATACCAGGAAATACCTTCGCTTTTTTCTTCCTTCTTTTACGTGCAAGTAGTTGTGTATTTATTTATTTATAGATTTTCAAATAATGTTAACTTGAGTCATAAGGTTAAAACAAAAATGACAACCATTTTAAAATTTACCTAATAATCATCAACTAGTAACATACTTATTTATCATAGTTAAAAAATTAAAAATTTGATTAAATATTCACTTTGTACTTTGGTGACTACGTGACCAGTTTAGAAGTTCAAATTCTCCCCAAAAGCTTAAAATATTATCTAGAGATGATAACCCCAATACGTGAACTATTCAACAAGGTGAGTTCTAGATAGATATCACTCTCAATAATGTTACAGAGTGAACTCATATGATATTTGTCTTTGAAGCGTTAGGAAGGTGCGATACTGCGGTATATCGTTATTTATTCAAAAATAGGTACTTTTTTATTCTATAATTATTATTCACTAGTTGTTACAAGTGCATATATTATAGAATATTTTTATTAATTTCTTTTATTTTCTTCTTTCTACGGCTTCATTAGCATATTACATATAAAAACACAATAATAAACAGACACAAATAAGAAAATATAATGTTTCCCTTTTCAAATGTCACCAAATAAATACCTACTTGTACTCAATACTCCACTAGAAAATAATCATTATTTTACGTCCTCGAGAAAACAATAAAAAAGCAAAAAAGTACATGCACAAAAAGGACAATGATCATAATGAAAGTCTGATAAACAAAAAAAGAATAATAAATAGTTAAACACAAAGAATATTAATAACAAAATCAACCAAATACAGTTGAAAATGAAATAAAAAATAATCAAAAGTTGGTGAAACAATAATAAAAAAACGCTTATTACTCAGGACGTACATAACATGCAAATAAGGTGGTAAGAAGTGATTGTTTCTATTTAAAAAAAGGAAAGAATTGAATTGCTAAAAAAAAAACATAAAAATACAAGAGGTAGGTACAGTAGGACTTATTTAAATTCGTAAGTACAAAAATCAATTGAGAGTCTGCTTATAGCTATCCTTAAAAGAAGATCTAGTGGACTAGAATACAACAGAAATCTATACAAGAGGTTCGATTTCGAGTCAGCTTTTTTCATTAGAAATTTATTTTTTTGAATTTGAATCGAATAAGAATATAAGATCATTTTTTTTTAAATTTCAACCAAACCGGTATTTTAAAAATGCGGGAACTCATATTTGAGATGTGACTTTTTAGCAGTGTACCAGTGTTGTGGGGAGGTTAAGTAAACACCGAGTCGTATGGATGGAACATATCGCTTGAGTTATGAAATGATTCCATCACACAACAATACAACCATTTATTCTGTTCCATTACGTTCAATACTCCCCCTTCGAAGAACAGGGCTGAAACAAGAGCGACATCGCTATTTTAAAATCTAATCGAAGGGCTTGAAAACTTATAAGTTGACTTGCTTAACTTGCAGCTTTTTCTGACATACCTACATCATGTCAGATCGTATAGGAAATTTTGCGGTTTTTGGGATGTAATTTTGATCTAGTTACTTATGATTTCAATTTGTAGTCCATTGCTCAAGAAGGTTCCTCTGTATACGGACTTTAAAATAAGCACTATAATGTCACTGTGTTTAATTAAATAGTGTTCTTGGTAGCTTAGCGGCCTATTAGGCAGGGACTACCACACATTTTTAGTTAAACTATGGATGACTCTTTCTATTCAATTTAAAAGTTTCATGATTTTCAAATCTAATAAAAAACCGCCTTTTTGAGAACATGTTAGGCACATAAATATCCAAATTAATTTGAATTTTTCTATCGTCAGTATATCAGTAAAACTGGCTAAAACTTACTGCCTGAGGCAATTTAGTTACAATCAATCGGTCCAGTCCTATCTGAGACAGGCCAACCACAGATAGTAATTTACATATTTTAAGTGAAAAACCCTGATAAAATGTTTGACCCTACCAAAAACCTATGGAATCAGATTCCATCTAATAGAGTATTAATAATAGAAAAAATGCCTCACGCAATTACGAATGCTCATGAATCGTTTGTGTATAGAGTAAATTGATCATTGAAAAACTTAGGATGTTACATTTTTATAGTATGCGTGTTCGACGCTTTTCCGTGCGATGCCTCAATTAAAGGAGGTCGATCAATTTTGTTACCTTATCTTTCGAAGTTACAATAATTAAAGTTGTTTCATATCGGTAGCAAGATTTGTGTATGTCATTTTGACAAAATAACCCATTCGCCCCTGTCACACAAAGAATCCACATGAAAACATTAGCCAAACAACTACTTCACTTCTGATACCACCCATCATCTTGTCTCTCCCTACTTTCTCCCACACTCCTTCCATTAATTCCACCTCTCCACAGACCTCTTCCACCTTTCCGTCTAAGTACCTATTTGGATGCATTTGATTTATTAAGTATTAAAATAATGGAAGAGTATGACATTAGAGCTAAAGTAGTGTTCTTTGATAAGAACTGAGATAAGAACAAAAGAGCACTTCAACTCTTAAAAGTCATATTTCTGCAAGTTCTTTACAATGTTGCAATATTGTAACATTTTGGACTTTATCTTCAATTTATCTTCAATAATTTCTCTGTCAGTTGTATTCGTCAAATGAATCGCCAAAATCTTCCATGTTCCACGCAATTCTAAATATCCCTATGCTTTTAAGGGGCTCGATGGTATCCAAATGGCTTCAAAACATGCATCAGAAATTTTAACTCTATGGAAGATATTATCATTTAACTTAGATTTTAATCACATGCAAAAAAATCAATTTAACTAATATACCGAAACACATGAAAGCGTTGCTCGACCAAAATCACGAATGCCAGTTGTATATTCTTCTTCTAAAATAAATTTTAAAACTTTCGATACATGAACCTATATAACAGCATAACTTACTTACCTGTAAATAAGATTCTTGTTAGATAAATTTAAAAATGAGACACCCAGAACCAAAACATACTTAGATTAACTTAAAAGGTTATCAAGAGACATAAGATTACCAATTTTATAAGACCTAGTGTTTCCGGATCAAAAATTACATTTATTGAGAAAAATCCGAATATTTGGTGGAAATCCGGACTCTAGAAGAAAAATTAGATGATTGTGCTTTTTTGTAAATAAAAGCTTAATTTCACAAAATTCATCTTCCTTGATTAAAGAAATGACGGATGGTTTAATTTCTCAATTTCTGGAATGTGTGTATTTCTGGCCATAACCGGAAAAATTTGGACTTACCGCGACTCAAAGCTAGATAGACCTGTTACCTGTAACTCAAGACAGTTTACGAAAGTAGGGTCTGGAAATACGTCAACGACAACTGCTAAGAACTAGTAGTACCTACTGTTCGAATCTTACAGAATCGTTGTCTATCAAGATTGTCCCCAGATTCTTTGATTTGTAGATAGGTACAAAATATAGTTAGATAGGTAGTTTTGAAAAATGAAAGGCTTTAGATACTAAAATGTCTAGAACCAATCACATAAAATGTGGGTAGCAAGTTTACCATAAGTTATTAAAGCATTCGAGGAGCATTCCGATTGTTCAATATAAACACCCACTCCATACTGCAATATCGCGATACACATAAATAATTCAAATAATATTATAAGGTCAGAAATCTCATTCGGAGCATTTCAAGTACCTTTATCCGTTTAACTTATAATATTTTCTGGGATTGGGGGAGTTCTTCTAAAATGGTACTACAGCAACTTTACAAAAAAAAGGATTTTTTTTTTCATATAAAGCTGACAGTAGTGTCAGTAACGCCTTCTTCACAAAAGAGCTTTATTAACGTACATACGTCATAACATATCCAGCCAAACTGACGCTTGAATTTAACGCACCGTTTTTTAACCTATATCAACAAAACTTTTTTGAAATTCTATACTAGTCAATCGGTCTCTTCAATTTGAGTCATTTTTATTTTACTTTTATTTTCTTAGCTTCATTACTTACCAATGTTCTTGAATTCAGAACATTATTCCCAATGGGTATCATCAAATTTTTAAAATTTCATTTTATGGAAGTCAACTTGATGGTCATGTTTAGCAATTTCATGAAATTTAATCCGAGGATTGCTGGACGTTATCATTATTTCATTAATATCGTGCATTTATAACCATTTTATTATTCAACTAATTTCACCCTATGAAAATTAATTTTCTTTTTTAAATCTTGTAGATTTTTTTGCGTGTTCTCTATCTTCATAAATCTAAAAAAAAAAAACAATTTTAAAATAATATTAATATTAAAATAATAATAATATTATTATGCATTTGTTTTTGCAAGGGTCCGGACTAAGGAATAGTTCTCCCAAACTATTATAATATAAAGAATCCGAAATCTTAGAAAGAGAGAACGGGTATGATCTCCTTCTGAGAAAATACGTAAACAGGACATGGAGATACACCTTGGCTTTAATAACATCCCCTCCCACGGGGAGGACTTTCTCAGAAAGTACTCGGAGCATCTCCATGTTATCATAATATTGTGGAATAAGACGTCGTATTTACATATTGGGATGAATCTTTTAATATGAACATTGCTTGAAATACCAAATTGCATCGAAAGGGTATAAACAAAATAATAATTTAAAACAATTGAATGAGCATAGGTACTCTAACTAAAAGATATCCCCCTTTATCAAATTATAAGAGTTTATCGACCATTATCAGATTATGTATTTAACAAGCAGCAAAACCTGTCGGAGAATAGGGTCATTTATTGTTTGTTTGTCCTATAGTTAAATCAATTATGTCGTCCTTTAAGGGAGACTTGAGAGCTGTGGATAATTGGACATTCCTTCCATAGCAATTCCTTCCATAGTTTTTGATATATTATTTATAAATTGTCATAGGAACAATCGACATACCAACGAAATTTTAAAATATTTCCCGCTGTTGGAATTGCTTTATCATTTCTATGAAAAATGCATGTGATAAGAATGTTTCAACGACAAACTTGCCAATAATCCATAGGAAGAAAACAAACATTTAGCTCGTGTCTGTCAAAGCCGTCAAAAATAATATTATATTTCTCCACCTACTGGTGAAACAATCCCTATTAATAACATAATAATAATGTTTTGTTTATGTTTTTAAAGTTGTATGAATTCATTATCTTTCTTTCTTTAGGTAAAATGCATCAATATACCTACCTAGATCGATTATGGTATGACTAAGCAAAAAGATAGATCTTTTTTATTCAAATGAAATTTAAGAGATCTGTCGAAAATTCTAGAAACTTTTAAGCAGTCATATTATCTCATTTTCAATTTCCTTTAAATTTTGCCTATTCGGGAGACACCTGTTATTGGAGCACTGGAGATTTGCATGATTCATGATTTTTTTTGTTTGTTCAGTGTTTTGTTGGTGTCTCTAACAAATACGATATTTTGTACAGAAAAAGTGTATTTTTTCATAATATTGATATCTACCTACCTGTTAAATTATTATCTTCGCAATAAACAGCGGTGCCGCACACGTTGCGCCCCCTCTATAGATCGCGATTTCGAAAAACGAAAAGCCAATTAGAAATAACATACGAGGTAATTAAGATAAGGACTCTCTGTCTACCCCATCCTGCACGCGTGGTTTTGAGGTAACTACATTTTCATTTATTTATATACCTATTTGTTTACCGGGTACGAAAGGGCTAAATAGCGTAGGAACACCTATTATAATTTGAAATGTATCTTATCTGTCAGTGATGTAATCGAAGGTTTCAGCTAAAATAATAATAATTGGTTAGGTTCACCTGTAACTCTAAACTTTCGTTGAAAATTTAGCCTCACGTGAAATATTTACAAATACATACGAATGAAAAAACAATCCTAAGTAATTCATACAAATCCTCGTTTTTTCAAATTTATTTTCTTTCTAACCTATAAGTACCTAATGTTATTTATGGATCAATGCAATCAAACGCGCTTTTGATTTGTCTGAAGGGCTGAGTCAATGACATTTTTAATCCTCTCATAATAAACAAAACTTTTGATTATTTTGATGTTAGCTATTAGTTAACGTATGTACCTACAACTTACATGTAAAACAGAGAAACAACAATTATTTTGTTTTTTTCTGTCTCAGTTTATGTATTTGTCAGATATATTATTATTATTGTTTAATTGTGATGTATGTTAAAAAAATCATTATTGATATTATTATTTCTGTTGCTCCAATTTTTGCTGCTGTTGTTGTTGTGTTATGTCTGCTTATTATTTTTTTTATAAGGCATCAGTATGTTGTAAAAATTTGTATGAAAATTCCCCTAACCTTAAATTGTTCTAAAGTACATTTATTATGAAGAACGAAGGTAGGTTTACATATTTAGTAATTAATAATAACAAGCGAGTATGGTTCGGGTCGAATATCATGAAAATGTAATATGCCGGTACCTATTTCGAAAGGTGTAAATATCCAAATAGCTTGAGGTTGGAAGTGCGATTTGTATGAAATTATGCTCTTTAGTTAGCGGGTTCATTTCAAGGACATCCAAAAACAAAGCTTAAATTGGTCGGTGTACCTACTCTATGCAATACCTAACTACATAAATAAAGAGGAACAAAGCCAATACGCATAAAGACGAGACATTTACAAGAATGTATATAGGTATATTCATATCCTTGCGCCAAATACATGACAGCAGTCGCAGTCTTTAAATTTGGTTGCTCTCTTGTTCTCAATAATTTCCAACTTTTTTCTCTATATTTCATTTATTATTAAATATCTACTTGTTGTATTCATGAGAATTCTCATGATTAGGAGTTTCGGAGACTTAAACATTACCACCTAATGGCGAACGTTGTTAACGTAAAGTGATCACACTTACCCAGCCTTCGAAATAACAGCAGAAGACGGTCAAAAGCCCGTGGTGGTTTGTTCCATTTACAAATCGAACATCAGTAATGAATTTTTAGAGTCATTAGTTGTTACATATTCGTTAATTCCTCTTTTACCCTCCCCCCTTAGGTGCATAGAGAGACAACAAGAACTCACAGCAATTATCGCGCAGCTTCGATGACCTCCTCCTATTCCTACCATAACCAGATCTCTCAGCTCTGCCTTGAAGGAACGGTATGGTACTTACAAACATACATCCAATCCAAATCCCAAGTCCCTTAACGCCACACTAGGTAACAAGACCTCTCCATTGCGTTCAATCTTGAGCAATATTTATGACCTCCCACACCATGTCTTAATCTCTCAGCTCTACCTCGAAGGAGCGGAACATGGTGTGAGAGGGTCTTACTCATCTTCGGGACCATGATGGGAGGAAGAACAGCGATCTCCAGTTCCAGCTAAGCACTTGAAGCGGCTACGACGCCGGCTTTCATACTGTTTCGTTCGGAGGTCGTGGGTTCGATCCTAGGTGCCAACCATCTTCCTCTTTCACGACACAAGCTTTAAGTAGCTTACTGTGAAAGTGTATTTGTGTTCACTTAGAGTGACCACAGATTCATTTAAAAAAATATATCTCTCCATAATGGTAGAAGTGATGGGCCTACGCTGCTGGGTGCGCTGGTGAATAGCGTCGTTCGTGATGCAAAAAAAGATTTTCAAAATAATATTCAAACTTCTACTACACGAGGAACAAAATTTCTCCTATATAGGTACACAGGAATACTACTTTTGGTCAAGTTTGTTTTCTTATGCAAATTCTTTGCTCTTTTGAATAGAGAGCCTGAGGAGGTCTGCATCATTTAGTCCCCCCCCCCTGACCGATCTTCCACCCCTTGGAGAGTTGACTGAATGCATCCAGAATCAACAATCAGTTTAAGGGCCTAAACTGAGATTCTACATATAAATACCTATGTGACAATTCAATAAAATATATTCTGGTCTCTATTAAATTATATCAAAAAATATTTATTACGATAGGTAGGATTTTTCCCTCTCGGAAAAGTTGAAAAGTTTAAAATAAGATCTGCGTGTATGTGGTTATAGCACAACCTTTTCATTTCAATGAAGAGTTTGGCGTCCTTGCGGTTCTTATGCTGATTTTCGTACTTGTGGGATGTGGGTTCGATTCCCGGTGCCGACCATCTTCACTTTAACAACACAATATTTTGATGAAAAATCTTTAAATGTAGGTACCTATTTAAAATTATTTATAAAAATGAGGTTAAATCAATAAAAAAAAGCTGCTAACCTAGGGTAGCCCAGAACTCATAGTATATTATAACAGCCAGAAGACAATTATTATTATCTTCTCTAGAACAACATATTCAATATTAATCGGTACTTTACAGGGGACCCACTGAAGTTACGGACCTCAAATTTCACGTGCTTGTGTAGGAGCATTAGTCCAACCCGTATACCAAATTTTATGAAAATCAAAGACTTTTTTTTTTTTTTTCTTTTTTAGCCCTTTTTCTAGAACAAGTGAAATTTTCTTTGGATACTTTAAGAGGGTTTCCCTGAAGGTACAGATCTCAACATTTTACTGACTCATCTACATCGAGGGGCTAACCGTTCTACCAAATTTCAATCAAATCGGATAAAAATTACTATGAGTTATGGGTGCGGACACATTTTTGGTGTACGCGGAAATTTTCTTCCTCTTCTAAAAAATTTTTTTTTTTGCATTTTTGGTATCTACACCCTCGAAAACGTCGAGAAAATTAATTTCAGCGAAATCTATTTTTTTTTTTTGAAATCCGATCACAAGACTCATGTATATTCCATACACTATGAGTAAAAGCATTACAAATACTACTTACCGTAAAGTTATGCATTTGATACTCACACACACTTCGATATATTTGACATTGACACAGACGCATATCTTCTTTTGTTTATCTGTGGTCAAATTAAGAATATATTAATAATATTGTTTGTCTTTTATAATAATAGAAAAAACTTTGTACATATCAACATTTCAAATTTAACGTACCCGTGTCATTGTTTTTGAACGAAAATTGTGAAATAGCGCTCGCTCAGTCTTTGACAATGCACCCTTAAGAATGCTCAAACTTATTATCTAAATTACTTATGGTCGAATTTCGAGCACTGATCGACCACTAGTTAAAATAAAATGGCTTTTTTATAATGATTTCCATCTACATACTTATATTTTAAAAAATAAGAAGGTTTTGTAGATTACAATTAAAAATGTAACCTGAAACAGCGACAATAGAGATGAAGAAGAACAAAACATGAAAGAAATGTAATATTATTTTAATATATCGTGGCATATAGGTAATATGAAGTCAGACTGACGGATGGGTGGAGTGGGTCGGGCATATTGTGGCATAAAGTGGGGCAGCATAAAGAATATGCTAGGTAAGATGTTATGAGGTATAAGATTTTTGATTACATCAGAGAACACGTCGTGTCCGGACCCTCTCCTTAGTGATATCGCACCTATAAAAATATCCACGGGGCACGTCTACCTATATAATACATTATTATGTCCGGCCACCCTCAAGGGGGTAAGAACAAATATACATACGCGCATAAACCTCAAGCTCGAACTGGGAGAATGTACCGAGTCAAAAAATACTCGATTTTATCAAACCAATGATGTATGGTATACTTGGGGGAAGGGGGGGGTGGGGTGACCAGTTTTATATTCCGATTAACGAGTGAAAAACGTGACGCGAAAAGAGAGGAAAAAATTGAAGAAAATATTTAAAATCAAGTGTATTTTGTTGTAAATAACACAAAATGCATGTAATTTCATACATGAATAAAATCAATAATAACCTAAGCTGTCCGCATTAAATTGCAATAGAAACGCAAGTCAGGTGAGAGTGTGTAAAAAAATAGGTTTCTCGTCTTCTCATAATGTCGAAGAGATTATTATTTTTCAATCATTTTAAGCCATTTAAACATAATCGATGATTAACATATAAATAAACACCAATCTACTAAACAACCAACGGAGCATAATGCTTAAAAAAATCTCTACCAGTCAACCGATCTCGTCCAAAGAATCGTTACTCTTCAAAACAAACACTTTGAGAACAATTATACAAATGAATTAATAAATTTACTTTTGTACCTATTTTATTACTATCAACGCATCTCTTTTTATTATAATGTGATTATGAGCCAATAAGATCTCTCGATAATTTATTATACTCGATCCTAAGTAATATCAATCGCTTCTTGCCATACGATATTCGCAGAAATATAGGTACCTACACAAAACGTTCTCCTACTTTGTTCGTTAATTTTGATACATCACTTCAATAGTGAGGACTAAAAACATGTTAGCTTGTACCAAAGATCGTATTGTCAATAATAAGTATTCCTTCAAGAGGAGCGAGTTGAAAAAAATTGATTCCTTGGAAAAAATGACTCAGTTTGTTTCCGTACTCGTTCCTTTCTTTTGAATAGAGTAGATTGGATAAGAAGGGAGAGGTGAAGAAGATATTGACCAAGGAGATGACCGCTTTTACGACGTCCCGGGTAGATACGCAGATTGCGGATTTTTCCATCAAAATTTTGGCAGGTGCGGTCGATGTTTTTATCTACAACCATATCGCGTTTGATGGCCGCAATTAAACCTCAGATGGGGCCGAAAGATGCGCCTTTCTCGGCAACTCGTTTGCCTTTTTTTATGTACCTCCGATGATGAAAACATTAGCGGTGGATTTTAACCATAAATCTTTTCATGTCTTCAGCGGACATTAATGTTTTGTCGAATACTTCAAACTGCTCACCTTCTTTGTTCTTTACGACTTCTGTTCCCTAACTCTTTATTTGCTCTTTTGCTACTCACAAATTCAGTACATGAAAACGATTACTTTACCTCATCGTTTAAGGTAAAGTATTTTGGGTAATTTATTTTGTTTTTAAAATCTTGGGTTCGTCCACAGTTTGTGACAAGACGAGAAGTTGCAATATGAATAATTATTCAATAAGTGTTTGAGACTTAAAAAATGCAAAGCATCCGGTCGATCCTTTTTGTTTAATTCATTGTATATCGTGCAAGGTGCGAGCTTAAACGAGTAGGTGCAGGATAAGCAATAGACCATTAACGGCCACGTGGATTTTGACATTAGCCGGGAGGCATAAACATAAATTACAAAAAGTTTAAGAGTTGGTATGAGTGTGTTTATATATAAACCCATCACTATGGTTTGTGAATGTGTGGTGTGTGTGTGTGTCGCCATGGCCGCCATTTTGCATCCAGCCTATTGTCAGATGACGTCATCCTTTAATGGTCTATAAGCATGCATTAAATATATAAGAAAGTACCCTAGGGCCTAGGTACTTCAACAGTTTCATTCTATTTTGTTAACACAAAATAATGGCAAATTTACACATGGGGTAAACAAACAATATTTTTTGCATAAAATTGTTTGCGATAAAAACAATCGATAAACCAATAAAAATAGACGAAGTTTTATTTCCACCAAAAGTTATGCGTGTGGATATAGGTTTTATTTACATAATATTATTAATATTGAGGTAAGAAAAAAATCTTCGTATTAATAACATTATCATAGAATTATAATAAATATCTCTGTATTTATTATAATATTCAGAAAGTGTACGCTCAATCTTGGCTGTTTTCTTTTCTATCCCCAACATTTATTTTCTGCCCACCTCCTCCATCGACAATCGACCTGTGTACTAGGTATAATATTCTACACACACCTACCTTCTATCTTATTGGAATATTTTTCATACAAACACAGAATGTAATATGAGGTATAGGTACTTCACCTACCACTGTTACCCCACGTGTCCACCATTCACCCCACTTTCCCCCAACTTTTTCCTTATGGTCAGTGTGTATTGAATGTACATTTTATATTGACTATTGAGTATATCGGTATAAATTGATCTTGGGTTATGATGGCTGTCATATTTTACGTCTACACTATGGCTAGGTAAACAGATATTCTTTGAATAATATGAAAACCTTGAAATAAGTTGAGGAAAAATTGAGAAATTTATCATTTAGGGTTGAAAATGATAACCCACTCACAAATTATAGAATTCAAAACAAGATACCAGCGATATTTTTTCCAAGAAGATAGCACAAAAATATAAAAATATTCGCGTATAATAATATTTTTTTTAACTCATCGTCACCCAAAGGGGATAAGCCGATAGTATTGACTTTCATTCAATTCGATGCAGACAAAACCACATTCGCTTCATTCAACAGTAACGTCACATATTATGGTGTTGTTTCTCATTAAAAGTCTAAGTGCACCGCCAACCTTTCTACCAGCCAGTTTTCTTCTTTCAATCTCCTTCACTCGTTTTCCATCTCTACTAAATTAATGATAACAACTTAAAAAGCTGTCGTTTTTACGTTGTAAATATGAGAACACCATCCGACCAATACCGTTGGCGTCCATTTTATTGCACTTGACTTCGGCCTTTGCACACGTCCCGGTTCCAGAGATGCCGGCGCCGTGTACGCGGCAGCGAAAACGCACTAACGCTTTGACGCTAAAAGCAATGCCCTTTCATTGGAAATGCACCGTTTACATTTTCTTTAGTTTGCATTTAATGATTAGGAACATGGTGGAAGGTATCGAAAGCATTTTCAAAATCAATGAATCAATCATAAGTCATTTTCTTGGAAGGTGTGGAATTTATTCTGTTACTGGTAAAACGAGCTAACAATGACACGATTTTCCGACATCTTCCAAGTTTGATACAAAAATATACCCTTTCAGCTGCTTGTAATAAAAAAGCCTGAATTTCCTTTCTTGTATCACAAATCAAAATAATCCAAGTTTTCTTTCAAAATCATACAATGGACACTTCATACCTAGGTGGATAAATAATAAGGAAGGAACTGTATGAAACTTTGTAATAGTAAATAATAATATTGTTACATAACATTTTGAATATAAGCCTACCCCTTCTCTGTTCCTCACCTTAGCAAACTATTATCTTATGAAAACAATATTTGATATAATAAAACGGATTTGCATTTTTTGTGCACATGTATGAAATATATGTTTTGGCATTAGACATTTTTTCCTTTCATATTGTATTAAATTAACTATTTAGTGCGATCATCAAATACTTAGTTCTAAACATGATATTATCTAGTTCTAGAAAACTGCGAATTAGATGAGGCCCAAAGACTTATTTATTGATTTAATTTTATTTCCAAAAAAATAATACAAATAAATATGAATTACATGAGAATGAGAGTAAAATTATTGGAATTTATCACCCCACTAGGCAAGAGCCCGTGCTGAGGTGATACCTACTTGATATTTTTCTGCGCATTTTTTTTTATTTTTTAATTAGGTGTAGTATCGGTACTATTATGAATTGTTCTGTTTATGGTCCTATGTGGTTAGACAAAACGAGTAAACGGTGCACAACAAAAAATACGAAAACAAAATAAACGCAACAAGACAATGTACCCCAACGAGTTACCTACCTTCCGCACCCTCAACGCAATATATGTGTTAATGTCCTCTCCGATGCATCTCTACCCTTTTCCATCAGCCAAGCCACAATTAGTTTAACCATGTTTTAACTTAACTTATGTATTTAGTGGGCTTCCTCAATTATGTTCTAGCCAGGTCAGTCAGCTCAACCTTATAATGCTGGTGCAGATCTAGTCCTGGAAAACTGTGTAAGAATCTTTAAATATTTGGAACGTTATGCTCATTCTTCTATTTCCATTACTAGTTTCTAGTTTCGAAGTCCTTACCATGCAACCGTTTTCTCCACAGTTCACAGCGCCTAATTCCAATCACTCACCCTTGAGACCATTTTCCTATATTCTGTTTGTTTTAAGAGGACTTTTGGGTCATTCGATGCCTTCTGCATGGTATATTGAGGCCCAGAGACTCATATCCTTTGTGGACTTCTCCATACTTGACCCAGTCAAGTCAGCCAGCACAACCTTAAATTGTTGTTGTAAATTGAGAATGATGACCGATCTATAGCAAGATCAGCAATGAACATAACCCGTCCTATTTCTCAACGGTTTGTCATCCCGCGACTAGATTATTTTATAATTTAATTGACCTGGGTAAATCTGTGTTAGACTTTCTATAAAGTTTGGCATCGAAACCACAGCTGGTACCGTAAGGACAAAGAAATCTTTTCCAAGACATAGAAATGCAAACTTTTCATTCTGTAGTGAGCGTTACTCTGATGGACAGACTTTGGTACTAGGCAATAATTCAAAGACATTGTTCGATAGGTCAAAAAGCGAAGACGTGTTTGTAGCGATCCTCTTGAGAGAATAGAGACGACATAATTCCCAAAATTGTCTCCCAAAAATCACCGAGGGTCAAAGAACAAGAGGAAGACCACTGAAAAGCAGAAGCGATAGCCCATGGACATTGAGGTTCCAAGTAAGTGGCGGTAATCGTTTAGAAAATCCAGACAAGAGGAATGAAGAAGATTTATGTTGCGATAGTAATGTTAGGTAACACCAACCTGATAAGCGGTCACTCATAGAACTTCCACAGTTTGTGTCACTTTTTCACTGAAAATACCTGAAAACAAAATTTCTTTTCTGGATACAAGGTAGATAGTTAGTTTACATCCTCATTAAAATCAGATGAAGCTGAATCAGTGTTCATAATATGAATTAGGTACGTATGTACATAGGTAATACGCAGTCTTTTTATCGTAGTTTGCAATCCTCCCGGGCAGATAGCTAGTAGTCCACGCACACGCATGTACATACACAATGGGCTCGAGTCCGTTTTATTGTTTGTTTTTCTACATAATATTATTATTTTATTTTTTTCTCTCTTCTGTTCCGTCAGGCAAAAACATTTTTGTTATTTTTGCAAGTCCAGCAATGGATACACTTTTAATGGATCTAAACATATTCGCCATCGATGAACAAAATTATTTGTAGAGGGAACATATTATTGTAATCAAGTCTAACGAAGTTAACGAAATACGTTTGATCTGTCCAATAATGACATAATTTGTGATTCTTACAGTTTGACAATTTTTTATCGTTTGTTATTCCAGAAACTTTACGAGGTACCTACATCTATATTTCTTGACTTATCTGACCAGATGGAACTTCTTTCCTTAGAACATAATATGTACTCCATAAGCTTTTTTTAATTATTTACTCTTACTTCTTTTTTTGGCCTCCTGAACAATGTTCTTCCAAACTGTCCTATCCTGCACAACGGAATCCACCACGTCCAGGTCCCGGGATATTTCGTCCATTAGTCACTGCCATTGTCTGCCTGGTTGTCTTCTACCAGTATGGGCCTGCTGTCCAGAAGGCTCTTTGTGAACCTCTCTTTCCTGGACATGGCAACACGCCCGATCCATACCAATCTTCTGATTTCACAGGTGATAAATGTTTGTCCAGTAAGTGTACCTATTTACGCATTGCTTCTCAGCCTCCAGGTGCCAGTCAGATTATTACGTAAGTTAACTCAACTCATTGGGGGTCTCTGGTTTTGCTGACCATAGGCACTATGGTTCGTATTAGACAAAAACTCCGTATAAAATAAACGATCGCAATGTAAGACTAAACTTGGCTTTGAGACCGCATCTGTCCAGGTTGTCTGTTTTATATACTTCCAACGGGTTCATAGGATTACCTACTGACTGACCGTATTCAAACTTTATGGAAAGTCTTTCTTTCTCAAAACTGCTGGCCCATTGCTGGTCAAAAATTAAAACATCATATAACACAAATGCTGGAGAACCAATAATTTGAAAACTTCACTTGACACTACGGAATTTTCTTTTAGAAGGCCCTATCATGGCATGCATAACATGATAAAACACAATGGCATGAAATTTTTTTTAACAATTTCCTGGGGCCTAATTCAAGTGTAATAAAATGGCCACCAACGGTATCGGTCGGATGGTGTTCCCATAGTAACAACGTACAAACGACGGCTTCTTACAATACATTGTTAGTATGGGAACAATAATCGACCGATAGGTAATGTTGGCGGCCATTTTATTACACAAGATGACTTCGGTCCCAGATCTGCAAAAGGACGTTAGTCCCGGATAGGTGTAACAAATCAGTGTTCGAATCCGAGAACTATGTACAACAATACAACCAAAATCTTTTCTATCAGAAATAAGGTTGCATCTATAATTTTCTGCAATCTACGGACTCTGGATATAACCTGGTAGCATAATAAAATTATACCGTATTATTGACAAAGGCTGAGGTAAACGTGAAAAATGGACTTGGGATGTTTGTAAATAGGATCATTGTTACATATAAGAGTGGAATGATAATATTATTATTTATGCCCGAATTACGATGCGTAGGTGAATAGGTAAGCGAATTGTTCAGAGTTTATATCTGCTGGGTAGGTCCGGGGAATGTGGTAATGTCAAGTTTGTGTTATTCGAATCAACATAGGTAGGTACCCAATCGCAATCGGAAATCTATAAAACAAAAAATAGGACTCAATTAGTTCTTGCTTGTGTTGTTTGAATACGTGATTATTTGTCCCTTTACTTGGTATAAATAAGTTTTCTACTTTATTTAACTAAATAAAATATTGACGCATATTAACTTTTACCACATGTAAGAAAGCTTCTATAATAATTATCATTATGGCACCATCAGGGCTTGCCACCTTCAATATTGATGTATGGTTTAATTGTGATCACTTTTACTTATACAGGGTGATAAGTAATTCGATACATTCCTTGAGAGGGGTTTTACTAGACTCAACTAGAGCAAATTTGCAACAAATTTGTTCCCATTAACCAGGGATCAAATACAAATACCTACCAGTGGTTTTCGAGTTATGAAACTTTTTAGTTTTTTTTTTTTTTTAATTTTCCACCTTTTGACATAAAACTAAAAATTGTGAACAAAGTACCTATCTACTCAATTTTGGAAAAAAAAAATACATTTTCCTAATGGGTGAAGAATGAATGAGAAGAAAATCACATGTCAGTTTTTTTAGTTTTGACATTGATTTTTCTAAGGGATAAACTCCAAAAAGTACAATGCACTTGGTGTACAAATCACAGAATCCGCAATTAATAATTTCCAAAACTGTAGTAAAGTGGAAAACATTTATACCTTTTCGGAAAGCTTAGGTATCTCATTTTAATACATAAAATAATAGTTTTAATTATGTAAACTAGCCATTAATATTGAAAAGAATATGTAATAACTAATGACTCCAACAATTCATTACTTATTTTCGATTTTTAAATGGAACAAACCACTACGGGCTTACGACCGTCTTCTACTGTTATTTCGAAGGCTGGCTTAGTGTGGTCACTTTACGTTTACAACGTTCGTGATTAGGTGGTAATATTTAAGTCTCCGAAACTCCTAATCATGAGAATTCTCAACATGCTCAAATGTCGAAAAATCTCATGTATGCAACAAATAGATATTTAATAATTAATGAAATAGGTACCTATAGAGATTATTGGAAATTATTGAAAACAAGAGAGCAACCAAATTTAAAGACTGCGAACCGCGACTGCTGTCGTATATTTGGCGCCAGGATATGACTATAATATCCATTTTTGTTTATGTCTCGTCTTAATTATTATAATATGATAATGACTAGGTTTATCAATTTTTGTTAATGTCTCCTGATGGTACAATTAAAACATTAAAAATAGTATTTAATAAAAATGCGTTATAAGCCAAGATTGCTATCGAATCAAATCGAAATCATATCTATTTTATAAAAAAAACTCTGTTCCAAGAAAAAACATAAGAAAGTTAGAAGGTACCTACTTGTGTAAGTACTATGTAAGTATGTTTTTGAGAAAGATGATGGTCTTCCTTGGTGGTAGATCAAGGGAAAACTTTTTCGATGACTAAATTGATAAAAAGGAAGCAGGGAGTATGTAGGTAGGTATCCCTCGGCACTAGAGGTAGGCGAGCGTGTTATTGTACCAGGGCCCTATACCCCCCGTGCCTCGGGGCTGAAACTACGTCCGGCGCTGGACGCAATAAAAATACACAGGGAAAAGTAAAAACAACATCATGTCATTGGGCGATTGGAAAAAAATGCGAGTTTGAACTTCCAATGCAAATGTCTTTTGGAATACATTTTTTTATTACCAAATATCTAGGTACCTACATATATTATATAAGAAAACAGTAGGTAGGTACCTATGTTAATGTTCTTACTTTGGGTAGTATAGATATTTAAGTATATATAATACCATCAACTTTTTAATGTAAAGTCCACACTTAATGTTTTTTAGACATTTATGTAGAATTAACCTGATAAATAGCTGCCTGACGTCCAATACCCCAAAGCGTCTGAACCAGGGATCCGATGGACTCCTATACCCAGAATTACTCATAACTCGGAGAATTGCCTTCTGCATGACATTGACAGAGCTGAGGTGCACGGCAGCAGCACCTCCCCAACACTCCAAGCCAATTATCATTACCTACTCATCTTTCAATCAATCTCTTTCCGCATAAACTACGTAGTGATCTCATTTTTATAGCATTTATTGTTTATAGCACCAATTGCCAGATTTTTTGTGCACGTCCAAGTTTCACTCCAATACATTATAGTTGGTACCTATCAGGATTGCATTGTGCACACTAGACATATTTCATACTAGCAAATATTGCTGTATGAAATATGAAAATGTTATCGACAGGGGACCGGGGATTGGAACCCATGACCTTCGGTAGGAATGTCGCTACCAACAACTTCTTGAATCGTAAAGTGTACCTATATTTATACCATAAATTTTTGTTACTCTTCATTTTTTACAGCTGTTCCGAAAACTGACTTAGTGTGTGTTCTAATTGGAAACCGTCCGCGCGTCGAGCATCATAATAATATGCACGCGAGAACATTGTATGATCGCTCGACGCTCGGACGCGCGATCTCTTTTCAATTAGGACAGGGCCATTAGTGCGACGTAGGTACCTAGTCAATCATTTAATCTATACCTACCTAAGATTGTCAAAGTATTAAAATCCCCAACCAATATTGAGAGAATGAACGTTTTATATTTCTGACATCCGACAAAGTAAGCTGCTAGTCTCTGAATAAAAGTTTTTTTACCCATCACGCCGTTTCCTATACTTACCTAAAGGATAGGCAAAGAGACAATGGACCTCCAATCTTTTCCATCCTAGCATATTTCTTTCTAATTAGCTTACCGTTTTTAATCTAGAAAATCTACATTGAAATCCCCATTCCAAAACCAACCTACTTGTAACAATTTAGGAATACCTTAACGCTGTTTTTGAAAATCAACATATTAGGTTACATATTAGGTAGGTATATGACTTCGTACATGTGTAAGGATACGGAATTTTTCAATTTAACGCATTTTTTAAAAGAGCAATAAAATGTTGATAATTTAGATTTCATTTCCTCTCCTAACCTATCCTTCCCCCTAACAACCTTCCTGATCGCTTTTAATCGGCACCAACGGGATGTTTTAACACGGTATAGTCGTAAATTTTGCTTGATAGAAATTGTTTTTTGAATTGAGAATTGGAGTGTAGATGTGGAGGTGATAGATAGGTGGAGGATATAAAGGTATAGGGGGTGCCTTTATTTTCTTCTTTGCCTTTTTGTAAGAACAATAATGTCATCGGTGTCCAATGAAAGGAAAAAAAGGGCAAAAAAACAGTTTGATACATTTGTTTTAAATCAGAATACCCTAAGAAGGGCCGGATGATTTTTGTTGGGTTGTTAAACAAACGATGCAAAAATCTTAGCAATTTTATTAATCGAATAAATTATTTTGCTTAAATAAATAATGTGAGTTTCATCGGCATTTAGTGTCGAGACAAAAATGTAAACTGTTTGATGTTGCGTGTGTGTTGCCCATTCTCCTGTATGGGTGTCCTGGCACCTGACCAAAGCCCAGGCACAATAAATCTCTGCATTTAAAATAAAGCGCCTCAGGAGATTTTTGGGTATAAGACGGTACCACCGCATCACGAACGACGATACACGCTGGCGCATCCAGCGAGGGACCGTCACGTCTGCCATTGTGGAGAGGAGATGGACTTAGCTGGGACTTGTGTTAAGGATGCCGAATGACAGTTGGCAGAGGAGAGCCCTGTTCTTTCTCCCATTAGGGTCCCGAAGACGAGGAAGATCCTCTCACACTGTGTTCCGTTCCTGCGAAACAGAGCTAAGAGATTTGGACATGGTGTGTGGGAGGAGGTCATAAACATTGCGCAAATCGAGCGCAATAGAGAGCTCTTGTTGCCTCCCTATGCTCCTGAGTGGGGTGTAAAAGGAAGAGTTGGAATTGGAATTTGCAACTACATCTAAAGAGGAGTTTTCGACACCAATTAATTTAAAAATATATATTTTTTAGAATCTGGCTAATAAGGGTATTGTTCAATCTCTAAACCTTATTAAAATTAAGACTAAATAACATAGGATGACGTTTTTTTGTATTTCATTCATCTATGTATGTATGTTCCGTTCCTTCGAGGCAGAGCTGAGGGAAATGGACTTGGTGTGGGAGGAGGTCATAAGCATTGCGCAAGATCGAGCGCAATGGAGAGCTCTTGTTGCCTCCCTATGCTCCTAAGTGGAGTTCAAAGGGAGTTTTGATTTGATTTGATGTATGTATGGGGACGTTCACAAATCCGTCAGAAGATAAACCTAAATAAATTTTATAATTCTGACCTGACCTGAAGTTCAAAATATGGTCAGTCTAATTTTTCATCTATTGGTGATTTCAAAGAGAAGATATCACTGAAATTGATGGGTATGTAGATGCGTACCTATCTAGTATTCTATACCTACTTGAAACAAGGAGGTAGGTATGACAAATATTTTACAAATAAGACTCAAAGCGAGAGAATCTTAAAACTTAAAAGGTAACTTGTATTCCTATATCACTAGCTGTTCCCAAACGCCTTGCTCCGTAGAGATGTTAAACCAAACGTCGATTCATCGAAAATTTACAATATAAGTGTCTAGTTTGCCGCAAGCGGTATACTAGCAAATCGCGCTAAAAAGCCGCCAGTGGCAGTGCAAAGAAGAAGTGCGCATGCGCGAAAATAATAGTAGATGTTATAGTTTTTCGACGTGTTACGTAAGTCCACTGCGGATGAGTGGTTACCATCGCCGCTGTTCATATTGATAGTTGCAGGTTCGAATCCCGGTGCGGGTGATCTTTTTTTCGTTTTTTTTCTATTTATCCGTCTTTTTTCTGTGAAAGATGTCTAAAGTGTATTTGTGTTCACATTGGCTGTGCTCAATTCATTAAAAATAGGTTCGTTAGCACGCTGACAGTCATGAAAATAGGTTAGGTTAGGTTTGAACATAATTATTTAGGGGGGTTTGGGGGTCAGAGCCCCCCATACCTCTTCACATGCACCCCGAATCCATTTTACCTTCTACAAACCGAACATATTTGAATTGTTGACGCATTTATTTGAACTTTTGTTCCGAAACTAGCGGCTTTTTAGTGCGCTTTTCTAGTATACCGCTTGCGGCAAACTAGCCATACCCTATTTTTTATTGAATATAATAATACTGAACTGCCTACTTGACTTGACTTATAACTTTCACCTTTATTATTATTTTTGGCTGGTAGTCTAGCAGTTTAATGCTGACATTCATTCTGAAGGTCATGGGCATCCTCGGTACCGATCATCTTCCTCTTTCACGACACAAACGTTTGCTTAGTGTAAATATCTCAAAGTGTATTTCGTGTTTAAAATCAAGTATTTTATTTGAGTTCAAAAAATACGCCAATGTATTTTTATATTCATGCACTAGCTGCCCCGTCCGTCAAATATCGACCTAACCCAGAATCTACATAATAATTCAGAAATGTTTGTTTTTTTATTTGCCTTTGACAATACTTTCCGTTATGTCGGAGCATCACGCTCAAAATACAAATGCTGCGTCAGATATGAATCTGCGCAGAGCGGTGAAATTTGCTCGAGAACGTTCTAAGATACAATTGGCAACGTTAACTTTAATATATTAAGAGCTATTTAAAAAACTTTATTTTTTTAGGATCTTCATACAAATTTTTCAAAAATGACAGAAAGCCATCTTTTGGAAACAAAATTACTCATGTAAACGTTGAATAGAATCTTGGTATTACGGTATGAAAATGTTATAAAATAATTGGAGATTGATTCGTTATACATATAAAAGTTATTCAAATCTTATTATTCTTAATAAACAAAGATTTAATGCAAAATTTTGGAAATATAATTCCTCCATTTTGTAATTTGACACATTTAAAAAAATTTATGGCCGCAGTTTGTGTAAATCTGTCGTGGCCATTAGATGAGTAAGTACCTGATAAAATCATATTAAATGTTGGTAAATAATAAAGATACATGAAATTAAATTCATAATACATTTAAATATATTAATCGTAAAAATGATTTTTGAAAATTGAAATGAGTATAAAAATTCTTTAGTAGATTTGGTTGATAAAACAGAACTCTGAAAGAAAGCGAACCTGACAGGAACTAATGACGTTCCTGTTTATCAAAATCATAATGAATTTGTCAGGTATTTGTGCATGTTTATTATAGTAAAAAATATATTTGTTTTATCCACATCATAATAATTAAGAAATACTGTATAATATTCATATCTGAATTAATCACATAAAACAGATTGTTGTGGATAGAAACATTGAATATCACTTTATTTGCTATTATAATAACAAAATTATCTAAATTCTTAATTAATAGGTATGAAGATAAATTAAAAACAATGTTAAATATATATTAATATTTTATTGCGTTAATATAACAATCTTCATGTATGTTTCATAATACGACAAGAAGCATTATATTTAAAAAGGATGGGATTATTGCTGTAGTAGTTTCTTCCGTCAACAACATATTCTCTTTACACATCTCAAACATGATCCTGTAGAATAAAGAATCCTTGAAAGACCAAAACTGCAATCGTTGGATGTAGTATGTGAAGATTGACAGGTTTTGACGCAAAAAAACCCAAAGGTATCTCAGTCACAGCACAATTTGATGACAGATAAAAGTAACCAAGGTTTGTGACACTGAAAATGAATAAATTAATCATCAGTCAATAAATATTTGCGTTTATTTTTCTTTACTAACCCCCTTTGCACTAATGGTTGAATTTAAAATCAAATCTTTTAGTTTAGCATACATCATATTGCTTATATATTTTGAAAAAGAGTATGAAAGTCTTAGCTCATTTGTTTTCAATTTGGTTACCATTTAAAAGTGATTCATGCATTCTTAAACTAAAAAATAATAAAATCCTAGCGATGGAAAGAATGTTACAGAAAATGTCAATATTTTTTTATGTTTCTGAGCCAATACTTAAAAATTACAAAGAAGGGATTATAATCTTAATAAACAATATTTGGTACCTACCGAAAAATCTATTAGATCAGCAAACTCATATTTATGTATTTATATTTTCAAAATTGGAAGCATTATACCACTCTCTTATGTTTTTTGACATATCAATATTTATCAACAATGAGTGACAAGTGACATTGACTATGAATTCTATTGATCTATGTATAAGTAAATCTATGATTTGGTAGCGCACTATTACCTAATTAAAATAAAGCAGCGTATTTTTCACAAATCATTCTTCCAGGATGGGTTTTCTAAGAATAATAAAATAATAATATTGCTTAACCAATTTATATATTATATTTTGTGTGTAAATGACATCTACTTCATATTATATTTTTATGAAGGTTTGTTTTAAAGACACTATCAAAAGAAAATATGTATAGCGGAATAAAATGTCGTCTATAATTAATTAGTAATTTTGCTACGTCATAATTAATTATTAAATAAGAAAAGGTTTTAATTATTTATATGAATAAAAGACATATTTTCAATATAATCAATTTTATAATGAATTATTTCTGAACTGTATGCATTATCTCCATCTATGGTACTGCACGAGCTGTCAAATTTTTTACGCGTTTAATTGTGAGAGTGAGAGTGGTTTGTCGAAAATAGACATCAAAACTGATTCATTCCTTGGAAAAATATTTAAGTCAGTAGAGTTTGATGGATGGACTGAGATATAAATTGATTAATATTGGATTTCAGGTATGTAACCTATAGTTTCAAAAAACATATAATTTATAACCTAAAAATAATTATCATACAGATACAAACATCACCTCACTTACTTCTTAAGTTTCACATTTTCAACCTGTGGAGCATTATTCCAAATTCCTTCCAATGTTTTATTGTAAATTATAAAAAGAAATAGGCATTAAATGCAGCAAATTTAAAACATTTGTCAACACACATTATTTTTTTGTTGCAGATAAGTATCTCCTGATAGAATGAAGGAGCCAGTCATTTCATTGCAACAAATCACAGAGACCGCAGAGCAATATCTGATAATATTTTGACTAAGGGATGAATTATGAATATAAATTTGCTTGAACACAAATCAATTCCAAGTAAGTATTGAATCTTCTCAATAATAACTTATCAATATCAACATTTGTTTATGTTCTTTTATTAAACTCATGTTATATCCATTACTTTATTTAAAAAGTGTAATCTCTTATTTGTTTTAAAATTATGCGTAAGATAATTTTGAGATACCTGTCTAACCTTAGAAAGTCCCATCCTAATATCGGTTTTATTATTATAGATAAGGACTACGCTGGGCCAGACATGAGCAGATAATGCCATCATTGCGAGCACCAAAGAGAATTATGGGTGGACATCCGGCCGAATTGGAAGACCTAGGCTGCAATGAAAGAATGAGGTCAGGAGGGATGCCGAGCAACTTTTTGACCCACGAAATCAGGACAGATGTAGAGACAAGGTTGACTCTGCGTCCAGTATTGGAAGCCAAGGCTGAATTAGGCTGTAGCGCCATCGGAAGAAGAAATATTTATAGATATTATGTTAAAATAACCAACACCAGGCCGATTAAAACGCCATTTACTTATAAACTTTTAACAATTTTTAATATTATTCTTATGAATATGAAGATTACCTATGTATATTTAATTTGCAGATTATGTGTATTAAGTAAATACTAAAAAGAGCATTCATAGATTTGTTAAAAGAACCTAGCAACATCATTAACTTACAAGTGATTGCATTGGAGGACAATTATTGTTAACTAAATTCCAAACTATTAATTTTTTTTTAATTTAGTTTAGATATATTATTATTTTAATTTCAGAATTATTATTATTGTAAACCTGTTTTTTTTTTGTTGAAATTTAGTTGAAGTTTCTATAACCAGACCTCTTTTCCTGTAACATCGAAAAAATTCATATTATTACAGACTGATATATTTAACATTACACCGTTATTTATGGTCAATTTTAAAATGCCATTTTTTTTTAACATTTGACCAGTACCAACTGGATTATGACTTTCTTCTCTTGCTATTTCGAATGGCTTTGTGTGATGACTTCACGTTAACAACGTTCCTTAGGTGGTCAAATTGAAATCCTTGAGTAATCGACAAATTCAACAATCTGCCAAGATGCTAACCACCGGGCCAACGGCCCGTTGCATTTATGCCTTCCATAATTCGTCTATGGAGCTGAGATTCCTAGGATTATATCTTATAATGAATGCAATGCCAAAATGTCTACAGAATTTTAAAATGTGTCAAAATTTTCTAGATATTTTCTCACAACAATAACATTTACATGTTTTGTATATCTCTTATTAATTGTCAACTCTTGGTATGACTTATATTAAGCACCTATGAGAGATGAGAGTTCTAATTCTCTAGAAGTACCTAAATATTTATACTCAAAATTATCATTTATTAAAAAGTTTTACCCTGTTAAGAAGTTTATCAACTGCAAAATACCTTAGTTATTTATTATAAAAGTGTGTTTCTTTACCAATTATTGTATTGATTGTTTTATTAATGTAAGTAAAATTAATTTTTGAAATCCAAACTCCCTTTACGCCCCACTTAGGGGCATAGGGATTTAATAAATTGGTGGTATACTTGAAATTTTTATTATTACCCTATTCCTGTGTTATATTTTTAATAAGCAATCTACACTGATTTTTCTATTCGCACGAAGGCTGGATGTGAGGTGCAGGTTCGAATCCTTGGCCACAAAATTCTTTACTATGCTCAAAATAATTAACACCCACTTCTGGTAAGAAATTTCTGGTTCCAATTCCCAGATGGGTCAGAATATTTATAGGAATTTTTTATGCAATATTTTCTTGCTGGCTATACTGACAATTTTTCATGCAAAAGATTTTCAGGTACAAAATCACTGGCTCGGGTAGAGGTCTTAACACTTAAAATAATATTATGTACCTACCTGTTAAATTTGATATTAAGAATAAATAAAGCTTTGTAGGTACATAATTATATTTTTGCAGAAGAACAACTAAAGCATTTACAGAAATCAAGTGTTCTATCTAAATGTACTTGAAGAGGAAGGTATAGAAAATAGTTAAAAATGCTATGTTTATGACTCACCTTTGCTGCCTCCACAGCAATTCTACAAATTTCTCATACTATCTAATTATATCTACCTATTTACCAATTCAAATCCTCGGACTTACAGGTAATACAAACTCAATCAGTCAATCAATTCTCCATTTTTTGACCCCTCTTAGGGACATACTTTATAGGTACCATATTTTATTAATCCATAAATCAGGTTCTGTAATTCACATTTTTCTCAACAAACTTTATCAACAATTTTATGGACGGGTAAAAAGGCTAGTAAAAAAATAATTTTGAATTATTTAATCAATCAATCAAATCAAAACTCCCTTTGAACTCCACTTAGGAGCATGGGGAGGCAACAAGAGCTCTCCATTGCGATCGATCTTGCGCAATGCTTTTGACCACCTCCCACACCAAGTCCATTTCCCTCAGCTCTGCCTCGAAGAAACGGAACACGGTATAAGAGGTTCTTCCACGTCTTCGAGACCCTGATGGGAGGAAAAGCAGCGGTCTCCTTGGCCAACTCTCATTCGGCATTCTCAACACATGTCCCAGCCATACCCATCTCCTCTATGTATTGGTGGAAGTGATGGGCCTGCGCTGGGTGCGCCGACGTATAGCGTCGTTCGTGATGCGGTGGTACCATCTTATACCCAAAATTCTCCTGAGGCACTTCGTTTCGAATGCAGATAGTTTTTGTGCCTGGGCTTTAGTCAGGTGCCAGGACCCACACCCATAGAGAAGAATGGGCAACACACACGCATCAAACAGTTTACATTTCGTCTCGACACTAAACGCCGACGCCTTCCATATCTTGGTCATGATTTGATGGATTTGATTTGATTATGACATAAAAACTCAATTAAATATAGCTCATTAATTATTGTATTTTGTAATAATATTGTTGATTCCGATGCGGGAAAAGTAAGACGGGTCATAAGTTTCTAATAAAAACAATTTCTTTATAGAAGCGTAACTTAAAAAAAAAATCCAAGAGATGGCCGTGTAGTAGGAAATAAGTCACATATGAAACACGTTACGTTGTTATATAATATGTCGTTGAACGAATAGACTCCATTAAAACCAAATTTTATCGAATTATTATGGTTAGATGCGCCCATTATCCAACATAAAAATACCATATTACCAAAATAATTTTCGTTGACAAATTAATAATCATCAGAGTTTTAATGGGACCACAGACAATAAACTTCTAGAGATTCATTTCTCGATGTTTTTATCTCTCTTTATATAAAACACTACGCATCCCTAAAACCCGTCGATATATTGTGTATTTTCGAGCTAATAACAATTTCGGAAACATTCCTGTTTTTTTATTCCGTTTTACCCATGGCTCCTTTTTGTAATAAAAAAAGGAGAAACGCAAAATACGGAGGAAAGGTTCCACTTAAAATTTTGTTTGATTTTTTTTTTATAGCATGTGTGTATCGAATTTAAAATATATGTCGGGACATTGTCGCTTTTGGAATTTAATTTCGGAACACTTTTTTTATTTAAATTTAAACTCCGAATGATCATAGACAATGCGCGAGTAGTTAAAGTGTCCATAGACAGAGGGTGGTATTTCTTTTTATTCGAAAGGGGACATTTTGCTTAGAATCGTTAGTATTATTCTAGCTTGTACTTAAGATATATTTTATTTGAAACTGTGAAACATATTAGGCCAATCGGTTTGAATGTTATTTTTGTATAGGTAGATATGTACATTTTTTCAATAAGAATATTTCTCAAAAGATATCATTTTATTTTTGTCGCAAATAATATCGTGCGCAGATCAAAGACGAAATTGAAGGGTAGTTTGCAAAAGCGTGCTGATAAACATGAACGCTCCATTATTTTCCATCATCCCTTTACTTTTGACACATCAAAGGTTATAAAAATATCTTCTCAAAATTCTGTAGATTTTCAAAATATCACGTTTCCAAAATGGTAATCTTTCAATCAAATACATTTATAATTATCTTCAGTGTATCGATAGGTACTGCAAAACGAACCAAGTCCATCTACACCCAAATGCTATTTCAATCCACGTTATATAATCTATAGTAGGTACCTACCTAGGGTTAGTACGAACATCGAAATCGGCTGAACTGATTAAAGTAAGTATGGAGTGGATTTCCTGCAACGCCAACACCATCTATAAAAAATTCTAGAGCAACAAAAAAATTGTTTACCTGACAACCATTTACATTAAAAATATTGAAAGGTACCTACGCAGATTTATTATGGATTTTTTTCGAGCTTTCAGAAATAATTTTTTAACATTCGAGCATATTTTATACGTACCTAACTATTTTTGTATAAATTACAAATTCTAAATCAATATTCATAGCAAGGACTACAGGATAACGTCTGTCGGGAAAACTAGATAAAAAATAAAATTAAAGTAAGTAGGTAGGTTGTACTTATCTATGGGTACAAGTTTATAGAAGAGTTCTATATCCATGATAATGGGCATGTTACATCTCAGTCATCATTTCGTCAATTATTGTATAGAGTGCATTATTTATTTATTTATTTACAAAATCATATACGGCCATAGGCCATTAAAACATAAAAACAAAAACATGTAAAAATCGTCTAATGTCTAGGTGTGTAGGAAACACAACGGGGCACGCTGACACACAATAAGGCAAATTTAAGGCCCTTGGGTTATCCGACAACTTCAATACGCAGTTCAAATACGCGTAAGTGACACATTTCAGTATATAAAGGCTACAGTCATTGTATGTCTTTAAAAATCTGTTTCAAATTAAAATTCTTCTACTCGGTGGGTTAGCCATAAAATTCTTAGACACTTGCACTATACAATACATAATATAGGTGTCTAGAGGAGATTGTAGCGCAGGTCCAGTAGGTGAATGTTGAGATAAATCACCCTGAGAGTGAGAATTACGTGGAAAAACACGGGATGACAGTTATAAATCCTCGGCCAGATGATTCCAATCACTCTAGAGAGGAACACTCACCGCGGTGTGCAGCGTGCAATGTAGTGAGACGACTAGACTCGTTTTTAGGCGAATTTCCGTTTCAGAAAGTAATTTTTTTTACCCATCACTCCTTCACACTTCTTTCTCTTCATTCACCGACATACCGTTTCTCATACAAACTCTCTTATTTCGCATATTTTCTGACCTGGCCTTCCTCGAAAACGGAATCGATGTGTTCGATCCACGTAATTCTCAATCGACCACGCTGTCATATATACCTTTCCTTTTAGCCTTTTGAATTTTCTTAAACATTCTATTTACATCTATTCTTTACGCATGTCCAAAGCATCTTGACTTATTGATTTTCATCTTTGTCACAACACATTTGTGCCTGAGCTTTGATCAGGTGCCAGGACTCACACCCATACAGGAGAGTGGGCAACATACAAGCATCAAACAGTTTATATTTCGTCGCGACGCTAAACGCCGACGCTTTTGCGATTGATTGATTGATATGTGAAAGGTTGGTTGTCCATATAAATACGCACAAAAAGAGATTGTTTCTTCTTGACGGTTTCGTAACATTTGTACATTAAATACTCACTTCAGAAAAAAAAATCCTATGAAAAGCTCTTTGAATATTTTGAGTAACAGAGGATTTTGAATTTAATATCAATGAATAGGTACAATATATGTAATGTAGTAGACATCACAATTTATATGAGTGTACCATTAGGGCTTGCGACCTTCATTATTGATGGCTGGGCTAGTTGTGATCACTTTTATGTTTACAACACTCCCCATTAGGCACATTGATTTGTTCCCAACTTGCCTTGTTGGGGATTCGAACCTCAGTCCCACGATTGATGGATGTATATAAAATCCTGTGTTCTTCAGTGCAGTTTGAACAACACAGGATTTTACATACATTTTTTAAGGTTCTTAAATCTCTAACGATGTGTGATTTATTGGATTCTTCTCCGCTCCGGATAACAGTACAAGTAAATGATAAAAAGTTGAAAAATGAATAAGAAATAATATAAAATATGATATTAAAGTTTGTATGGAACGAATACGATGCGACGCCATCTTTGAAATGATCTAACAACAAAATTATTGTCTTCTGCACCTGCACCCTCTCATTCTCGCATACGGAATTGTCCATTCTTACAGTACCTAGCCCATTTCACTTTCTTCGCCGTTCTGGTGTTTTAGAAATTTTTCATACAAAGTCAACAAAATTGCGCGCATAATTATATTCTCGCGTTAGTCCCGTCTGAGCTTTGAATACGAATGAAATATGGAAGTTTTAGAATTAATATTTTAGTGTTATTATTTAGTTAGTTTATTTTTGTTTCTGGAGGCATAGTGCATAATGAAGTGCCTATGGTTAGGACCAAAGGGTCCACAGGACAACGTCTATCGGGAATGCTAGTTATTTATTAAAAATAAGATACAAATGTAGTTAACTACTGCTTAATCTTCAATTGGTTTGAATAACACTAACTAAAAATATGACGTGCATGTTGGTACAGTTAGACTCTGTACTAATCGAATTGGCGACCCGGCCGTACGCTTCATCAGGCGTGTTATTAGGTGCGGCTTCATAACGGGTGTAAACAGGCAAGTGTACTAGCACTGTGATAGATTAATTATTCACAGGAAGACATTCCTAATTATACGGCGAGGCCACGTGTGTGGCCGCCGTGTTCCACACCAGGAAGCACCGTGGGCCAGTTAATAGTTTTAACTACAAAGATCTTCTGACATTTATTATACGCAATATGCGTCTTTTCTCCAGAATATAATATTATCTTTAGCACTTTATGATGTAACCATGTCAATATTTTAATGGGCATACCTATCTATATAATCCATCCTATCGTTTGTCGATCAAGTGTCAATTCTCGTCGACTTTCAAAAACGATCGACTATCTTTCGAAATTCGAACCTACCTACTTATAAGGGGACTCAAAACCGGTTTTATAAAAAAGAAAAGGAGACTTTAAGTTTTCTTTAAAAAATAACGCGTTTCATAACAACAAAATGACACTAAAGAATAAAGTCCCGTTATTGGCACTTACAAGTCGACTGGAGTGTAGTTTTTTTCTTTTATCACCCGAGTTCATAGAAAATTTCGTGGCGTTTTCTCTATCAAATTTAAATACAGTGACACTGTGGATAAAAATGATTAAAATATGGTGGAAAACATGGTAAAACTGGGAAAAATATTATTTTTTACATCAGATTGCGTTTACTAATGCATAAACTATAATATTTAATTAGGTAACAACAAAAAACGGCACATTGATGCTCTATTGAGAAATAAAAATAACAGATTAACAGAAATGCCGCGAAAATATTAGTAAACATCTATTTTCCATAGATTTCCATGGTACCTAACACTAAACACCAAAACTACCAAATGCGACCAACTTTCAGTTTTTTTTTTGACATTTCAAGCTTTACACTTTTTTATGAAATGCGTCTACTTAAAGGAGTCTTTAAAATTTAAAGCTAAAGAGTTCTTTTGTCGCTTTTTTACCAAAATATACCGAAAAAGCATTTATTCACCACATATCTATCTACATACGTACCTTATACGTACCGATCCTCTCCTTCCTCGCTATACTTGATTACTGATTATGTGTCACATTTTATTTTTATTTATTTTTTATATGCTTATATATGTGTATTTTTGTATACCTATTTATATATGTGTGTAATTGAATGTATTGTGTATTTATTTGTTTGTATGTATTTTTTTATATAACATGCCGCAACAGATTAAATGTTATATCTATAATAGGTTGGTTGGAAGAAATTGCCCTAGGCAATAAGCCCGCCAATTTTGGTAAATTACCTATGTTTATTTTTACCCAATAAAGTGTTATATTATTACTATTAGGTATACGTTGTAATTTACCCATTATATGTAAAGTGGTAGAAAAAAAATACCAAGGTGATTATAAAAAAAAAATCGGTAAGTAATTTTCTCCACTAAAAACAAGGGGATTTACTATGAAGATATACCTAATCCAGATAGTACATGAACCGATTTTTTTTTATTTGCGATACACGTTGATTAATAGTCAGGAATTAATTTTGGATACCGTAAGAAAAATTGTGATAGAGACATCTAGAGTTGAACATTTTGAATTTATTTAGAAGAATAATTAGTATCACCCGTCAAACACCGGTTGTTCTGTACACTAATAATAATAATACCAAAGCGTCACTGACGAAATAAACGTACTCGTTTTATCAAATTAACAGATTGTGTCAAAATATACCACTGTTTTCAAACTGTGGCGCGAGATAGTTATGTTATTTTTTCGGTCCTAAAATTCGTAATGTTTTGCCACCTTCATTGTTTGTCCAAAGTAAAACTTAAAACATGTTAACTACCTTAATCCCAGAGAATGAAGTAATAGAAGAAGTTGTGTGATGTAAGTAAAAGATATTGAGCTTTCTAACTGAACGACCTTTTCGAAGATGTAGGTAAAACGTTTCCTATATGAGAAAACTTAAAGTAGGTAGACAGTTTTTTTTTACAGTAGGTAAATACAGTAAAATTTCATTCGAATTTTGAAATCAAATTAGTGTTTGAGAGAAATTGTTAGTTGTTTGATATAAAAGGTGCAGCACCACTAGTATTAGTTTTCGATGATCGAATATCGAAACGATCATCGAAAGAGTTTCGAAAGGTTTCCATACAAAAATGATCGAACGATTCGATTGTTTGGCTAGTTGCACGCTAATAAGCGCTTATTAGCGTGAAACTGACTTTCGATCAAACTCGTACTAGCATTGGCGGATTTGCCCTAAGGCCCAGTAGGCCCGGGCCTAGGGCGGCCAGATTTTAGGGGCGGCCAATCGTAATCTTACTCTTACTTGCATAAGTACTTTATGATGTGCAATTAGCCCTGAAACCGCTTTTATAGTTTACTAAACTAAATTAATGAATTGATTTAATAACAGTTGGCAGTAAAGTGTAAATTCATTATGTATTCTAATGAAGAGTGCTGAAAAATTTGCTATACGCAACGAGATTTTTTATTTTTATTGGCAATCCACCCCATAAACATGACGAGATTAGAAAATAAAAAAATAAATTTATAATAAATAATATTTCATCTCGGGTGAAGAAGACCTTTAAAAAAATAATATTTCCCTTGCAGAAAGTCTGAAGTTAGAGAAATCTGCAAATTTAATTTTTAAACTAAAGTTGATATCTATTGTTGTGCTGCTCCTATGTATGAAAAATGAAATAAAATAGGTAATATATAGGATTATTTTTATTAGCTTATTTTGAAAATTTTCGGCCCATTTTTTTTTCAATTTATATATGGGGGGGGGGGGCAAAGGGTTTCGTTCCCGCCCCGGGCGGCGAAAACCCACGGTACGCCACTGCATCTACGTATGGCCTGGGGCCTAGGGCGGCCAAGACTGCAAATCCGCCACTGCGTACTAGCCCCACCAGTTGTCAGAATGCTGGTGGAAATTATATGACTTCAACAGATTCATCTGTCGAAATTACATTAGTTAAAACTGATTTTTAAAATATAAAAGTACCTATGAGTATAAAAAAATTATCCGTTTTCACACTCTTGATTCTATATGTAGCAGAAGCTTTAAAAATTATATCACACTCACAGTTGTAGAAGCAGTGGCCAGGTCGTACATAACTAATGTCTGTTGTGATATGGACATATTGGAATTTAACAAGGCGATTTTTACATGTTCACAATTTATCACAGAATCCCGGCTAAGGTGTTTCGGGCTTGGTTTCCAATTATCGTCGGACCACCTTTATGTCTTTCACCGTGAACCGTTGTCATTTTGGACAGTGCTAAATGTCCGGAATGTGGCTTGCGTGAGGTACATGACTTGTTGTTAAAAAAAAACAAATTTTTTTATTATCATGTTTATTTTAGTACTGAAATCTACTCAATCTATAGGTATACATGAAAATTTCGGTTAATCAATTCAAGTCGATATTATAGCAACTTAGACAACTCTCCTCAGTAAACGGTAAGAATATAATACTGACTGCAAAACTCTGACCTGATGACCAGGGGCCTAAGCCAAGTGTAATAAAATGTCAGTCGGCGTTCTATTATTAACAACGTTCAAACAACAGCAGCTTTTTACGTTGTTTCCACGGCAACAGCGATCGACCGATACCACTGGCGGCCATTTTATTACACTTTTGGCTTAGGCCCCTGGAGATGAATCCAGAACCTTTCTTACATAATAATATGGGATACTGGAATAAAGCCCAAGTACCCACAGTAGGCCCATCATTTCTACTATTATGGAGAGGAGATGGACTAGTTCTTCCTCCCGCCAGGGTTCCGAAGACGAGGAGACCGTCTCATACAGTGTTCCGCTCCTACGAAGCTGAGCTGAGGGATTAAGCATGGTGTGGGAGAAGGTCATAAACATCGCGTAAGATCGAGCGCAATGGAGAGCTCTTGTTGCCTCCCTTTGCCTTATAACTATGGGATTGGACCATACCAAACAAGAATAGTTTTTTAAGAGGTAATGAATAAAGCCTTCCACAATTTAACTTAAACGTGTCACTTGAGAAGTCAGCCAGCATAATGGAGACAGCATGGCTCTTCGCACACTACAGTTTAAGTTTATAGCATACTAATCGGCAGCTAACTTAATTAATTATTGGTTATTTTTATGAATTTTCGACGATCAATTGGCAAACATTGTAAATGTGAAGTCATCACACTAAATCAGCCTTCGAAACAGAAGTAAAAGACAGCCGTTAACTTGTAGTGGTACAAATTTGAAAAAAAAATACATTGAAAGATCTAACATACCTACATAAACTTAGTTATACCTAACTAAACTTATAACATCATAATAGGTATACTATACATAGTTGGTTCTATAATAATAATATGTCAATTAGTTACCTGCTTATTTGTTCATGTCAATGTCACCATTTCCACTGTGATAATATCTTTTAGATATTCTACCTTCTTCTTCTATATTATAAAAATGGAGATCTCTTTACCGATGTCATCGCATCACGTCTAAACGGCTGGGCCGATTTCGCTAATTCTTTTTTTGTCGTGTCGGTTTTTATCAGGAGAAGGTTTTTATGAAAGAAAAACTCAAGAAAGATGTGTGGAAAATTAAAGAAATCTCTAAGAAGGTAAAAGGAAACCTTCTTAGTGCTTTTGACAATATAAAAGCGTTTGTAGTTTTTAATTTTAATTGGCGTTTGACATCTGTCAAAAAGTTGATAGTTGGTGCGATTACCAGAATAATTTTTGTGGGTAAAAAATATTTAAAACAGATGCATCGATCGGAATAATATTGGTTAAATAGAAAATTAAGTATCATTATGAATTCAAATTCAAAATATTGATAGTAAAGACTCTCTGTCGGAAAAGCTAGGTAGTTGAATATAAAGGTTCATATAGGTACATTTGCCAAATACTTCTAATCTCTTTTATTTCATTAGAAATTTTCTACTTATGTACATAAAAGTTAACATTTTCCGGCCATAAAACCTATGTAGGATACACAACACGATCTACAATGTTATGGGATGTTTTCTGTATCTTACCTACCGCGAACAATGCTACTACGGATAAATAAAAAACCCAAGAAATTATCTGCGAAACTGAAGGTAGCTACAACCAATGTCCGGCCTTCTAAAATTATACTCCGTTCGCGAGTTCTGTGTATATTGGTAAGCATGTACCAAAATTACGTTGCATAGAGTGTATATCGGGACACAATACCCCCTATTCTATCTACTTTTGGTTCGAACTGAACGTTCCAAAATTTTCAAAAATTAAAACATTATACTTAAACCCATTTTGAAAATTTTGGACTTAACACACCTCACCTCTGACGTACAGATTTTGGAACGTTCTTATTTTAGTTCGAACCGAGTGCAGAAAAGGGGGTTTTACTGACTTAAAATATAAAGTGGCTGAAATTTTGAAATACACTACTAGTCGATAAGTTTTTATAAAAAAAAATACCTAAAATAACTTTTTTACAATATTCACATTTATTTAAAACTAGTGGTCGACCAATGCTCGAAATCCGACCATAACTCATTTAAATTATACCTACGTTTGAACATTATTAAGGTTCCATTGTCTAAGACTGAACGAGCGCTGTTTTACAATTTTCTTTCAATGAATATGAATACGTAAAATTTGAAATGTTGATATAACCACGGCGCAATACGTTCCCAATAGAATGAGTCGCCGGTAATCTAGAAAAAAAAATGTTGATAATATGTACAATTTATTTCCATTAGGTATTATTATTTATTTATTTATATCACAAAAAGGCAAAATCAACGTATACACAATAAAAAACCAAAGAAAAGTATAGTTATTAAAGACAAACAAACTTAATATCTATCACCTAGCTATACAATGATTGATAGCTAGGTGATTTTATTTTTCTCTATCTTTTTCAAGTCGAAATCTAACCTAACCTTTTTAATTAAATCGATTTTTAAGAGTAAGATAAAATTAGATTTATAAACATTAAGATAGGCAAATATTTAAAGGTATCAAATAAATTACAAACCGCTTCTACAGTTTTTATAATAATATAATATGTAGGTATGTTTTGATTTTGACTGAGAATTTCATCTAAATTAATTAAGAGGTAGGTACTTATTAATTATTTATTATTGATTTGTGAAATATCTCAATTGTGGATTTTGCGCTCAATCTAAAGTTAAAATTTTAATACTTATGCGTAATCATCAAGAGGTAATTCTGTAAATAAAATGTTCCATTCTTTTAAAATTAATTAGTAGGTACCTACATATAAGCCTAATATAAATTGATTTCACAGACATGGCGAAAGTATTACAAATTTGTCAATGGCAGAAGTCGAAGGGCATGGATCATTGAATAAAAAACTAATCTGATATGACATCCGGTGGTCACCGGTACCTCATTCTGATTTCCTCTTTTTATTTTTATATTTTTATATAGGTATATTTATTACTAGGTACCTACCTTTTTTTATTTCGGTGGAACGGTTTTGAAAATTACAAAAAAAGATACAACCGAAAGAAATCATCCATTTTTTGATAATTTGTTGGGGGTACTTAGTAATTATTCTTTTTGAACGATTTATTTTATTATTTCAGCCCTGAATCTACTAAATAACTTTCAAGGTTGTGTCCTTTGAGAAGAAAATAATACTAGAGAAATTTTAGATATGCTATTGTGCATGTTCCCAACATGTACCACGTGACTGCTGTTAAACTCATACAAATTTTTACATTTTGTCGGTGGCGGTGGGTGACATTCAATTATTTGTTTTAACATTTTTGCACATAGGATTTTTAGGAATTTTATGTTTTATTCATATAATTAATTAATGGAAGTACCAATGGGTTTTACTGTGTTTTCTTGTGCTTGTGGATGAAAGTAAAATGAATTATTATAGATAATATATTCAGTCACGTGACTGTTGTATAAGGGAACCAATTTTCGGTTCTGCCCATTCACAAAAGTTCTCTAATAATATTTGTACTCAGTGGTTGTGTCAGATTTTTATTTGTGTTTCACTTAAAATTTCGCAGTCAAAATATTCCTTCAGATATAGGTACATTTTTATAAAGAATATATAAATTTATTTATTTTTATCACAAGACAAACGCTTGTGTCGAGTTAAAAAAAATCTTTGATCAAGCTTTCCATCCAACCTAGACTGTCTCCGTTCATAACTTAGTTCTTATTTTCTATCTGTAGCGTATTTTCAAAAATAATGGTCCAGTTTTTTGTTCGAGGGGTAGTTTTTTCGACCCCTTTTTATCTCCCTCCTGTAGATGGTAATATAAATCATACGTTACAAGGAAGATGTCACTACTTTGTTTCCTATTTACTGTGCATGGTCGTATTTATTGGACCCTCTATTGGTTAAATAGGTACCTACACTTTTTTTACTATATTTTTAAGGTTATGTTATGAATGAGATTTTTAATTCAAGAACACTGCAAATAAACATAATACCATATTGTATTGTTGAATTAAATTATCAATAAGTACCTATGAATTGATCCTATGCAAAAAAAATGTCAAATGAGTGTTGCATGATGTACGTACACATTATTTAATGAAATGTGTTGAAATTTCGATATAAAAAAATATATTTTGGGGAAATATTTAACCGTCCAGAGGAACACAACGTGACTCTTAATAATTTATTTATACAAATTCGAATTCAATTTTCATAGTAAAGAGAGCACAAGGTTTGTCGGGAGGGCTAGCATTTAATATAACACAACATTCACAATAAGTGTTATTGTGAATTTTTTTATAGACGTGATGCACTTGTCACCATTCAATAAGTGAAAGAAAGAAGTTGATTGAAAATGTTATGTCGGTGAAGGAAGAGAAAGAAGTGTGCATGAGTAGAAAAGAGTGAAGGTTCGTTCTCTCTGCCTACCCCCTTGAGGGACACGGATGTAGGGTGAAAAAAAAATTTCACGAGGGAAAAAAATTGTTGGTGAGAAGATAATCTGTGGGGGGAGTGTGCAAAGAGCAGAAGAGTGGAACAGGCAGAAGCTAGGTCTCCTTAACCCCAGCGTCTCCCTCCTGGTCAACCATCACCTTCCTTACCTACAGCAGCAGCGGTACAGGCTTTATGGTCCGTATCGCTCCAACTTCCCCTCTAAATAAACCTCACAACACACACATTTTACAATACAGGGATACACGAAACTATGAAAAAAAAAGTGATTACATTTTTTCGCTACAATACAAAATACGTGACGTGTTCTACAATATGGAACCCTGTTATTCGGTCCCTATTTGTTTGCTATAAAAGCATGCTTAGGTAAACAAATAGTTATCTCTTATTAAGCGACGCGGAATGTAGTATAATTATTCATCCACCGCGGACAGTTGTGATATGCGTGTACGCTAAAGCTGTTAATATGGTAGTATGCTTTTATTTACGCACTCTTTTTGAAAACATCTTTAGATATTGTCCTAATCATGTCCCATATATATATATATATGCGTATGGTGTTAATGGCGCTTTAATAAAAAATTTCATAAAACAAAAAGAACTTAAAAATGTCAAATCATAAAATTATAAAATTTAAAATCATAAAATAGAATTTTTATCCCGAAGCCAATCCTTGGCTTCAGTCGTCTGAATATAAAAAAGTTCATCCAATGTTCCATCGAACCTATGTATTGGACACTCAGTGATTATGTGGTCGAGGGTCTGGACAGGGGCGCCGCATTCGCAGCGGGGGTCAGATATGTAGCCCCATTTGTGGAGTTCTGAAGCGCTTTTGGAGCAGCCTGTTCTTACACGATTAAGTGTCGTCCATTGCTTTCGCTCCAGCTGGAACCCACAGACCTCCTTTGACGGATCTGCCACAAGGTGTTTGTTTTTCACGTCTGCGTTCCGCCACTCCTCAGTCCATGCTTGTGTGATTGTGAACTGTTCGGTCTCTAGAGCCTGGGCCCTAGTCCAGAAGGGCTTCCTCGATACGAGTCTCATGTGTGGGATATCGTTCAGAGCCACATTCAGGAGAGAAGTATTGTTCTGTGCTTTAGTCCACTCTTTCAGTGTTGCGGAGTTTCTACGCAGGTGGGGTGGAGCTATATTGGCTAGAACTGGTAGCCATTGGCATTGCGTGGGCTTTAGAGCCCCAGATATATGTCCCATGATTCATATTTACTTACGGCAACCGAAATCTATTTTGTTGTTTACGAGCTATGGAGGGGAAGGGACGTCGAGGTAGTCATAGAAGTGAAAGAACCAGGAAATCACCGAAGAAAATCTTTATTAGTTACTATGATAGGCAAGTGCCTCTTTATAGCGATTATAATAAGGCGAAGTCATATTTTTATAAAAACGATTTTTTGTTGTTGTTTGAAAGTATTGTTATGAGCGATGTAGCAAAAATACATCTCGTTTGTTTTATATAATATATGAAAAAGGTATCAAAAAGAAAAATTATCAGAAAGAGTACATTTGTAGTAGGTACCTACATAAAACTCAATTATTTAATTTGGAAAAAAAAGAAAGCATTTTGTACTCTGTGTTCTCAAGGCGCCTACATGCAAAAAAAATATACACTAAAGATGCATTATTTATTCCAATAACAAAGACCCAGAGCTTGAAAAAACAGTATATTTTCCTAATCGTCGGTATGGTCACCAAGCAAATTATAAACCTGAAAGAACTGGCATCGCCTGCTAATAAGCTGTTTTATCCATGATGTCCAGTATCAACGATCAGAAAAATATCCCTACCTACTCTATTTTCAAGCTCTGGGTTTTTGTTATTCGTTTGGTATAAATGCACCTTTTCCTACTTAATGCTTTTGTTGTCTCAATTATTCTTCTGATACAGTTTTTTTTTGTCCAATTATTCCTTTATGTATACTGCCAGTGACTACATATGCACTGGAGACCATGTCCCTCACAAAAAGAAATGCCGAAAAACTAAAATGTATGCAGCGATCCATGGAAAGATCCATGCTTGGTATAACCCTAAGAGATAAAATAAGAAATGAAGAAATTAGGAATAGAACCAGAGTGGTAGACATCATGGATCGCATAGCAAGACTTAAGTGGCAATGGGCCGGACATGTTGCAAGACAGGATCCCACAAGATGGACTCCAAAGATTTTGAGATGGAGACCCTGGGAGAATAAGAGAGGCGTCGGAAGACCTCAAAAAAGATGGTCCGATGATATAGCCGCTGTGGGGGGGAAAAACTGGCTGCAAATGGCAGCAAATAGGAAGAGATGGAAGAGTATGGAAGAGGCCTACGTCCAGCAGTGGATAAATAGAGGCTGAAAAGAAGAAGAAGAAGATTCCTTTATGATATTTATTACGGCCTCAAATCATTCCTAGGGGAATACTATTGCCGGTAATGACGAAGAATAAAAACATCCATAGAACGCCTGTTTTAATTTCTTAAACTTCCAGAGGATCCCCACATTGACTCCTGCAATAGTTTGAAACCTATAGTAGCTTACTTTAGAAACACCCCGTAGCAGTATGTGACATCCTTAGCGGGGTGTGGGCTACGGACAGGACATCCCTGTTATTTTGCAAAAGACTTTATTTGAAGTAATAATTTCATTGCGTACCTTCCTTGCTTCTCGACTATATACACTAGTCGCTCTCTACCTCCACTTCATCGCAGTGGGACACCTTTAACTTGACCATAATATATCAACAACTGATGGCGGACTTATACTGTTCATACCATTTAAAAATCGAACAGTATTAGTCAGTCATCAGTTATTGTTGTTGATGTATCGGTAAGATCTAGTCCTGAAACAAAATGGACGCAAGAATCTAGACAAACATAGAACGTTGTGTACAATTAACTCGACCTTTTGTCTAACTAAACTATTTTGATGCGCATACATACCGACAATTACTGATGACTGATTAAGATTGTTCGATTTTTTTAATGGTATGAACAAACCACTTATTTTGATGCGTTTTCACGCCAATTTTTGTAACGAAATCCATCTCTCAGGAACGACAACAGTAAATAATAATATTAATCCTTGCTCTGTTTTATTTTTTGGTGTATATAGGTACAAACTAATTTATTTACGACAAAGGATAATCTGCATATGACTTCTTGAATAAAAATGTCTTTAACTCCTTCTTAAATTCGTCTAATGTATTAAGCTTCTAATATTAACCAGGTCTCCCGGGTGGATAAATTTAAGTACATGGGAGCAACCATTACCACCAATTGCGGTTCGTTACGAACTACCGCGAACCACCCTTAGATCTCAAACACGAGCTGCTAATAAATTAGTTGTAGCCAATACCGTCAATAGACCTAAATACTTTAAAAGAGCCTTCAGCTTTTCTGGACCGAAAGCCTGGAACTCACTCCCGGTTAATATTCCAATCCAATCCAAACTCCCTTAAGACCCCACTTAGGGGCATAGGGAGGCAACAAGAGCTCTCCATTGCGCTCGATCTTGCGAAACGTTAATGACCTCCTCCCACACCATGTCCAGATTCCTCAGCTCTGCTTCGAAGGAGCGGAACACAGTATGAGAGGGTCTTCCTCGTCATCGGAACCCTGATGGGAGGAAGAACAGCGCTCTCCTCTGTCATTAGGCATCCTTAACACATGGTGACCTCGGGGCTGAGCTCCCGATACGTATCGGTATGGCAAGTGGCGCCTTCAACAACATGACCAAGACATGGGAAGGCGTCGGCGTTTAGTGTCGAGACGAAATGTAAACTGTTTGATGCGTGTGTGTTGCCCATTCTCCTGTATGGGTGTGAGTCCTGGCACCTGACTGTGGCCCAGGCACAAAAAGTATCTGCATTCGAAACGAAGTGCTTCAGGAGAATTTTGGGTGTAAGATGGTACCACCACATCACGAACGACTCTATACGCCGGCGCACCCAGCGTGAGCCCATCAACTCTACTATTATGTGGAGGAGATGGATTTGGCTGGGACATGTGTTAAGGATGCCTAATGACAGAGGAGAGCGCTGTTCTTCCTCCCATCAGGGTTCCGATGACGAGGAAGACCCTCTCATACTGTGTTCCGCTCCTTCGAAGCAGAGCTGAGGAATCTGGACATGGTGTGGGAGGAGGTCATTAACGTTTCGCAAGATCGAGCGCAATGGAGAGCTCTTGTTGCCTCCCTATGCCCCTAAGTGGGGTCTTAAGGGAGTTTGGATTGGATTGGAATATTAACCGGGAGTGAGTTCCAGGCTTTCGGTCCAGAAAAGCTGAAGGCTCTTTTAAAGTATTTAGGTCTATTGACGGTATTGGCTACAACTAATTTATTAGCAGCTCGTGTTTGAGATCTAAGGGTGATTCGCGGTAGTTCGTAACGAACCGCAATTTTGATACGCTGCATGCAACGTTGCATTGGTTACGTTACAGCGCGTGTTCAGATGTATGCAGGCCAAAAGAGAGACGTGTCTGTCATCGGGTGAAAATGGTGTGCATAGTTTAGACAAATATGTAGAGGCCATGTTGTGGAGTGCTTTGAAAACTAATAAGACATTATTAGTTTTTAGAGAATATAGTACACTGTACACTGATACAATTATTTTTCTTCTTCCAGAATGCTGATACTCTTTCTTTTATTATATTTCATCTTTGTTTCTCTTTAAATTGATTGATTGTTAAATAAGTCTGAATATAGATGCGTAGGACGACAGAGAAGGGTAATTGATATCATATTCTTCAACTCTATTTGCGATGTATTCATTAAAAAGTGGAATGTTTGAATTTTACAGTATCGTTTGATTATCTACGATCAGAGGTTCGAACTATCTACTAGTATTGACATGTTTGAGGAACAATGGAGAGAAATGACAATATCTATCCCCAATAAACCAAAAAATTCATCAAAATTCATTTTATTTTAAGAAATCAGTAAATTTTCTATATTATCCTTACATAAGGACAGCAATTTTCAGGCAAAAAACATGCTTTTTAATATTTTTTTACAACTCTTTTACATTAGCCTATGTGACTCACAGGCGATAAAATGATTGTTGAAATTCTTATTGGTTGAATTATGGCCTTTAATGGGTGACACAAAATAAGACGCCTCAATATTTTGGCCAAGTTAAAGAGGTTTCATCGTGACGCAATGCGATATTTTTAAGGAGGACTCTAGCAAGATTCAGTAGGGTTGGAACGTTCTATTTGTATGAAATATTTTCATAATAAAAGCGAGTAGTTTTTCTTTGTTCAATATCAGTACAATAGAGCTGGACTTCCTGCGGCCACCGGACACAATACCAAGAAGGGCACTATATTTCAGAATTAATAATAAAATTCACCACAAGAGCTAGGGAGGATATTATTATGTACCCCATAAGTTCGTAAAACCAATGCAGGTAGGTAATTAGATAACTTATCAAAAAATCATAAACCAAAAAAATTGACAGGGTGGAATCATGCAATTGATTTTGCAACCACGGGTAACTATAATATGGACAGGAAACTTGAAATATTCAGGTAGTCATTTACAAAAGCTCAGAATAATATGACAATGTCTTGTTTTGATAGAGGTAGATCGATATTATGGAATCAAAAATATTAGGTATGCTATGATTTAATTATAAGTGTTCGGTTTTAAAACGTATTTTTTTTTTACAAATTTGATCACACCTGGCTTACGGCCGTCATCTCCTGCTGCTAGAAGACGGTCGTATGTCCGAAGTGATCGAATTACCTACCTAATCAGACACTAACTATCTAATAATTATTATTAATGTAATTCTATAATTATTAAGTAGGTATATTGTTGGTTCTATAATATTAGGTTCTCGTCCTGAAATAGGACACAAGAATGAGTCCATTTTCTGTAAAAAAAATCTGTGCTTATGGAACATGACTCTTATGTGGAACAACACAGGCATCCCCTATGTCGGCCTATGTCATAGGGGATGTTTTATCCTATTTTACATCACACACCGGCTCTAAAATATCTTAGTTTTGCTCATTTTTTCAAGAAAACCCTGTACAATAAGGGTACAAAATAAATTATTTTCAATGAAGAAATTTGGGTACCTACTTTAAAAAACATCTCCATCACCATGAATCAACGGCCCTAGAAAATTAAATTTTGAAAATTAGCTGTCAATTTATTATATTTTTATAAACCTAAGTGTTTTTGTTCGCCTCTAACCACCACGAACGGAACGCAGCGATCCGACAGAAAACTAGGTAGACACCGATTTGTCACGTATCATGCAACGTTACCAAATTCAAGCACGCTGTGGTTTTGGGTTGTCCGCCACGAACCACCGCGTACTATGGAAATTTGTAACGTTGCATGATACGTGACATGCAACGTTACCAAGTTCGTTGCGAACACGCGTACACACCTGAACCAAGGCAACGTTACCGCGCGCGACGCAGGTGAGTACACAGCTTTACAGAGGACACTTCATTTTTTTCGTACTCTACATTGACGAAAAATTCGTTCGTTAAATTCAAATTGTCTACGAGAGCAGGTTTGTAAAATCCTTTTTGCATCTATTATTGAAGTATTTAGAAAAAAGTGCATTATAAATTGATCGACGACGAGTGCAAAGGCGTCATCTAAATATTAATACGTGAAGGAAAAACTTTGCGAACATTTTTACGAAAATTGCGAGGACAGAGGAGTATGCAATTTCGCACACTTATAGTTTATATAGAGAAGGAGTGGAGAATTGTAATAAAAATAATAATAATAACATAACACTTTTCTATACAAAGGTGTCAGTATAGTCGGCGGAACTTATTACCTGAGGCAATTTTTCCAGTCAACCGGTCCCGTCCAATCTGAGACAGGCCAACCCCGGGTAGAAATTTCAAGTGGAAAAACACTTAGAAAAACTCTGAGCCGACCGGGAATCGAACCCGGGACCTCGGATCTGAAGTCCACGCTAGTACAACTAGGCTACCGAGATCGGTAGCCTAGTTGTACTAGAACTATAAAATACAGTAAATCAAATAAAAAAATATTACAAAACAACTGTAATAATAATAATATCATGTATTTTATACTCATACGCACTTCGATGTATTCTACATTGACACAGACGCATGTATTCTTTTGTTTATCTGTGGTCAAATTGAGATTAAATTAATATTGATTGTCTTTAATTTTAAAATAATTTTTTTTGTTCATATAATATCGACATTTCAAATATGACGTAACCCAATATCCGTGACATTGTTTTTTTAAAGAAAATTGTGAAATAGCGCTTGCTTAGTCTTTGCCAATGGAATTTTCATATTGTACATACAAACTTTATTTATTTTATTTTCATTATCATTATCAATTACACAACAAACAGTTTACATATATAATTAATTATTGTAATTTACTGCCCCACTAGATAAAGTCTGTTCTGGGGCAATAGGTACTACTTCAAATCAAATCATGTAACCAACCAATCATCTTACAAAAAAGCATAATACCTACAGTGAAGAAAAAAATAATAGTAGGTAACAAATAAAAGTAAAAATAATAATGTCTTTACTAAATAACGAGACTAATAAGATAAGATTCCACTAATAAGAAAACAAACTTACAACTTAAATAAGTTTTATGGTCTAATTTAGAGCACTAGTTTCATTTATTTATTAGTAAGTACACGGCAACACTATGCCTTTAACAGAATTAAACAAAAAATACAATAATCTACATAATAATTCAGAAATGTTTGTTTTTTTATTTGCCTTTGACAATACTTTTACCTTATATGTGAACATCACGCTCAAAATACAAATGCTACGTCAGATATTAATATGCCCAGAGCCGTACAAAATGCTGGAGAAGGTTCTTAAATACAATTTGCTGCATTAACTTTAATATATTTAGAGCTATTTAAAAAACTCTATTTTTTAGGATCTTCATACAAATTTCTCAAAAAGACAGTAAGTCATCTTTTGGAAACAAAATTACTCATGTAAACGTTGAATGGAATCTTGGTATTACGGCACGAAAATGTAATAAAATAATTGTAGATTGATTTGTTATACATATAAATGTTATTCAAATTTTATTATTCTCAATAAATAAAGATTTAATGAAAAAATTTGCAGTTTGTTTTTGAAGTTTGACAGGTACAAATCACCATCTATGGGTGGAATGCCTAATTAATTATCAAAGTAGGGAATGTAGCTAAGATTCAAAGCACAGAGCTCTCTATGAAAACTTGCAAATTATGTCGGTAGGTTCGTATAATATTATGAGGTCGGTAAAACAAAAATTATAAAAGTGTCATTCTTCTTTTTCTGTGCTTATGTCAGTTATAGAGGTCTGTTAAGCAATGGGAAGCTAGACTAGAACCTGTTTAATTACCTACCGATCAAGCCTGACAATCGGAATCAAAAACGTTAAGCAAGACGGGTATAAGCTAGTATATTAATATACCTACAACATCGATTGAATGTCGAATACAAAGATAAAAACAACACAAGCAACAAAAAACATCAAAGTTGAAATCAGCATACCTACCATGAAAGAATTACATAAGCAAAAGTATAAAATAATTAAAAGAATTATAAAAACGAGAAGTAAATAAATGTAAATATTTTTTAAAGGGAACAAAAAAAGAGCAAAAAATGCAAATACGTATCTAGAGTTTTGATAATTCTTGTTATGTAGGGGATGTAGAAAACAATAAAGCCCCGTTCATACATACGTCTGCGTATCCTGTAAGGGAGCCGGTTAATTAATTACGAAGTGTTAATTGGTGTGCTGTAGGCTTTACTTAATTATTATTAAAATACCTCTGAGCCACGTCTATTGTGGGGAACAGAACCTGGGACCCAATAAGAAAGGTTTGAGTTATAATCCACAACCCCTGCGCCGGTTCCAGACTGAGGATTCCCGCAGTGAAAGGGTTGGAAGACAATCATAATATATTTTCCATTTAGCAGATGATGGAAACCTTTTTTTGCGTGAATATTCTTTCACACACCATAATAATGTTATAAAGATTCTATATAATATTCGTCAATTCTATATAATGAGTCCCGGGTTCGATTCCCGGTCGGTTCAGAATTTTCATTAGTGATTTTTCACTTGAAATTTCTACCCGAGGTTTGTCTGTTTTAGATTGTAGGTACGGAACCGGTTGACTGGAAAAAATGTCTCAGGATATAAGTTCCGTCGGCTTTACTGACTGACACTTTTGTAAAGAAAATTGTAAAGTTATTTATTTAAAAACAGACAAAAAGCTTTCAGAGTAGGTATCTACCTACTGTACTCTCAGTCCAGAAAGAAAAAAAGATCTTTGCGTTACTAAAAATGTCCGTCTAGGGGTCATTGTCACCATGTGACGAATCTACAACAAATGACTAACAATAATAATTCATTACTGATGATCGATTTTAAAATGGAATAAACCACTACGGGTTCATTACCTTCTTCTACTGTTATTTCGAAGGCTCGCTGAATGTCATCACTTTACGTTAACAAAGTCCGACGTTAGGTGATAATGTTTAAGTCTCCAAGCTCTTTATCATGAGAAATTTCGACATGTTCAACATGTCAAAAAATCTCTTGTACACAACAAGTAGATATTTAAATAATAAATGAGATATAGAGATAAAAGTTGAAATTATTGAGAACATGAGAACAACCAAATTTAAAGACTGTCATGTTTTTGGCACCAGAATATGAACATATCTATTGGCTTTGTTGGTGCATCACGTTCTGATTTTGTCTATTTCGATTCTTGTGACCATTTTTCGGTCAAAATAATCTAGACACGATGAAAAGACATTTCGAAAAAAATTAAATTCTTGCTTATTATGTAGCTTAAATCGACGGTTTTCCACCCCTGCATAATTCAGTTAATAATAAGCTAAAAGGATTTAATGAGGCACACCTGCTATAGAAGTTATGAGGTAAGCAGGAATCAGGAACCACGGACATGGAATACTCCTGTTTCCTTTGTAAGGAACACTCCCACTGCAAACAGACAATATTGTATTATTCGGGCATATCTAGCGGTAGGTAATTATTATATTTATGATTTTAACAATATTTTAATATTTTACAGGTCTTCTTTATATAAGCCAACAAACGTAACATTTTCATAACAAAATGTGTTATTTCGAGACTAGGCACTTGATCAAAAGGATAATGCGAATAATAAATTTTAGGAAACTTTTTTCTTTATTTAAAGGACACCTAACGTTTGTTGAAATTGAAAAAATCATTCATTGAGTTTTTATATACCTATAACTAGCTTTCCCGACAGACGATGTCCTGTATTCCTAACTATGAACATTGAATTCGAATTTGTATGGTGATGAATTAATTATTATCATTTTTGACCAATGTGATTCCGAAGGATGCGTCTGTTTTAAACCACCTATATTCCATCCGTATTCTGTCAATCGCACCAATTGACAATTTCTGTCAAAATTTCAAAATTGTAATAAAAATTATATGGTAAAAAGTAGGTACTAATAAGGTTGTCTACGTAGAGTTTTCTTTGATTTTCTAATTTTCCATGCAATATTCTTGATTTTTTTCTTCTAAAAGGACATTCTACTGATAAAAGCCTACACGACAAAAACGAATTAGCGAAATCGGTCCAGCCGTTTAGGCGTGATGCGATGACATTGGGAAATAGCTCTCCATTTTTATGTATAGGATTTATCTTCAAGTAGGCACATGTGTTGCATATTATTTACTTTAAATAATTGATCTCATTTAAAAGTTAGAAAATTTATGAAAATAATCAAAAGTAAGGATATGATTTTTTTTAAGGTGGTTGGTTGTCCAGTGGTATCGATCGGCGGCTTTCATGCGCACAGCGTATTGGAGGTCGGAGGTTCGAATCTCGGCCGTAACGACCATTTTTTCCGCTTGCACGACACAAGCCTTTGCTTAGTGTGAAAGATGTGAAAGGTGTTTCTGTGTTCACTTCGAGTGAACACAGGTTCATTTCATTAAAAATAAAATGGAAACATGGTAAAAAAATAAAAATATTGAATGGTGAATAAAGATTATTTTTAGTTTGTTTTTGGTCTGTACCTAACTTTTGATTTTGTTTGTTAAAGAAGAGTGCTTTTTTGTACGAATTGTTAGATTTGATAATTTGCTCTACAAATACTTCAATAATAATTTTTGGTCTATTTTTGTTTCGCTGTCGTGATGTTCATCAGCAATATTGACGAGAACCAAGTTTTCAAAATAAAGAAGAAATTGTGATTTATTTTGAACTAGCTTTCCCGACGTTGTCTTGTATGTAGTCCTTGCTATTAACATTGATTTTGAATTTGTAATTTATACAAAAATACGTTTAAAATAATATGTTTGAATATTAAAAAATATAAATCCTGAAAGCTCGAAAAAATTTCAATGGTTGACAGGTAAACAATAATTTTGTTGTTATATAATTTTTCATAGATGGCGTTGGTGTCCCAGGAAATCCGTTACATACTAACCTTAATATCATATTTTATATGATTTCTTATGGATTTTTCAACGTTTAATAGATATTATGTTAAACGGTGCAGAGTAGAATCCAATTAATCAAACACCGAAAGAATGTGTTCAGCCGATCTCGAGTTAACCCGACTTTCTTTTATATTTTAAGATGGGAATTGCTTGGTACCTACGCACTATGGGTAGTTTTGGTGATTTTTTTTTTCATTTATTTATAGAATATTTTCTTATTGATTAAAAATATAGGTAAGTTTCTATCTGATACCATTTTCATAAAGCACACTTTTGCATAAACCCCAATGCGGTATAATAAACAATTATCCATTCAGGAAGTCCAGAAACATGCAAAGGATTTTTAACTTATTTGCTCGATATTTTACGAAGATACGATCACAGTTTAACCGATGTAAATTGGTATTTACTGTATTGGTTTGGAGCTCATCAATCTATGCAGTTGCTTTGGCGCCCACTTTCAAGAGTTCCGATACCTGGGCACTACTCTGCATTTCAATCACAATACCGATACACTTTAAATCTTACTAAAGATGTCATTATCCCACTTAGATTATAGTTTCTATGCATGAAAATACATAGGTCCAATAGGTCGTATTTTTAATTTCGGCGTTTCTTTACGAAAAAAATAAGGATTAATACAAGTACATATTTATAGTATTAAAACATAAAAGTATAGATAGACGGTCGACATTGAGATGGGGATTGAGGTCCCTTTTCACAAGAAATTTTTGCTGCATATTTAAATAATGTCTATTCTTTGAACATTCTTTCATTCCGATCTGACCTTATTTCGAACTCAAACCTCTGATAAGATGTCTGACATCGTACACAAATTCGGTTGGTTTAAGTCTTATCTTTCGTTGGAAGAAAGAAGAAAAAGAAGTCTTATCTTTACTTCACGTCTGAGAGAACATGCAAGCTGTTTCATTTTTTACCTCTAAAGGTGCATTTGTAGCAAAAGAAGAAAGACACAGAGCTTGAAAATAATCGTTGATACTGACACCATGGAAACAACAACTTATTTGTAGGCGATGATAGTTATTTCTGGTTGTTGTTTTTCCTTTACGACCTGACCATATCAACGATTATATTATAATCTATTTTCAAGCTCTGGGTTTTTATTCGTTTGGTATAAATGCACCTTAACATATTTGTCTTAGTGTGTAGATATCGCTTATGTTTAGGATATCCGACCCCATTTTTAACAACAGGTACCTACTGTTGGATAACGATTTATCTCTAGGATGGCTGTCAAAATAGCGTTCACTGACGTTTATACACTCCCGTAACGCCGTCAATGTGAGGAACTTTCGATTTGTTTTTCCATAAACCAAAATGATAATTATATACAAACATCATCATTAAACATAACGAGCAAATGTACATATTATAATGAATTATCATTTTGAAGATTCGAACAAAATCATATTTTTCTTCAATTTCGACCGACAAAAGATACCAATTTTCCGGTTTTCAAACAAACAATCTGGAATAAAAAATCTAAATTTTGATCGAAATGTTGTTATATTCTCAAACTTTCTGTTAAATAATTGTAAATTTTCAAGTTTTAGAAATAATATTGCAAAATTATAATATGCGAAACAAAAAACAACATTAAAACTGAACCTAAATATTTGATTCAATATGCATTATTTGACAAAACAAGACTTCACCTGACATGAAATCTGGCGCGAAAAAGCTAATCCATAGAAATTTCCATAGAAATCCATAGATTTCAGCATAGCTACACTGTTGTCTTCAAGATATCCATCTATTAGATAGTTTTCAATTGATGCGGCTTTCAGATTCTTTCCATCACTTTATCCACTACATAACTTTATCTTATAGATGGCTACCAAGAACATTTATCTACATATTGATGCGTTGGGCCTTAGCGCCGCATGTTCGTTATAACTACGCAAACCACAATAAACGCCGTTTCCCCAATCGCAGATAGATGGCTTGATGACATCCCGCGTATGCCACGTTATTGTTTTTATTTAAATCACTTCAGTCCCGCCAACCTTTAACGAGGTCTTATGAAACCCGAATTTATCATTAATAATAATAATTATGGAACTACATTTTGCAATCCAAGCACAAGAAGAAGTGAAAAATCTATATATTCGGCGTTGATTTTATGATACGATCAGTGATCACCTTCTATAGTGTCCAGAAGTTCATTTCTATGTAATGTAAATTTAAAAAGGCTGTAATCAAAAAGCAGGGTTTCGGTAAGTAAGACCAACAAAAGAAAAGCCGTAGTTTATAAAAAAAAATATTAACGATGAACGAAACCTTCAAGTGCCTATGAAAGCATGGTATTCTCATAAGGTTTATGAGGGTAATTCCGCACATATTATTTACCAACGGGATTTAAAAAGATGTACAAAAAAAAACCACACGGCCCATCTATGTATAAATTTGTATTAAAGAAGAAAAAAGCTGCCAAGTTAAAAGAGTCGCGAGTGAAAATATAGCTCGCACTATAATAAAACTGTCGGTACAAACATAACTTTGGATTGAATATTATTTTCGATACACGGAATTTTGATACAAATGTTAGGAGGATAATAAGAAAATAATGGACGTGGAGAACACACAAACCGTAAAAGACACGTCTCATGGTTGATCGAGCGTGACGCTGTTTGTACTGCCCATTCGATAACACTTTCCATATATCAGCGCACCTCCAGCCATACATACACTCATTATTTAGTACTGCGATATGTCACATGAAAATAATAATATATTGTTATGTTCATTTGATTTTCTGAATGTTACGCTTCTATGAGTAGTTTTTTTTTATCGAGAAAATGTATTTTTGTTCAAAGATAATACAAATAATAGGTAGACTCTATCACAGTTAACTGAATTCGGCACCTGGAATCGAACCCACCTTCAGTATGTACGAAAACCTGCGTCCTAGACGCTTGGCTACCAACCAACATATCTACTTAGGTATCTTTATGTATATAAATTCTAATGTTTGAGGTAACCATCAGCAATGGTTATTTCAACAACTTTGCACTTGGATTTATTAAAAAACCTACATAGGTATTGTATATTTAAATTCTGAAGAAGAATTGCCTTTGTATTGGTGAGATTAGATTTTATACGTACAAATTATAGATGTAGTGTAGATGTACCTACCTAGGCGTGTAATTTTCTAAGTACACTATGCAGTATGCTTGGCAGTTTGTTACAGAACGTCGTAAGGAGAGCATACCCATTTTTTTGTCAGTGTCCGACGTCCGTAAGTACTTTCCCGCTGCTTTGTACCTACTTATTTCACTTTTATGTATTTTGTGTCGTGGTCATACCAACACATACATAGACATTTCTCGCCCAGGAAACAAATAGACTATACTAATTTTTTTTTTCTTCAGCCCTCTCGCGTCCATTGTTGGACATAGGCCTCCCCCTGTGACTTCCACCGCCCTCTGTCTTGCGCCAGCCGCATCCACCCATTCCCGGCAATCCGTCTAATGTCGTCAGACCACCTCGCCTGAGGCCTGCCAACACTTCTCCTCCCGGTTCTCGGACGCCACTCAAGAACCTTCTTGGTCCATCTGGTAGGTATACTAATATTAACATCAAATTCTGGGATACAAATTATAGTCGGCGAATATATTTTTTTTATAATAAATGAGATATAGGGACATCTGTTTTGAAAACAACTACAGCAGCCAACTTTTTACGAAATCATATTATTGTGATTTTGTGTGGTAGATATCTACAACGTTGCTGCTTACTTACAACCGCTATCTGCAAGAGAGATATCGCGTGGCATCCCGTTTAACTGCTGCAGCAAAATGATGCGTTTCAGGTGATAATATAACTCTTAAGATGTGAGTTAGTCGCCGCTAATAATTTCCACATAAAACAACTCATCAATGTTTTGATGTTTCTTTGTGGCCCTTGCCTTTTATTTGATGACATTTTGTATCGATTGGGGTTAACTGTTACATACCTACATTTTACCCTCAATACTAAACTTAACAAACAATATCGTCCCAGTATTAACAAAATAATTATTGTTTCTCAACGTAGAAAAGGTAAACTTATAGAAATGGTCGATTATTATGTCATTGTGTACTTAGCCCACAAGATAAAGTTAGGCAGGGAAAAGCAAGAGGCAGAGATAGAAAGTAGACGTGGTGCTGCCTGGGCGGCGTTTGGCAATCACTCACATATCCTGAAGTCTCCGAAATCCTCAAATCCACACAAGAATAAAACTTTTTGGTGGTTTTAATTTTTTTTGTCCTCCCAGTACCTACTCACAATGGTATGGAAATAGCTGTGTACTCAAACTGGCAGTATCACGAAGTGCCATGGAGACGAAGATGTGGGGTATTTCTAGAATGTATTATTGTATAAATAACAAATGACAACAGAACAACGTCTGTGGGGAAAGTTAGCTTAGATAATATAGATAGGTACATAAAAATTAGACAGGCATTATTTTTGTTTTTTTTTTTATTAAGAATAGATGGCGCTAGTATAGAAACTTTGTCTTGCTGTCCAGGTAGGTACCAAAACATATACGTCGAAAAATAGCCACTCATTTTAATGGAGGAGGCAAATAATTACCCACTGTAAAGGTTTCTCAAGTAAAAGTCTCAACTCAGTGTATTACACCACAAAACGGCGCTATATAAATCATCTTATATTATTATTATTACTAGTGGTCGCCCAGTGGTCGAAATTCGACCATAATGAATTTTAATTATAATTCAAATTCACATATTTTACCTATTTATAAATTAAACAAACTTTGCAGTGTTAGTATAATATATAGATAAGTGTTACAAATAATGTGTTTGTAAAATCAAATATTTTATTGATAAATAAAAAAAAACCCTTGCATATAGGTACCTACAATAAACAAACTTATACATAATATATTTAATATACATTTTACCCCCAAAATCGAGCAGAGCTCGTGCTGTGAGGGATAAATTAAGTATAGGGTTCATATTTATATTCAATAAATTCGACTAACTTTCCTACTTGATTCAATTTCAACAAAAACATCAAAACTGATACATTTTATGAATTTGACTTTTTTGTTATATTTTTTGAAAGACAGATATAAAGACAGTGATTAAAAAAAAATGCACTGTTTTAATGGTTAACAAAACAGCAGTAAAAAATAATTTCATGGTTTATATTTTTACGTACCTAATATTTTCACATCGAAGATTGCCTCTTATATTTCGGGATTCTCTTTTAACTTAGTCTTGGACTCTAGAAACTAACGTTTCTGTTTTGACATTTTAACACTTGGTTTACTCCGAAGAAGCAATTTATACGATTGAAAAAAAAAATGTTTTTACGGATGCCCAATCAATGTATGAAAAGTGCTTGAAAGATTAGTTCAATCATATTATGAGAATATTCATTGGTCTTCCTGGAAATAACTTAGACATACGAAAAACCAATATTTTTGGGAAATATTATTGTGGTATTTTCATACAGATCCCGAAATATAAAAGACAATCTTTGTAATTCAAATTCAAATAAAAAAAATCTTGACCCATATTCCCGATACTACCATTTCCATGGCCTTTATTCCTGTCCCCAGTGATTTGTCAAAAATATTATGTCTCTGCCTGTCCCAATCAGTAAAGAACTGTCCGTAAAGAATCTTTAAACTCTATTATGCGTGAAAATTCATCAAGCTAACCTTCTCCGTCGTTTCCTCGCCTAAAATTATATCATGAAATCAAACTATTGACACGTTGAGGTGATAAAGTTTATTAAAAAAAATCATATCGGTACAGGAGATAGACAAAGCTGGAATATGAAAGACAGTTGGCTGTGAAGTGCGTCGTTCTTCCTCCCATCAGAGTCCCGAAGACGTGGATAATCCTCTTATACCGTGTTCCACTCCTTCGAGCCAGAGCTGAGGGAGTTAATGTGCAAGGAGGTCATGAAAATTGCGCAAGGTCGAGCGCAATGGAGAGCTTTTGTTGCCTCCCTATGCCGCTGAGTGGGGTTCAAAAGGAGTTTTGATTTGCTTTGATTGAGAGCTTAGAGTATTTTATTTTTATTATTTTTGATTGATATCGGTACACTGTGTTCCGCTCCTTCGAAGCAGAGCTGAGGGACATGGTGTGGGAGGAGGTCATAAACATTGCGCAAGATCGAGCGCAATGGAGATCTCGAGCTCTTGTTGCCTCCCTATGCCCCTGAGTGGGGTGTAAAAGGGAGTGTGTGTGTATCGGTACATACATACTCACATCTCAACTTATTTAACCTCTTGATGTTGAAATTAAAGGAACCTATTCATCCGATTCTCTTTTGTGTAGTTCAACGTATTGATTGTAAAGTGTATAATTTATGTCCATTTATATTGTGTATCTTCTAGTGCTTTTGCAATTTTCCCATTCGGTGGTGAGTTTATGTTTTTCTAAAAAGATCAGGTTCTTCAAATCTCATTAAAACTTCCCTAAAATATCCTATGACACCCACACAATGTGTTGGATACCATTTGAAAAATAAAAGCATTTCAAAAAAAAAAAAACTGATTGGTACAGGAAACACTCCAAAGAAAATTTATACAATCATAAATTTTAGTTTTTGACAACCGAAGAAGCGATTATAAAGCATGTTCTGAGGTTCCCCAATCGTAGAGATAAGAGCTCTTCGAAAAATAATGTGGGATATCGATATAAATAAGAATATTAGGAAGGAATATGGTATCAAAGTTAAAAATAAAAAAAGTATGTCTGTCAATAAAATAATTTTACTTCTGTTTCATTTATTTATTGTACAACAATTTTACAAAACATTATTTTCATCACTTATGGTTTTGTTTTTCATTTACCTTGAAATTTGTTTGAAGTCAACACATGAAGCATTTCTTCTTGCGCATTGAAAAAAAGATTCTTATTGCCAACTTTCTGCCCTTGTTGATGTGATTGTGATGCTTGAAGATCGGCCACACCATCTCTTTCAATGCACTTTCGTATTTATCTACAATCTTCAAAATTTCCGATGACACATGACACACGTTTCACAATTAATATTAGGTGTGTCAGACTAAGCTCGCCTCTATGTATTCACTTTTCGCAATAAAATATTTGTAAAATCTTAAAATATCAGCTTACGTCCTTAAAACTCTATTGCAGGTAGCAGGTATTTAAAAAAATGCACAATAATATCCATTCAGTGGAAGGTATATCAGATGAAAAACATATTAGGTACCTACATAAATAACGTTTGAATGAAATTATGTCAATAATCAGGGTAAATTCGTTGCTAACACGTTACCAAGTAAATAAAGTTCCTATCATACACCAATTTGAGTGATTTCACAATTGGAATAAAAAATATATTTTAAAAAGTACTAAAAAGGTTACCTACTTAGAGTTTTCTTTAATTTTATAATTTTCCACGCAACTTTCTTAATTATTTCATTCATAAGAACCTTCGTCTGATAAAAGCCAACACGACAAAAAAAGAATTGACGCAATCGGTCCAGTCGTTTAGGCGTGATGCGACAAAAAATATTAATCTTTTCTCTATTTAGCCACAGAATGTCAAATACATCGATGTGTGTGTGAGTAGTAGTGTACAAACATTACATTAGTGTGCGTAATGTTTTTATTATTGATTTAATCCATTTTTATGTATGATTTTTATAAAAATATTAGCATTCGCTATCCTTCCTCTATATAAACTGTAAGTGTGCGAAATTTCATACTCCTCCGTCCGCTCAATTTTCGTAAAAAGGGACATAAAGTTTTTGCCTCACGTATTAATATATAGATTATTAAAATAAGTATGGCCCTGTCCTAGCTGGTTGCATGATCGTGCGATTGCGATGATCGCATAAACAAATTTGTGATCGCACGACGAAAAATTGTGGTCCTAACTGCCGTCGCATGATCGCGCGTCCACTTTCCTTGACAACGCAAAAAAAATAAATATGAATGTTAGTAAGTAAGAACTTTTGGCAAGTGGGTGTCGTATTAATAATATTATAGATACAACAGAGTAGTACAAGCGACGCGCGATCATTTCAAACAACGCACCGATCGGACGATCGAATTTACGTCTGTCCGTCTGCCCAGTTAGGACACGTTCATACAATATTATAGGTATTTTTGAACAGGGCGTCCGCGTTTATGCGATCATCGCAATCGCACGATGGTACGATACGATCATTCGACCAGCTATAACAGGGCCTAAAAGTGTGAAATTTCCATACTTATTTGGATAATTTCGGCCCGACAGGAAGATATCAATACTTACTGATCTTAGCCAAATTAAAACATTTGAAAACGATGGAAAATGCAAGAACATCTAATTAAAAATAATGATGCAATTTTTTTTTATATTTTGTCCACCTTGGGCTGATCCGCGACCGAAAGATAAACCAATATTGATAATTCTTTTTTTTTTTTTTTCATTTTTCAACACGATTCGCAATTTGTGTGCCCTATAGCTACTTCGAAATAACACGAGTTTTTAAGGCCCACCGTACTTTCTCCATACAACTAACATCATCTGAACTGACAGCACACTACTGTTCTGGTTCAAGAAAGTTCCAGCCTCAGCCTATCATTACTGAACATAGAGCTTTTACACAGCATTCCTGCACACGGCAAATGGTATAAGGGCAGGGCATGTTATGCGCTACGTGCGGGCTAAGGTAGGTACCTTGTCCAATTAGACTCCACGCCAAGAGAACCCCTCGCTGGTGCTTGGGGCAATTAACGTCAATTGGCTTTAATTTGCCCAACGAGGTAATAATAAGGGCAATGTTGACCTATTCCTTACTAACTTTACTCTCTCGTTTTTTACGGTAAATATTATTTTATTTCGACCGAAACAGTGAACGGCGAAATTTTAGTTGATTTGACCGTATTGTTAAATTATTATTGACCGAATAAAAAGAGATAATTGTATAACTACTGGAATTAAAATACCTACGCACTAAAAACCAAAATTGAAAAAATCAGTTGGGTATGAGAAAATGTTCTATAAACCATAAACCAAAAAATTGCACATGGTCCAAATCCATGATGTAAAGACGTAAAAAACAGATCCAAAAATCATGGTACTAAGTCTATATGGGAGGAAATCAGTTTTATTTGATTATCTCAAATTGAATTTTTCGGTACTTAGTGCGTTTATTTCCAATATTCAATTGATTTTTGTATGAGGTTCATTATTTTGGTCAACGACATCAGCTGGAAATATGATGAATGTACTCATACAATTTTGAATTTTTCAAAGGACTTGAATACTGAAATCAAAGTCGCGTCGGTTAGTCGACCATCATTGCATATAGAATGTTTATCTTCCACGGCTTTCAAGTCTTCTTCGCTCCAGGCATCTCAACCAGCAGCCACATTTCGCCCATGTTTTTTAGGCATCCGGGGAAAATGAATAAAAAAAAAAAAAAAAACAAAAAATTGAACATAATAAATTAATAAATTAAATAAAAGTTTGCGGCCATCTATCCCTGAAATACTATGGCCATCTTTGCCGATCGTCCGGGAGAGATGGCCACCTTTGGTAAATTATGCAATATGTCGATTTCGTCGGTAATATTGAGGTTAGAAAACGTATAAGGTGTTTACTTCACAAATAAATCACGAAAATTGACAAATTTTTCAAAACCATTCTGTGATCAGTTAATATAATATGTCAACCCCTTAGCTTATATCGAACATATCATTTAAATTAAAAGGTAAATTACTCAGTTATTTGTTTTTTTTTTGATAAATAACCAATGACATTTATAGCGGTAACCGAAACAAAGCGAAATGAATAGAAATCAGTGCCATTTATAAATTATTATAACTTGAATTTTTTTCGATTGGCCATCTCTCCCGTACGGCCATCTCCCCCGCCGGAATTACCCTATATTATAAACATGTTATATATTATAAACAATAATTATTTAAACGAAACAAAGATACTAACTTATATAAAAACATAATAAGTGGACAGTAAATTTTCTTCTCAAAATTGAAATTTTCTAGGTCTTTAAAGAGCACACCAACTTGTCGGCGTAACACTATCTCTGATAATATTGAAAAAAAAAAAAGTTGACCGAAATTGATAAATTGATTTTTCGGTCATAACTTTAGGGTAACGTCCACATCCTGGATTTTTGTTCTTCGTCACCTATTTGTTAATATTATCGTCAATTAAATCATTTATATGGGCTGACCGTGGTGATGGTAGTGGAGAACACCGACATAGGTGTGCCATATATGTCCCATTACGGACGTGACGGATGAGTCACCGGCTGTGAATCTTCTCTGTGTTACCGTTTGTTTATTGTTAAGTTTAATTAACCAATTAATACCATGAGGGTACGATGCTAAGCAACCAGGAATTGATATAATGACGGTCCATCCATATTGTGATATATATAAGAATAGCTTTCCCGACAGACATTGTCCTGTAAGTAGTAATTATGTACTATGAATATTATTGATTTCCAATTTATAGTTTATACAAAAATATGTTTGAATGTTAAAAAAATATTTCTGAAAGCTCGAAAAAAATTCCATCAAAAATCTGCGTAGGTACCTACCTGCTAATATTTTTAATGACAATGGTTGTCAGGTAAACAATAATAATTTTGTTATAGTAGGAATTTTCATAGATGGCGTCGGCATCGCAGGAATTCCGTTCCATACTAACTTTAATATTGTATTTTATATTATTTCTTATGCATTTTTCATTTTTTTTTATAGTTTGTTATTCTATTATCCGGAGCGGAGAAGATTCCAATAAATCAAACATCGGAAGAATCTGTTCACCGATCTCGAGTAATAAGTGCTCGCACTAACCCGACTTTCTTTTATATTATAAGATTTCACCACGCCCAGGGGGGGTTAGGAACTCTGCATTTCAATCGCAATACTGATCCAAATTCAGTCTTAATAACAATATCTTCACCACACTCAGATTTTGGTTGCTATGCATAAAATAGTTCCACGTGGGTACCTATGTCTATTTTGAATAGGTATAGTATAAATTTTCGAAAAAAAAAGCATAATAAAGGATCTATACAAATAGATATTTATCGTATACTAGTGGTCGTCCAGTGCTCGAAATTAGACCATAACTAATTTAGATTATAAGTTTGAACATGATTCCTTTGTCAAAGACTGGAGCGAGCGCTATTTCACAATTTTCTTTCCAAAATAACATGAATGCGTTAAATTTGAAATGTTGACAAGTTCAAAGTTTTTTCTATGGTTATTTAATACAAAAAAATATCAATTCTTCTCAATTTGACCATAGATAAACAGAAGATCTGTGTCAAATAATGTCAAATAGGTACATCTAAGTCTGTGTGAGTATGAAATACATAACATTACAGTAAGTAGTGTTTGTAATCTTTTTTATTGATTTAATCTATATTTTATGCATAATCAAAAAAAATTATTAGCATTCGCCACCCCTTCTCTATATAAAATGTGCGAAATTTCATACTCCTCCGTCCGCGGAATTTCCGTATAAATAGTAACAAAATTTTTCCTTCACGTATTATTATATAGATTTATGTAGGTACCTACGCCTAATTTTTAGAGCATCAATAAAATATTATAAACAATTTATCGTAATAGTATATAAGTATAAAAGATAGCAATTGAGTTGCAAAAGTAATCCCCATGTTCTATAACTGCTTTCGCTTGTTCGCGGTCATTCCTTCTCACATAACCTCTCTTATTTCTTTTGCTTCTGACCAAATTTTTCGTAGCACCTACACCGATTTTCTCCTTCTCTACCTATTTAAGAAGTTACATACCCATATGAAAATTCGGATTTATTCTAGTTTAACGATTAGACCAAATTATCGGAAAGACATTCTTTAATCAACCTATGAACTTTTTGAAATGAAACATTGACCACGAGTAGGTTATGTTATAACTAGGGAATGCAATCCCGCAAAGCGGGATCCGCGTAATTTTAGGGCCTGCGCGATCCCGCAACAGCTCAAGTGCGGATCCGCAAGCTTCGAATTGCGTAAATTCATTCAAATTTGCCACCTAAATTACTCCGTGGGGCAACGCGACACGTAGCGACAAACATAGTGTTCTCAAGAATAAGTGGCGGCAATAACTGAAATGGCATTGCACGACCAACCCCATGGAAGACGGCTCCCATCAGGCAGACCACCATGAGGTTGAGGTACAGCTGGGAGTCGACCTCGCAGGAGGCAAACCCCACCTCTTGAATTACAGGCCTCCAAGCCTAAATAATAATTAAGAAGGGCAAGAAATGAAAAACATTTAACATTGACTCATTAAAGAAGACTCTCAAAATTTCAAATCAACAAGTGTGTGGAGGCAGAAAGTGCCTTTTCGACCGCTAATGGCTACAAGACATATTAGTTCCATAAGAAGTAACTGTGAAATAACACCAATTATGCTATTTGTTTTTTAAGATCATATTTTCAAAAGGAGAAGTGACTTTACATTTGTTTTTAAAATTTGTATATTATAATACTTACTTGATTGATTAGTTAGTAAGAAAAAAAAGACTATGAGCATAGTAGGTAATATGATAAAAAAGACTGATCTGGTTATATAACTACCTTAAATAAATATAGAATTAATATTTTTATTTAAAACTAGCTTATACCCGTCTTGCTTTACGTTTTTGATTCCGAATGTCAGGCTTGATCGGTAGGTAATTAAACAGGTTCTAGTCTAGCTTCCCATTGATTTGCAGACCTCTATAACTGACAAAAGTACAGAAAAAGAAGAATGAAACTTTAACAATTCATAAAAAGAGAGAAGAATGACACTTTTAATGTTTATTAAAATTTTGTATGAAGATCCTAAAAAATAGAGTTTTTTTAAATAGCTCTAAATATAGTAAAGTTAATGCAGCAAGTTGTATTAAAGAACCTTCTCCGGCATTTTGCACGGCTCTGTGCAGATTCATATCTGACGTAGCATTTGTATTTTGAGCGTGATGCTATGACATACGGTAAAAAGCAAATAAAAAAACATTTCTGAATTATTATGTAGATTTACCACGCAACTTTCTTATTTTTTTCTTTCATAAGAACCTTCTACTGATAAAAGCCAACACGACAAAAAAAGAATTAGTGAAATTGGTTCAGCCGTTTAGGCGTGATGCGATGACATACGGTAAAAAGCAAATAAAAAAACATTTCTGAATTATTATGTAGATTTACCACGCAACTTTCTTAATTTTTTCTTTCATCAGAACCTTCTACTGATAAAAGCCAACACGACAAAAAAAGAATTAGTGAAATCGGTTCAGCCGTTTAGGCGTGATGCGATGACATACGGTGAAAAGCAAATAAAAAAACATTTCTGAATTATTACTAGGTGACAAAAATTTGTGTTATATGCGCTGACTTCTAACCAAGAGGTCCCGCGTTTAATTTCTGGTTGGGCGTGTGTTCTATTAAATCTTTAATTAATCTTTCTGTGTTATTTTAACTCGTTTTTTCACATGAAAAAAACAGGGCTTGCGTATTTCAGATCGGACGGAACCAGTTGACTAAAAAAATTTCCTCAGGCAATAGTATATGCTCCACCGGTTATAATACTAACAAATTCGCATATAAAATTTATTTTAAAGAACTTTTATACTACCAAAAATATATTTATATTGCTAAATGGATAGTCATATCCTGGCGCCAAATATATGACAGCAGTCGCAGTTTTTAAATTTGGTTGCTCTCTTGTTCTCAATAATTTCCAACTTTTTTCTCTATATTTCATTTATTATTAAATTTCTACTATTAATATTTTTCGACATGTTGAGAATTCTCATGATTAAGAGTTTCGGAGACAAACATTACCACCTAATGGCGAACGTTGTTAACGTAAAGTGATCACACTAAGCCTGCCTTCGAAATAACAGTAGAAGACGGTCGTAAGCCCGTAGTGGTTTGATCCATTTAAAAATCGAACATTAGTCAAGTTTTAAAATAATTATTCAATTATCTACAGTGAGTGAGTGATTTATAATAATTACCTATTCAATTTTTAGTAAGTTAATATTCGATACCGTAGAAAATGCTTTTTTTTACAATAATTCTGTGACGATCTCGGCGAATGATACGCATATCAACGACGAGATTCCAAAAATTAGTGGGTATTAAAAAACCCACACTGGTGACCCGACCGTAGCGTTGATTTCGTTGCGTTTATGAGCTTTCTAAAAACTTACAGCACATGTGAGTAATTTACTACTTTACCGCCATCTGTTGAAATATTTCGACATTGTTGTCGAATGTTATTTGAATTGATGTTTGGTTCCAGTCCACCAGGAAGTAAAACAAACACCTTTTTATGGTTTTGAGTGGTGAAGACAATCTTGTCATTTTGTCCATCATTGTTGTTTGTGTGTATTTGATAATATAATATAATAATTTATTATAACTTAATGTTACGTTAACGTTAAAAGCAGTTTTTTGCGTGTTATTATTATATCCCACAACATTTTTTTTTTGATACCTAATGATTTTTTTTCTTTTACTTCTTTTTATGTAGAAAAAACACCGCATAAAGTTTTAAATTTTTTTATTTTATTTTATAGGGTTATTTTGACGTAGGTACCTACCTATGATATAAAATACGCTGGGCGTTCAAGTGTCATGCTTTTGGTAATAAAAACACATAATACAATTAAAAATAACTCCTTTCTCATAAAAAAATATTTTATTGTAATTAAAGGTAACCATTTAAATGATTTAATTAGGTTTATATAAGCTTTTTCTCAATTATTTTAATAATAATTTTTATATTTTAATTTTAATAATAATTACGGATACTCGGGTTTTTCGAGGTGCTGAACTAGGGACGGACCATTTCCTTGTAGTTGCAAGAATTGATCTGTTCCGTGGTTGGCGATCGAGACCGAGAGAAGTGGAAAGCTCCAAAAGGATACGAATCGAAAAGTTAAATGAGGATAATTGTAAGGATGAATATGTAAGATTAATTGAAAGCACGTTGAACAACTTAGAATCAATCAATTATAGCTTAGAGGAACAATGGGAAATTATAAAACAATCTTTAGTAAATAGTGCGATTAAAGTATGTGGGGAATCTAAAACGGGTAGGAAAAAAGGTGATGCATGGTGGGACAAAGAAGTGAAAGCGGCTGTGGATAAAAAACAGAATGCGTGGAAGAATGTAGTTTGTGCGAAGAATGACTCCGACAAAACAGTTATGTATGATATTTATAAGAAAGAGAAGAATGCTGTTAAGAAACTTGTGAGCTTGAAAAAGAAAAAATTAGAGGATAATGAATGTAAAAAATTAAGTGCGAATGTGAATGGCAATTTAAAGCTCTTTTGGAAGGAAGTGAAAAGGAAAAGGTCTGGGAAGGATGAGAAAGTAAATTGTTTGAAAGATAAAAATGGATGTATGCTGACACAGGAAAAGGATATAGGTCTGAGATGGAAAGAGTATTTTGAGGAGTTGTTTGAAACCAAGGATGGATGCGGCAGTTTGTGCCAAGTAAGTATAAATGGACAGGGTGATGAGAGTCAGCAAATTAGTATGAATGAACTTATGAATGCGCTTAAAAAAGCAAAAAATGGGAAAGCGTCAGGTTGCGATAGGGTAGCAACGGAGCTTATCAGGTATGGCGGCCGAGTGACGCTGCAGTGGTGCCTGGAGCTTTTCAACTTGTGCTGGACGGAAGGCCGTACCCCAGGTGACTGGAGGAAAGCCATTATCTGCCCTCTGTACAAGGGGAAGGGCTCCCGGTTGGACTGTGGCAACTATCGTGCAATCAGCTTGTTGAGCAACGTGGGTAAATTATACAGTAGAATTTTAGTAGACAGGGTTAAACAATAACTGAAAATAAAGTTTGGGATGCACAAGGGGCTTTTATGAATGGGAGGGGGTGTGCCGATCAGATCTTCGCTCTGCGGATGATTACGGAGAAGCTTTTGAGTAAACATCAGAAGCTTTTCTGTGCATTCGTAGATTTGGAAAAGGCATATGATAGGGTAGACAGGGGTAAATTATGGGAAGTTCTATCAATTTATGGAGTGAATAACCGGTTGATTCGTGCCATTGCTTCGCTATATTCGGAGGGTACTGCGTGTGTGAAGGTGAACAGTCACCTTTCACCGGAGTTCTATCTTACGAAAGGTGTGAAGCAAGGGTGCGTCATGTCACCCTGGTTGTTCAATTTTGTTCTTTGATTTTTGCGTCAGTGGGTTAAAAGATATAAATATAGGGGTTGAACTAAATGGAATAAAGGTATGTGCGCTTATGTATGCAGATGATTTAGTACTTATGGCTGAGTGTGAAAATGATTTGCAAGAACTTGTGTCAAGTGTGTTTGAAAATTGTGCAAAAAATGGTCTAAAAATGAATGTAAGCAAAACAAAGGTGTTGGTATTTGAAAGGGATGAAGCAAGAACGAATTGCAAAGTAACCGTAGAAAATGAATGTCTTGAGCAAGTGAATGAGTATGTGTATTTAGGAAGCATGTTTAGTCGTGATGGAAAGTGTGAAAAAGAAATCGAACGTAGGAAAGTTGCTGGTCGCAGGGTGGGCGGTGCATTAAGACCTATAATGAGAAACAACAACGTCTCACTACAAGCAAAGAAACTAGTGCATAACGCAATCCTGCTACCATCGATGATGTATGGTTGTGAAACGTGGACATGGACGAAAAAAGAAGAATGTAGTATAAATGCAGTAGAGATGAAATCTCTACGAAGAATATGTGGAAAAACTTTATGGGACATGGAAAGGAATGAAAATATTAGGAAAGAATGTGGTATGGAAGTAAGTGTTGTGACAAAGATGAAAGTTAATAAGTTGAGATGGTTTGGGCATGTGGAAAGAATGGATGCAAACAGAATGACAAAGAAAATTCATAAGGCTGAAAGGAATGGTGTAAGAAAGCGTGGGCGACCGAGAATGACGTGGATCGAACACATCGATTCCGTCCTCAAGGAAGGCCAGGTAAGAAGTAAGAGAAATAGGAGAAGCTGTATGAGAAATGGTATGTCGGTGGAAGAAGCGAAAGAAGTATGCTTGGATAGAAAAGAGTGGAGGTCCGTTCTCTCTGCCTACCCCTTACGGGACACGGCGTGATGGGTAAAAAAAAAAAAAAAAAAAAAAAAAAAAAAATTTTATAGGTACATTTCACCACATATTTTTTGACAATTCGGAAAACCAACACAGTGAGGTTTCTACATAATATGTTGTCGTATACCATAAATATATAAATCTGGGTGTTTCTAGATGAATGTACCTATTATGTATTATTTATTTATTTTTACACATCACACCGTGTCCCGTAAGGGGTAAGCAGAGAGAACGGACCTCCACTCCTTTCGTCCACACTTCATTCGCCTCTTCCACCGACATACAACTTCTCATACAATCTCTCATATTTCTCTTACTTCTGACACGGCCCTCCTTGTTTTCCTTATCCTTCAGATAAAAAAATCGATATTTTTTTTGTGAAAAATTGATTATTGGAATCAGGGCGTGTTTCTCAACACGTTCTTCGGTGCATTACTTTGCAGTTCCCAAAGAAGTATGATGCCCAAATGTTTATAGGTACATACTTATCTCCAAATGACAAAAATTATTAAGAAGTCTTTTTTCATGGCATAAATCACTGTCTGACGATACTACCAAGCAACTATGTCGTTTTCAAAAAAACTTTCGAATATATCTACAAGAGCTGGCTTTGAAAGACCGTGTCTGATGATTTTATCTGGTCCCTGGTGATTGTACCCGATATATCAAGTTTATGTTATTTATTTATACCTATCATAATTATATAACTGCATAGTTGAATTTTTTCTTCTCCGTTTTTGTTTTGGAGCCTCAGATATTTTGCGCTTCTTGTTGGTAGTTTGACAAAACGACCCTTATAAATATTCAGCATAAAACCCTGTTTTCACTGGACCCACTATTCGTACTTCAGAATAAAACTCAGTTTCGTCATTCAAATGTAGTAACAAATTCATAACAGCCTCTGCATCATTTTATAAGGTTCGTTCTTAAAAGAGATCTTGCACCAATACTAACTAGACACCAATGGGTAGCTGACCTTTACTAACAAGACATTCGCGTAAGTGCCCATGGGTATAATATATCATACATTAAAAAAATCATCAAAAATTTACCAATGCACAAAACAAATTTCATTTTTAAAAAAAAAAATGAATATGTTATACAGCTTTTTTTGAATAGATAAGCTGATCTTTACTAACATGACATTCGCATGAGTGCCCAGCGTATGATATATCATACAATAAAAATATAGTATTTTCATTAAAAATATTGTATTTTTACATGAATACCACTTACTTCGTCGCTTACCGGCAACCGATTGTTGATGCTTATGCGGTGTTCACACGGGGCGATATAAGGCCAGACAATTTCGCTTGCATAAAAAAATATCGCTCGGTCGCCCATTGATCGTGGGATGTGTTCACACGAGTCCACCGACATACATTCAATCTGTCAGGTGCGCTGATAGTTTTAAAAATGGCGGACGTCGAGGTAGAAGTCGCGGAGTAATTGGGGTTAGTTGAAAATATTGTTTTAGACGATATAAGGAGACTCCTAATTGAGGAAAAATCAAGAGAAAACGCAGATATTGGGCGCGGAATTGGATTCTAAGGAGAAAAAGTTTTGGAGCACTGCTGTCATCCATAGATACGGACGCCGCGCATGCGTGCATCGTTCCACCAGAAACAAAAGTTGAAAGGTGGTCAACTTGCGGCGATATCGCTTTCAACCATTTTTATCGCTTCTGATTTATCGACAATCTGTTCACACGGTTCAATTGGCTGACGATATCTTGGTGTCCTGGCGATATTCGCCTCGTGTGAACACCGCATTACGCAAAATCAGAATGTGATTTTCAAGGTCGGTTGACAGCTTTGTCATGTCATTGACCATTAAAAAAACTAACAATTAGTTAAAATGAATTCTTCCTCTTTTAAAAACTTCAGACATAAACTCACAATATTTCTAAACGAATAAAATATAGAACTTTCAAAAGTTGATGTTTTACGTATAATATGTCAAACGCTGGGATATAATATCTAATAGGTTACAATAAAAATAAATAAATGAATATTTTCTGTGCCTGTTGCCCATTGAAGCTTTACAGTAAAGGGGTAGGTATATTACCTTTTTTCCAAATAGTGAGCGCTAATCACTAACGTAAGTGAAAAACTCACGGGAAATTTGTATGGGCTGTGAAAGGGCTTCCGAAGTATTCTGTAGGGCGCTATACAGTATACACATAGGCATACAGTCACCAAAACTTAGCATAGGGTAGGTACTGCTAGTTTAATCATATCCGAGTTGGAATACAACATACATACTTACATACTCCCTTTAAACCCCACTTAGGAGCATAGGGAGGCAACAAGAGCTCGCTATAAAATGCTTATGACCTACAATACAACACCGTCGGTAATAATAATAGCTATAGAATAAATTATTGAAATGGTTACCTCTGCAGTTGGGCAGGCCAGGACAGGACAGGATGCAGCCAATTGGGACAAATCATCTACCTTTGTTGAATGCTGAGGTGCGTTTACCTCTGGACACAATTAGAATGATGCTCCTAATCACACGTCTCTTTTTATCTGTGGTTGTCTAGAAAAAGCAGGAGCTGTTTTTTTTTCTATATTGAAAAACAAAACGGATGTGTCCAAAAATCACTGTCATACTCAATCGAAGCGAAAGATGGATTGATCACACTACATAATATAACAAAACTCCCGCATCTCCATATCAATCCAGGAGATACAAAAAGAGTTGGTGAAAGCAGTTTTCGACCAATTTTTTGAACTGCAGCCGTTCTTAAGATTTCTAAATAGTGTTCAAATGACCACTTTCGCCGTTTCGCTACGAGTGAAATTTGAAAGTGCCTTTTATTTTTGGTCTCGCCATTAATGAAAGTCTGCTTGACTTTCACTTGTAAGTCAGTAGATATTTATATCAAACCTCGATGCCAACCATTTTCCTTTTTCACAATACGACTTTCTTTAGTAAAGATAGGTACCTACAAGTAAAATATTGCGAAAAGCTACATGAGCTCGTGAGAACTTGTGTTACATGGAAGGACTCTTCAAATGCATAATTGATGACTTTGAATCAACTGAAATAAATAAAACATGAAATACTCTAATTTCCTCGAAAAGCAGTAGGTAATGCCATTTTATAACCGTAATAAAACAGTCAATTATGTTACAGGAATATTGCATAGTTTATTTTGCGTTCTTAATAGTACGGCCGTTATGAGAGGTCCTCGTTATCCCAAAAAATACAAGCTATAGGAGGAAAAATAAGACTATTTTGACTTTCACGCACGAAGAGGAATTTGTAATATCGCTTTCACTAGGGATAAAAACAATAAAACTTTCACTTACGAAGAGGAGTTTGTAATGTCTTTCACATAGGGAAAAACCTATATAAAGAAGACTTCTTTTGACTTTCAATGTTCTTTCTCATAATGTGACGAACACTTGGAAATAATAATTCATCAATATGATTTTCACTTGGGTAGAAAGAAATCTCACAAAACTTTTATTTGGGAATAAATAATTATTGTTCTGATATTTTCTTTCAAAAGTTTTGTTACATGCTCCAATCCAATAGCTGGTCTAACCACCTGTTCCAGATTCCACGTAAATAATACCTAAATAAGTATTATGATTATTGTAACAGGAACAGAGCCGGCGCGGCTCAGAGAATGAAGTAACGCCCGCCTGCTAGGTTTGGCACTTCAGCACAGGAAACTACTCGTTAAGGTGAGTTAACTCTATAGGTAACCGTCTGCTATCAAGAGCATATTATTATTTTTAGCAATTTAATCATTGTGAGTAACTTCTACATAAGTATACAATTTTTTATGCGGTCCGCCGGCTCATCCAGCGCTGGCCCATCATGGCTGGGACATGTGTTAACAATTCCGAATAACAGTTGGCCGTGGAGAGCGCTGTTCCTCCCATCAGGGTCTCGAAGACGAAGAAAACCCTTTCATACCGTGTTCCGTTCTTTCGATTCAGAGTTGAGGGAGTTGAACATGGTGTGGGAGGAGGTCATAAACATTGCGCAAGATCCAGCGCAATGCATGGAGAGCTCTTGTTGCCTCCATATGCCACAAAGTGGGTTTTCAAAGGAGAATAGATATAATTTTTTTAATCAAACAAATTTGTATGCATATTTGCTTAACTATTTATTTTTGTATAAAAAATTAATCTGGACTCACTCAAAGTAAACACAAATATACTTTAGATATTATTTATCAGATTAAAATGTTTGTGAATATGTAACTCTAATAATTAATTACTGATGTTCGATTTTTAAAATGGAACAAACCACTACGGGCTGACGACCGTGTTCTACTGTTCTTTCGAAGGATGGGTTAGTGTGATCACTTTACATTAACGACGTTCGCCATTAGATGGTACCTAATGACTCTGAAACTCCTTATCATGAGAATTCTCGACATGTTCAACATGTCGAAAAATATCATGTATGTAACAAGTAGAAATTTAATAATACATGAAATATAGAGAAAAACGTTGGAAAATATTGAGAACAATAGAGCAACCAAATTTAAAGACTGCGACTGCTGTCATGTATTTGGCGCCAGGATATGACTATATCTATTTTTGTTACTGTCTCATATTTATTGCCTATTGGCTTTGTTGGTGCACAACGTTATAATCATGTCTAGATTCTTGTCAACTTTTTTCAATGTTTGAAAAAAGTTTTTGTTGTGAAACTGGAACTGGTCGGCACGCGGATTCGAACTCACGACGCTATGACTGATTCCGCTGATCATCAACCAACCACCTTAAAACTACTACCTAGCCTCGATCCTTAGGTATCTACTAGCTTTTTTATGTGAATAACCAAAAATATTGGGCATTGGAACACCATTTTCGGCAATGGCACACCATTTTCAGATTTAGGAGTTCCTTTGGGCATCTTAAAATGAGCTTTAAAAATTACTAGGTAATGTTTCACCAGTAGGTGGAGAAATATATTTTTACATCCAGTCACCATTTTTTTTTTTAAATTGAAAAATGACTGAGTACCTGAGCTTTATATTTTGTAAGCATACCGCATGGTCACCTTATATGCTTTAGCTATCTTGTTTGACTTACATTTTAATTATCTATAGTCATCTCATCAACAAAGAACTCTCCACCTAACCAGTAGTTAAGCACCTCTATGACTCACTAAACCAATTAATCTAGAAGAGATAAAAGGAGACCGTTTATACCTCGCAGTGTTATTATATTTTATTGAAAATGCTTTCTCTAGTGTCAATAAAACTCAATAAATATAACTCGTAAAAGGAATGACAACAGTACGTCGATGGTAAATATGGAACCATCGATGACAAAATAATTTTTTCGATGGCGATATATCATTTTATTTTTTTGTAAGTGGTTTCGAGGCCGGTTTTCGTACTGTTTCATATCGGGGGTAGTGGGTTCGATTTCATCATGTGCCGATCATTTTCATCTTTCACCACACAAACTATAAATGTTCCTTACTGTGAAAGAGTGTTAACTTGTGTTCACTTTGAGTGAGCACAGATTCGTTAGATTAAAAAAAAATCTCAATTATAATAATAAAAACGGAGCCCTATTTTTCATTTCCTTTCCTGATTCTTCTCTATTTGATTAAATCTTATTTTTTCTATGTTTGCTTTTATCATAAGGTATCATAATTATGAAAAAAAAAAACTTTAGTTGTATATTTGAAAATTAAAAAAGGATAAATTAATTTATTTTTATTTTTAAAAACAGTAACTTTTGCGCCAAACGCTCCCGCAGGCAAATGCCCACCTAGAAAATTTGGAATTGGCGTTCGACAACAAACGAAGATTCCGTCAATGTAGAGTGTGAAAAAAAATTAACTGTCCACTGAGACATGTAAATAATTATTTAAACCAAACAAAGATAAAATACTTATAAAAAATATAAAGAGTGCATGGACAGATTGTCGAAACACTACATTGTCGAAAAATTCATTTGTAGTCGTTCGCAAAATTAAAATTGTCTAGAGCCTTAGAAATTGTCACAATCCGTAATTCCCAAATATTACCTACATTATTTCTATTAAATTAAGTTTCGTTTATGTTGAGAAAAATATCATGGAAGGTGGATGTGACATCTAAATTTGTTTAAGATATTTGAAAAAAGCAACCTCAAGTATGATTTCACTGACCTGCGCATGAATCTGAGTGTTATACCAACCGTTTTTAAGCTGACTTGAAATTTTAAAACATAATATTATTATATCTACTGATCGATGTTTCGATGATGTTCGGCATCTCTATTCAGCCGAGTTTCCCGTGTATCGCCACCTTATTGTCATCATCAATTGAGTCAATTCATTGTCAATAAACAGCCATTAGGGACAATTCGTGAGAAGCAACCAGACACACCAACGGCAGTAAAAGCCAATCCACAAAATAAATGTAATTAGTGCCGTAAAAGTAATTGCCACTAGGTAGGTACGGCATTATCTATGCCTTTCTATAGAAATATATTGGAGCGAGCTCTCGAAGATTCTCTTTAAAGGCAAGAAACCAATCTTAGACACCAGTAGGGATGGTAGGTGTATGTCAGTTATGTCTTTAAGCTCTCAAAATCAAGATATTTTATTATCTTTTATTGCTCTACTTTATTAAATTTTCCAAATATTTTGGTACAGTGATATCTACGAGATTGTTATTCCGTTCTTACGATCAACCAATACATTGGGGGTTATTCTGAACATCCGACCCGATCGAGTTGCATCGGATACGATACAATAGCGTGACGGACAAAAATAATAATTTTGTAATACTAATTTAAAATTTTCCACTATATTTTTTACATAAAAAACACGCCTATTATAATTAACAAAACTCATAATTTGTTATTTCTATCAATAATTATTTTTTTTTACCTCAAATTGAAATGTAAGCAATCTTTTACATGATATCTATACTCTTAGATAGAACTTTTATAAACAATTTTCTTTAAAATACTTCCAAATTTTTACCAAATAACACTCTAATGAATTTTTGTGCCATTTTTTTCACTTAAATTAATATAAGATCATTAAACACTAGTAAAGACTTGACTTGGTTGGATCGGAAGCGACAGCGAAATGGGAGTTGAGTAGACATCCGATAGTGTTGCGACGAATGCAACCGGTTATCCGAAGTTTCATTCGAATGTGACTTGTAAATAGTAAGAGCCTGTACAAAAAGTTGGATCCTACGCGACACTATCGGGACGCACACAACTCGATAGGGTCGGATGTTCAGAATAACCCCCAATGTCCTGTAGACGCGTTAAAGTGTTTCAACGAAAATACTGAATAATGTGTAAAAAATAATGACTAACAATTCATTAGGTAGGTACTGATGTTTGATTTTTATGAATGAATATTATTTGTATTTTAATATTTTTTTTTTTTTATGATGGAACAAACTACTACGGGCTTACGACCGTCTTCTACTGATATTTCGAAGGCTAGCTTAGATAGATCTCTTTACGTTAACGACGTTCGCCATTAGGTGGTAAATGATTAAGTCTCCGAAACTCCCAATCATGAGAATTCTCGACATGTTTAACATGTCGAAAAATCTCGTGTATACAACAAGAAGTAGATTAATAATAATTATTAATGAAACATCGAGATAAAAGTTCTCAGAAAATACTGAGTTACAGACGAACTTCCCAATTATAATATACAGGATAATGATTTGTCTTCTATTTAAGAGGAGAACTAATTTGCAACAGTTTTTTTTAAATCACCATTTCCGAAAGATTTTCATATTGGGGACTTTCCTAGAAATGATTACGTAGTAGGTAGTTCATTCTCTCTGCGTATCCATCAAGGGACACGAAATGATAGGCAAACATAAAAATAATTGCAGGATACCTTCACATTCCTTAAAAAAATCAAATTAAATAATTAAGTATGAATTTGTTTTCTCTATGAATAATACCATTATTATTTTATTGTCAGCAGTTTATAAACAGAAATTTCAAGTGTCGAAAGCGGACACCACCGCCATCTATTGGAGAGTAACCAAACCTTCGAACTCCGCCAACAATTAATACTTTTTGTTAGATGTTTGATACCAAGGTTTTGTATTATGAAAATGATTGACTTTTCATGAATATTTTAATGCGCTGTGTTCCTAAAACGTTGAACACGTACAATTTTTATTTTTAATGAATTAAAAGAGCCTAAATATTTACATCAAGCTGTTGAGAACATCTGATAGAATCAATTAAATTTGCTTCGTGATCAATGTGCCTACCTCCTTCTCCTACACACAAGCTTATAGCTTTAGTGGGAGAATAATAACGTAAATATTAAATTGAATGTAAATTATTTTAAGAGATTATTATATATGCATAAATTTATTGTTGAAATAAATAAATAAATAATGGATGTAGACTGATATTCACGCGAACGACCCTATACGACGTTGGAGGATCGTCGCTTTACTCTGTCGAATGACGGTTGACGAGAACGAGAAAAGTAGAATTTATTTTTCATAAGCATTTCAAAGAAGAGGATAAAATAAATGTCATACCGTCCTTTTGAAACAATGCTGAGGTATTGAATTTAGAAGGAAGGCAGTGGAGTGCCTTCGCTGACTTCTTTTCCCATTCAGTGGGTTGACAGATGGTACCTTTGTCTAATTTATTTACACCAACAGGATAATTGATGCAAGCACTAGTATAAGTTTTCGATGATCGAATATCGAAACGATCATCGAAATAATTTCGAAAAATCTCCGTACAAAAATGATCGAATGATTCGATCGTTTGATTTTCGTACACTTTTTGCACGCTAATAAGCGCTTATAAAATGCAAATAGCTTTCGATTAAACTCGTACTAGCCCCACTTTTGGTCGGTTTTCTAACAGTCATACCGAAAGAATATTCGTAAGTTGGTAATATATGGTCTTAAACCTAAATGGTAGCTTTGGATTTGGACAATACGCCAGATTATGCATCACAAGCTTGGTCAAAATAATTATTTTCTGCATGTTTTCGCTAGTTTTTTGCGGCCATAGTGCGCCGTAGACAATATGTCAATAGATATTGCTCTTTTGTTGGTGCAAAATGTTTGGTTTTGTTGATATTATAAAAGAATGTGAGGTTGGTGCAAACACTTATAACTCGAGATCGGCTGAACCGATTCTTCCGATTATTTATTTATTGGATTCCTTTCCGCTCCGGATAACAGAATAACTTGAAAAGATGCATAGGAAATAATATAATATTAAAGTACGTATGGTACGGATTTCCTGCGAAGCCAACGCCATCTATGAAAACTTTAATAACAACAAAATTATTGTTTACCTACCTTACAACATATATTTATTTAAAATAAATATTTATTTAACACTAGCTGACCCGTCGAACTTCGTATCGAAATAAATAATATGGGTACTCTAGGTTTTATGCAACAGAGCTCGAATTCGTTTTTTTTTTAGTTATTTAACACGAATGACTATTTACTGGCATTACCAAAACCTGCATACCACGCTGCATTCATTGGGTCTGAGTTTGTTTTTATATCAAAAACTTATAACCTATGTTAATATGATGTGGGAAGAGGTCATCATTGCGCAAGATCGAGTGCAATAAAGAGCTCTTATTGCCTCACTTTGCTCCTGAGTGGAGTTCAAAGGGAGTTTTAATTTTGATTTATTTGATGTTAATGTAAAACAAAAGAATTTAGGTATGTCATTAAATTCGATATTTTAATGGTTATTTTGTTCAGTTAAAATAATATTGATTGATTAATCAAAGTACGATAAGGAACATCTCCGTACCGATTCAAAATACGCATTGAGGTGTCAATACTTTTTTTGCCCATCACACTGATTCCCGAAGGAGTTGGATGAGAGTATGGACTTCCATTCTTTCCAATCCAAACTCATTCGCTTCCTCCAAACGCATAACATTCCGCATACATGCTCTTATATTCCTTTTGCTCCTGACTTGGCCCTCCCGTAAGACGGCACCGACATGGTCCGTCTATGTCATTCCAGGTCGGCCTCGTCTGCGTGTACCTATTCTTTCAGATTTATATATCCTTTTAGTCATTCTCTCTTCGTTCATTTTCTTTACATGCCCAAACCTTCTTTCTTTATTCACTTTCATTCTAGTTACTACACTAACATCCACTCCACATTCCTTTCTTATATTATCATTCCTCACCTTATCAATAAGTCTCTTTTCGCATATCCTACGCAGTGATCTCATTTCCACAGCATTTATTCCAACTCCCAAATTTTTCGTCCATGTCCAAGTTTCACTCCCATAAATCATCAGGATTGCATTGTGCATCAACTGTCGATTTCAGAGATATCTTCTTAGAGGTCTAAGTGCACCGCCAACCCTTCTCCCAGCCAATTTCCTTCTTTCAATATCTTTTTCACACCCTGCATCTCTTCTAAATAAATTACCTAAATAGACATACTTCCAAGTTCTCGACATTCACTTTCACACAACATTGCGTTCTTAAATCTTCTATTTCAAAATAGTGGAAATAATTAAAAAGTTCATTTAATGCAGTATCTGTGATTTTTGAATTGAACTTCTATTACAACATGGTGGACGTGTAGCAATTTTTTTTTTCAATATAGAAACAAATGCTAGGTCATTAGCCAATAATATACAGCTTTTTTTCACATATTAACGATGCGGATTATATTTACGTTATATGTATGTACTCATCCTCTAAAAATCAGCCCATAAACGAAGAATTGATTTTCAAACAAACAATAAAATATTCTACTTGTTCTTTAATATAATCATGTATTCCTTGTGTTAAAACTTATCAAAACTCCTTATAAAATGAACTTCAATTAAGTATAACTCCTTAATAGCAATGTTATATATACGATTCTATTTGCTGGCGGTTTTAAAATCTCTGTAAAAAAAGAAAGTTTTCAAAACTCCTTACACTTCATTACAATAACGTATTCCTTGTATTAAAACTTACCAAAACTCCTTATAAAAATTAACTGCAATGAATATTATATGACTTATCCAATCAATATATTTCATACGATATATTTTTTACATTCGCATTCTATCAATTGCAACAACAATCAATCCACTGACATCAGTTCTTTCAAATCTCAATTATTAAAAAATCAAATGTAGAACAAAATTATATTGTAAAAAGTACTAAAAAGATTACCTACTTTCTGTTTTTTCTTAAATTTCCTAATTTTCCATGAATTTTTCTTAATTTTTTTCTTCTAATACAACCTTCTTCTGATAAGAGCCTACACGCCAAAAAAAGAATTAGTGAAATTGGTCCAGCCATTTAGGCGTGATGCGATAACACCGGGAAATGGCTCTCCATTTTTATAGTGTTCTTAAATTTTCTAATTTTCCATGCATTTTTCTTAATTTTTTTCTTCTAAATCAACCTTCTCCCGATAAAAGCCTACACGACAAAAAAGAATTAGCGAAATCGGTCCAGCGGTTTATGGCGTGATGCGATGATATCGGGAAATAAATCTCCATTTTTATAGTTTTCTTAAATTTTCTAATTTCACATGCATTTTTCTTAAATTTTTTGTTCTAAAAGGACACTCGCCTGATAAAAGCCTACACGACAAAAAAAGAATTAGCGAAATCGGTCCAGCCGTTTAGGCGCCATCCGATGACAACGCGAAATAGCTCTCCATTTTTATATATAAGATATATTATCTTCTAATTATTATAAATATGAAATGTTGTTGTTATTTTCATGCGTTACTACATCACGCTGAAACTACTCAATCATACTCTTTGTAGTTAACTACTTCAATGCATTTCAATATTAATACCTACCTACATATTCATGAAGACCTTATTATTACATTCCACAGGTTTTTTTTAAAACGGCAACCCTAAATTTTCACAATATGGAGGTATATGATGACATTTCATAAGTAAAATAAGCTAAATTGTTTTACTTTGTTTCAATGTTTTTCCTTCTACAGAGTAAAATGTTTTGAAATAAAAAGAAGGTCCATACTCTGTAGATGAAAACAAAACCGTACATGAGTAGCGACGGTGTAACTAAATGAGATTTAAATACAGTTTCAAGATACCTGATTCTGACAAAATGGCAGGATGAAAATCTTAATTTGTATGGGAGATTTATGAAAAAATCTAATATTTTTATCGATAAATAACATTTTCCAAATATTCATAGCCTTAAACGTCCACTGGTATTATGACTCGCTATAGAGGGTATTACTTTACTTCTGGTATCCCTAGTTTAGCCGTCTATAAAGGACGTTACATACATACATACATATATACGAACTGACTCCTTTATTTATATTGATTCAACTTGTTTTTAAATAAAAAAACACAATTACCCACTCCATATCATTAGAACAAAGAGGCAATTGCTTAATAAGCTAAACATAGTAAATAAATAAATAACACTCATCTATACATACCTAGGTGTCAGTATAGCCGGCGGAACTTAATCCTTGAAGCATTCTCTACCAGTCAACCGGTCCCGTTCAGCCCCGAGTAGAAATTTCAAGTAAAAAACACATTGAAAATTTCAGACCCCACATGGAATCGAACCCACGACCACTTGATCTGAAGTCGGAGCCTTTGCCACTAGGCTACCGAGGTCGGTCGTTACCGGTCGGTCTGTCAAAGTACCTACTGTCAAACAAACTATCAGTTAACATGTGACTAACCGACTCTCAGGCTGTCGGTAAGTTAAGTACCTACCTAGTAAAATTTTACCGAATTTGAACTAACAGATAAAATAAGGCCTATAAGATTCATCCCCAAATGAACCTCTTATTAATAGCCCCATATTACCATTATGATTCGTATAATGTATTGTATGCACCCACTCGGGGAGATCTCAGACGTTATTCTTAATAATACATATCAGCTTCTGTAGATATCATTCCAAGCCAGAGGGCGTCAACATTTTTTTCAACAACAAACGGAGTCAGAAACTACGAACTAAATATTCTAAAATGCTATTGGTATGCCGTAGAGAGGACGTAGACGTACGGTCACTGGAGCAGTCCAGGGGCCTAAGCCAAGTGTAATAAAATGGACGGTAACGGTATTGGTCAGTCGGTGTTCGGAATAGTAACAACGTTCAAACGACAGCTTTTTACGTTGTTACCATGGAAACTCCGTCCGACCGACACAGTTGGCGGCATTTGACTTTGGCTCCAGAACAGGAAAAAGAGGAGTATGCAGACCACCAGCCAGAATGACGGACGACGCAGTGAGAGCGGCCGGATGAAGTTGGATGAGGAGGGCGAGATATAGATAAGGTTGGAAGAGAGGTGAAAATACCCTAGTTCAGATGTGGACTACGACAATAGAGCTTCGTGCACAGAAATTGGGTTGTGGGATCTTGTCTTGTGGGATCTTGTCTTGCAACATATCCTGCCCATTGCCACTTTAGTCTTGCTACGCGATCCATGATTGTCTACCACTCTGGTTCTATTCCTAATTTCTTCATTTCTTATTCTATCTGTTAGGCTTATACCAAGCTGGATCTTCCGATGGATCGCTACATGTATTTTAGGTTTTCAGCATTTCTTCTTGTGAGAGACATGGTCTCAAAAGTGCATATGTAGTTACTGGCAGTATACATACGTTTTTCTCTTCAGACAGATCGGAGAGAAAAAGGTCCATCTGTCATTACAAATTATTAAATAAAATAAATGTGTTCTACCCCTGCCACCTCACCCATATCTTCGCGAAGTATTTAAGATTGTTTCGTTGTTAAGATATTGTTATTAGTTTTGTTATAGAGACACCTATTGTTATGTCACAATGAAGGTGCTATTGAATAGCTCGCTGGCAGCTCCTGGAGCCTGCTGGGAGGAGGCGGCAGGAGGATGCTTGATGAGAAGGAACAAGAAGAAGAATTACAAAGAAACATTAAGAGCTGATATTATTCTAATAGTGGGATATGATTATGAGAGAACGCGGCTTGAAGAAATATTCCCATATGTGCAAAAATATTTTGTGGAAGAATCTTCTATTTCTTCTCAATTTTGACTTTGAGGTCGATTCTGTCTACCAAATAATTGGAAGCTAGCCTGGTTTTGGTCATGCAATACGATGTAAGAAAGTCTGGATAATGCCATTTTCCTCAACCACCATAACATTTTTCGTTCTAATATATATTTTTTCTTTTCTTCCCCCTTTACTAGGGCTGTTGGCCTGTCATATTCCTGCTATGACTTTTTGAGTCTTGTGACTGGTCTTCCAACTATCCTTCCATCTTTTTGGTGGTCATACTGGAAGCCTGCAAGATTGTGGAATATCTAGCTGCTTATATAGATCTTGTGGCCATCCTGTCCTGTCCATCCTGGACACACGCTCGTTCCAGAGCCTTCTTCTCTGTCGTCCATATCTGACAATATCTTCAACTTCGCACCTTTCGGATTTCCGTATTCCATACTCTATCTTGAAGTGTTTTTCCAGAGATGTTTCTGGGTTTCTCTGGTGCGAAGGAGATTTTTGGTTCTATCAGTGTCGGCTCTGCACTCAATGTAAAAACCTCGGCTTCAAATATTTCTCATCCCTCGACTCTAGAGGCACCTACCCTCGTTTTTCCCAGAACATTTAATTTCTCTGAGTCTTCCATACCATGTTGTGACCGACAGGTCGGAGTGGCGTGGTGTCGTTGCGGAGTGTCATAGGACAGATAACGTAAGAAAACGTGGTCTAACGGTCGGAGGTGAATACCCGTGTCCAGAGTGTGGTAGGATATGTTCGTCCTGGATCGAACTCCACAGCCATTTCGGGTGGCACGGACAATGGGCATTGATTGCTAAAAATACAATACAAATCCACTTTCTTGATCCAGTATAAAATCGTCTGTCCAGGGCATTTTTGAGTATCAATATTAATATACCTACGTAACTGCATTTAAAAGTGTCCCAATTGCATAAACACTTTCTGATGTCTCAAATCTAAGACCTGTTAATTTCAGTTTCTTGAAAATAGTCAGATAACGCGCTTTCCCAGTTATGGCTTTCAAGATGTCGGATGTTGTTTACACACTTTTGACGATGCGGTGTTGTATCATCAACAAAGCAATTATGATGTTAATGTCTACTAGTGATGTGTAAAGTTTCTTTTATATTACATGCTGTCTGTATTGTTCCCAGATCATTAAGACATAATTTTAATACTCGGAATCTCCGCTGGAGGGGGGAATTATTGTATATTATGTGAGACATTTTCATTGTTTTCATACCATTGTCAGTTATAACGAGGTCAGTTTTTATGCCTTATAATATTTGAACGTTATTCCTACCTTATCATATAATTACCTAACAAACAATTTCTATTTATAAACTACTTACGTAAATTGAACCGCTTTCAAGAAATAACATACCTCATATAGGTACCTATACAATTTCTAAACCATAACTAAACAACTACCAATCAATATCTTACAGTGTTATTAAAAATCTTTGTATAAAGTTATACAATGACCATGGTCTCAGAAAAATGTTATTAATAATCCGGGTATAGGTACCATAGATCTATGGTATAAGCCATGGAATAAGCTTAAACATATAACATCCACGTTATACCACGGTTTTAGAGATTATACCAGTACCACTAGTATAAGTTTTCGATGATCGTATATCGAAAGGGTTTCGAAAAATTTCCATACAAAAATGATCGAATGATTCGATCGTTTGATTTTCGAACACTTTTTGCACGCTAATAAGCGCTTATTAGCGTGCACTTAGCTTTACATTAAACTCGTACTAGCCCCACAGGTTAAGTAATTCTATGGTTTATAAATATAAGTAATAATAAGGTGTTTTTTTTTAATATAACTGTTCGAGTTTGATGGAAAATGTATGTTATATAAACGATAGACATTGTCCTGTGATCCTTACTATGAATATTGAATTAGAATTTGTATAATGAAAAAATTAATTACCTCTTTAAACAATGTAGGTAATTCAGACCGATGCGTCTGTTTTAAACCATATATTTTCCATTCGCAATTTGTCAATCGCACCAACTATAAAACAACCGACAGTTTCCTTCAAACGTCAATTTAATTTCAAAATTAGAATCAAATCATATTTTATAAAACACTGAGAAGGTTACCTACTTTCAGTTTTCTCAAATTTTCTAATATTCCGCGAAACTTTCTTTGCATTTTTCTTTTATAAGAAACTTTTACTCGCAATATATAACACAATAAAAAAAGAATTAGCAAAAACGAAAAAAGGGCTCCATTGATGTAGAAACTTTGAAACATCATTACAGAAAACAAAAATCTTTTATTTTTAAAGCATATTAACTCCTTTAGTACCTCTCACTTCTATATAATATTTCCCGTAGTGTTGGAGAGGCTCAACCAAATTAGCGAGTTACAAACGGACTAACCGATTATGATATAGGATATGCTACGCAATTTGTAGCATTACCTATAGGATTAAAATCAATATCTTCCAAATATACCTACTTACTTATACCTAAGGCAAGGCAGGTGAACTAGGAGGTAATGTTCTTATCTTCGTACGCAGCGTCTCCCCATCTTATGTTTAAGATGTTTTAGATTTTATAAAATCTTATTTAATTACCCATGTGTTGGTACACCAGAACAAAGGAAATGATACAGGTAGAGCTGTTTAGAAATAACATGAACTGCTAAGTATGTGTATACCTACCTACCTGTTATTTAATGACTGATATTTTGTTACATATGGATAGTGTCGGCGTTTAGTATCTATCGAGCCTATCAGACTATATTATTCCGCTTCTTCAAAGCCGATCTTGAATATTGGTACAAGAAACTGCAAGCCATTACAACAGAACTGATGTCTATAATATATTTTAATATACAATATAATAAAATCTGTATTGTTTCTACCTGTGAACATGTCATTGTGATATACATAATAATATGACCATACGATAAATAAAAAAAGCAGATCTGAGATATTTGGATACGATGTGAGAAGAGTTCTTAAAATTGCGCAATATGTAATATTTAATACAAACTATTACATCTACATGCAGTCCGCTCCCCTCAATGGCAAAGTATTAAAATGAAAAAAAAAACGAGTCTAAATTTTGTAATTCCACGTTTTATTTTAATTATTATATAAACCAATTATTGGTTTTCGATTTCTTACTCAGATGGGGTAAGAGTCTTATCCCATCTGAGGAAGAAAGCAGTCGCTTTCGAAAACCGGTTAATGGTAATTAAAATAAAACGTGGTATTACAATATTTAGACTCGTTTTTTCATTTCTAATACAATGAATGAATAACACCAAGCACCTTCGGCCCAAACAATCGAACATTTGATTCAATTATTAGAAGTTTTAAATACCTATACTATTTAGTTTCTTAACATTTTTCCTAGAGCAAAGGTGCTTCTCAATATCTAATTTGAAACAAAGAGTAGAAATTTCAATTGATAGAAAAACACATACTAGACACGACGATGTTGAATCGGAAATTCAAATCACAAGTCTGATTTATACTTAACTAAAATGTGACTGCGACTAGAATTTTTCAAATAAATCACATCTATTTCCTAAAGACATTTCAACCGCCTTTAATATTATCGCGCAAATACAAATACACGCACTTGACACCCCATTGACAAAAGAATGGCTGGAGATTATATCCTGGAGAGGTGGCGGGATCCTGGGTGGAGGTTAAGCAGCAAACGAGTGGAATCAACAGCCAAGCTGAGGCAATCTTCAGCAACACACGTCAAACATCACCAGCAATCATTAAGGGATAACGCAACACACTCGCTCTGCTTGTCAAATACATTGTAGCGTTTCTTTCTTCGCGTTTTACGCGACTCGCGAATTAGACATTTTCGAGTTTTATCTATGTGTAATATATTATAATATGAAGGTTAGAGTTTACTAAAGTATTCATAAGTGGTCACAGGAGAGCTAACAAATAAAGATGAATTTCTTGATTGAGCAGTAGAGAGCTCTGTTTGCATCCCTAGGCCCCTAAGTGAGACCTAAAAGGCAGTATAGAAGAGAATAGAATATGAAATAATAAGAAAAACATTCTTTCATCGTTTTTTTGGTAGGATTAAGTCTATTTTGATTTAGCTAGAAGATTTTCTCCAATCTTTATGCACGGAGCATGTGGATTATTGTGGATGTGGATGCCACAAAACTTTTCCAAGTCTCTCTTATACCTACAGTTTCATCCCAGTATAACATTCCATCATCCGGAGAAAATGCTTTGCATTCTTGTCACGTCAGGATTCTAAAAAGGATTGCACAGTTTAACCTAAATGCGACACCAGTAATTCTCGATAATTTCTATTGAGAGTTACAATTTCAATTTAAGCATAGGCTGTTTACACTCTCCAGTCTCCTTTAAGCCCCTTGGTACAAGAACTTATTCGACTGTTCACGATGTTTATTTGATCCGACTAAACCATGTCATAGATGAATGAGGCTAAATGGAATACTTGTTCAGAAATGTGTTTTTTTTTTCGCATTGAAAAGCCGTGTGTTTTAGGATTAACGAATTTCAATAGTCTAGGAAGGTAATGGTATATTTTCCATCAGGGTTACGTTGCCCCCTCTTCAATCAAACGGCAGGTTGCAGCGGAGGTGGAGCGAAAGAACCAGATCAATGATCCGAGACACCTCATGCACGGCTCCCAACCAAGACAACGGAGCAGACTTAAATCAAGAAACAGCTTCCTGGAGACGACCTCTCCCATGACCGGCTCGCCCGATGCCCGAAGGCTATCTGTGTGGCGAGATGTTGCTGGCCCTACGTATCTACCTTCGGCAGAGGAAATGTCAGCAGGACATGATCTGTCATACCATACCCTACTTGGAGGGCACTGAACAGACTAAGAAAAGGTGTCTCCCGATGTTACAGTAACCTCAAGAAATGGGGTTATAGAGATGACGACACCTGTGAGTGTGGCTCTTTTCAGGACAACGCACACCTTTTTACATGTCCCCTGATGGGTGTGACATGCACACAGGAAGACGATCGATGGCAAATCATAGTGGTATTCGGGTGGCTGAATACTGGGGATTACAGATTTGATGGTGTTCTGGATACGGAAAGCAAGTAAGTAAGCGTTTCGAAAAAAAAGAAAGACTTTGGAAAGATATCGCACAAGACAGGATCTAAATGTAGGTCTCAAACGGTATCTATCACCCAAAAAGAAGCAACTGATTGAAATCTTGAATGAGGGCTGATCGGCTGATGAATTGCCTGGTTAGCATTGTTTCCAATATACGCGATTCCGTATAAATCCAAATATCAATCGTCAACGCGAAAAACCGCGACATTTTGTGTTTGCGAAGTAAGTACCTAATAATTATTATCAGTTCTTTAAAGGTGGGATTTGTTTGTCTTTAAAGATTTGAATACGAGTGACATACATAAGGATACAAGTGAAACAATGCAAAGGTAATCTCACCCTTCAGAGCAGCCGCAATACAACCTTACGACATTGTCATGAAGAAATGAATTATAATGTAAGTACCTACACTGTTTGATACAATTTTTTCTCATTTGAATTGTGTGATTTTTTTTTGTACTCCGAAATCATTGAACAATTAATTATTATTACTGTCGTCGAAATATTACATTTAAAAATTGCAAGAAAATTTTAAGCTACTCTTAGATGTACTAAAAAGCTGACATACCTACATAATATTGTACCTACTTTGAATAGGACAAAGGATGTTTGAAAAGGGTTTTTAAAGAAGGTTTTCCACAATAATAGGTAGGAATTTTTAGAGTCTTCTTTCATGAAATAATCAATTGAATGAAGGATTTACTTAATTCTCTTACAAACACTTTCTTTCATATTATTTTTCTTTTCAGCCAATTCATCTTTCTCCAAATGTCCAAAACATCGCCTCAACTATTTTTATTTTATTAATTTTATAAATTACATAAAAAATCGGTTTATTATTTATATCTTATAACAACTATTATGGCATTTTATTTTTGACTTTTTTTTATTTATTCACGTGAGCTTTTAATACATATAGAAACACTCAGGATGCGCATGTCTGGACACTCTGTGGCATGACGTGTTTGCAAATGTGGCGTCGTGTAGTTTTTTTTTCGTAATGAATTTACAGATATGTCCCTACGAGTCATAACTTTATTTTTAATAGCCTAAAGTCTAGCTCCAAGAAAAGAGTTTTTGTTTTATTTTCTGCGGTTTCTGAGTTCTAGAGTTCAAATATACCTACATAAATAATTAAGCTTCACATTAGTAAGATAGGTATTTTTTTTAATGAAAAAATAATAACTAATGACTAACAATTCAATACTAATGATGGATTATTAAATGGAACAAACCACTACGGGCTTACGACCGTCTTCTACTGTTATTTCGAAGGCTGGCTTAGTGTGATCAATTTACGTTAACAATGTTCGCCATTAGGTGGTAATTGTTTGTCTCCGAAATTCTCAATATGTTCAACATGTCGAAAAATCTCATGTATGCAACAAGTAGAAATTTAATAATAAATTAAATATGGAGATAAAAATTGGAAATTATTGAGAACAAGAGGGCAACCAAATTTAAAGACTGCGACTGCTGTCATGTATTTTGGCCAGGATTTGACTATATCCATATTTGTTACTGTTTCATCTTTATTGCCTATTGGCTTTGTTGGTGCACAACGTTCTAATTATGTCTAGATTCTTGTGACCTTTTTTCAGGACTAGATCTTAAAGAAAAAATAACAACTAATGACTCTAACAATTATTCATTAATAATGTTAGATTTTTAAATGGAACAAACCACTCCGGGCTTACAACCGTCTTCTACTATTATTTCGAAGGCTGGCTTAGTGTGATCACTTTACGTTAACAACGTTCGCCATTAGGTGGTAATGTTTGTCTCCGAAATTCCTAATCATGAGAATTCTCAACATGTTCAACATTTTTTTAATCCTAAAATTCTCTCCATATTCTCATTTACATAATATTTCCCGGTCAGAGTTACTTTTTGTCATATATAGGTATATTTTTTTCGAAGTGAATAATATTTCATACCTATTGAAAAAAAAAAATCATACCTACTACATTCATATTTCATTCATTACCTATTATCATCTAGGCCCATAATCAGCTTCTTTTAATCGTCAATTGTAACATTTCAAATTAAGGTTGAGGTTATTTTTGCAATATTTTTTAACACACGTGACATTTTGTATCAAAAACACAAACTGATGTCTGTGTGAATATATTTAGACCATTGACTGTAACGTACTCTCTTTATTCCGTATTATTTTACTGTCTACCTATGTTCGACGGGGGTGAGTAGATCAGAGAAGAATCGCGAGTAAGCACCCTAGGGGTTGAAAATTATGTCGTATGTAAATTTTAGTCGTGTTATCATTATTTTCTGTGGTTAACCCTTTAACAGCCGGCGTACCTTTTTGAATGATATTCTGACATATATTTGCAAAGAAAAAAGGTAACCATAATGCCAAGACTGAGTCTGATGAGAGATTTTATATACAAAAAGGATCTTAATATGGACCCAAAGAGCTGAACCCAGTAGTAGTCAACATTAAACCACCACTCTCATCTATCCAAACACACCTGTTTTCTTTCACTTCTTCCTCCGACATGACGTTTGTCATACAAAATATCCTACTTATTTAATTGCTTCTGATCTGGCCTTACTTGAGGACGGTATCCATGTGTCCGATTCACGTTATTCTCGGTCTTCCACGCCTTCTTAAACCTTTTCATACAGCGTTTCCACAAAAACCACGTTCAAACTACTCAGACTTTGAAGTATGCAAAAGTCATTTCGTCTCCGTTACCCTGATGATAGCGGATATTGATAGTGAAACATTTGGAGCTATTAGCAGAAAAAATTAACTGTTACTACCTGCAACCTATGGACTGGTTACGAAATGCATTCTCGGATAGGTACTATTTCTCTTGGACACTAGTCGCATATTAAAATTAAAAAAATACGGAGTAGAGAGGCCATAATCCTAAGTATCTCTGCGTTCAAAGCGTGATGTTGCAATGCAATCACTATTTGCCACAACTTACTAATGCGAATTGCGATTTTCAACTCTGACTATTATTATCGAAAAAAAAGAACGGCTTAGGACGATCAATGAAGATAGGAAGAGCAGCATTATCAATGACTGCTCCAAATTTTGACCGCCTGCTGAGCTCGGTTCAAAAGCCTCACTTTTCTCATTAAAAAATGTCTTTTCATATTAGGTAGCTATATTGATTTTATGAACAGAAATAAAAGCAATTTAAAATACCTAAGCACTGTCTTTGGATCGTTTAAGTATTATTTATGTAAAGCAATATGGGGGTCGGGAGTTTGTCAAAATGAGTGTGGGGGGCGAGAAAGAGGATAGCGCTCTCGTCCGCAAACTGGTACTTATTGTTATCCAAAATGTCCAGTTCCATTCCTCTACAGCTGAGTTTACCAACCTTTTATCAAAAACAATGTATATCTTAGATCTTTTATTTAACTCAAATTATCTATAAGAACTTCATATAAATATCTTAAAAGTCTAAAAATAATATCTGAAAATCGTCCATATTATAATCTGGTCTTGAAAGAGTTAAATATTCCACATTACCTTTATCATTGTTTCCTTAATTCTACGCAAGAATAACAACAAGATTTCGTGGAGAAATCAAGGAGGAAATTCAAAGAACAAGGTGTATTAGGGAGACGGGGGGTTATAACTTGACTTGCCACTCCATCAGGAAGATGTAGAGGTGAACACGTCAGGGATCTTCAGAATACGCCAAAATCTATTCTATGCACAGTACATAACAAGTTAATATAGATAATATCAATAATTTATCTACAAATTACGCATATCGTCAGACATCGCAGATTTCATTGTAGATAAAGTATCTTTGCTGATCCTTGCAGTAATAGTTGTAGTAATATTCGATACTTTTTTATTGTATCAAATTAATAAAAGGTAAAATTTGAGTAGGTAAATAAAATGAGATCCATCCAGAGCAAATATCAAATTTAACATAATAACTGAATTACATAACGGAAAGAAAAGGTGTGCATTGATAGCGTAGGTATTTCCTGCACAGGGATAAAAAAAACAAATCAAATACTATTAGTAACCCGCCACAAACAATTCTAAATTTCTTTGTGGTGTTAAAAAACGGAATCATGAATAAATAGTTGGGATAAAATAATAGGTAAGGATCCCATGCAATACCAAGGAAACTAACGACTTACAAACAAAAGAAGAGACTGTCTGCCAGCGGAAAGTATTGAACTTATTCAACTCATCAGAAGATATTCAGACAAGTTGGAAATAATGATAGTCAAAATAATCTGGGCAAGGATAGCAGGGTCATACCACCTGTGAGGTGGTATTTTAAACAATGAAACAGAAGAAGATCAGGAACCAGAACTAGGTTGAAAAAAAGGACAATAATTAATGCGCAGTGATGTTCAAAGAACCATGGTTCAGCAATGAAGGAACAAAGAAGGGAAGAAAGGGAGAGAACTGCAAGAGGTTCATTTATTCATCCGTTCTTTTTTTTTTTTTAATGAATCTGTGCTAACTCAATGTGAACACAAATACACTTTTGACATCTTTCACAGTATAAGCAAATGCTTGTGTCGTGAAAGCGGAAAATGGTCGACACGGCCGGGATTCGAACCCACGACCTCCGCATGAAATAGTGCGAAAGCCAGTGTCGTAACCGCTGGTCTATCAACCACCTCGATAACCTTTCATTGATACACCTTGATAACAACACACCAAACAAACATACAGCCGAATCTAGAAACAGAGCGTACTTTGATTAAATCTGGAAACCATGGAAACAATAAAAAGCAAGAACGAATTGTTAGTAGGTAATGACAGTTCTTTCTAGTTGCTAAATCCTCGGTGAATATAACAACGATCAAGAAAATGTACCTCTATTTCCCAGCTCTAGCTCTATGTTCGTTAGGTATAAATGAGAGTATAGGCACAGGGATAAGGCAAAAATATCCCTCCATCTGCCCCTAAAAGGCAGACCACACCATCATGTGAAAATAATAATAATCGTCCGGGAGAAGAAGAAGCTCTCCACACACAAGAGAAATTTGCAAAGGCCTGGTGGGGTCAAGTAGAATCATCGAAAACGCAATGGGTTTTTCAGATGTAAAACTACCTCTTCGACTTGTGAATGAAATGGTTTTTCAAAACAATGAGTTTTTGTTCTTACAAAACTATTTGCACTCAATCTTTATAGATCTTCCAGCGAACCGAGATCATAAAAGCAGCTATTGGGTAAATGGCATGTTTTTGGCGTTGTAACTCAAAAGTGGTACGTCAGTGTTGCCAACGAATAAACAGAATAACGACATAATTAGCCGAACGTAAATATATTTTTACTATCCACCGTAAATCCAATTAACGATCGAGATGCAAAACGGAAACGATAAAAGATCAATATTGATCTCTGCCATAATTTTGTTTCACCTTGATCATCTATCAGATACCATCACTGACTGTTGGTCAATTAACGTTTATTTACTTTATTAAAACAAAAAATGTTGTACCTGTTTCCGTCCGCATTTGAATAATTTATGATAATCCATGACCAAAAAACGACGTCCTCGAAGGTATGGAATTTCTCAAAAGGTTAAACTATCACACGGTTGTTGGTTAATCCTGCAGTGTCGCTGGAGAGATAGAAGGAAATCTGGATGAAGCAATGCAATCAGCCCATGTAGAGGAACGACATAATGGAAGAAGACACTCAGAATCGTATAAAATAATATAACCTGAAGACGATAAGATCCGACCCTTACAGGCAACAGATGCGAAAAGATGGAAGCATGCATCAGACAAAATATATTGGTAAATTAGGCATATCAGCACCAGAATGGATGGACTCACTAGCATGTGCATATTGGATGACACAAACAATTCATCAACTGACAAACGCACTCGTCAGGCACTCCCCATTTACGCATTTAAAGAAGGACTGCCGGACTTGCACGCACTAACGGATGTCGCTATCCGATAGTTTCGGTCACTAGACGTCAGATTGTAAGCGAAGAAGCAGAAGATATCAGCACGAAAAAGCATCCAATTTTTAATGATACCCAATCTGGGCAAACACACACACATACACACATTCTCCCTTGAGGCCCTCCGCACACCGCAAGCTAGCCCGGAGGAGACCAATCCGCATCCGCAAAAGCATGCAATTTTTAATGATACCCAATCTGGACAAATAACAGAATGAAAATTAAAAAGACAGAATGTATATCTACGTTTCTAGGGGTTTCCTTAAGTCTTTTCACGGTAACATCAACAAGTTCAATCTGGATGATTTTTCTTCGTCTTTTACTTATTTCTTCTTTGGAATTTCCCTTTCGATCAAAAAAAAAGATTTAAAACTAAAAAAAAAAATTGGATGATTTTTTTAACAGTTTCAACGAGCTTGTTCGGGCTTTCAGCTGGTTGTTAAAATATTAAATATTTGGTATATGTACCAACAAAAAGACATAAATCATGGATCATCGTGCACTGAAGTAGTAGTCGTAAATCTTCTGGCGATCTATACCACGTCGCGGATATGTTGGATGTACAGCCGTTTCAGCAATACTATGTGTCTCAATATACAAGATCCAAAACTATCAATTAAAGCACATTGGAAAGATCTTCATCTTCATCAAAAATCCTCATATTCGATTTTCTTTCCTCACTTTTTTACCCACCTTCATCAGTATAAAAACCTTCTTTATTGGTTTTCAATAAGCCAAATCAAGCCCTTCACTGTCTTGTTTTGTTCAATCAAATTGCTGGGCCCACAGCAAGTCCAAAATACCAGTTATATACGTTGCTGTTAGAAATCCTTCGGGTTAAGCCCTCCCTTTGAATTGTTTTAATGTTTCAAAAATCATTGTGATAGTCCATTATCAATAACGATATATGTTTATTAATATACATATTTATTTCCGCGTTACAATCATTTTAGTCATTTTGATTGATCTGCATCAAGACGTTCGTAATTGAAAGCCAAATTTTCTTGCTACTCATTGGTGCCACATACCTCGTTCTCAAATACCTGATGGTCCTCCCTGATGCTTGATGGTATGACATAGCTTAAACAACCTATTTTAAGGAATTCAGTACTAATGTAGTCAGGGCCGTCGCGTGGGTGGGGCGACCGAGGCGGTCGCCTTGGGCGCCGCGATTCGAGGGGCGCCGCCGTGAGCAAAAAAAATCTATTTTGCTTGTAGTACAGTCCAGGGATTCACATGCGAACTCATAGCTGAGAAAAGCCAAAGGAATGCAATATTTGCTATAAAAAGTTTAATCAATTTTTAAATTTAAATCTTAAAAAAACTCTAACTAAATTTTATTTTCATTGCAACCGAGCAAGCAACAGGAAATTTTTGGCTAAGAGACGTCGCCAATCTAGGGAAAGAGCGACTTCATAGCGGAGAAAAGCCATACGAATGCAATATTTTCAATAAAAAGTTTAATAAACACCCATATGCTAAATCATCGCGGAGAGAAGCTAGACTAGAATCTGTTTAAATGAGCCTGACTAACGGAAACAACGACGCAAGGCAAGAAGGGTATCAGATAGTATAAAATATGTAGTATTAAAATAAATACGAGTTTTATAGGGGGGGGGGGGCGCTGATTATGATCATCCTGAACCAAAACTGGAATGAACAAAATTAAGAGATTTATAGGGAGGGGGGGGGGCGCTGATTATGATTATCCCGAACCAAAACTGGAGTGAACAAAATTACGAGTTTTATGAGGGGGGGGGGGGGCGCAGATTAAAGCCTCGCCTTGGGCGCCTGAAAACCACGCGACGGCCCTGAATGTAGTAGTAAAAGTAGTAATGACCTTTTAAGCAATACAAAAACACATATTTCTGGCCTAATATATTTTAGGCACCCAACCTGCGCTCAAAACACTCGCATAGCAGGATTCGAGACTAAGTGCCTCAGAAGAATGCTGGGCATACGTTGTGAACGATTTTGTGCCGAACACAGTTGTCAGAGACCTAACAGGCCAACCACTGGTCAGTGGTCACTAACACTATAAGATTTCGCCGACTGACCTGGCTAGGTCACGTACTCAGGAAGCCTACAAAGGACATAACCCGTTTTAGTCTGAGCTACCATCCAGAAGGCAATCGGAGACGCGGTAGGCCCCTCCAAACAATTAAAAGACTCTACGAAAGTGACCTTCAGGGCGTTGGTGTTGATTGGGTTGCGTTGCGACTGCTGGAATCACAGGGGACACGACCGCATGGCGAGGACTTGTGGAGTCCATAAGCTCCAACTAGGCAGCGGACATGGATAACGAAAGAAGATAAGGCCTTATATAAGCAGCATCGGAATTATAATACAACTATTCTATCTTAAAGTGTTAAAATGAACTTTTACCACATAATTAAATACACAAATACTTGAATTGAGTATTTTAACATACTAAAGGGTTTAAATACTGAGGCATTGAGTTCCGCCGGCATAACTGACACTTTTGTATAGGATACCTAGTAATATTAAATCATTGGCGAATAAGCAGTGGGTAAGTATCTACGAAATATTGTGTCTATGAGGAGATTTTTTTACAAAAATAGCCGTCCCATATGCGAAATGTCTCAATTAACGATACGCCCGTGACATTTATCATGATCTATTAAGTTTTTTTTTTAATTTACTCCCAGACAAATTTCTCAAGATAAGATTATTATTATTTATTTATTTATAAAATAATATTTTCCTAATTGCAATATTTCCACGTCTAGATTGGGCGTGTCCAGATCTAATAAATTCGTCTTCCGTCAAAGACAAGATAATATATTATAGATTTACATTTTTTGTATGAAACAGACCAAAAATATTTCATATTATTGTTAGCTTTTGTTAATTTTGTAAATTTCTATTGTTATTTTTTTTTTTTTTATGAATCTGTGTTCGCTCATACGTGAGCACAAAAACGCTTTTTGCAATTTCCAAACGCATAAAATTCCGCATGCATGCTCTTCTATTCCTGACTTGGCCCTCCTCTAAGACTGAACCGATATGGTCGGACCATGTCATTTGAGGTCGGCCTCGTCTGCGTGCACCCATTCTTTCAGATTTATAATATATCCTTTTAGTCATTCTCTCCTCGTTCATTATCTCTACATGCCCAAACCACCTTAATTTAATCTTTCATTCGAGTCACTACGCTAACATCCACTCCACATTCCTTTCTAATATTATCATTCCTCACCTTATCAATCAGTCGCTTTCCGCATATCCTACGCAGTGATCTCATTTCCACAGCATTTATTCCAAGTTCCAGATTTTTCGTCCATGTCCAAGTTTCACTACCATACATCATCATCATTAAGGGTTGCGCCCTCCCATACCCCTGGATGTTTCAGGAACCTAAGTTCTCATATCATCCAGAATACATCATCATGGATGGAATCAAGATTGTATTGTGCATCAACTGTTTGGATTTAAGAGATACGTTATTGTTTCTCATTAGAGGTCTAAGTGCACCGCCAACCCTTCTACCAGCCAGTTTTCTTCTTTCAATCTCCTTTTCACACCTACCATCTCTGTTAAATAGACTACCTAAATAGACATACTCATCCATTTGTTCCAAGTTCTCATCATTCACATTCACACAACATTGCGTTCTTAAATCTTCTCTTTCAAAAACAAGCACCTTTGTCTTATTGACATTCATCTTAAGACCATTCATTTCACAATTTTGATAAGCATGCGTCACAAGTTCTTGCAAATCACGCTTGTAAAAAAACGCCTTTTGATGTTCGTACTTTAATTATTATTATCTCACACCAGTGCAGTCGATCGCTCTATATGTAGGTACCTAATAATAATAAAAGGGTCTTTGATTTTTTTTGTCCATTGTTAGACACACAGTCTACAGGTAACACAATAGATATTTTTTGTATGTGTGAACTGACCGAATGCAGAGAAAGTGTGTTATATTTATAAACTCCGGAAGACGCGAGTGAACTATCAACCCGTGTATTTATACCATTCGGGATAAACGCGGAAGCGTTAATCGAATTCATATACCCTGATTTTTGATATCAAATATTATAGACAACGCGGTGTGCGCATCTCACGATTTTTTATTGACCTTTGATATCGAATTTTATAGGCACTGCAGTGCGAGCATCTATTTCTTGGAAAGTTGACCCTTGAATCCTTGATTAAAAATTTAATTATATTGTTTTATTTTATTTTTGACACATCAAAATGATGTATTATCGCAGTATTTTGAAGATCACTATATAGCTGATCAATTTAGATATAAAAATGGATGTTTTTGATAGCTTAAACACCTTGTATCTACGTTACTAGTTTAAATATCACGTTAGATCGATTATCTGATTGTAAAATAATAAAATTCATGCTTTCGTGGCAAATTACGATCTATTTAGTCATTATTAATAGTTTAAAACATAAATACACGTATTTTAGGAAGTAAATTGAATTTACCTAAAAGAATTGAATACTGCGTAGTTTTTGGAATTAAAATGAGGCGCAATTATTAATTTACTACGCAGTTTCTTGGATCTGAGACAGTGATTGCCAACTGGTGAAATATGTTCAAAATATTGTATTATTATTTTTATTGTAATTTGTAAATAATGTACTTTAGTGGTTATAAACTAGGTTAAACTATCATTGTAACTCTGTTTTTCATAAATAAATAATAAAATGTATTAAATAATCCAAAATGACCAGAATAGAGTAACTATTGTAAGATCATGTATGTAAAACTTGATTTAATTGATAAACAAATTGTATAGCTCTGTTTGATTGTTCAATAAGAACATATTATATGCAAATTTACATCGAAATAATCAATTTCGAGATGCCATTTTTTTAGTAAAAATTTTGTGTTGGCACTCAAGGTTATTGAGTGGTCGATTCCTGGACGGAATCAATAAAATTGTGTTGCAGACGTCCGATCCGTTTCCTATTGTGGTCGATTTTTGTACCTATTATATAAATATTGCACGTTGAACTTTTGGTGTTCTTAATCAATTATCACGAATACCTGCAACATCTCATCGATAAATGCTTAATGTTCATATGCCCTAGTTATAGATACTTGATTGTTATATACTGATGACATTGTATCTTGTATAGTTTGTAAGATATTTAACTAAATGTACGAATTTCATAGTAAAAATTTTGGGTGAATTTTTAGAAAATGGAGGCCTGTGATTGGTCAAAATAAACAATGATTTTGATTGGTTTTCTGTTTTTGAGATTTAGTATAAATAAAGGCGCAGTTGTAAGGCAGATCATCAGTTCGAATTGTGAATTACTCGTCGGAACACTTTGGAACTCGTGATCTCGCCGGACATCTGCCTTCAGGAATACACCGCTAGTTTCATTTCTACCCTCTCATTTCCCTGGTGATCTGGAGCCTCTCTATTGGACCAGCTGCTGCCCTGAGTCAATCATCCATATTGGTCGTAGCCTTGTCGGTTACATTGTTGGTCCTTCGTCGTCGGATTGATCAGTGGAAGACTGGATGCCAGGACCTCTGCGATCGGGAAAAATGAGAGGAACGGAACTAGCTGGTGTAGGCGATTGCCAACCTGAAGCCGCAGAAAGCCCTATTGAGGGTTCTGAGGTCCAAGAGTTAAATCGTAGTGAAAGTGAAAACCCGCGAGTCGTACAGTCTACCCCAATGGGGGGCGCGAGTGAAGTTGTGTCACGTCGTGAACTAAACGATATCAGACGAGCTGATATGGACACTATGTTGTCTTACATTAATGACGCTTTTGAACGTTTGATGGAAAGCCAAAATCAATTAAGCCAGATGTTCCTCGAGAACAGGCAAGGAGCTATTAAAAACAATTCGAAGTGCGAAAATGTCAGGGCAAGTGTTAATAGACAGCCTGAAGTTTCATTTAATTTGGCTGATCGGGTGTCGTCCGGTGTGACAGTTCCGAATATGTTACACCTCTTCTCACCTGGTGGGAGTTCCAGCACAGAGTATAATGATACGTGTATCGGTGAGCCCGGTAATAACACACTTCCTGAGCCCCGCGAAGAAAAAGTTCCGAAAACGGGTATTCAATTAAGTGCCCTAATGGCTAGGCAGACTGCAGCTCGAGATTTACCATACTTTGATGGAAATCCGCTAGAGTGGCCTGCGTTCAAGGCACAGTACGAAATTTCAACCAAGACCTGCGAATTATCTAACGCAGAAAACTTGATGAGGTTGCAAAGATCCCTGAAAGGGAAAGCTAAAGAATCTGTTAGCGGCCTTTTGCTTTACCCCAGTGGCGTACGTGAGGCCATGGAAACGCTTGAAGAGACTGCTCTTCAGAGCAGTCGCCCAGAAATAATAATTATGGGTATGCTTGAAAAAGTGAAGCGCCTTCCACGTTTGTCAGAATCTCCGGCAAGTGATGAGTTGAACAAGTTTTACGTCACAATTAAAAACTTTGTTTCTGTTGCCGGACGTATGAAGGCTGAATACCTAAATATCCCCGGCCTTCTTGGAGAACTGGTGAACAAGCTGCCATCACATATGAAGACATGGTGGATGTCATCACAACATGGAGCAGACGACAGGAGGAGCAGATCCATTGCAGATTTTTCCAGGTTCTTGAAGTCAGCGTGTGACTTACATCTATCGTGTGCGGCCGAAAAGTTTGTGAATTCGAAAAATATGTATAATAAGCATGTGGTTTATAATGTGCAAAGTGATATGAAAACAAATAAATGTGTGATTTGTGATCAACCACATAAGTTATTTAAGTGTAAGGATTTCCTTAAATTACCCATCAATGAACGATGGGCTGCAGTAAGAAAATTTAAATTATGTTTTAAATGTCTTGATTCTAAATATTCGATCAAACATAAATGTAAAATCACTTGTAATGTTTCAAATTGTTCGGGAGGGCATAATAGCTGTTTGCATAGAGACCTTTCGAAAAATAATTCAAATGATAATTTGAGTCAAAATTCATATGTTGCCAATACATACGCCAGTAGTTCAGTGGCTTTAAAAATTGTTCCGGTTCAAATCCGAGGGTCAAAAAGCACAGCATCTATTTTTGCTCTTTTGGATGAAGGATCAAACATAAGTTTGGTATGTAACTCGTTGGCAAACATTGTTGGACTTAACGGGGAATTACATCCATTAAAAATACACGGGGCTCGGGGTATGTGCGCGAGTGAAAATAAATCTAGGAAAGTTAATTTAACAATTAACAACAAATTTAATATAAGCGCGCATACAGTGAGCAAGCTTCAGTTGCCCGCTCAACAATATTACGACAAGGAGTGTATCAAAATGGTTACACCTCAACTATTACTTGGTCAGGATAACGCATCCTTGATTGTAACCAGGGAAGTTAGAGGGGGTGGTGATTTGATTAATTCTAGAACATTACTAGGTTGGACATTGCATGGCCGGATTAATAGTAATTATGAAAATAATCACTGTACCGTTGGTCTAGTGACACACATTCAAAGAACAACTGATGACAATAATATGTTGTGCGAATTGTTAAAGGCGCATTACGCAATCGATAGTTTAGGTATTTCTGGGCCTGCCAGAATTAGTAAAATAGATGTGCGCGCCGAAGAAATTCTCTCAAACACAACAAAACAGTTGAAGAATGGGCATTTTGAGACCGGTTTAATTTGGAAAAATGACTCTGTGGGTCTGCCGGACAATAGAAAATGTGCCTTAAACCGATTGTGGGGCTTAGAACGTAAGCTCGACAAAGATTCTCAGCTAGCAATGGCATATAGCGATAAAATTAATGAATACATTACGAAAGGCTACGCTAGGGAAATTTTAAATCACGAACTTAAAATACCTAATCCTAGAAGGTGGTACTTACCACATTTTCCTGTTTTTAATGTTAACAAACCGGGTAAATTGCGTATTGTTTTCGATGCAGCTAGCAAATGTCAAGGAATATCTCTGAATGAAACCTTGCTGTCAGGCCCTGACCTCTTAGCATCACTCGTTGGTTGCTTGATGCGTTTTAGAGAAGGCCCAATTGCGGTGTCTGCTGATATTAAAGAAATGTTTCTGAGGGTAAAAATAATACCACAGGATCAACAGTCGCAATTATTCCTTTGGCGAAACAGCAAAGAGCTAGATGTTAAAACGTTTGTTATGACGTCAATGATTTTTGGGTCAACCTGTTCCCCAAGCAGTGCACAGTACGTTCGCAATAAAATAGCGGAAAATGCACAACACACACAACCGAAAATAGCGTGTAGTATTCGTGAAAACTTTTACATGGACGATTACTTAGAATCATTTAGTTGTGTGTCCAGTGCGCGAAACACAGTCAAAGGGGTTTTCGATTTATTACAGAAAGGACAATTTGAATTAACTAACTGGGCCTCCAATGAGCCCACTGTACTTGATCAATTTCCCGAAACCTTAAAGGCGTCCGCCACAGTTGATATTATACGTGCACAAAATAGCGAAAAGGTGTTAGGAGTAACTTGGGATCCTAAATCAGACAACTTCATTTTAAAATTTGATAACAGATTGAAGTACATTGACGTTATACCTACGAAAAGACAGCTACTTAGCTCGGTAATGGAACTATTTGATCCGATCGGTTTTCTGACATGTGTAACTGTACGGGCTAAAATATTGTTACAAGAAGTTTTCCGCTCGAACGTTAATTGGGATGAAAAAATTAGCGACACCCAACACATAAAATGGCAAAACTATTTACAGCTCATTAGAGATTCATCTTGTTCTATTCCTAGATGTGTTGTGTCGGACAAACAAAAACCAGTCGTTTTACACTTGTTTTGCGATGCATCTGAGACAGCGTGTTGTACCATAGCGTATATGACTCAAAAAACTGACAATCAAACGCGAGTCAGTTTTATAGCGAGCAAAGGCAAGGTAGCGCCCTTGAAACCGCTATCAATACCGCGATTAGAATTGCAATCAGCCCTGATGGGAGCTAGATTAGCTAATACTATCAAGAAAGAAACAACTTGCATCATAGAACGAACTGTGTTTTGGACCGATTCAACAACTGTGCTACAATGGATCCGATCAGATCCCAGAAACCATACAAGTTTCGTAGCCAATCGTCTTGGGGAGATAGATGAACTATCTGAGACTTCCCAATGGAGATGGGTACCATCAAAATGGAATCCCGCTGATCTGGGTACTAGAGATGTATCTCCCCCAGATGTAAGCTGCGAAGGGCTATGGTTCCGAGGACCATCGTTTATATCGCTTGAGGAATCTAATTGGCCGTCGCAAGCGGATAAGTTAAATAATAATAGTACTGTCGAGTTGAAAAACAATTGCGTAAACGTTAATGTTTACACCGATTCATCGAGAAGTTTACCTGATATAAACCGATTTTCCAAACTTTTGAGATTAGTTAGGGCCACAGCTTGGATGAGAAGATTCGCCAATAGATGTTTAAAAATAGGGCCGAATAGCCCTACACTGACTGCTGAAGAAATCAGGGAAGCTGAAAAGCTTTGGATACAGCAGTGTCAATTAGATTCGTTTTACGAAGACATTGAGAAGCTTAAAAATAACGTGTCGATATCGAAAAATAGTAAATTATTTAAACTTAATCCTATCTTAGAAAATAATTTGCTAGTTATGATGTCGAGACTTTATTCTTCTTCCTTTATACCTTCAAGTTCGCGAGCGCCCATAATTCTAGACGGGACGCATCCGTTTACGAAACTAGTTATCGAAAGAGCACACGAACAATGCCTTCATGGTGGCACTGAAAGGACTCTGTTTGAAGTGAGGAAGAGATTTTGGGTCACGCACCTGAGAACAAGCGTGCGAAGTATTGTTCATAAGTGTGTTCAATGTCGTTTAGCCAGGAAAACAGCCATCCCTCCTCAGATGGGAGAAATGCCTGAAGCGCGATTAGCTTGTTTCAAAAGGCCATTTAGTCAATGTGGTATCGATATGTTCGGTCCATTATTCGTGTCTATTGGCCGTCGAAGGGAAAAAAGATATGGGGTGTTAATGACATGCATGACCACTCGTGCTGTTCACTTGGAGTTGGCTGCTAATATAAATGCAGATAGTACCATTCTTGCAATTAGACGAATGAGCGCAAGAAGAGGGTGGCCTGATACTATTCATAGTGACCACGGAACAAATTTTCACGGCGCCGAAAAGGAAATACGCCAGGCGATACAAAAATTGCATTCTGATGAAGAATTTCAGAATGAACTGGCTAATAGAAACGTTAAATGGCACTACATAAGTGCTGCCAGTCCCCATAAAGGAGGTGCTTGGGAAAGGCTTATTAGAAGCGTAAAAAATGCACTACGAGTCATACTTAAAGATCGCTCACCTCGTGAAGAAACGTTACAAACAGTTTTTACAGAAGTAGAATATATTATAAATAGTCGACCGCTTACATATGTCACTTTAGACGGAAACAATGAGACAGCACTTACTCCTAATCATATTTTAATGGGGTCCAATTTTAATTTACCAGTGCATACCACTAGTTCAGAGGAACCGCCTTGTTTACGTTCCCAATGGAGGTTTGCGCAAACATTAGCAGATCAATTCTGGCGCAGATGGATTAGTGAATACCTACCAACATTAGCACAGAGACAAAAGTGGTATGAAAGGATTGATCCTTTACAAGTAGGTGACTTTGTCGCAATCGCTGATCCCAAACAGCAACGTAATTATTGGCCAAAGGGAATAATTACGGAGGCGATCTCGTCAAATGATGGCCAGGTTCGGACTGTTAGGGTAAAAACAGGGTCAGGAGAAATAACAAGGCCGTCTGTAAAAATTATTTTACTAAAAAGGCGTTAATAAATAGTAAAACTTTGTTTTACGGCGGGAGTGTAAAAAAACGCCTTTTGATGTTCGTACTTTAATTATTATTATCTCACACCAGTGCAGTCGATCGCTCTATATGTAGGTACCTAATAATAATAAAAGGGTCTTTGATTTTTTTTGTCCATTGTTAGACACACAGTCTACAGGTAACACAATAGATATTTTTTGTATGTGTGAACTGACCGAATGCAGAGAAAGTGTGTTATATTTATAAACTCCGGAAGACGCGAGTGAACTATCAACCCGTGTATTTATACCATTCGGGATAAACGCGGAAGCGTTAATCGAATTCATATACCCTGATTTTTGATATCAAATATTATAGACAACGCGGTGTGCGCATCTCACGATTTTTTATTGACCTTTGATATCGAATTTTATAGGCACTGCAGTGCGAGCATCTATTTCTTGGAAAGTTGACCCTTGAATCCTTGATTAAAAATTTAATTATATTGTTTTATTTTATTTTTGACACATCAAAATGATGTATTATCGCAGTATTTTGAAGATCACTATATAGCTGATCAATTTAGATATAAAAATGGATGTTTTTGATAGCTTAAACACCTTGTATCTACGTTACTAGTTTAAATATCACGTTAGATCGATTATCTGATTGTAAAATAATAAAATTCATGCTTTCGTGGCAAATTACGATCTATTTAGTCATTATTAATAGTTTAAAACATAAATACACGTATTTTAGGAAGTAAATTGAATTTACCTAAAAGAATTGAATACTGCGTAGTTTTTGGAATTAAAATGAGGCGCAATTATTAATTTACTACGCAGTTTCTTGGATCTGAGACAGTGATTGCCAACTGGTGAAATATGTTCAAAATATTGTATTATTATTTTTATTGTAATTTGTAAATAATGTACTTTAGTGGTTATAAACTAGGTTAAACTATCATTGTAACTCTGTTTTTCATAAATAAATAATAAAATGTATTAAATAATCCAAAATGACCAGAATAGAGTAACTATTGTAAGATCATGTATGTAAAACTTGATTTAATTGATAAACAAATTGTATAGCTCTGTTTGATTGTTCAATAAGAACATATTATATGCAAATTTACATCGAAATAATCAATTTCGAGATGCCATTTTTTTAGTAAAAATTTTGTGTTGGCACTCAAGGTTATTGAGTGGTCGATTCCTGGACGGAATCAATAAAATTGTGTTGCAGACGTCCGATCCGTTTCCTATTGTGGTCGATTTTTGTACCTATTATATAAATATTGCACGTTGAACTTTTGGTGTTCTTAATCAATTATCACGAATACCTGCAACATCTCATCGATAAATGCTTAATGTTCATATGCCCTAGTTATAGATACTTGATTGTTATATACTGATGACATTGTATCTTGTATAGTTTGTAAGATATTTAACTAAATGTACGAATTTCATAGTAAAAATTTTGGGTGAATTTTTAGAAAATGGAGGCCTGTGATTGGTCAAAATAAACAATGATTTTGATTGGTTTTCTGTTTTTGAGATTTAGTATAAATAAAGGCGCAGTTGTAAGGCAGATCATCAGTTCGAATTGTGAATTACTCGTCGGAACACTTTGGAACTCGTGATCTCGCCGGACATCTGCCTTCAGGAATACACCGCTAGTTTCATTTCTACCCTCTCATTTCCCTGGTGATCTGGAGCCTCTCTATTGGACCAGCTGCTGCCCTGAGTCAATCATCCATATTGGTCGTAGCCTTGTCGGTTACAACGCTCGAGGATTCATATTGCGGTATATTTTTTCATGTATCAAGCATCACAGTCAGACTGTTGTCCATCTGTCTCTGGCGTGTACTCAAATACTTTGGTCACTTAGCATGTAGGTGAGAGGAATGCTTGGAAAAACTGATATTGGTCGGGAGAGCACTGGGAATAAGGCCCAGGGGCAGATCGCCAACGCGTTGACCGACCAAATAAAGCATGATGGCTACGGTCCTCAAGAGTAAGGATTGCGACTGCTAAGTACCTACTTATGTTTAACCAACTTAAGCGATATTGCATAAGAAATCAATTTAAGTAAATACACTGCGAGTGATTTCCGATTGTCATCATTCACTTTATGGCAGTCAAATTTTCTTTTTTCACAAATAAATTCATTTTTATCATGAATAATTTGTTGTCAATGTTGATTTCGAATTTGTTATTTATACAAACATTTGTATTATGTTTGAATTTAAAAAAAAATATTTCTGAAAACTAGTAAAAAAATTAGGTACCTACCTACCTACAATCTAAATTATTGCGTACCAATATTTTAATATTTTCAATGGCTTTCAGGTTAACAATAATTTTGTTGCTTTAGAATTTTTCATGGATCGCGTTGGCGTCACCAATTCTCACTGAAAATAATTAAATTGTTGGTCTTGATTGTTATTTTTAAGAAAGTATCTAATCGGAGAGAAAAGGTTGAATAGTTTTGACATACCCAATTACCCACTCAAAGCAGCTTCTTCACAATTTCTTCTTTCACATTCTATTTTTTTTTAAATAAAAATGTTTTATAGGAACTCGAACCCGAAACTCTTATTTAATAAGGTGAGGTTGTTTTCGGTCGAGAATGTGTTTTTTTTTAACCTTGAATGCTAGCTTTGGAATAAATCTGTGGTCTTTATAGAGTAGAACAAAAAATATTTTTTATATATTTTACAACAGTCACGCCAGAGCCATCTATCGAAATGGTTTGAAAGTAACGCTATTACCTAGTCAAAATATAATAATGATCGGCTTAGGTAGGTTATCATAAAAAGTGTACTTTATTTTATTTACTAAGTCCACGAGACAAAATGAGCAGGTAGCGTGACGCTATACCTACCTACAAGTAGTAGGTAAGTAGGTACCTACTGGTAGTAATGTGTATGGGTTTATGTGAGCTGTATGGGTTTGTGTGTATTGTAAAAGTGTCTCTGTTGGCGAGATATCAAATAGGCTTGGCAGGCAGCCAAATATTCATTGGCATATACACACTGATTTATACAGGGTCTAACACTCCAAACCAAACAATCATGATATTTTCAATTTTGCAGCGAAGAGCGTGATAACAGAGTTGAACGATGTATTATAACAGTGAAAGACGGCGAACCATTTGAAAATCGAACATTATTATTTGACAGTCATCAGTAGTTGTTGACATTTCGTTTTCACTTTAGCAGACCTGTACCACTAGTATAGGTTTTCGATGAGCGAGTATCGAAACGATCATCGAAAGAGTTTCGAAATAAATTTCATACAAAAATTCTTTTCTGTAGTAAAATTATTAAACTTTTGCTCATTCAAGGTGAACACAAATACACTTTTTGACTGTATCACAGTAAACTAATTAAAGATTATGTCGTTTAAGGTGAAGAAAGTGGCAATCGAACCCACGATCTCCAGTACGAAAGTCGGCATCGTGAACGCTATAGGCTTCCAACCACTTAGATTCGTTCCAGCAAGAAGTGACGCCGAGAACGCCATAAAATTGTGTCAAAAAATACACAAAAAAAATATTATCTGAAGGGACCCCCTCAATTACAAAGGGAGATTTTTTTTTCTTGAAGAGTTCCCAAAAAGACAAATTGCAATAATACTAAAATTAATAAAACTATGATCCTTTCATCATGTTTCATTGAACTGCAGTACGTCAATAGGGTATTTGTGAAATTAAGCATCATAAGCAAATTAATGATAGAAATAAAACAAGCTGAGATGGTTAAGTTTAGGACAACAGAAAAGCAGTAGTACTCTCTGCCTACCCCCTCCGGAAAACGGAGTGATGGTTTAAAAAAAAAAGTAGTATATGGAATGAGGTATCAAAAAATATTAGTTTGAATAGAAGGGTCTGAGTAGACCGCCCTTCTCACTTGCAACTTGGTATGATGAAAGTTTAAAAAAGACAAAATAAAAAAAAATGGGATATGCATTGGTGTGTGGTGACACCCTGTATATTTTAAATAGACTTTACCTTTACCTCTTGTCTCACGTTACCGGCTCCGCTACATAATTATTATTATGCGCGCTCCTGTCCTGTATACTTTCTAGCTATAGCTAGCTCGCTATAGCTTTTACGCTACTATCTACTTCAAACGTTCGGTATACGCGGGGCGATATTCTAATGTTTTTGTATGAATTATTATAATATGCTTGTCTTGTTCCGTAGCATGGCAATGTATAGGGGTACTGCTTCTATGCAAATGTACAAAAGATAAAGATGTTTTCCTCCGATACCTGAAACAATAAAAATAAGAATATTATAATACAGGAAACAAACAGACTATTCGAGTGTTTGTGTAGTTAAGTTTTCGGCAAGAAAATTGAGAGATAAAGTCTATATTGTTTTAGAATTTAGACTAGAAAACTCTGTTATTTTTGTATTTTGTTCGCAATTAGACAAATCGGTCCAACCGTTCTTGATTTTTATACACTAGCGAATGAAATAAAATTGTGTTACTATTATGGGGGTGGACATGGACGAAAAAAGAAGAATGTAGTATAAATGCAGTAGAGATGTAATCTCTACGAAGAATATGTGGAAAAAATTTATGAAATATGGAAAGAAATGAGAATATTAGGAAGGAATGTGATATGGAAGTTAGTGTTGTGTCATAGATGAAAGTTAATAAGTAGAGATGGTTTGGTCACGTGGAAAGAACGGGTGCGAACGGAATGACAAAGAAGATTCACAAGGCTGAAAGGAATGGTGTAAGAAAGCGTGTTTGACCGAGAATGAGATGGATCGAACACATCGATTCCCCTCCTCGAGGAAGGCCAGGGCCCTTATTCTCGTAGCGGTCTTAATACGCTCTTATCTTGATTAACAATCATAAAATGGCGGATTGGTGACAAAAACAAGATATCTAGTAGATATCTTAAAAATTCGTTATGTTTGAAATATCAGTATGAAAATGATCCAGTTCAATATAGGATTAAGATTAGATTCCGATAGTTTTGTGAATACGACTGCTTGGGATCGTGTCTTAATCTTATCGTTAAGTGATTTTTAAAAGCGATTGATTACGAGAATAGCCCTACTGTTCTTTTTTGGGACTTAGTCTTGTTCTTGGAATGCCTATGTACAGTTTTGCCTCCATCTCCTTGGTGGTCTCCACAACAGTTATTGATAATATTATTTTATATTGTGGAGAGGAGAAGGACTTGGCTGGGGCATGTGTTAAGGATGCCGAATGACAGTTGGCCGAGGAGAGGCTTTCTTCCTCCCATCAGGATCCCGAAGACGAGGAAGACCCTCTCACACTGTGTTCCGCTCCTTCGAAGCAGAGCTGAGGGATTTGGACATGGTGTGGGAGGAGGTCATACACATTGCGCAAGATCGAGCGCAATGGAGAGCTCTTGTTGCCTGTTGAGTTAATTTGGATTGGAGTATGTTAATATCTAGTCCTGTTATAGGACAAAATAATCCATATATATATATTTGTAACAACTGTGATTCAAATTGAAAATTTCCCATTTAATACTGTTGATTCAGCCCTATCCGAAATTCAGGTATTAATTCTTCACGGTGCGATGAAGACATTAAAACGTTGTCCTGTCCACAGGGGACGATAAGTGATTTAGTGAACAGTCTAATGTCATGGCATTGGGTATTTAACTACACTGCACTACACGAAGGTGAATAAAATCATTAAGAAGTGCAGATGTTTTCACTATAGAAGAGAGAACAACAAAATTCGATTCGTTTTGAATGGTCTGTAAGTACGAATCATTCACAAAAACCGATTCATCTTGTAAAAAGTTTTAATTTGAATCTTTGTGAATCTTTCTTCTTTCTGAACTTGTACAGTAGTTCTATCTGTGAAAGGTTTTTGTCCGCTTTCTCACCTCAGTCTTTTTAAATAAGACTCATGTGGCTAGTGAAACTCCTTGCACAAACAGACACAATAATTTGTTTTTTTTTTTTTGCCATTCTTCCATACCTTTTATCAAACAAATAAGTGTGAATGAGTTTTTTTTGCTAACAGTTAAGAATCTCACACTATTTATCTAAAATGAAAACAGAAAAATAATAATTTTAAATTACCTTTAACTTTTTTTTTTTTAAATAATCAGCTTCGACTTACTTATTAAAATGACTCTTTGAATCTTTTGAATCAAACTGTTCAAAATGTGAACGATTCTTTTAAGCTAACGACCCGAACATAACGACATGGAATAATGATACTTAAATAAACGTGCAATATAAATTATTACGGCGCAACATTATCGTCTTGTCGTTAAAATAATAATTGTCTAGTCTGCTGAAGACGGCCGTTATAGGATGGCATCCACAGGAAATGAAGGCCATTACCTGATGGCAATAATCATATGGAAACGTTCGGAGAATTTACGAATCTTTTTCAACGATTCACATGGAAGGTACAATTTTATCACAGACTAGAGGTCCGCCCCAGCTTCGCACGGGTAGATAGATACTTAAAAATAATTTAGTTTTCATACAGATCCCTAACTTTTACAAAATATTTTATAGCATTTATGTTAATCTGGAATAATTGCATTGCAATGTATCGTGTCACGTCACTTTACCACCGTGACTACTTTGCGCGGTATTTCTACTAAACTTGACATGACTCCCCTCAGTCCCCTCCCCGCTCCCGTACGCACTCTGCATCGGATAAGTTGAGATGATAAGAGACTATGCTTTTTTTTCCAATACTCACATTTTTAAACTCGTGATAACTTTCGAATGGAATGTCCGAATTGAATAATTCAAAAAGTTATACAAACATATTGAAGCAGACTTGAATATGAACTAATTTATTTTAATAAGGAGTAATACCAAGATACCAATAAAGAGCCTTTTCTAGAGGTGACATTTTATTGGGTTTTTTTAAATAAAAAAACACTTATTGTGGCATAACTATAATAGTTAGACATATGCTGTCGCGATACTTTTTGTAAATAATGATGTCTTCTACAAAATTGTAGAACATTGTTTTATTCTATCATCATTAGTTTTCACAGCGTTCGCGATAAAAAGAATATTTTAGGTAAATTTTTTACACCTTGGGTTACATTATTGAAGTTTTCGTAGGTTACCCACTTTTTTTTGGAAATTAAATATAGCCTATGTTCACCGCCGATATTGTAGCTTCCCAAAAGTGAAAGAATTTTTCAAATCGGTTCAGTAGTTTTGGAGCCTATTCGAAGCAAACAAACAAACAAACAAACAAACAAACAAACAAACAAACAAACAAAAAATCAAATCTTTCCTCTTTATATATTAGTATAGATAATAGAAGACTTACGATGTCGTATTTGAATTCCGAGCACCGTACTGGAGAAAATATTTTTTTTCTTTAATTTTATAGGTAACTACTTTCTTAAATTTTGCAGTTTTTGCGATAAGTGTAGTGAGAATACTACTCCGGTGTATTTTCTTCTTAACCCTCCAATTCCCAACGTCACCTACAGGTGCCGCGTTTTCAAAAAAATATTAAAAATATTTGGAGGTTTATTACTATATTTATTTTGATATAACATTGTTGTAAAATGGTATTACAATCCGATTGTGTATAATTTTTACAATTGGCAACTTTAATCTTGCATATTTTAACAGTTATTGTCAGCTCTTGACAGGAATTTTAGTGTTATTGGTACGTAGCGGAATATACATTGATAAAAAATGTGTAAATAGTAAGTATTGTGAAATATTCTTTCTAAAGCAGATTTATAAAGGATCAATTTAGTATTTACACAAATTTATTCTCACGATTTTATTAAAATATTAGATTTATACCTATTTGAAGTTTTAATGTCACCTCCAGGTGACACTGGGCAATACAGGTACATTATTGAACAAATTTAGGAACTATTTGTATGCGTTGTATTAATTCTTGCTTTTTGTTATTTTTATAGCCTTGAAAGTCTCAAAATAGCGAATATATTAAAGAACTATGTAGGTTATAATGATATAGATGAATTTGTTGTTATCTTTCCTCCTCAAGATGAAAAATTTACCTCTTGTCCTCAGAGCATCATCTTTATTATATACCTACATAGCAGAAAACTTGCCTCAAGAACAAAGGCCATACAACTATTATTTTGACAAGTTCTTTAAAGGTGTTAAATTACTCAATACCTTAACGAAAAAGCGATTTGGAAGAGCTGGCACTGTGGGAGAAAACCGAACGGAAAATATCCACTACTAGGAGAACGCACTGCGAAAAAGTGAGGGAGGTCCGATTTCCTTCAGTGAGCTCAAGTCTGTGTGTTTGTATATGGCATGACCATGGTATAGTCCAACTGCCACGGAGTGTCTCTCAGGAGTAAATTCGATCGGGTTGGCGTGGTGGGGAAGCAAAGAAAAAAAATCAAGTGAACTGCCTGCTATGATCATAAAATAAAAGAAGTACATGGGAAGAATTGACCGTTTTGACGAGAATAGCCACTTGCAAAGGATTTCACTCGTGGGCAAGAAATGGTTGTGGCCCTTGTTTGCCTTCGGAATAGACAGTGCTTGTCAAAAAGGTTGGCAAGTTGCCAAAGTAACCTGTCATGATGAGTATACCTATTGTCGTACAGGTATATTTTATGAAATATGGGTTGTGTCATGAAAGTGGAAATGGTTGGAACCGGGACTCGAACCCAAGATCAATACGCTGTATGTACGAAAGCCGTCGACTGATACTACTGGTGAACCAACCACTTCATTTATACAACATCCATCACATCTGTGTTTAAATAATCTTTTTTTTTTTTTCAATAAAAATATAGTCTTGTCTACTAAAAATATGTATGATTATGTTTTTGCCTAATTTGGTACCTACAGTGCCCAATGTCACCCTCAGGTGACACCTACCCCATAAAAAAACTACAAAAAATTTGAAAATTTTGTCGATGGACCATCACTTTGGATTCCATAAAGGCACCAAATACACAATTCCATATGAATATCATGATTAGGTACGGCTTGGGAATTGGAGGGTTAATGCATGGTAGGTAGTTTGTGGCTTATTTAGACTAATTTTTTAGAAACCAGATAAAGTAGACATGGATATTTAAAAAAAGGTAAGTGCCTACTTGTTACCATCAAAAAGTTCAAAAATTTTCATTATTTGTCTAGATTTTTTAGTCAGTTATGAATGTCGTTTTCCATCGAATAATATCTTTCGCAGGCATAAGTTCTATGCAGAACTAGTCAGGGCATTATATAAAATAGTGTTTGGAATATTATACTGTTTCGATTTAAATTGCTCTCTTTATATACATTCTCACAATGCATCGTCCAAAAGATGGGTATATTCAATTAATGGCCCGATAAATATATGGGGTCGTAAGCTCGAATCCTACTGGGGGCATGGAATTTTTTCATGGAAATACTAATTATTCAGATTTTTGTAAAGTAAAAAAAAAAAAACTATTATCTTAGTTTTAGTAAAATGGTCGATTAAAATATTTATGGTCCAAATTTATTGAGTAAGTAAATAAATAATAAAAACCAACAAATGGCTAATTCAATTTGAAGGTGAGGCATCCCATGTCTTAGAAAGGTATAATATATAGATACCTCTCCAGTATTGCCTGTGTGTGGCACGTTAACAGACCGAATTAATGTGAAAACACATCTAGCGAATAATCGCTACAATGTCGCGCCGTGATGCATTCACAAATTTTAGAAAATAAAGACATATTTTGATGTGGTCCATGGTTCGAAATTCAGTTATTGAAGCCAACAAGCTCTTAGTAACTAGTAATAGTTATAAGTTATCAATCAATCAATCAATACTCTCTTTTACACCCCACTCAGGGGCATAGGGAGGCAACAAGAGCTCTCCATTCCAATGTTTTTTTTATTTTAGTTATAAGTTATAGTACCTAATTACATAGTAATAGTAAAATTTTGATTAGTAAACATAGTAATTAGTGCGGCTACATTATTCATCTTCTAAGATGTTTTTTGGTAAAATTAGAGCAATTTTTATGAACTTCTTCTCTTTCATCAGTTCATCTCACAACTTTAATAGAATTCTGAATGAAGGGAGTCAATACCATCTTCCACTAAAACGTAGCTTGAAAACAGCGTCAGGGCGATGATTGGTTGCAAGGAAGGACCATGGTTGAAAAAACAGTTGAAAGTTTTAATAACTAGTAATATTATTAATAAATCACCAATAAATACATAGGCTTGTCAATATTTTAAAAGAATAATTAATTATCTCACAAAGGTTCATCAATTTATAAAATATTATTTTAATAGCATTAGTTGGATAAAATCATTAAAGCTTGATTCAACAGGGCTTGGTCAGAAATATAGAATTGGCTATTGCAGTTATTGCACTAAAGCAAAAAACTTGAAATCATAGGACATCTGAAAGAAATGGGTCTTTAGGAGTTTTAATAAATTTCTCCACTGCTCGGCTTGCTTTATGTTCACAGGGAGAACATTCCACACTCCACCGTTTTGGGACCACCACGCAAAAAGCTCGATCACTGATATACGTCTTGGTTTTTTGTTCCAGTTCAGAGACGAGATTTTGGGCCGAGTGTGAAAACACAATGTGTGAAAACACAAAGAACGCCGATTCCGACCGGCGCAGTTACCGCAGAGAATCTTGTCTATGGTTTCAGTGCATTTAAATCGACATGCCGGAAAGCGGGTTCCTGCTTTTGCTATGCGTATGTATGCCCATTCGAATGCACCGATTGACCCCGCCGGGCGGAATCGGCGTTCTAATGTGTTTTTTCCAAAAATTGTGCGCCTTTCTGTAACGACTTAAATTCTATAAACTAGCACACATACTCTAAAATCGACTCTCACCCACATCGAGAGCAAATGCAACCCTCTGTACCAATATTGAGACAGATTTTTTTCCAGCTTGGCCAAGACATTTAGAACGGACTGTAATCTTTTAGGCTACTTTGTCGCTTGGTCTTAATGTCGCGCGACGTTTCATCATATAGATTGCGTCCACAGCCTTTAAGACAATCGGCAATAACATTGATAGATCGTATATCTAAACGATCGTCTGGCGTTGGTTTATTGTGCCACCTTGCTAACAGTGCACACCTTATTAGCTTCCCTCCACTCTTGGGCTGCCATTACCACTTAAGGTAGTCCCCAACTCACCTACCTACCAGCCCATAAAATAATGATTATTGTCAAGGGTGATTTACACATAATAGATAGGCTGTATAAAATAATTATCTCACATTTGGAATGTCTCTTTTTCTATTGATTTTCCATTTTCATGCTGAAAATGACTCCAATTATTATTATACTAGCTTTCCCGACAGACGTTGTCCTGTGTTCCTAACTATGAATATTGAATTCGAATTCGTATGGTGATGAATTCATTATCATTTGACCAATGTGATTCCGAACGATACGTCTGTTTTAAACCATGTATATTCCATCCACATTCTGTCAATCGCACCAATTGACATTTTCTGTCAAAATTTCAAAATTGGAATAAAAATTATAAGGTACAAACTACTAATAAGGTTGTCTACGTAGAGTTTTCTTTTATTTTCTAATTTCCTATGCATTTTTCTTAATTTTTTCTTTTAAAAGGACATTTTCCTGATAAAAGCCTACACGACAAAAAAAGAATTAGCGAAATCGGTCCAGCCGTTTAGGCGTGATGCGATGACATCGGGAAATAGCTCTCCATTTTTATAGAGTAAGACTAGGAGTAAGTAGCAGAAGTACTCACGGTAATATTGTGGAGTGACATCACTCCATTTGTATGAATGAAGTGATGAGTAATTTTCTATATTGATTTTCGTTTAATGTTATTTACTTACCTAGCCGATATTGAAAACAAAAGTGACACAGTACTTGTATGGGGCATGTATGTGTATCATCATCTATCACATACTCACGCAACGCTACAAAGATATAGCGCCAGCTATGTATGCGTGCAAGGTCGAAAGTCGAGCAGTCAATCAGTGTTCTGGATTGTTCTTAAATAGGTATTTAGGAAGATTTTGATCTTAGCAATCACCGACCCAAATGTGAAGGCTCATTTCAACTATTTAATACAACCATGAAATCAAAATGGTTTTCAAATAAATTATTGCATCATATGTCCCAGATGTGTAGTTATCGCTTTTCATATTTTGCTCGTTGACGTTATTGTTTTTTCCCAATTCTTGCTCTAGCTCGTTGTTCGTGTAGTCTAAGCCCACCTTAATAGAATGAGAATTCGCTTCTTTGGTCTAAGCCCACTTTAAAGTAAAACCTATTTTAAATAATATGTAACAACCAATGACTCTAACAATTCATTAGTGATGTTCGATTTTTAAATGGAACAAACCACTACGGGCTCACGACCGTCTTCTACTGTTATTTCGAAGGCTGGCTTAGTGTGATCACTTTACGTTAACAACGTTCGCCATTAGATGGCAATGTTTGTCTCCGAAACTCCTAATCATGAGAATTCTCAACATGACCAACATGTCGAAAAATCTCATGTATACAACAAGTTGAAATTTAATAATAAATGAAATATAGAGATAAAAGTTGGAAATTATTGAGAACAAGAGAGCAACCAAATTTAAAGACTGCGACTGCTATCATAAAACATTTTTTGTTAGCCGTACGGTACCAAGTAATTCAATAGGTTCACATTCAAATATCTGCCAATAATAGAATGGGTAGAATCTTCATTTTTGAATATATCAAACTATGATTTCCGTTAGAAAGAAAAAATAATAATATTTCAAGTACCTTCTACTGGAAGATCATAAAATAACACAACCTTTGTATATAATCGAAAAGGTCCACATCTTTGCACAGGTGCCGGACGTATAATTTTAATCAAATTCAAAAGTTCCACATTCAAAATCGTTCCACCGCGAAATGTTGATTTGACCCTTGCCAATTTCTGTTTCGAGCCCGTTTTATTTATTCTAAATCTGTTGATTTGTTATTCAAATTGACCCCTGACCCTCGCTTTGAGGCCGCCAAAATGGAATAAGTAATATATAATATTATATTGCATTAGGTTATTTCATATTATTTTATAACATTCGGGCCAAAGGTTAATCAGAGCCACCGAAAAGGTGAATATCAAATAGAATATGCTAATTTCTCTATAAGTTATTTTAACCTCAAAAGTTATGAATCGTTTAACTGGTACCTACCTATAGGTACACAATTTATTTACTTACCTCCTTTTCATACAAATGTAGTTTCATTCATTGAGTTGACAATATAACAATAATTGGTCCATTTCCTCCATAACTCGGTATTTTCTACACGGGGTTGGCCTGTCTCAGATTGGACGGGCCGGTTGACTTGTTAAAAATTGCCTCAGGCAATAAGCTCCACCGGCCTTTGACTAACCCCTTTGTACAGAGAATTTATTATTTTCGTTGCAATACCCGAACTCTACGGGAAATATTTTTTATATATAATATATTTTTTTCAATAAAAGCAATTCTTTTACGGAATTTTTTATTTTAAACTAGGTAAGTATGTACCTATGTCGATAGTTGCTATGGAAATAATTAATATTAACAGGTGGCAGCGGGAAATATTAACGAAGCAGACTTAACGTTCGATTTTATCATCGATGATCCTTTCAATTATAAATGTAGTAAAGTTTGAAACAGAGTATTGTACCACTGTTTTTTAAGCTTTGAAAATGATGCGATCTCCATAAGAATGTATATCATTCGATAAAAGACAAATGTAATGATTAAAGTCACTGGCATTCAACTATTCTTATTCCAGTATTTTGATCTTGGACGAGTTGTTCAACTGTCATCAACCATTTATCTCCTGTTAGTAGGTATCATTAAACAATTTCTCCAGAGTTACTACAGAGTGTTACTATAATTCATCTGGACGACTCTTGCTGTCTTTCAAACACGTTGTCTAAACTGCAGTAGTCAATTTCAAAGCATACAAGTGCACACTACGCATATCATTTACAAATAATATAAGGCGTGTTCAGTTGCGTCGGTATCAGCCATTCGCAAAACATAATATTTTATTGAAAGTAAAAAGTTATGTATCTAGGTATAATTTAAAAAGATTCAACCGTCAGACGTCAACCTAATCGAGCTGACTATAAGCATCAAGCGCGCTCGGTTCGGTGAGTGTGTATTTTTTTAGACTACAAATACACATACCTACAAAATTTACATAATTCTACCAGGGTTACCAAGTGTTCGATGTTTTACCGAATTGTTCGGTGTGACAAAATAGGTGGTTTGGTATTTTTTCCGATGAATTTTCCTCCCTAAAATAAACCTGTCCTATCGGCGGATACCAAATTTTCGGAATAACCTTTTTCTTTTTTTTTAGTGAATTTTTACAAAAAATTTAGGTAGAATTTTTTTGGTGATCTTTCTGTATTCTACCCTTCCCTTTTCCAAACCGTTCTTACTAAAATTTTACTAGTAGGTAGGTATTCAAATTGTTCGAGTACTTATTACATGAACATTTAAATTATTGTAAAAAGCTTCAAAATAAAGAGGAACAAAGCAGATCATGGGGATTGAAACCACTAGGCACCCAAAGAATGTCGAAATGAAGGTCGCCAACGGAACGGAGTAATGGGTTTCCCATAACATTACTTAACCTATGGTGAACGTTATGGCGTTGAATGTTTTCGAAACTGTTGAAATACGCTCGACAGTCCTCAAATACCTATTTTTTTTTTGTTTCTATGAAGCAGAAGTAACAGATTTGAATATGGTGTGGAAGAATGTTAATTTTGACCGTTCATTTTTTTCTCATTATGCTCATCATCGAAGATTTTTTGGAGTAGAGTCGACCGAATAAAATGTGATGTAGGCTGCACCGCTTCAAGCCTACATATCTTCTTTTTTTTAATCTTTATTTTTCATCCCTCATAGACCCCTTTCGAGGCACTCGGGTTCATTAATATAATTTACAATTTATACATATAATACATTACAAAACAATACCATAAGCAAATAAACAATGACAAATCAAATTTAATAAAGACAATAAAGAATATGGAAATCGATGTCAACGGGGTGTAAAGGGTCCTATTGGCATCTTGTCAATATGGTCATTTCGTTTATTATAATGAGTAATACTATAGTTGAAAATGGGGATGATGAACTCAACAGCATGCGCATGTGGGATGACACAAACAATCGATCATCTGATTAACGAGTGCCCTATGTACGCATTCAAAGAGGGACTACAGGACTTGCTCGCACTGACGGATGATGCGATCCAATGGCTTCTGTCTCTGGAGGTCAAATTGTGAAGGACCATACGAAGAAGAAAAAGAAGAAGCTTTGAACGGACTACAGAGTTATTTGGATGATGGAAAGTAGAGAAGTCGGATGGTGGGAGTGTCACAGAACACCCTGAATTCGAATACAAATTCCTTGAGACTAATTAAAGCAATAACGTAGAATTTATTATATTGTTTGAATGGAACTATTTATTTATTAAACATGTGTGCATGTTGTTTTATTAAGCGGTGTTTTTGAACGAAAACTCGATTAACGGCAGTGTCGTGTCACGAGGTGAGCAATTATAACAACACCGCCAGTTCTCGAGTTTTAGACCGACGACATGTCGACAACTCGCTGAAATATGTAGTTACGGGCTCAAATTATGCGGCAATGACAATGTTAGTTGAAATTAAAGCGATGAAAAACTGCGGTGTTTGCGAAAAAATTTTGAGTTTTTGAGTTTTGAGACTAAAAACGGATATTTTTATTTTACTTAAAAATGAAATAATTGATACGTTTTGCATAAGGTGTGCCTATAATAACTGCTAGAACTGCTATCCTGGAGCAGTTATCTTCCAAAAAAAAAACTGGCTTTTCAATCCAACTTTCCGTAAAACTAACCTGTTTTCGTTATAAAAATCAATATCGGCTTGTTATTCCAAAGATCTGCTCAAATGTGAGGTTAAATTCCAACAATCTTTTACTTTTTTTAAGAAATCTGCCTAGTTGGTTGGTCAAAGAGTGAGAGAGTTTGTGTTTTTCTTCAGTCTTCAGCCTTTTCAGCCTCAGATGTGTTTAAAATTTGGTGTTCCTAACATGGTCTTTCCAGATTTTTCAAAAATATCCATTGCATGGTTTCAATGTTTTTTTTTTTGAGGTTATTGTAATTTTCTTGCTCCTGATCCATCTTATTTACTTCCAACATCCATCGCCAAAATGGATTGTACACTTTGCCATTGATATCTTTTAGAGTAAGAAAGTATACGTATCAGTTGACTTTAAATCGGAAGATCAGAGAAAAAAATATTCTTGATTATCAAGGTACTTAGTTGATTTCAAAAACCACAGATTTGCATGCCAAGAAACAATAATTGATACAAAAAAAATAACAACTAATGACTCTAACAATTCATTACTAATGTTCGATTTTTAAATGGAACAAACCACTACGGGGTTACGACCGTCTTCTACTGTTATTTCGAAGGCTGGCTTAGTGTGATCACTTTACGTTAACAACGTTCGCCGCAGAGGTGTATCGAAATAATTGATACACCTCTGCGTTTATAACGAATTAGATATTGAAACGAAAATCCGCAATTTTAATCAGTTCATAAATTCATTCTAATTTGATCGTTCGCCTTTCGTCCGAGCAAAAATACTCACCTTGTGTTCTTCCCGCGTTTCCTTTGATCCGTGAAATTATTACATTATTCCTATGAATAATGAGAATATTACGCAACTTTACTAAACAATAAATTAGGAAACCGTGCGACCATAGGTAAGTAAAGGGGAGAGGTGTGTAGCTTCGGACACTTTTCCCTATAGACCAACGTCGTATTAGCGAAACTTTCGTTTTTGTATTTTAAATCTTGAAACAAACGAGAACTGGGCTAACGAAAATACCATGTTGCTTTATTTTGCTCAAAAGTCGGGGTTTGTAGATTTGCAAATCTGACAATTAATGATTGATCGTTTTGAAGAGCAAAAAGGTGCTTTCGAAAATGCCACCCATTTTACACCATCGTAGGTGTAAGAATGCCCAAGATAGAGCGACGTGGAGGAGGCCTTTGTCAAGGAGTAGATGGATAGAAGAAGTAGGTATATTGTTGAAGAACAAAAAAATGCCGCCCTATAATATTATCACGTCCAAACGTATCGCAAACCACCTAAAGAAAAACATACAATTATTATTGTTAAAGCATTGCAATTTTTTGCACATGGTTTCAAAACTATCACCTTTAAAAAACCATCAACACAAAAACTTAAAAGTAACACAAGAAGCCATGATCAATGAAGACCAAGAAATAGGAGAGATTGTATGAGAAATCTTATGTAGGTATGTCAGACAGGGGACAAAGAACTGTAAAAAAGTTACCATTTGTAGCAGGCAGAATCTACTCGTATATTAATACGCGAATGAAAAACTTAAGAGACAGTTATAGTTCATGTAGAAAAGGAGTGGCAAATGCTAATATTTTTTTTTAATTATGCATAAAATAGATACAATTAATAAAAAAACATTACAAACACTTCTGTAATGTTATGTATTTGATACACGCACACAGACTACTTATCATCAACTTTATAGAAACGAAACTGTAAAATGAAAATCGCCTAATAATGGGCGCAGAAAGCTTTTTGAAGGCGGTATATTCAAATGGAAGGTGGAGCAGGAAATAACGGAATATTTAAATTAAAATGATTCAATGTCATTGTTTTGGAATGAAAACTGAGAAAAAACACTCGCTCGGTCCATGACAATGGAACCTTAATAATGCTCAAACTTATAATTTGAATTTTGAGCACTGATCGATCAGTAGTAAAGTTTAAAACAGGGAAATGTTCAGAGGTAACCGATTTTCCCCTATTACCTACAATAATAATATGTTTCAAGAGTATTATAGGCATATAACGTTCTTTATTTTAATATATTTTTCATCGCCCAGTTTTTTAAATAATATGATATACGGTTGTCTTTGATGAAAGAGAATTATAGCGGTTTTTAGTCCGAGGCGACCCGTAACTTTTAAAACAAGGTGTAATAATTTTCATCAAAAAATATTTTTTCTTTTCAACGATTCGAATAAATAATCCAATTTGTTTGATTTTGTGTGGCTTTAATGGGTCGGGTATATTTTTTTGTGTTTGAGAAATTTTGACCTCAAATAATAAATAAAAGTCCAATAAAATTTCCTTACAACATAAGCAAATTATTTCCATCTTTCAATCCATTACTTGTTCCACTTCCTCATATTTCTATGCTAACATCTTCGTATTTCATTTTGTTTTCTTTCATTTTTCTATATATTTCTTCTTTATCAACCTTCTCACAACTGCTGATGGATGTAGGACTCGTCTAAAGTTTTCCACCTTTATTCTATCACTGCCATCAGCCAGTTTCTTCTCGCATCTGAGCTCACGTCATCAACCCATCTTTTTGGACTCTTATTGATGCTTGCTGTTCACATGACATTAATCAAACAATACTCTCTGTCTAACCACAATAAGGGGCAAAGTTAGACAACAAGAGCCCTCCATCAGGCACGATCTTAATTGGCTCAATGACCTCCTCCCACGCCACGTCGAAATCCCGCTACTCTGCTTCAAAGAAAGTAAATTCCACACACAAAATCATAACATAACATCAATCTTAAAACAGGCTTTAAGATCTTGCACAATTTTTGCGTGAAGCTGAACTCTGAATCTACAAAGATATCCCACAATAATGCCCATATTTTTTTGCAAATATATCCATCCTATTGATAGGCGTAGATATTACCAAAAAATGTCCCCTACGTCGGGGTAAAAGTCATTGCCTGGCGAGTGGCTCTTTTTGGAACATGGTAAATCCTGGTAAAGTCAAAACATTCCAATGATAATTATTGTCCTGTTACAAAACAGACCCTCCGTCTGTTAGGGTCTGTACACTGTAACACTGCAACGTTAGTTATTACTGTTGTTGCCATGGAGAAATGGGTACGTTACTGACGGTGTGTGTCATCCGACTCACCCACCTGGAACACGCGCGGTGACGTAACCAATGTAACGTTGCATGCAACGTATCAAAATTCCATAGTACGCGGTTAGTATTCCATAGTTCGTCACGAATCACTGCGTACTATGGAAATATGATACGTTGCATGCAACGTTACATTGGTTGCGTTACCGCGCGTTTTCAGGTTTGTACAGACCCTAAGATACGGTGTTCACTATTCATATTCAAAAGTGACTCTATGTAGCTTTATAAAAGTAATCCATTTCATCAATATGAATAACGTAGAAATTTCATATGGTGCAAACAATTTAACTTTATCCATCTTATACTGAAAATCACTGCGTAGGGATATGCGGAAAGAGACTGTTTGATAAGGTGAAGAAAGATAATATTAGAAAGGAATGTGGAGTGGATGTTAGCGTAGTGACGAGAATGAAAGTGAGTAAATTAAGATGGTTTGGGCATGTAGAGAGAATGAACAAAGATAGAATGACTAAAAGGATATACAAATCTGAAAGAAAGGGTGCACGAAGACGAGGCCGGCCTCGAATGACATGGTCCGATCATATCGGTGCCGTCTTAGAGGAGGACCAAGCCAGGAGCAAAAGGAATAGAAGAGCATGTATGCGGAATGTTATGCGTTTGGAGGAAGCGAAAGAGGTTTGTTTGGATAGGAAAGAATGGAAGTCCGTTCTCTCTGCCTACCCCCTTCGGGAAACGGCGTGATGGGTAAAAAAAGATACCTACTGAAAAATGCATGATAGTATGAGAAATTCAGATTTACTGGATTTTTAACCTTTTCTCACAAGGATTAAGGCATCATCCATGATTGCACCGAGGGTTGTTGTATTTTATTATCGCTGTTCGTTTATTTTACCTCGCGAGATTCATCACCAGATTATCCCCCACGTCCTCCCTCAGAAGACGGATAGGACAAGACGCTGGTGGAGTGGAGTGGATACAGTTTATCCACCAAATCAACCCCTTTGCGTTCAGGGTAATAAATTATTTATGCAATCTTTCTCGCGGCTCTTAATTTCTAAACAGATTCCCCTGTAATCTTGTCTACGCATTTTCAAAGACGTTTGGAGTCGAACCGATTAAGAAATATCTTAGTTCATTATACACAAGCTGTCATGCTGTAGAAGATATACATTGAATGTTCACCTTGTTTAAGATAATGATATGAGCTCACTCGATGTGAACGCAAATACGCTTCGGCCATTTTTCATTCTAAGCAAGTTCTTGTGCTGTGAAAGTGAAAAATGTTCAGCACCAGGGTTCACTGAATCGCTGGGCTACCAACCACCTCTGCTGTTTTTCTTTCGCACATTTTATGTGATGTAAAATTCTTAAAGCTTGCCATTTTCAAAGATCAACCGTCCATTCTCTAAGAAATTTTCTGTGGAAGACCCGCTGAAAGGAGGATCATTGGAAGACCCAGGCTAAGATCTCAGACAGTTGATGGTGGACGATTGGCGGTGGGTTTCGGAGGACAGGGTGACATGGAGAAATCTTCTGGAGAAGACCAAGACCCACACAGGGTTGTAGCACTACGGATTTTTCACGTTGTGACAAACAAACCACTCCGTTATAGTAAATTTTACTATTTTTTAGAATATTATGTTTGCAATACATCATTGTCAACATTTTAAATACAATAGAGGTACCTACTTACTTTTTGATAAATCGAAATCAAATGAGCAGCAATACAAGTAATAATTAGAGGGCCTACCATAAGGTACAGTCTCGTGTCCTTCTTTGTTTACAAAATAATAAGTAACTTACTTATCGTGTTCATTGACACTTTCGTGGTAAATTTGGACAACTAAAAGTTTACGATCGTCTTCTACTAGTGACCACTGTATGGTCAAAATTTACTTTAAAAAATGAAAGAAATGAATCAAAGTATTAATGCATAGGGAGGAAGTAGGCAATATTATTTTCTACTTTTGCCAGAGAAATTCAGATAGACTATAAAATGACTGTAAAAATATAATAAAACCTATGGAAGTAGCTATAGACAAAAAAAATCACTGCCTATACCTACATGCACTTTTTAAAAGGCCCGAAACGCGAAATGGTCAGGTCAACAAAGGAACCGCATCTTCAAGAGCTTTAAGGTCTTCTGTATGTAAGATTAAAAAAATAATATGAATGACAATAAATTTACATAATAACCACATAAACACAGTTCAAATCACAAGAGAAACAACTGTCGAAAAACAAATTCTTTTTAATAAATTTTCAAGTGTTTTTCGGAAAGGTTTCGAGTCTCTTCTTACGAAAATACTAAGTGGATGTGTCTTCCACTTTTTAACATACCGGCGTCCTTCTCAGTTGATTCAGCGCCCGCATTTAATTTCACGTAAAACTCAATTTACATTCTGAAAGACTTCTCTTTCTGTTCTGTCCTTTTGGGCTGCTTCTCTGCCTTCCTGTGCCTGCCTGTTTCTTATTCCTGAAATTCTCTCCTCACCTTTTACAAGCAATAAATAATGGTGTACAAACGGTAGTCGAGTATTCTCAAACTGTGGAGCTTAATAAATTTATTAAGTTGTTTTAATATTGGAAAAACTATATAAGAGGTTGAATTGCTGGTTTTAATTTAAGCAATTCCACAGAAATGATCAATGGCCCGCATCTTTTGAAATTTTGTCAACGCAATCGATGGATTTTCCAGATTTTGAATACTGTATGACAAAAAATATTGACCATTTGTTGAATGAAAACCTACATACGTCATACGAGAGCGAATGCAAAACTGTAACTTACGTACTGACAGCGATCCGTTAGCTCACTTTGGGTTGTTATATTACGAGTGAGTGTGAGAAAGGTACCCAATAAACAGCAGGAGTTGGTTAGAGAAACCAACAACCTGAATGTAGAATTTGGGGACTATGCATGCCCATTGCCCAATAGGAGGTAGCGCTCCACGAACGAGTTGAAGGATGTTACAATAGACCTTATTTGGTCATCGTCATACAAGGGGCTTATAATGGTCCATTTGCCTTTGGAAAAAGCCTTAAATTATTTTAATCTAAATTGACCATTAAAAACCGAATGTTTTTATTGTACCTATTGCTTCCATCCAAATTTGTATTAAGTAATTCCAAAAAAATTAAGAGAACTATATTTTTAATAATATGGATCTTTTATTGAGAACATGTTGACAAACGGTCTGATGAAAGAAGAAAACTGCTAAGGGATGTTGGGAATTAGGGTTAAATCTGAAAGAATATATAAAGTACAGTAAATAAAACAGCTTGTTTAAGGACAGGCTGGTGGTGGGGTATGGGGGTGTCTGTATGAGGGGATGGTTACATTTTAATTTTGAACGTGATTTCCAATCCGCACAGCGGAACAGCTTATATATTCCTTATCAGAAACACTTTAAAAACTCCAAATTGAGAATCTAGGTATATTAAATTCAATACAGTAGGTATAGGAACATTCATCAATAATATGAATAACAACGTTCTTAAATTTTGCAGATGGCTTTACCAGCTTTAAAGTCTATCTAAGGAAGACTTTTCTTTCAGTCTCTTCTCGTCTAGATTCATATGCCTTTGGTGTGCACACAGTAGAATATTGAGAGTCATCAAGCTAGAGTAGGTTAGAACTGTGCAGTTTATAAACTACAGAGCTCTTTTCCTCTAGCTAGAAAAACTAAATATTTTCCTTGATTATTTTATTTTTATTTAACAAATATACAAACAGTGATGGTACATAAAAAAGTTACCTACAAAAATAATAGTGTGGACAACAATAACACCATTTAAGTATATACGTAGACATTAACAGCGAGTAGGTTAGAATAAGATAAACAACAGAAAAATGAAAAAAAAAGACTAATATAACAATATGTGCAGGCTCAGCTGGGGGATAAAGGGTAAGGGCGAGGGATAGAAATAATGAACAAGAAAGGTGCTAAGAAGAAGCAAGAGGACGAAATAAGTTATTTCTCTGACGTCAGGTGTGTTCTTACGTTTTGCTCGAAAATCACACATCTTCAGTATTGTCATGGAATAAGTGAGGGTCATTTCAGAAGTCGCCGCAATACATTTTTGTGGCTAAGTATATGAAGAAGCTGGCGTATGACAAAGAGATGTACGAAAATATTGGGGTAGAAAAAAATTTAGAATTAAGACATGAAAGCAGAAGTCTCTGAAATTCTATCTGAAGGTCCGAGGTTCACTTCCCGCGGTGCCAACCATTTACTCCTTCACGTCTCAAGCTTTAACTAATCTAAAAATGCCAAAAATGTAGGAAAGAAAATAAGTACCTACCTAAGTAATTCGTGTTAGCGTTTTGTTTTGGTGTCCAGAATTCAAAACCAGTTCATAAAAAGACCTTCATTTAGTCAATAATACTAAAGTACCTACAGATATAAAAAAAAATCTACTGAATTCAGATCTTAGATACAGGTAGGTATGTTATGTTCTCACTGATTTAGAGAAGATATACACCTCCGCAAACAATCGTATACGATTAAAACTTTTATTGTTTTGTAGGTGAAAGCAATATAAAGGTGGTGGAAGGTAGAAGATGGGAAGATTGGAAAGTAGACGACGAAGAGAAGAGAGCAGAAACATCCACTGAGGGAATATTTAACTTTATTGTAGAAACGTAAATACTCCGCAAAATACAATCTTTTATTGTGTTCTACAACTGTCGGGGGTTGTTCAAATGCAACAATACTTTTTTTATCTTTTTTTTAATACTATTTTATTTACAGGGTATCAGGGTAAAAAATGCCTAAATGGCTAAATTTTGATTTGAAGACTATGATCATTAAGGCTTTATCTGATGTTTTGATAAAGAAACGCAATCCACCAATCGATCTCGTTTGAAAAGGGACCTAAATCGGATGTTATAAAATAGCTGTCACGTTCATCAACCGTCAATATGTCGTGATATTCCGCAAATTTGTATCAAAAACCTTTAAAAATTTGTAAATTTTTAACAGTCAGACCATTTTGTCACATCTGATATAGGCCCCTGAGACAGGCAGAATGATTCATAGATATTACGAACAAGAAAACTAGATGAATATTTTTATTGTTTTCTGAATTTTGTCTTCCTTTTTTTCCTAAAGTCAATGTGTAAGATGATTCTTTTGATTGCTATTAACACTATCCGACTTTCATTCAAACATTAATTTCGACGGTTGTATCTGTTCACCATGATGAATCTGTTATGAGTTAAAACGTTTTATTTTTATGATTATTCTCGTTTAAAAGTTCGTTTATTCTGATTGAATCGACATAATATTATTTTAATGAAAAAAAAAACCGGTGAATCATATTTTAAGTATGAATTTAAACTACCCCATCCCCTCAGTTGAATGTAATTGTATAAATATAGGAAACATACCAACCCCCTAGCCTCCCCAACCTCTCAAATAATAACTGTTCCTTTACCTTTTGCCGTGTTACTTTGCATTTTAATTGAATGTTTGTATTTTGTTTTGGAATTTACATCCCTATTCCGATATTATTATTCACATAAATTCGTTCTCGTCTTTATCGAAAAGTCGAGCAAAAAACAGTTGATTTGTTCGAAATATCGAGAAACGGAGACGGTAAGATCATTTTTGGTATGAAAAACAACGCATGCAAATTGTAGATAACATGTAAAGTGTTCGAAATACTCACGTCCACACAAGAAAAACTTAAGATACTTGTGTCCTCCCAGTTCTCTCAAAAAGCCGTACTGACCAAAAAGATCATACATAAACTGACAGTACCTAACACAAAAAACCATGGATTAAAAAAATGTTTAAGAGAGAGAAGAACAAAATAAATGTAGAGGAGATAGAACCAGTGGGGCCATTACGAATTTAATAGTGTTCGAAAATCTAACGATCGAATCCTACGATCATTTTTGTATGGAAATTTTTCGAAACTCTTTCGATGATCGTTTCGATATTCGATCATCGAAAACTCATAAAAGTTGTACAGGTGTGTTGATATGGTGATGAGAGTTGCCAATCTGAAAAAAGGGTGTACCGACCATGTGCCCTGGTGCCCGAAACTCAAAAGGACCAAAAGAGTGGTGGTGTTGCAACGTTGAAAAGGAATGTAGGCATGCCTAGCAATATGGATGGACAGTATCACCAAGGCCACTCATGGGCATGGATGTGGGATGCCCAGAATGGATAAATGTCACAATACGAAACCTGGCAATAAAATTACTGAAGAATAACGTATTTAATTGATACCTAATATTTGTAGTTCGAACAATCGATAAAGTTTCTCATTTTGTCGCTTTAGAAGTCTGACAACTGCCATTGGCGGCGCCTTCTATCTCTCCGTGCTGTTCATCTTCCCACCTTGCTGTTTCCTCTCTCCAGGGTATGGGAAGAAGGCATGGGAAAGGCAGAACGGTGTTTCGGAATAAGATGTAGAGACCTACCGATTTTCTAGAATGTTCTTACAAAACCCACAATATCCGCATAATTATAAAATTATATTTTTTCCCATAGTATAATATTCCCCATATTATGTAAAAAGATAAGAGTTAACTTGATAACAAAAAATCTAGCTCATTACAAAAATAGAAATAGTATTGAGAAATACAATTACACGTAAATATAATTGATTTGATAATCAACACAAAATTATCTCCCGCTTCAACAGTGACCATAGTTAACAATGTGTTATAGGAGTATTAATAATTCTAATACGGGCCTTTATTTTTAAAGTCTTTATATTATATTTATTTTTTATAAGTGAAAATCCGCAGGCCTTAACACATTTTTATTATGCAGGTACGTCAATTTTAACTTTACAACGTAAATTTTAACAAAATAGCCTATAGGGGGATACTCCACTTGACCACAAAATACTGTTGCCATCTTTTACAGAAATCATGTGCTGTGAAAGAGGGAAATAGTAAGCACCGGGTATTGGACCTACGACATCCATTAATCATTGAAATCATTGTTTTTTTACTTATTAATTTTTACACAACAGAATTATTGGTACAGAACTACGTATAGATAGGTGCCATATTTTATTTAATTGAAGAGTCATCTCTCTATTATTTTATTTCTATGGTTTATTCAAACAATCAATATCTAATTACAGGCGAACTTTGTAAACTATTTGTTAAATATTATAATCAAATAAAACGGATATAGCGGCTTTGCAGGACAACCATCTTTTTAGAATAAATTAAAAGGTACACAAGTCTGATGATTCACCTTTTCCTTAAATCTTGATTAGACCTCTGTACTTAATTTTGTAAACCGCCTCCTCCTATGAGAAGGCCGTCTTCCTCTTCTGCCACCCTTCTCCTGGCTCGTACATCTCCATACGCACTCCTGATGAGGGCAATTTAGCAAATTTAAATAACGTCCTGAATCTTCAAGGAGAATGATAATAACCTAAGGATTATGCGAGCAAGTAAAGGAGCATAAGTAGGGTTCCCAACCCTCCCGGATTGCCCGGGAGACTCCGGTAATAATGGTCAACCTCCCGACCTCCCGGGCAGCAACAATTACTCCGGTTTTTCTAAAAATCTCGCTCGCTCTTCGCTATTCACTCGGTCGACGTTGTTGATTCGGCGATGTCTGACATCGCGATGTTTGACGTATTTACAAAAATGGTAGGTATAACTTTGAAGATTTGGAATACCAGGCAATGAAAATTTTATCTTTAAAAGAACCAATCACATGGACCGGCATTACTAGACTCCAGGAAGTATTAAATATTGGCTTGGATAGTGACACATTGTACGATGATGTTAGACTTTTGCGTGAGATGCAACCACATCTTGTTGAAGAAAATCTAGTGGATTTACGCTGGGTTGACTTCTTTACGAAATCGAAAGACAGAAATCCCTGTCCTGAATTGAAAAAAAATGATCACGTTTGTTATTTCATTCCTGTGTCTAATGCTTCATGCGAGCGCGTATTCAGCAAGTATGTAGCAAGGAAAGAAATCGAATGAGTATTACTTTAGTAAAAGCAGAGTTACAAGTATTAACAAACTTTGATTTTTCATGTAAAAACTTTGATTTTGTGGTGAAAAAACGACAATGCTGCTCGAAAACAAAATAAAATATAACTTTAAAAATTAAATAATGATATTCTTTCAATCTCTTAAACAACCCCCCCCCCCCCTCTTATTCTCCCGGGTTGGTCCTTTCCAGAGTTGGCAACCCTAAGCATAAGGTAAATACTAATTATTATTTCGTTGTTTACTTACCTTTTACTTCTTGTCAGATTAAAGTTACTATGTACTTATATGAAATAAACTTTTATGTCATAAAATAAAATATTTAATGAAATAAATCACTCATCTTATTTTCTTCCTCTGACAATGCGCGCAGCCTATGTACTTTGGTACCTATTACAGAAACTCCACTTTCTACTGAAATTTTCAACTCCGAAATAATGAATGTATTCCTTCTGGAAACAATCATTGATGGTTTGATGTATTACGACCAATAATACAAGTGGATTTTCAACAACGCTATAGGTCGTCCGCGTACTCCAGATCGCACATTTTTTCGCCCATTAGACCATCTCTCTGTGCTATTGGTATATCTCTTGCTCCTTGCATGGACTTTCTCAACAGGAAGTCCTTGACAATAATAAATATGAATGCAACCAGTACGCATCCCTATCTGACTCCCGTGGTGATCCTAAAAGCTTCACTAGGACCACCTGGCGTCTTGACGCAAGCTCGGAGTCACCATTTTAACTATCTTCGGATGTATACCGTTCAGAGCTAAAATTTTTCATATCGATGGTCTTTGTGGGCTGAAAAAGGCCTTTCCAAAATCTATGAAGCAATAATCGACTGGAGACTTAAACTCTTTGCACTGTACTTTTTTAATAAGTGAGACATTAAGGATACAGATTTGATTCCTGTCAGAGCATGAGATCTATCGATTTGTTGAACATGTCGAAGTTTCTCAACTAAATTTAGGATAATTGAAATTTGAACATCTATCAAACACCTGTATTTGAATCAGCATATTTATGAAGTCTTTCGAAAGCTCGTTGGACCATAAAAAGAAGTATGGAATTTAACATAATAATTAATTGTAGATATCCAGAAACCAATACGTTTCCATATTATAATAGACATGGCCTTACTTAGAAGCCATAACTGAGTATGAGAATCTAAAAAAAAAAAAAAATAAACAAACTGTCTCAACTCCCATACATTATAGTAACTTACCTACTATAAAATCAAAAAGACGCATTGAGCATTGCTGTTCAGAAGAATTCAGAAGAAAAGTTGGGAAAGAAAAGAAGTTTAGTGTTACTTTAAAGCAGAATTGAGGTATTTGGATATGTTCTGAGCAAAGCTTATAAGGTCTAGTGCAGTGGGGAGCTCTTGTTGCCTTTTTATGCCCCTAAGAATATAGTGATGATCGTCACAGTTCGTGTATTAATTTTATTACGAATACAAAACACAACATGTTATCAATTGCTCCTATAGACAAGTGGCATAATCAAGGTAAGTGAGGTAATGAACCGATGTAGGTAGGCATATACCTATCTATCTCTAGGTTATTATTTTCGGCGTCGATATACGCTCTGCCTAGACGCCGACGTCTACCTTACCACCCGCGTCTTATTACAACCTCCCCCTCCACAACCAATCAGCTACCCCCACACGAAATGATAATAATAAATTATAATTGATTTCACTACGATACCTATGGTTTGTACTTTAGAGATTTCAATCTAGAAAATTATTGTTTTCGATGTTTTTTTTTTTTAAGTAGGTAGGTACTATGGAAATTTTATACAACTCTCAAGTTTTCGGTGAAAATTATTGGTTCGATGTTTTTTTTGTTGTTGTTTACTACATAATTATTATAATACGAGTATATTCATATCTCTGTATACTTCACATCACCTATTAATTGTTATTCATTTCCAGTCACTCACAAAGTCACACATCTCTTGTGGTACATTGTGTCACATTAACCTACATACGAACAGATTGTATGGGAAAAAGTAATTGCTGTTTTTTTTATTTACCTCGCAATTATTCCATATTAATATTACCGTTAAGATTGTTATTCAATAGGTTCCAAACTATTGACATTTCTCAGAATTTATTCTTATTCTTCCTTGAATTGGGCCATTCTATCCTGTTTCTTCCAAATTGATCCCCAATTATCCGTCCATTTTTAAAGAACCCTTTCGCGTAGTTTCGTCTCTTTGATTGTAAAATGTATGTAGTGTGAGTCTGCTATTGTCCTTGATTGAAACATACTTTTCCTTAGCTTTCTGTACCTTCTGATAATATGGACTCACTTCAAAAATGTGTTACTTTTTTCACGGTGTTAATTTTTGACGGTTATACGTACTACCTATGTGAATTGCCATCCTGTGCCCATGAGTCATGAGTGGGGTCAAAAGGGAATAGGTATGTGTATTATTTTTTGCGGGTAATTATTATCAATGCAACTTATGATTTCATCGAAGAGGGGCATGTATCCCTCCATATTTTCCTACCTACACTGAGTCATTACTCTGCATCTACCAGAACCTTTGCCTACCTAAATAAACTCGTAAATTGAAATTAATCATAAAAATACGACAGTTTTACCCTTAAGAAGGATCTACCAACTTTTTGATCCAAATATTAAGTTAAAGACGGTTGATTTTTTAATAATCAGTAGGTAAATTTTGATGTGGGCTCGATCCCAAATGCTGACCAATGACCATCTTCCTCTTTCACCACACAAGCTTTAAATAGCTTACTGGGAATGAGTCAAAGAGTGCATTTGTGTTCACTTTGAATGAGCACAGATTTATTAAAAAAGGAAGTTAATTTATTAAAGCTTTTCTATACATAGTGCCAGTAAGTTCCCATAGAAGAAAGAAACTATTGCTTAAAAAAAAATTGTAGTCAACCGAGAAAAACCTTCATCACCTTCTTCACACTCTAACGTCCGTGGGCCTCCCTCTTACTTTCTGTTCTTCTCTCTCCTGAGCATCCGTCATCCACACCTGGCAATAAAAAATATAATAGGTACATTGAAAAATTATAAACCTACTTTAAATCTAACCGGTGATTTTATACGGTTAATATTAGGTCTTTGAACATAACTAATGCGTTAGATCGTGTCCTTGTACTCAAAGAGTGCTAAAATGGAGACCATGGGAAAATCGGAGAAGTGTCGGCATGCCTCAGAAGAGATGGGCCGATGACATTGCAGCTGTGGATGGAAAAAGGTGGATGAGACTGGCAAACGACAGGGAGAAATGGAAGAGGCCTATGTCCAGCAGTGGACCAGAGAGGGCTGAAGAAGAAGAAGTGTCCTTGTTAAGATGCATTTATACCAAACGAAGAAACACCCAGAGCTTGATAGTAGAGTATATTATTTTCCTAATCTGCACTACCTACTCAAAAGTACAACTGACAAAATTTTAAGTTATTTTAATGTATGTTTGTTTAAAATTATTATTTTGGCGTAAAAAAAGAAGAGGTTGGTTGCCAAGCGATATACTTATATATATATTCGGAGGGCGTAGGTTCGATCACTGCCCCCGTAGACAAATTCAAATTGGCGTTCGATTACAAACTAAAATTTCGTCAATGAACCTAGAGTGCGAAAAAATTTATTCTCCACTGGAACATAAGTAGGTAATATAAACAATTATTTAAACCAAACAATGACACTTGTATAAAAATATAAAAAGTGGATGGTCAATTTTCTTCGTACCTACTCTACATTGTCGAAGAATTCGTTTGTAGTCGATCGCCAATTTGAATTTGTCTAGGCCTACTGTAGATGCCGACCATCTTCCTCTTTCACGACACAAGCTTTAAGTAGCTTACTTTGAAAGAGTCGAATCGTGCATTTGTGTTCACTTTGAATGATCTAAAAAATAAATAAATTATTAGAACTTAGGTATATAAGTACCTAGGTACCTGCTGTTTTTTTTTAATGTAAATTGAAGAAACGTGAAATAAAAATGAGAAAAAAGTGGTAGGTGTGCGACTCAAACACTTTTCCAATTAACCTGTCAGAAGCAGTTTCCGAGAGACAGAAAGGTGGGGCCCTGCCTCCACCACTCGAGAGAGGAGGGCCGGAGCCAATGAAGAATGAGGCAAGATGAAGTGCAAGATATGCCGGAGACGTGGGACATGAAATTAATTACTGCCATCTGTTGTCGGGAGGTGAAAGCACGCCTGTCTAAGGACACGGACGGTAGGTACCTACCCACTCACCTATTCCTTCTTATAACATCTAATTAAGTATTTACCTATTATGTAGGTGTGTACCTAGGTACCTATCAGAAAGAACATTTTAAATTGGAAAAAAATCAAGGGTGTTTTTATGATTTTTTTATCTTCTGATTGAGTTATATACCTAGATAGTTGGTGCGATTGACAGAATGCGGATGGAAAAAAATATGGTTTAAAACAGATGCATCGGTCAGAATTACATTGACTGAAAAGTTATGTGCTTATACTTTATTTATCACTAGCTGACCCGTCCGTCTTCAACCTTAAATTATCTAGTTGATGTTTTTCGGCCTTTTTCGATATTTTTATAATATTCTGAAATATAGGCATTGAAACTCGTAAATTTGACATAATGAAAATATTTTTCTTTATAAAAAAAGTTTGAGAAACCCTGGAACTTTTTCAAAATTTGATTTGAGATACTATATTTTTCTATATACATACACATTTTTAGGGTTCTAGCTTTTATATTTTTCGAGATATATGAAAAAATTATGTAAAAATTCAAAGGTTAAATTACCCCTGACTGAAAATTTTTTTCAAAATATACAGTAGGTATACAAGTTTTGTAGGCTTAAAGTTTTCAATATTTTCCGAAATTTTAGGATCTGTGCATCAAGCGAATCAAAAGTTATAAGGGGACACACACACACACACCCACACACACACACTCTAAATGTTCTCCTCCGAATCCTGAGTAAATCCATATATATAACATATATACTGCGAAGCCTCTAAGTTGGTGTTTTTTGTCGTCAAAGTTTGAAAAACCGTTTAAAATGTAGACCTGGCCATACAAATCTCACGTATCTTGGCTTGATACTGCCGATCTGTCTCGTGAAATAATTTCTCTTCAACAAATCGACAGTTGGAAAATATTCGTAATACCTATTTGATTAAATACTGAACTAAAAATTATTCCATCGTGTAGTTGAAAGATGGAGATATAAAAAATATATCTTAATATATATAAATCTCGTATTATTATAAAGATGTCCGTTAAATAAATAGCAGGTGTAATGAAGACATCATAAAATGGCGGTCACCTGTATAATTTCATTACGTCTTAATAAAATGACTTTCTTTCAGAGTAGAGCCACTAAAATATAAATTTAGATCAAAACAAACTAAATTGAGCGGTAGATGGGTCTGCACGTAATATATAGGTGGTATCAATCAACAAGGTGAGATCAAAAAGATTTACTGTCCTCAGATGTGTGTGAGTGTGGAGTAATATTTCAAACAGAGGCGACTCGTAGGTACCTAATATTAATAATAATGCGCATCTTCATACCCGCATGTGGAGTGTTGTAGAAATCACCCATAGATGGTGGTAGTGTAGTCCCGCGTAATGAATGTGAAATTATTTTTTATCAAGGTACATTTTTAAAATCGAGAAAAAGGTAGGAATTTGATTTGTGTATCCTTCCAGTATTGATATATGCACGGTTGTGAAACTACCACCTTTACGAAACGGTCTTAAAAAAAAACTCCGAAGAATAATATGTCAAACATAAGTCTTAAAGACAGGAAGCGAAATGAATGGACTGGAGAAAGTACCAAAGTTACCGATATGACTCATAAAATAGCGGCACTAAAGTGGATCTGGGCCGACCATACAGTAAAAGAAACAGATGATAGATGGACCAAGAAAACCCAGGAGTGGAAACCATGAGCTGGTCACAGAAACCCAGGTAGGCCACAGCTGAGATGATATTAGGAGAGTGGCCGGCAATCACTGGAATAGAATAGCAAGAGACAAAGAATCCTGGAAGTTGGGAAGGGAGGCCTAAGTCTAATACTGGACGAGTAAAGGCTGATGATGATTTTTAAACTGTGCTCTACCAGGAGAAAATAACATCTTGATCAAGCGCAAAAATACATGTATTTGAAACAGTTTTTCAGGATTGAAATTGTTAAAAAAATATGATTTTAGAAATAGTGTTAAATACAAGCATAGTAGGATCCTTTTATATTTTAAAATGACACCTGGCAGTTCTAGTACAAGTTGCGAAATAATAGCACACAATCCTAGAAGATACATGTACGAAATAATAATACAATACAATTTCAATTCAAAATAAACACGACTGCAACCTGCAACTGCGAAATGACTCAGTACAAGTGCGATAGAACAAGACACAATCCTAATACAAATGCAGAATAACAGCACATGGCACAGGACAAATGCGAAATAAGACCACCAGAGTACAAAAAAAAACAAGTGGCAATAGACGAATGACGGTGGAATGGATCTTCTAACATTTTTAATCATTCTACCAGAGTGAAAGCTAATTTTTTGATTTTTATAGGATGAGATGAAATTTATGACGTTGATTTGGATTTTTGAATCTTTTTATGCTTCATCAGTCAAACTTCTCATAATGCACATTCTGTTGGAAACCAAAAATATCTACATATTAAGATAAAGAAGAGATAACATAAGAATTATGTGAATGTAATTTAGTTCAAAATTCTTGAATTTATCAAGATGTTTCGGTTGACGAATGCAGCGTTCGAATCTTTTGACTGATATCTGTTTATTTATTTTTTTCTTACCTAGGTACTACATTAAATGGATTAACATTTTTACCGGTGATTTTTTATTTTGCGGCCCATCTATACCGACGACAAAAGCGACAGGTGACAAATTTGACAGTCTACTACACCGCTTCCCAAATATTTTATAAAATAGTCGATCTTATTTAACAAGTAAGTTAGAAAAAATGATATCGACAACGTAATCGCACGTCATACATAATAAGACATTATTATGTAACTCCTTAACTCCTGTTGAGTGGTATTGTATGATGTGCGTGAAGAATAAAATAAAATAAATATTATTCAATAAGATTTCAATGGAGAGCTCTTGATGCCTCCATATGCTCCTGAGTGGGGCGAAGGCCTTCCGCATTGTGGGTTGGTTTGAGGGGGGGGGGGATCCGCGGTGGGCTTGATTTGAGTGTGGCCGGCTTTTCGGTTTGATTGCTTCGATCGAGTCGGTTTCGTGCGGATTGGTCTCCTCCGGGCTGGCTTGCGTTGTACGGGTGGCCACGAAGGGAGGATGTATGTGTATAATAAGATTGCCAATAATTGTCTATTTAAAGAAAGAAGCTTAAAAAATAACGCGAAAACTTGCTCATAACGTGATCGGTTTCTTCAAAGCAGAAGGTGAAAATTTTGTTGATGAAAAAAATGCCTACTTTGCATAATATTGAGGACAATATACATAAACTTGTTGCATTTTTACACTTACAAAAAAATTATATTAGCAAATAATAATAATTAACATAAATAAAGACGAATGAAAACACTTTATGAAAAGTCAACTACTTTGTATACCTCAGGGGCCAAAGTCAAGTGTAATAAAATGGCTGCCAGCGGTAACGGTCGGTCATGACATATACCCCAGGTCTCTTATCAAAACACATAACACTACTGAGGAAATTCAAAAACGAATAATGGATTCCAGTCGATGATATTAATATGGACTGATCAAACATCTTCGGTCAAGGGACCTCAGTAGAAGTACTAAAGTGCTTTTGTACAACATTTATACGATCAGTGTTGACATACGCCTCCGAACCTTGGATGCTCAGTAACTTGAACGAGCAAAGGCTTGCGGTCTTTAAGAGATGAATCATTAAAAAAATCTATGGATTTGAACGCCGTCGGATAAACAACCAAGAACTGTGTGATCTCTACAAGGATCATACCGATAAACAGACGAACTAACCAGTTATGAACTAAACTATTTAAAAAAATCGAAATTTGGAGAATCGCTGATCGTTTTAATCTACAACGCCAGATCAAAAACTTTTTCCAGGTGACTAAATTGGTAACACATCAACTTGAAATATTCTCTCTAGACACTTTAATTTTTTTATCTTTTACTATTATTTTATATTCATGTTTAATGTCTTACTTTGAGACTCGTGACGTGAAGGTAAAGTCGTTTAGTCTCATAAGATCATATCAGTCAAGCGTGAGTCTGGATGTCTTATTTGTAACAGACTAATTCCCGGATTCCTGTGCTCAAGACGGGACGTCTGCTATAGTGATTGATAAGAAAACATTTTTATTTCAAGTTCCTCAGCTGCAGAAATGTCTGTTTTTCTCGTCACGAATACCTCAATTAGTCAAGAAAATTTTCTGAAGATAAGCACTTAGATGTTTACCTACTTTGAGAAATACTAGTTTTCCCGACTGACGTTGTCCTATGATCTAACAATGAATATTTAATTAGAATATAAAATAATAATAAAAATGACTTGAAATGTCATTCTAATCGATGCATCTGTTTTAATCCGAATTCTGTCAATTGCACCAACTATCAAAGAACTGACAGTTTGTGTCAAACGAGATTTTGATTTCGAAATTAGATTTATTCACTTTTCATGTTTTAAATTATAAAAAATCACTTAAATCTTAACAATTTGGAAAAAAGCTTGAAATAATTCATCAAAAATGCTTAGATATATTTTTAATGTCGATGATTGTCAGAATGACACCTAGGGCAGTAGAATATATAAAAAATATTAACGCGGAGCAACGAAAATGTATGTAGGTATGTAATTATAAGGTTATCTTAATAATAATTATTATTCTTATAGTGGCATAATATTATTAATATTATACTGTTTATGCAGTTGCAGTATTTTTCTCTGGCTAAAATATATCACACGCTAAGTGCAACTCCTTGTAACATTTTGCAGTATTTGTTTTGCATCTGTCACAAAACATGTCTGATTTCTATTCTCTTCGCATAGCACATTAGTACCTAATTACTTAAGTAATATTTGCTACACGCAGCATCTCTTCGTCAAATCTAACAAAAAATAATTGTGTTATGTTTTATTAATTTGTATATACCTACCTATGTTTTTTTTTGTTAGAGAGACCACCTTGATTTTAAGAATTAAACTGATTAATATTTTAAATGTAATAATGTGTTTATGCACTGGGTTCATAGAGAGCGGTCCGCAGTACATATTATGACAAGACTGCAGTCTTTAAAAACAGTCCTGAAAAATGGGCACAACAATCTAGACATAATTCGAACGTTGTGCACCAACAAAGCCAATAGGCAATAAAAATGAGTTACTAACAAAAATTGATATATTCATAATATGCTGGCGCCAAATACATGACAGCAGTCGCAGTCTTTAAGTTTGGTTGCTCTACTTTTTCTCAATAATTTCCAACTGCCTATCACATTAATTATTAGATATTAAATATCTGCTTGTTGTATACATGGGATTTTTTGACATGTTGAGAATTCTCATGATTAGGAGTTTCTGAAATTTAAACATTACCACCTAATGGCGAACGTTGTTAACGTAAAGTGATCACACTAAGACAGCCTTCGAAACAACAGTAGAAGACGGTCGTAAGCCCGTAGGTAGTGGTTTGTACCAATTTGTTAAAAATCGAACATCAGTATTGAATTGTTAAAGTCATTAGTTGTTATATATTTGAAAACGTATTTTGTCACTACGGTAACGACACAGATAATGTTCTAAGTTGACACATTCACCGCTGTTTATTTTGGCTGGACGGTTTCCACATGACATACATAATATTTTGTATAAAATCAATGGATGTCTGAAAATCCCTTATAAGTTGAAGACTCTTAAAACCATTGCAAAGACACTCCTCCGATATTCCCAAATTAGGAGAACTTGTTACATTGAGAATCTTGCACTGTATAAAACACTTGAATTCAAAGACGTTTTTAGATTCCGAAAGGCTTGTTCGATCTCCTTCAGAGATAACTACAAAAGATGTGGTGGAGTGGTTCGACATCAGCATCTTAGAACCACGAAGATCTGAACGTAGAAAAGATAACATTTAAATACAAGAAGGACTATGCTAAAGAAGAAACCTCAAAATTTATTTTCTTTTATACGTTAATTGTTAGAATCATCGTTGTACTGGAAATATTTAACGAAATAATGATTGTAAGTATTTTAGCGCACTAGTGGTCGACCAGTGCTCAGAATCCGACCATAACTAATTTAGAACATTATTAGGGTCCCATTGACAAAGAATGGGCGAGCGCTATTTCAAAATTTTGTTTAAAAAATAATGACATGGATATTGAATACATAAACCAAATTTGAAATGTTCATAATATGAACATTGATTTTTCTATTATTATTAAAGACAAAAAAAATCTATTCCCAATTCGACCACAGATATATAAAAGAAAAAGAATGTCAAATACATCGAAATGTGTGTGAGAATCAAATACCTAACATGACAGTAGAGTTTGTAATGTTTTACTTTTATAGATTCAATGTATTTTTCATACATAATTAAAAAAAATATTTGCATTAACCACTCCTCTATATAAACTCGCAAGTGTGCGAAATTTCATACTCCTCCGCCCGAGCAATTTTCGTAAAAATGGTCATAAAGTTGTTCCTTCGTGTATTAATTAATATTATACCTATAGATTCTTAACTAACAGCACTATTCTGAAAATAACGTGTTATAAATTGCGGATACAAGTGGTATTATAAACAAACAGGTAAAATAATGTATTGGTCGCCAGCCAACAGCAATTAAAAAGAAATGAGGATAATCTAGTTGCGTCTTATTCTACCCAAGTTATGAGTGTCTGTCGAAAATAAAACATTTTAATATGCATTTTACCTTGTTAAAAGCGATATTATTCTTTCACTCCATCCTATTTCAATCGTTACATTCGACTATTGTCGTATTTTCTCGACGTACTATTTCATACTGTTTGAAAGAGAGTGGAACGAAAGTTACAAATATTTTAAAACAATGTGTCTAGGTAAATAATATGACTCGACATATCAATAAATTACAAGACATGCAGTGCACTTAAAAGCTACGCTTTGAAGAATGATGGAAATTATATAAAACTGGTAGGTTTATTTAATGGTTCAACAAGAAAGATATCTATCGATAAATTGGTTATCCATTTGAAGAAAATATAGGGAGTAAGATTTTTTCAGTTCACTTGGTCATGTGCTGATCATGCAATCACATAAGTGTGCAGTCAACTAGATTAAATTATTGTGGATCTTAACCATCCTTGAATCTCCTGAACCACACACACGGATTTAATTTAATAAATAAAAATATTTCAGTCACAAAATTATACAGTGTTTGCATTTTCTGAGCCAAGAACACCTAGGCAGATGACTCAGGCACTTGATAATTTCAACCGGACGTGAAAGTGCAGAATGTCATGAAGAAAACGTACACACCGATGACGCACTTAGCAAGTTGCATCATTTAGGAGTAACCCATTTATGCCTGATGATACAAACAAAATATTTCATTCAATGTCCATGTTTATGGAATACCTATTAAAGTCACCAAATAGTTCAATATGTACTTATGTGTGACCATATAAGTATTGAACTATTTGGGAGTTATTCTATAATCGTTCGTGTATAAATGTGTAATGATAAAACGAACTGGCATTAGTGTCATCACAATCATTAAGTTAAAACCATTTTTGTTCATGTCAGTTTGTTCATATTATTATTGATGAATAATAAAAAAAAACTATAATAATTCGATTCCGAATTACTGACCGCCTAATTAATTGCAAGAAGCCAATTGTTTAGGAATCATGTGACCAAATCGACTCGATAGAATTATTAATTCTGTGATATTATTTTATATTAAATATACTGAGCGAGCACTACAAATATCACAATTATTCTTCTAAAATCAATGATATGGATACGTCATATGCGTCTGTGTCAATGTCAAATACATCTTAAAAGTGTGTGTGAGTATCAAATACAGAACATCGCAGTAGAGTTTGTAATGTTTTTTTTTATTGATGTATTTATTACTATGTTTGATTTTAAAAAATGTGAGCATTCACCTCTCCTTCTTTATAAAACAATAAGTGTGCAAAATTTCATACTCTTTCGTTCGCGCAATTTTCAATTTTCGTATAAAGAAGTATTTGAATTTAAAATTCTCCCTAAAGTTGATTTCTTTTCAAAAACAAGATGAAGCAATTGGCTAGGATGAATTATTCAACCAGCTTTCTTTCAATGGCTCATATCTTTCTAAAAAGGAATATTTGAATTATTTTTTATTCAAATTATTGAAATAAATAGGCGCTTCATGATTATATGGGTTAAATTACCTGAGGTAAATTTAATACGCAGTTTATTGAAACCGTCACTCTGAATGTACAAATAAACAGAGTCTCGGGATCATTCTGGGTGACACGCACTCATTAGAGTGGTTATTTGTGATGGGTCCACTCGCCGAGATAGTGGTGCACTTAAAAACCAATGATTAATTTTTTAAAACATCGAAATTTAAAAAAAAACTAGCTTTCCCGACAGAATTCGTCTCGGAAGGACATATTTTAGTACCTCTTTGTTTTTTTTTCTTCAGTCGGTTCCGAACGAAGATTTCGCCAATGTATAGTGCGAAAATATTATCTGTCCACTGGAACATAATATAAACAATTATTTAAACCAAACAATGAAACTTATAAAAAGTGGACAGCTAATTTTCTTCCTACTCTACATTGTCGAAGAATTCGTTTGTAGTCGATCGCCAGTGCATTTTGTCTAGGCCCCCAGGGTGACATAGCGCACCCTTGCTTCACACCTTTCGTGAGATAGAACTCCGGTGAAAGGTGACTGTTCACCTTCACATAGGCAGTACTTTCCGAATATATATGAAGCAATGCCACGAATCAACCGGTTGTTCATTCTGTAAATTGACAGCACCTCCCATAATTTACCCTTACCAACCCATCATATGCCTTTTCCAAATCTACAAATGCACAGAAAATCTTCTGATCGTTACTTAAAAACTTCTCTGTAATCATCCACAGAGCGAAGATCTGATCGGCACACACCTTCTCATTCATAAAACTCCCCTGTGCATATTATCAAAATTTATGCATCGAAGAGAACGTTTAAATCCCTTTTTAAAAGAAATGGCGACCGCTAAACAAATTATCGCACGAATTAACGTGGCGGAATGAAATGCAGTTTTACTGTCACGGTTTTGGAATCACCCTTCTTTATTCTTGCACATTATCACTCTTTTTTTTTTGTTTTTTTAATAAAGGAGTTGAATATTTATGGGACAATACAAGATCTGATAAGCAAGATGAAAGAAAAAACTAAATAATTGCTGAAAGATATACCTACACCGAAATAAATCAAATAATGCGTGTAAGTTTTAAACAACCGATGTATGACTCCCAAAGATTGCGGACGCTCACGCCACAATATTTACCTACTTAATTCGGAAGATTACTTAAGTTTACCTTTTTTCCAATTTTTTTGCCAATTTTAATAGCCAAAGATTCCCATGAATTAACACTTCGGTGGTCAAAGATGGCATCCGAAACAGCACTAGAAGAAAAAAATAGCATATTCTTCTTCGTCATCCTGTCTCCGTCCATTGCTGATGATTTGCAATCATATGTGAATGTTGCTCCATTTTTTGTTTTTTTTTTGTTGTTTTATTAATTGTTGCTTGTATTACCTTGAAACTTGTGATTTTTTGAATTTTGATGAGTCTAAGTGCCTCTTTGGGGTCAATGGACGAAATAAAGAAAATAAAATAAAATAAATAAATAAATCATTCTTGTCCTAAGCCTCCCTCATCCATGTGCGGCCTGCAATCTTCCGTCCGCCCATCTTGCCTGGGGCCTGCCGATATTTCTTCTGCCTTGTCTAGGCTTCCACTCTACAACTCTTTTGGTACATCTGTCGTCCAGGCATCTGGCCACATGGTCCACCCATCCCCACTTCAGGATGGCCATTGTCTACCCTATCCACCATATCAACAACCTTGGTCTTCTTTCGTATCCATGTGTTTGTTCTCCTGCCTCTTAAAGAAATACCCAACATCTTCCTCTCCATGGCTCTTTGTGTTACTGCCAGTTTGTGTATTACCCTTTTGGTCAGTACAGTTATTTTCATAGCATATGTATAGGTATGTGAGTATTACGGAGTATTTCGTAATCCCATATTGGCTAAAATTTATAAAGAATTACCTCTTTTCAAAATCAATTATTTATTGCATCAATGATTTATATAGTTTAAAAGTGACCTACAATCTATAGCAGAATTATTCATATGCCAAATTTCAAGACCGTATCATGTCTAGTTTCCGAGATATTCATATACATTTAAAAATATTCAACCCTATTTTCACCCCCTTAGGGATGAAATTTCCAAAAATCCTTTCTTAATTGAAGGTTTTGTATTGAAACCTACCTCATTTCCAAATTTCACTTCTCTACGATTAGCCGTTTGGGCTGTGCGTTGATGAGTGAGTATGTCAGTCACTCAATCAATCAGTCAGTCAGTCAAGCACTTTCCTTTATTATTATAGATAGGTGTCAATGTTATCATCGAAACATCATTTTTTTTCCTCAAAACGAATAAGATAGATTCCTTATATGTAAGATATTATTACGAACGAAGAAGTAAAGTTTCATTAGACGCGACGTGAATACAATTTGATAATAATAATAATACCTAATATGAGTAATTGCAAATAGTGTTGGCAAGATTTCAAACTGCTGCATCAATGGATTACCGATCACCGACAATATAATCGGAACAATATCCTCAACATCGAGCCCCGACCATAATATTATTATATTGTAATAGGTAATGATTCGTCTAATAATAACAAACGCGCACGTGTTCTACTCTCGATGCATCGCTCATACCAGTAATCGAGTAGGTAGGGAATATCGATGGTTTTACACTCGCATCACGATTTGCGTATCGTTTAATGGGCTCTCTGGCCACTATTCCTACCTTCAAAAATAAATAAAAACGAAACTCTCTTCTATGCCAACTGAAATGGATCGAAGGCTTTCTAAGCTCGTATGTAACCTGTATTATTGATGTGACCTCGGTAGCCTAGTGGCAAAGGCTCCGACAAGAGGTCCCGGGTTCGATTCCCGGTCGGCTAAGAAATTTTCAATGTGTTTTTTCACTTGAAATTTCTTCTCGGGGTTGGAATCCTGTCTTATATTGGACAGGACCAATTGAATGGTAGAATGCTTCAAGCATTAAGTTCTGCCGGCTATACTGACACCAAAGCGCCCTTGAGGTGATAATTATCACGAAACGGCGCGTTAAAAATCGTCCTTTTATTATTATTTCAAATCATTTATTCATTAAATCACAATATATCATATGAAGTATACATCATTGTAAAAAAAAATTAATAAAAATAAATTAAAATTAAATACAATGCTATATACTAAATATAAAAATATCGGTATTATCTCTCATGATACATCACGATGTAATGTAATCATGAGAGATCTTCGAACTACAGAGAAAGGAACCTTCTTAACATCCTACATGAGGACAACAGAACTGCCTTTTGGATGGCATATCTGAGACCACAACAGATGCCAAGTTTCCCTAGATTGTCTTTAAGAGACTTAGGAATAACTCCATTCGTCGATATCACTATAGGTATTATGTGGGTGGTTGGTGTATGCCACATATCCTTGATTTCGTATTATTATTATTATTATTATGTATAGAAGAGTGTTATTTTTTGTATGATTCCAAATATATCAAAAACTAGAGGTCCGCCCCAGCTTCGCACGGGTAGATAGATACTTAAAAATAACTATACAGATCCCTAACTTTTTCAAAATATTTTATAGCATATGTTAATCTGGAATAATTGCATTGCAATGTATCGTGTCACGTCACTTTACCACCGTGACTACTTTGCGCGGTATTTCTACTAAACTTGACATGACCCCTCCCCGCTCCCGTACGCACTCTGCATCGGATAAGTTGAGATGATAAGAGACTATGCTTATTTTTCCAATACTCACATTTTTTAACTCGTGATAACTTTCGAATGGAATGTCCGAATTGAATAATTCAAAAAGTTATACAAACATATTGAAGCAGACTTGAATATGAACTAATTTATTTTAATAAGGAGTAATACCAAGATACCAATAAAGAGGCTTTTCTAGAGGTGACATTTTATTGATTTTTTTTAAATAAAACCTACTTCTTTGAAATTTAGCCAAGTAAGCACTTTAATTAAGAAATTCGTTTTAAAAGTGGTATGGAAAACAGTGAAATTTAATTTGTGAGGTTTGTATATTTACTTAGTGGCATAGGAGTTATGTATAGAAGTTATTCTATTAAAAAGACAGAAGGCAATTTTTTTTACACAATCTGTGCCTTGTTTGAGTGTGACTGATCACGTTTTCTTTGGCTGTCCGCTGAGATGTCCCCATTTTCTTTGCTTACGCATTAGTAATATTGATCTATATTTTACAATAATTATGAATTTAAGTGTGTCCAATCAATAATAATAATAATTTGAAAAGAGGTTATAAACGTTGCGCAAGATCGGGCGCAATGGAGAGCTCTTGTTGCCTCCCTATGCCCCTGAGTGGGGGCTTAAGTGGGAGCTTGGATTTGGATTGGAATTTGAAAAAGCCGAGCAAGACAAGATAATTATGTAAATATCCTGATCTTCCTCACGAAATCAAGGATATGTGGCATACACAAACCACCCACAAAATACCTTTAGTGATAACGACGAATGAAGTTATTCCTAAGTCTCTTAAAGAAAATCCAACTTCCTAAATTATTGTTATGGCTGTGAAACATGGAATCTTTATGTTTCTTTACGCCAAGTGCTGCGAGGGGAGACGTAGGTACCATCTTCTCCAACCTTCACAAAGGGCAAAATTGATGAAGTTGGGGATTGCACCAAAAGCCGATGTCCTGGTTGAGAAATATCCGGAAGTGGAACAGAATGGTAAAGGGCGATGAACTCTTGAAGTAGAGCAGGATCAAGAATTGTACGCAGAGGTGGTCGCCAAAGTAGTGGATAAATCATATCATAATTATTGCCAGAAAGACATTTTTAAGTTAAAAGAGCATAAATCATATTCCCATTGTTTGAGTCTCATTAAAAGAGTAAAATGAAGATATTTTGGTTTCGATCCGGACAAAGGAGACATAATCGGACATTGTGAACATTCCACGCAGATCTTTGGCTGGGGGGTGGTTCAATCACAGTAGTATAGGAATTATAAAATTTATATTTATTTTTGCAGTTTCAGATATAATATGTATCTACTTTTTCGTCGGTATTTCCGGAATAGATGAATAGTCACGTTAGTAGCTCTTCAAGTTGCTCAAAAACATTACAAATTAATTAAATAAAAAAGAAATTAATTAAATAAAAAACAATCCAAGGATCGTCTTGGTGGTTATAACTCTAGAATAACCAAAACGTGTTTGACCACAAGTAAAATAGGTCTTAAAACCCTATAACAGGCTTCTCAATGGGTCACTTAAGAATAAGGAAGGAGGGCAAGAAGTCTTAGTAAACACAGGATAAAGGTCGAGCGCCTTGGATCTTCTCCTACTTCTGGAATTCCTGAAGCATCTGGGATTAGTGATAAGCTCTAATTAGAAAAACACCACGAGCAAATAGGGGAAGCATAATAGACAACAACATATCGGAGAGCAAAAAATCCCTTGAAAAAAGGCGAATTTTTTTTTGATACTTTTGATATATTTTTAAGTTTCAAAAATGTTTTATGTTGTTTTGATACATGAATCTTATCTTACTGAAATTTAAAGAATAATTTCGACTTTTTTGTCATAAATTTTATTTTGCAAATAGTTGTATGATTTTTTTCAGGCCATCACACAACTGAAGAATAAATAAAATACTTAGTTTGAATTCTCACTTAAGTTTCTTATTGATAAATTTATGAAAAAATGTGTGAAAGTCAATGAATTATGTTTATTTTATTTTATTCCAGTTGGTACACGTTTACACCGGGATGTTTTGTGAAAATTGTAACGTTAAATCGTGTCCGTTTTGAGATAAAAACTGTATCTCATATACAAAACGATTATAATATAATATGTAGGTAGGTATGTGTGTCTCGCAAAAATTTGAGAATTAAAGTTTGACCGATTGGGTTAATTCTGATTCCGAAATATTCCGCAGCAAATCCTCAGAGTATATTTAAACGGTGAAAAAATATGGAATTAGTAATTGCAAGGAAAATAGAAAAAAACTTACAATTTCGTTTTCCTATACAAAGTGTTTCTACCAGTCAAATATGTAACAAAATGAAGGAGTAGGTACGTATAACCTTATCAGGTAATCTAGTTTTTTTTTACATTTTCGTTCTACGGAAAAATGTTTTTTGTTGTATAAGATGTGATTGGTAGTCAAGCGGTTACAACGCCGGCTTTCGTACTGTTTCGTATCGGAGATCGTGGGCTCAATCCCAGGTGCCGACCATCTTCCTCTTTCACGACACAAGTTTTAAGTAGCTTACTGTGAAAGAGTCAAAGAGTGTATTTGTGTTCACTTTGAGTGAGCACAGATTCATTTTAATAAAAAATTTAAAAAAAAATTGAACCACCCTCACTAGGTCACTTCACAACGACATATTTTCGTGTTTTACAATCTTTTCGGTAGGTGGATATAGTGTCATCGACACTTTGCGTTTGATATACGCACAACACCTGCGCCGTTTGAGTTCTATTAAAAAAAGCTAAAGATTGTCAACCATTTGTATCGTTATAAACCGTTCGTTATTTGAATCCACACAACTTTCGCGCGTGTAACTGATAAACGAATTGATCTCGGAAGTGCAGTAGCATTGTCCGACTTCTATAGCCAAGACGTCCCGGGATCGATTCCTGGTCGGTTCTGAAAATTTATGTGTTTTTTTTTCCAATTGAAATATTTTCTTGGTAGTGTTTCAAACCTATCTCAGCTTGGATCGGACCGGTTGACTGGTAGAGAATACTGCAAGCTTTTAGTTCCGCCGGCTATACCGACACCTATATATATATGTATCTGAATTATTTATTTATGAATAATTGAGCAGCGCACACGAGAAAAGAGGAGATGGACTTGTCTTGGATATGTGTTAAAGATGCCGAATGACAGTTGGCCGATGAGAGCGCTGTTCCTCCTCCCATCAGGGTACCGAAGACGAGTAAGCCCCTCATATCGTTTTCCACTCCTTCGAAGCAGAGCTGAGGGATTTGGAGATGGTGTGGGAGGAGGTAATATACATTGCGCAAGATCGAGCCTAATGGAGAGCTCACTGAAATTTATTGTACTCAAATACACTCTTCGACTCTTTCACAGTAAGCTACTAAAAGTTTGTGTTGTGAAAGGAGAGATGGTGAGCACCATCAGGGATCGAATCCACGACCTCTGAACGAAACAGTACGAAAGTTGGCGTCGTAACCGCTAGACTATCAACCACTTCAAATATTGCCATTATTATTATGTACCTACAAATACTTTTTTTATTGATTCCACTACAATTTCAAAAAACTCTTTTTCATATACAGCAGTTTCCATCATGATCAGTGATACAATTCATACATTTACTTTCAATCTATGGTTTCTACAATGTTGCAAGATTGTTTTAAAACGCACTATATTAAACTGTTGCTAAACTATGCCATAAATAATTTAAAGTCGTACGAATCGGTATCAATATTTAGGTACGCTAATAGAAACATAAAATATCAGAGGTAGTTTGAGAAATATATTTGTGTATCCTGTTTCTCTTGAACGAGTGTTATATGGAATGATTTAGTCATAAACATCACTAATAATTCTACCACCAATCTACCCCGTTTTACGAAGATTCACTTAACGTTTAATTTTATACCTTTTGCGTTATATTTATTTTACGACTGTCGAAATTCATTTTCAACAATACACGGCTACAAGCCTTTTACATGATCATAATAATTCAAAACTCACAAAAACAATACACTTAAATACAACAGTAAAAAACAATAAAAAGATAAGTAGATTTACAAATCCAGATGGCTCGGCAGGTGCAGCCGCCGACCTACAACCCCTAAGGTGACTCCGTCACTTGGGGGGGAGTCCTGTGGCGACCCTGTTTCCTGAGATGCTTGCAGCGTTGAGTGCACACGGCACACTCAACAGATAAGAAAGATGACAACATCATTAGCCAATCAGAGAAGTCCACCCGATCGCATGATCTGAATATCCAATGAGGGTGGACCATGATGTCGTCATCCCAGTACCGAGTGCATCCGCAGGACAGGGCACGCCGACCAGCTATCCACACAGTCTCTACCGCGCCGCGTCCCGGGTACCATCTTTACCTTCGTTCATCCTTTTTACATTATTATATTCTGCATTCCATTGTAACATATTATTTCTACAATAAACCGATCCACCATACTGTGCATTCTCACTCTACCAACTACTATACCCACATATCAACCCAACAGTAATATTATGTAAATCTACTTATCTTTTTATTGTTTTTTACTGTTGTATTTAAGTGTATTGTTTTTGTGAGTTTTGAATTATTATGATCATGTAAAAGGCTTGTAGCCGTGTATTGTTGAAAATGAATTTCGACAGTCGTAAAATAAATATAACGCAAAAGGTATAAAATTAAACGTTAAGTGAATCTTCGTAAAACGGGGTAGATTGGTGGTAGAATTATTAGTGATGTTTATGACTAAATCATTCCATATAACACTCGTTCAAGAGAAACAGGATACACAAATATATTTCTCAAACTACCTCTGATATTTTATGTTTCTATTAGCGTACCTAAATATTGATACCGATTCGTACGACTTTAAATTATTTATGGCATAGTTTAGCAACAGTTTAATATAGTGCGTTTTAAAACAATCTTGCAACATTGTAGAAACCATAGATTGAAAGTAAATGTATGAATTGTATCACTGATCATGATGGAAACTGCTGTATATGAAAAAGAGTTTTTTGAAATTGTAGTGGAATCAATAAAAAAAGTATTTGTAGGTACATAATAATAATGGCAATATTTGAAGTGGTTGATAGTCTAGCGGTTACGACGCCAACTTTCGTACTGTTTCGTTCAGAGGTCGTGGATTCGATCCCTGATGGTGCTCACCATCTCTCCTTTCACAACACAAACTTTTAGTAGCTTACTGTGAAAGAGTCGAAGAGTGTATTTGAGTACAATAAATTTCAGTGAGCTCTCCATTAGGCTCGATCTTGCGCAATGTATATTACCTCCTCCCACACCATCTCCAAATCCCTCAGCTCTGCTTCGAAGGAGTGGAAAACGATATGAGGGGCTTACTCGTCTTCGGTACCCTGATGGGAGGAGGAACAGCGCTCTCATCGGCCAACTGTCATTCGGCATCTTTAACACATATCCAAGACAAGTCCATCTCCTCTTTTCTCGTGTGCGCTGCTCAATTATTCATAAATAAATAATTCAGATACATATATATATAGGTGTCGGTATAGCCGGCGGAACTAAAAGCTTGCAGTATTCTCTACCAGTCAACCGGTCCGATCCAAGCTGAGATAGGTTTGAAACACTACCAAGAAAATATTTCAATTGGAAAAAAAAACACATAAATTTTCAGAACCGACCAGGAATCGATCCCGGGACGTCTTGGCTATAGAAGTCGGACAATGCTACTGCACTTCCGAGATCAATTCGTTTATCAGTTACACGCGCGAAAGTTGTGTGGATTCAAATAACGAACGGTTTATAACGATACAAATGGTTGACAATCTTTAGCTTTTTTTAATAGAACTCAAACGGCGCAGGTGTTGTGCGTATATCAAACGCAAAGTGTCGATGACACTATATCCACCTACCGAAAAGATTGTAAAACACGAAAATATGTCGTTGTGAAGTGACCTAGTGAGGGTGGTTCAATTTTTTTTTAAATTTTTTATTAAAATGAATCTGTGCTCACTCAAAGTGAACACAAATACACTCTTTGACTCTTTCACAGTAAGCTACTTAAAACTTGTGTCGTGAAAGAGGAAGATGGTCGGCACCTGGGATTGAGCCCACGATCTCCGATACGAAACAGTACGAAAGCCGGCGTTGTAACCGCTTGACTACCAATCACATCTTATACAACAAAAAACATTTTTCCGTAGAACGAAAATGTAAAAAAAAACTAGATTACCTGATAAGGTTATACGTACCTACTCCTTCATTTTGTTACATATTTGACTGGTAGAAACACTTTGTATAGGAAAACGAAATTGTAAGTTTTTTTCTATTTTCCTTGCAATTACTAATTCCATATTTTTTCACCGTTTAAATATACTCTGAGGATTTGCTGCGGAATATTTCGGAATCAGAATTAACCCAATCGGTCAAACTTTAATTCTCAAATTTTTGCGAGACACACATACCTACCTACATATTATATTATAATCGTTTTGTATATGAGATACAGTTTTTATCTCAAAACGGACACGATTTAACGTTACAATTTTCACAAAACATCCCGGTGTAAACGTGTACCAACTGGAATAAAATAAAATAAACATAATTCATTGACTTTCACACATTTTTTCATAAATTTATCAATAAGAAACTTAAGTGAGAATTCAAACTAAGTATTTTATTTATTCTTCAGTTGTGTGATGGCCTGAAAAAAATCATACAACTATTTGCAAAATAAAATTTATGACAAAAAAGTCGAAATTATTCTTTAAATTTCAGTAAGATAAGATTCATGTATCAAAACAACATAAAACATTTTTGAAACTTAAAAATATATCAAAAGTATCAAAAAAAAATTCGCCTTTTTTCAAGGGATTTTTTGCTCTCCGATATGTTGTTGTCTATTATGCTTCCCCTATTTGCTCGTGGTGTTTTTCTAATTAGAGCTTATCACTAATCCCAGATGCTTCAGGAATTCCAGAAGTAGGAGAAGATCCAAGGCGCTCGACCTTTATCCTGTGTTTACTAAGACTTCTTGCCCTCCTTCCTTATTCTTAAGTGACCCATTGAGAAGCCTGTTATAGGGTTTTAAGACCTATTTTACTTGTGGTCAAACACGTTTTGGTTATTCTAGAGTTATAACCACCAAGACGATCCTTGGATTGTTTTTTATTTAATTAATTTCTTTTTTATTTAATTAATTTGTAATGTTTTTGAGCAACTTGAAGAGCTACTAACGTGACTATTCATCTATTCCGGAAATACCGACGAAAAAGTAGATACATATTATATCTGAAACTGCAAAAATAAATATAAATTTTATAATTCCTATACTACTGTGATTGAACCACCCCCCAGCCAAAGATCTGCGTGGAATGTTCACAATGTCCGATTATGTCTCCTTTGTCCGGATCGAAACCAAAATATCTTCATTTTACTCTTTTAATGAGACTCAAACAATGGGAATATGATTTATGCTCTTTTAACTTAAAAATGTCTTTCTGGCAATAATTATGATATGATTTATCCACTACTTTGGCGACCACCTCTGCGTACAATTCTTGATCCTGCTCTACTTCAAGAGTTCATCGCCCTTTACCATTCTGTTCCACTTCCGGATATTTCTCAACCAGGACATCGGCTTTTGGTGCAATCCCCAACTTCATCAATTTTGCCCTTTGTGAAGGTTGGAGAAGATGGTACCTACGTCTCCCCTCGCAGCACTTGGCGTAAAGAAACATAAAGATTCCATGTTTCACAGCCATAACAATAATTTAGGAAGTTGGATTTTCTTTAAGAGACTTAGGAATAACTTCATTCGTCGTTATCACTAAAGGTATTTTGTGGGTGGTTTGTGTATGCCACATATCCTTGATTTCGTGAGGAAGATCAGGATATTTACATAATTATCTTGTCTTGCTCGGCTTTTTCAAATTCCAATCCAAATCCAAGCTCCCACTTAAGCCCCCACTCAGGGGCATAGGGAGGCAACAAGAGCTCTCCATTGCGCCCGATCTTGCGCAACGTTTATAACCTCTTTTCAAATTATTATTATTATTGATTGGACACACTTAAATTCATAATTATTGTAAAATATAGATCAATATTACTAATGCGTAAGCAAAGAAAATGGGGACATCTCAGCGGACAGCCAAAGAAAACGTGATCAGTCACACTCAAACAAGGCACAGATTGTGTAAAAAAAATTGCCTTCTGTCTTTTTAATAGAATAACTTCTATACATAACTCCTATGCCACTAAGTAAATATACAAACCTCACAAATTAAATTTCACTGTTTTCCATACCACTTTTAAAACGAATTTCTTAATTAAAGTGCTTACTTGGCTAAATTTCAAAGAAGTAGGTATAGGTATGATTAACTAAAATATACGCCAGAAGTTAATTATTAACTGGATGGGAAAGGCTGGTTGATCAGTAGAATGATGTATGATCTAATTATCTATTGGATTTTGATTAAGTTGTCTCATGTTCATAATGTCAAAGTTTAATACAACGATCGATAAACAAGCCATAATTTGCCAGCAGGGTTGTCACTTTGAAGTTTCTTCAGTTGGGCAATTTGAAGTCCACAACGAAAAAGGTGTTTAGTTTATTAACATTAGGTAAGTTGTTCATAAATTCACTATCTTGCCGAATCACTCGAAAAAGAGTGCAGAGCTAAAAAAAAATTCACTATCAATTTTGAATTATTATTACCAAAATATTATTTTTATTAAAAATGAATTTGTGTTCACTTAAAATGAACACAAATTTACACTATTTTACAGTAAGCTATTTAAATCTTGTGTCGTAAAGAGGAATACGGATATTCAAAACATATTTTTTTATTATTTACGTTACAATGGTGATATTTTCAATCCCAGAGCTCTATCGTAGTGAATTCAAGAGCCCCAATTCTCTGTTTTATCGAAAGGTAGTCACGGTAGTAAAGTGATTATTACACGATACATTTTGTATGAAAAACGTGTATAGCGCCGCCACAGAAATATTTCTAGAAACAAATTCGATTCTCGGATTCGATACGTATAGACGTTTTTCATACAAAATGTATCGTGTAATACTCATTTTACACCGTGACTACCTTCCGATAAAACAGGGAATAGGGGTAAAGGTCACAAAATATTGACGTGACAAAAATCAGATTAGTTTATGTAAAACATTTTTCTCATCGAAATCTGACAGAAAATAACGCCGGAAAATTGATTGAAAAATTACTAAAATCCCCCGTAGCCCTCTTAAATAAAACAATATTTAAAGATTCTTGTGACGTTTATCGAAAAATCTTTCATTTGAAGCTTAGGTTTTAATGGCAATAAATGGTGAATTTCGAACAGATGTACATCCGATTTTTAAATGGAACAAACCACTACGGGCTTACGACCGTCTTCTACTGTTATTTCGAAGGCTGGCTTAGTGTGATCACTTTACGTTAACAACGTTCGCCATTAGGTGGTAAAATTTGTCTTCAAAACTCCTAATCATGAGAATTCTCAACATGTTCAACATGTCGAAAAATCTCATGTATGCAACAAGTGGAAATTTAACAATAAATGAAATATAGAGATAAAAGTTTGAAATTATTGAGAACAAGAGAGCAACCAAATTTAAAAGACTGCGACTGCTGTCATATATTTGGCGCCAGGATATGACTATATCCATTTTTGCTAATGTCTCATCTTTATTGCCTATGGCTTTGTTGGTGCACTTCTAATTATGTATAGATTCTTGTAACCTTTTTTCAGGACTAGATCTTAAAGAAAAAAATAACAACTAATGACTCTAACAATTCATTACTAATGTTCGATTTTTAAATGGAACAAACCACTAGTTGTTATTTTTTCTTTAAGATGTATATCCATTTAGCTTTTAAAATAGTTCCCTAAATATACTCAGTAACAACTTCTTTTGCTGGAGGCTCCTATGATAGGTTGGGTATTCAAAATTCAGCCATTTTAATGGCGAACGATTTGAACGTAAAAGTGAACACACTTATCTAGTCTTCGAAAAAAAAAAACAGATGCAGCCAGTAGTGGTTTGAGTAAAAATAATGCAAAAACGTGATACTTAAATAAATAATAATTTGACACAGCCCTGTTTCGGAACAGATTGAAAGCGCCACGTAGTCGAGTGGCAGGAGTCTAATATATTACTCCAGTGGAATCTCTGTCATCGAGTTCATATCTCCGAGTCGTGGATTGATGCGTCGGATTCCATCGTTGACTTTTGGAATAAGACAAATTCATCATGTGGCTGAAAACTGCTTAACTGAAACCAATTAGAAACGTAATTATAACATCTGATTACCTACTATGAAATTAATAAGTACTTAGACTGTATTTAAAAAAAAAACAGTAACATAGCAATTGTTAATTCAAATCTACCCAAATTTCTACTTTGTGATTTTTTGTGTTTAAATAATGTCTTAATAACATGATAGGGTCTGTACACGTAACCAATGTCACCAATATCACGTCATAGTACATATTCCATACGAACCACCGCGTACTATGGAATTTTGATTCGTTGCAAGAACCATGAGATTGGTTACGTCCGCGCGTGTTCAGATGTGTACAGGCCCTTAGAAATAATAAAAAAATATTAAAAAATAAGCTAGTTTTCCTACCTATATTAACCTACTTATATTAGGTTTGGCAGGTAGAGGTAAGTAAGTAGGTACAAAATTAGAACATGTTATTGTTTTGATAAGCAGGTATATTTTTTATAACACCTCTGTTCTTTTGCTGGTTTTCCGAGCATCCTGTATGAGGCGGGAAATCGAAAAATCTGATCGGGACCGTGAGGTTGACCACCTCACGCCTTTAAACCGCAACCGAGGCCAAGTAAAATATTAACGACAGCTCCAACGTTAACAATTTGTTGTTATTTCCATAGAGATAACGTGAAAACTGTTGATCAACAATGTTGTTCCAAATTCCGAGTCGAAAAAATAACTCTGACAGTTGTTGAAAATTAACGTTAAACGTTATCTCGAAATCTATGGAAACATTACGACGCTGCTGTTATATCGAAGACGAAACGCATTTTTTTTGGTTTGGAAACCATTTTCAATTTGGTTAACGTTAACAGTTTTCACGTTTAACGTTATTTATTTCGACTTAGGCACAAAAAATAACCCTCGGACGCCTGGTTCCCGTCATAAATACATAGGTAGATGGAAATGCCCCCGTTGGACGGACAGAGAGAATGGGTGGCTCAAAATGACATTTAGAAGCAATGTGTCTTTAAAAAGATGTTTTCGGACGAGACAAAGAGTAGTTTTGCCCCATTTACTTTTGTCAATGTACAAAATATTTTTATCGTTGTTAAAAAATGTATATTTAACAATAACTAAGTCCATTATAATTGGTTAAAACGGTAATCAATATGAATGATTGGTCCATTAAATTTAGTGATACAATCTACCATGTAGACCAGATAAATTTTAAAGATAACAATACGAATTTGTTTTACCTAACATCAACATCATCCAATAATATAAAAAATATAATATTAAAGTAAGTATGGAAAGATTTCGATACAACAACGCCATCGGTGATAATTTTTTAGAAACACAATTTACTTGACAACCATTGACATTTAAACTATTCGCACGTAGATATTTTATTGTTTTTTCTTTTCAATAGTTTTTCTAATTTGTTAAAATTGAAGCACCTTTTTTATAAATTGAAACGCAAAAGTGAATAAATCTAATTTTGAAATCAAATTGTCGTTTGGCACAAACTGTCAACTGTTTAATAGTTGGTGCGATTGACAGAATTCAGATGGAAAATAATATGTGGTTTCAAACAGATGCATCGGTCGGAATGACATTGGTGAAAAGTCATTTTTATCATTTTTTTTTAATGAATCTGGGCTCACTCATTCTTCTAAATAATCAAATCATTCTAAATTCTTATTCAATATTCGTAGTAAGACTACACGAAAACGTCTGTCGGAAAAGCTTGTTAAATATTAAGAAGAATTATTATTCGCAATTTTATTGTGATAAAAAAACAAAAAGCTACATCTATAATAATAGGCAAATAAGAATACCTCAAGACAGGTGTGAAATATTCTTATAGAAGGTACATCGGTGAACAGACTTTGAGACTAGGCAGAGAGTGATTTATGTCTACACGCCGTCGCTTCGGATAGGATACATACACATTCCCAAATACCTGACATCAAGAGTTCAAATTTGCTATCTACTACCAAGAGATACTTCACGGATTAAATTGTATACAAAAATAAGCACTTCTGTTTTCCTAGGGCAATAATAATATGGTATTTATACATACATCTGTTGATATTTTTCTTTTTAGTAATAAAATCACAGGCTTAATCGAATACGTGCGTCGATTAAGATATCATAGCTTGTCATGCGGCACATCGAAACTTGAAAAAATAAAGTTTTTTTTAAAGCCAGTTCATAAAAAAATAATAAAATTACTAATCGTTAAATTTAACGTGATAGTCACCGGCTTTGAAGAACCAAAATTGTTAATGGATGCGTATGAAAAAAAATAATAAAAGCTCGCCTTTATGTCTTTTGTGAAAATTTTGTATCTTTTCTTGGTAGGTAGGTATATCATAATATGTAATAAACGTTTACCAGAGGAAACTGTTACAATCTTCTTCTTCTTCAACAGCCTGTCTTCGTCCATTGCTTAAAAATATAAGATTTTATATTTTCATATTAAATTTTGATTGGTTTTTTTTTCGCTTTAAATTCACGAAAAAGCTTGTTAAAAGCTTCTGCCAGCTGAAATAGTGGGTCAGATAAACAAGGCTGCCGCCATATCGGGTTGTTTAAGAAACTCAATATGGAAAAACCCCGATATGAAAATCAGCAGCAAGATGAAAATTTATAAAACTTGTGTGCGACCCATTATGACGTACGGCATAGAGTCTAGAGCGGATACCACCATAACAAAAAATGCGCTAAGAGTCTCAGAAATGAAGACTCTAAGTTGCATTGATGGGAAGACCCTCAGAGATAGAATAAGGAATACGAGGGTACGGGAAATATGCGAGGTTGAAGATATAGTGAGATGGGGAAGGCAAAGAAGAAGAAGACACTGGTATGCACATGTGAGGAGAATGGACTCATCCAGACTCCCTCACATGGCATTGCACGGCCAACCCCACGGAAGACGACTCCCAGGCAGACCACCAAAGAGGTGGATAGACAGCTGGGAGTCGACCTCGCAAGAGGCAAACCCCACCTCTTAATAACAGGTCTTCAGGCCTAGAATAAGAAGAAGAAGCTTGTTAAAACTATGTCACAAGTATACCCAGTGGGCTGGACTGTCGTAAATCAGAATACATATCTACATAATTCTACAATTACCTAATAGATTACACGAATGAACTAGATCGCAGGTGTCCCATAGTATTCTATCGGCTAAATTATAGCACATTCATGGAACTCGTGAAATCCATCAACCGTGCGTTCGCTAATTATTATACTTACCAAGGTTCGCCTAGGCCTAGACACTGCTGTTTTACGAGCCGAAATATCAAAACATACCTTAATTTATGGACGATACAGCATAATTAAAGAGGTGCCCGCACCAAAGTAGAATACATTAAAAGATCATAAATTAGCTACCCCGCTACGATGATCATTTCAAAACACAAGTTGATCTCATTTCGTGGATAACGATTCTGTTTTGACGTGGGATATATATTTTTGGAAACCAAACAGTTCTCGTCATAATACTTCGTGGTATTATTTTTATGTTGACTTGGTAAACTATGAAAAAAAAAACACTTCAATAATAATTATTAAAAATAGTCGACCGTTTACTTACTAGGTGATGTTATGGGGTCAGATTGGCTTGATCTGATCCATATCTTGGAGATGTAGATGAGATGTAAGTAACTTTTCTCAAGGTTGAATGAGAGCAAGGAAAATGTGATCTTAACAAGAAAAAAAAGGGAACTCTCTTATGAGTTCAGTATAGGGTTGAGAATATCTTTAGTACTCACCAGCTTTCACTTTCTCTTTATGAGTTAATCTGAACAGTTAAGAGGAATTCAACTCACTACCGAAATGAAACCAAATTTTGACTTTTAAATTTCACAAACACTATATTAATAAACTTAAACAAAATTATCACAGGAAATATTTTTACTTAAACTAATTACAATATTGTGCACTGTTGGTTCTGAAGGGAAAGAGTGAATTTTCGGCAGAGAAAATATCTATATATACTGGCTTTATTCTTACAATTATATTTGTACAAAAAAGGTGAAGTATGTTCCCTCTGGTGCGAAATAATCTAAGTTCGGTACTCTTGCTAAAAGGTGGTGAATCTTCCTTGTTGATAAGTAGTAGTTGTCTCCGGCGTATTCCGCTAGATGGCTCTTTACCTTTTCTGAAGATGGCGCTTCACGAATATGATATAAATATTTAAATAAAATGTGTTGCTGAGGTCCACTGCTACAATGTTAATTTTTTTACAATCATGATCCTAGTGCAACGAAATGCCTGACGCATAAATACCGCATTACACCGAAATCGAGCGGATCAATAATTGACAGAATTCGTATGACGAATTTTCGGTTTAAAACAGGTGCATCGTTCGGAATGATATTGATCAAAAGTCATTTTTATCATTCTTTTAAATTTGAATTCAATATTCATAGTAAGATCACAGGACAACGTCTGCCGGGAAAGAGGTATCTATAATATAAAATAATGTCGGATTAGTGGGAACACTTATAACTCGAGATCGGTTGAAGGGATTCTTCCGCTGTTCGATTTATTGGATCCTTCTCTGCTCCGGACAACAGAATAACTAATAACAAATCGAAAAAACGGATTGCAAATAACATTAAAAAATATAATATTAAAGTAAGTATGGAAAGGATAGTAAAGGATTCTAAAAGTAACAAAAATGTTTACCTGACGGCTGACAACCACTGACATTAAAAATATTGATACGCAGATTTTTTGATAGAATTTCTTTCGAACTTGCAAAAACATTTTTTTAGAGTGTTGGCTTTTATCTGGAGAAGGTTCTTATGAAAGAAAAAAATAACAAAGTTGCGTGGGAAATTAGAATATTAATGAAAACTCTAAGTTGGCAACCTTATTAGTACTTTTTACCATATTACTTTTACTCCAATTTTGAGAGCAACTGTTGTTAGTTTGTTAGATAGTTGGTGCGATTGACAGAATGCGGATGGAATAAACGTGCTTTAAAACAGACGCATCGGTCGGTATTACATTGGTCAAAAGATAATCAATTCATCATCATACAAATTGGAATTCAATATTCATTCAAAGGATAAAATCTCAGATTGAATTTCGACCTCTGGGCGACCATTAGTAATAAGAGGCACATTATTTTTTGATAAGTAAAGTGAGACATCTGTGGAACATTATGAGAACCTATGACAATTTTTTTTCTTCAGTACTTACTCTAGGTAGGTAGGTACCTACATACAATACAATACAAAAGGTAATAATTCTATAAAAAATCTCGTGTAAAAGCTCTTACATAATAATATTATCACACACTTACTGTCTTATTTGTGAAAACTTTTATTGGGCTATATTAGGCAGTTCAGTTCTTGCAGGGCAGTTCTTGCACCACCCCATTGCAGGGGCTGCTGGTTTTTTATCTATGACTCTGCTGATATCTCTGGGTGTGGGGCTATTCTGATCCATGATATTTTTTTATTTTTGATTTTCTCGTTTATAAAGTCTCCCATCTATGGATTGTTTTATTTTGTTTTAGCAAATCTATTGCAAAGTATTTGGACTTCGACCTTGTAAAGTATATTTTAATGTTAGAGTATTATGGTGTGTATGTTTTTCTCCTTACTTAATAATTGTGGTGACTTTTATTACCTTGTCCACGCTGACTAGACTGGTCAGTTTTGTATGTTTTTTTTTTTAAATATATTTATTTTATGATTTTAGTATGTATTTTTTATTTATGTATTTTATTTATATATGTATTTTTTTTTTTTTAATACAATTTATACAATTTATCTATAGCTATGCGGATTCATTATTAATCTGCTTTTTTAATATTCATTGTTGCTATTTAATCTTAAGGAAAGAGAACTTTTTTTTATTTTTTTTATTTACCTATTTATTATTATAAATTCTGTATACTATTCTTGCGCATTTAAAGGCTTTATTTTAACTTGATTTGCCAATTGATTGAATATCTTGTAAATTGACTGGAGCATAATTGTGATTTGGGATTCTTCTTTTGCGTATCTGTGTACTTTTGAGTTGCAGGAGCGCCTGAGGATCTTTTTGTAAAAATATTATACTTTGTTACTGATATTTTAATGGATATCCCCACTTACGGGCATTTGCCTAGTGGGATTTCGATTTATAAACTAAAATTTGTATGAACATGATTCTATGTATCTGTGTTTTTTTTTTATCGAAATAAAGAATATATTATTATTATTATTATTATTATTAAACCGCAGATTAACTACTGAGGATTATTAGCGATAAAAAATCACTTAAGCTTGGCAAAAGTACGCATGGTGTAAATGTCAGTGGTTGTTATATTTAATCAACTTAAAAACGATACAACCCACATAAAATTTAGAAATTTATTAGTAACTAGCTTTCTCATCAGACGTTGTCATGTAGCCCATCCAATGAATATTGATTTCGAAATTTGTAATTTATACAAAAATACGTTGAAAATATAAGGCACCTTTGAATGTTTTAAAATATTTCTGAAAGGTCGACAAAATTTGCATTAAAAAATGACAGATGAAAAAATATTTTGTTATGGAATATTTCATAGAAAGACTCGAATGGAATTTTATTTATTTATTTATTCATTCTCATCCCTAGGCCTTTTCAGGCTATCGGATTCGTCAAAAATATACAATACTGGACTTTATTATATTATAAGACATTAATATGTAAGCAAAAAATAAACATAAAAAACAATCTAAAAATCTATGCAAATAAATGAATATATGAATAATAATAATAATATTTTTATTTACTTATAAGAATACAATCCATACATTACATAACACAATTTATAAATGTTGAACATGATAATACCTAATATGCATCTCTTTTTTACCACCATCATCCCTCTAATAGAGCCGGGCTCGTGTATAGAGAGAAAGCAGAAGGTTTACCTGTACATAATATATACCTAAATACACAGCACTATATCATTATGAATAAACATAAACAAGTAGTCATGCATACTTCATTGTAATGTATTATACGCTGTGATCAAGTTACAATAATTAATAGTGTTGTCACAATACCAATACTGACAGAAAGAAACAAGTACAGAAGTTGGACAATTAATGAGGACATTACAAAAATATATTTAATAAATATTTTATTTAATCATACTATGTCTGAAGTTACTGGTACAATTATGGTTTTAATTTTTTCCTTGAATTTATTATAGCTGTCAATGGATCTTAAATCTGCTGGTAAATCGTTAAAGTATTTTGGATCCAGATAATAATAGTGATGCTGTGCTACGTCACGTCTACACAAATACATAGGCTAATATGTGTAAACGGCCCTTTTAGTCTCCTTTCACTTAATGTGTTTTAAAAAAAAAACAATAAAATATAAACACCATAAGTTGAGAAAAAATACAAAAGAAAAAATCAAAGATCATGTTAAAAAAATAACAATTTTCAAATTCGTGTAAATAAATAAATGAAGGCTAAGAATTGGGTGAGGCTAAAAATGTGTAAAGGGCCTTTCAGTCTCCTAAATAAAAAACAAACAACAATATTATAAACAGCATGGACAAACACAAAAATGAATAGGTTTGTCAGGCTAACAACAAATGAGAGAACTCTACCAAGGGAGCAACCCAATGTGGCCTCGAATGAAAAGGATCAAGAAAAAGAGCATAATATGAAGCTTTTGGAGACATTTGCTAGAAGATACCTGATAGGGCGCACACTGTCACCGGACCTAGTCCCATGATAATCCGAGTTTAGGGGTGTTTCGGCAGATTTCTCCTAGCGAAAAGAATACCATGTTCTTTGGACGCATTAGGGCACGTCTCCCGCGACTGCATATACAGTAGCACCCTCAGAGCTAGCTACTACTCAATTGAAACTCTTGAAAAATCCTCTTGATTCATTTGAAGAGAGAACCCTTGGTTAAGCTCTTTTACATATCCCAGAAGACTTTCTATCTCTTAAAGGCAGCATACTGTATAATGTATCTCCGGTCCGGTTATAACGACCCCCTAAAAAACCTCGCTTCTTAGCCTGTTGGCTAAGGTAAAAATCAATGTATTATTACATACCAGATTCAATGTGCTTACGACATGCTCCCATAGATGGCGGTAAAGTAAAAATATTTTCACATGTGAAGTAAGTTGATAGGAAGCTCTTAAGGTCAAAGAAAGCGACGGCGGTAACTCTCTCGACTCGACTAACTCTCGACTCAAACTCTGGCTCGATGAATAGGGCAGCAAGCTAGGCTTGTGTAGTACATGTACTAAGTACTATTAGGAACTAGTTCACAGTACTGAACTAGAACGAACTATTCCCTCTCTTATTCGTTCTTTAGTACTATTAGTACATTTTATTCCCATTCCCTTAATCGGACGGAATGACAGAAATGAAGTGTGACGTTCGGCGCCACTCGGTTTTCGTCGGAACTGGAGACGAGTGCGAGTGAGATAGCTGACGTGATGATTGTATGGAGAATATAGTGCCTTCTCTTTTGCTTCTTATTAGTTCTATTAGTTCCTTTAGCTCTTTTAGTACAGTACTATGAGTACTATCCGTGAGGTATAAGGTATATTCTTTTAGTTCAATGGATTCATACTTTGGATGTTGCTCTCTACTACGAAAGTTATTTTTTTCGTTCTCTACGAAAAATTCACATTGTCTAGGGCCCGTGTAATAAAGTTGGTTGAAACATAATATTTACCTAGAATAATTTCGATGGCAAAATCAATTTAATTTATTGAAATGAAAAGTCTTTTGAGCTATCAAAATAATAAATTTTCTGAATTCTCTCTCTGTTAATTATTATCACTAAGTATTGATTTTCATAATCACAAAATATTAATGTATGAAACGTACATATCCTAAGTAGGTATGGACCCAGTATGCTTCCTTTATTCTTATTAGTACATGTACTACATACACGACTGAATCATTTGACTCGGAATTATTCAGTGAACTAATAGTACTAAAAGAACGAACTAGTACAGTAGGACCAATGTACTAGATCAGATCGCTCCCTAAATTGTCCGAGCAAGAACAAGCCTACAGCAAGCCCTACATTTTTGGAATCTCGATGTGGATACGCGTATCACACGTCAAGGTCATACATATTAGAATTTAAAAAAAAATCTTTCTTCTTGTGGTCATTCACAGTTTGGCCATTAGAGACCGAAGCCATTGGATCGCGTCAACCGTCAGCGCATGGGTCACTGGTTTATCACATGATCGATTAATTGTGTTATCCCACATGGACATACTGATGAATCCATTCATACCCATTTATGTAGGTAGGTATGTGAAGCAGTGCATCCTACATCACATATTCTTATTTAGTTGACTACACCATATAATATTTCAGGATTAAATTGAGCCAGGCAGTTATTTTTGTCCAGTCAGCTACTGGGTTCTCGTTCCTTGAGTACTTACGATCAGGTCCATACCGGTCTTCCATCGAGCAATCCGTACTTGTAGCGGCAGATTGCCAGTAAGGGGTTTCGGGATTTCAGACGGCTTGGAGGCGGGTTGTCCACATCAAGATGGATTTAGTAGATTACGGTTAGACTTCACTTTTCTTACTTCTTGGAGGAAACTTACTTCTTGGAGGAAAGGTTCCTCTCCTCTAAGGTGTGGGGGAGCTATATTAGAAACAACATATTATAGCCACGGAACAGGAGTTGGTTTAAGTGTGCCGCGAATGACTCATCGTTTCATTTAATTTTCTATAAGATTGGTATGTGCGTTTTGAAACCAGACCGGATCACTGACGGTATTCTGCAACAGAGTAGACAACCGATGCAGCGTAGGCCCGTCACTTCAACCATTATGGAGAGGAGATGGACTTGGCTGGGACAGTTAGCCCGAGGAAGACACTGTCATACCGTGGTCCGCTCTTACGAATTTCGGTACGTGTGGGAGGAGGTCATAAACATTAAGCAATTAGGACCTCTTGTTGCCTCCCTGTGCTCCATAGTGGGGGCGTAAATAGAGCTTAGATCAGATAGAATCTGATGGATTACGTGGACCTGCTCTAGTTGGCTGATATAAAAATAATACCTACTAATGCGTTGAATAGTAAATGTCACTTCGGCAGATCTTTACTACCGAAACGTGATGATATGGCTGTTTTGAAATCGTATCTGATATTAATATGATGTAATAAAAATATTTTTATTTTATACTAGCTTAAGTACCCGTGCGTTGCCCAGGAATCGTGCATTATGACCACGATACTTCAATTTATACCTGTGAAGTTATGTTTGATTAGGGCAACTATGTGTAGGACATAAATGTAAAATCGGCGCGGAACTCACAGATGAGCTCCTAGATGGCCAGGGACTCAAGCAAGGTGACTGACTGGCCCTCACATACCACAACAGTACAAATCCTAATATTTATTTCCAAAGTAGCCAAATCGTCAGATATGCTTATGACGTCAACATAGTAGGAAGATTCCTGATAGCCATAAGAGAAGACTTTGACTCCTTGGAAATAACAGCAAAGGAATTGGGATATAATATAGAAATCAAGCGAAGGATAGCAACAGAAAACAAAGCATTCTTCTCTACTCTACTGCCTGTGCTCTAGTCAAGAAGTGTCCATAGAAAAACAAAGATCACTCTCTGCAAAACTATTATAAGAACAGTTATGACATATGGATAGGAAGCATGAGCAATGACTGCGAAATCCATGGAAATGCTGGACACATTTGAGAGAAGAATGCTTCGTAAGATTTTGGAGCCCATGAACGAAAGAGAATCCTGGAGAGTATGGTTTAACCATGAGCATTACAATGTTTACAAAGCTCCCAGGATCTATGAATATGCTAAATTGGGCAAGGCATATCGTTGCTTGATTTTATTTGGTTGGTTGGTTTTTAAATAAAACTATTAATTTCACTTATAAAATTTAATTTTTTGTGTCGCCATATTATACCTACTGATGTCAAATAAAATATAATTGCTATTATTAGGTGAGAACAAAAACAAATTTGAAGGATTCATCAATCACGTAAAGGAAATATGTTCGGCAAACACTTTCAAACTCACCAATGCCAAGGACAAACTGAAGAAATTTTAATGCCGATATTAGATTGACTTCGTTACAACAAATTTTGGTTCAGTACATCTTTAATGGAAGTTTTTCAGGGACAAATTGACGATTCGTTACTGGAAATTTCGTTAGGTACTTCGGTATTTGCTATAAAAAAATTTGATCTGTATTTGAATTTATCATACTTCAATAGTGACGATGCATAAAATACAAAAAATATATGTAGTAGGTTGAAGTAATAATATTCCAAATCATTAGAAAAAGTGCACTTATTTAGTCCTATTTCTTAGCTTAAAATCAAAGACACAAACAAAATACAATAAGATAACAGGCGTGTAAAGAAAATTGAACATATAATATTTAAGGATACATTGTGGTCCTAGTTACATAACCTCATCATCGCAATATTAAACTAAACTAAATTATGAAGTCTCAGGTTTGTATCCATAAAAGTAATGAAAAAAAAAAGGCTCCTATAAGTTGAATAGACGTAAGGTGTGATAGACTATATTATTATATCTATAGAAATAAAGCCTTGTTCTTTTAACATATTTACAATGTAACATACAGGATTGTGAAATACTATAGCTAATTATATGCAATTACACATATTGAAAAGATTTAACGAATAGAATATTTAGCGTACAGTGTGTGCTGTTTATAGTCTATCTAATTATTATATTGTCTATCCTATTGAAAGAAGAGCTGCTGGCCTGTCTTCTGTTTGTGTCGTATCGAGTCTCACGACATTGGCAACCACTACTTCAACGCCCCCGCTGTTCAGGGTCCAGTCCAATCTCTCATATTGGGCATCTAAGATATTTGCCTTCGAACGGGACCACTTTGATCATCCAACATTTTCATCGGCAACAGTTGAAGGACTCATATTGATCCCGATGCACTGTAAAAAAAATATTTTTCAATTAAAATAAACACAGAATCCATGAGCAACACATATTTTTTGTTGGGTTTTGAAGACTGGTAAATATTTAATGAAATAGTGGAATTATAAAGAAGACAGTGACAGAATTCTCACTTTTTAAATTAATATTTGTTAAATTTTGTGTATGAAAACAAAAAATGGTAATTATTATTAAGTTTGCGGGCTTCTTTTGATATTTGACAAAAAACCTCCTAAATGAATATGTTTTAACCTAACAAAGTGTAGTGTTGACACTCGAGGAGGTGTCCAGAAACCCCCCTAAAAACTATGTTCCAATCTTAAATTAACCTATTGAAATTGTAGTATTATTATTCGAAGATGTTATCAAATCCTTTAATTTATCCAAATAGATTAACCAAATGACAATGGCCAGCAATATCTTCATTTTTTAAACAAAAACACCAAATTCAGAATCAAGAGATTGTATAAGAAAATATGCAACGTTTATATTTGATTTTTATTTAAAAAATTGGTTGATAAAATGCTTCAAATATTATCAAATCACTCCATAACATGCTTGTATAAAATAAAATTACCTTTAAATCTTTAGGATAGGTATTTTCCATTTCTTAAATTCATAATTTCCAGTGCAAAATATCCTTGATTTGTCATAATTGGTAAACACTCACGATTCTGTAAACGATGATAATAAAACATTAGTTTAGAAAACACAATTTATTTATATTATAATAACTAGCTAGTTACCCGTGGCTTCGCTCACGTGTTACTGTATTTGCTTTCTCTTCCTAAACAATGCAGAATTAATTATATTCGCATCAAAATTAATAATAATAAGAAACATCATCAACATTTCTTTTTTTAAATATATATTCTAAAATTTCCATTAAATTACTATATTTTTATTTATATTTGTCGTTATTAATCTGTATTTAAAAAATATGTGCTTCTTATACAAATAGAATCAGCCCGCGAACTTAAAAATTTCGCTAACTTGACTGACATTGTTCTATGAGAATCCCAAAAAATAACTCGAATAACTTTTATTCCATCAAATGACGTTATTTGAAAATCAATTTTTATATTGCTGGATATGAATAAAAAATATTCAGGTCTCGAAAAGCAATGAAATTAGTGATCTTTAAAACACTTATTTCTATCTGCTATGGGCATTTTTCAAGCTACAGACGTTTTTTTAACATTTCAATTTATATCTTTCACGTTGATTTGTTGTTGTTTGTCTGGTCGTGGGTTCGAAATTTAGTTCATAAATATCTTATCCTGAGCAAACACGACATAAAAAGAATAAACGATATCGGTCCAGCCGTTCAGGTCGAAATAAATAACGTTAAACGTGAAAACTGTTAACGTTCCGAACGTTAACGTTTACCAAATTGAAAATGGTTTCCAAACAAAAAAAAATGCGTTTCGTCTTCAATATAATAGCAGCGTCGTAATACTTCCAAAGATTTTGAGGTAACGTTTAAAGTTAATTTTGAATAACTGACAGAATTATTTTTTTGACTCGGAATTTGGAACAGCATTGTTTAACGCACGTTGAACAACAGTTTTTACGTTATCTCTATGGAAATAACAACAAATTGTTAACGTTGGAGCTGTCGTTAATATTTCGACTTGGCCTCCAGGCGTGATGCGATGACCACGTAAAGTAGGTCTCCATTTTTATAATAACGTAATATTCTCCCTTTTAAGCCCCCCCGCTCACCGCAAGCCAGCCCGGAGGAAACTAAACCGCAGCAAACCCGATCCGCACAAAGCCAAACCCTAGCCCGATTGACAAAAAGCCAGCCGCACACAAATCTAGCCCGTGGCGGTTCCCCCCAAACCACCCCATAATACGGGAGGCCTTGGACCCACTCAGGAGAATAGGTTAGGCATAAAGAACTCTCCATTGCGCTCGAAGTCGTCCGAGGCTCATTGTGCCTTTTCTAACCGGTTGAGGTTTAAGGAAGTGAGGTGGTCAACCTCAGATTCTAATGGTATAAGTAATTGGCGTTCGACTATAAACGAATTTTCGACAATGTAGAGTAGGAAGAAAATTAACTGTCCACTGTTTATATTTTTTATTAGATGAAACGGATATCGGCAACTATCCGATATCCGGTCTATCCGGCGGCGTAAATAATATCCTGCCGGATACCGGATAGTAAAAAGAGACATCACTTAAGAAATACACCTTATAATCACAAAATAAATTCTACAACTTATTAGAAAATTGATTATCAAGCATAAGGTAAATTATGGAGAGTAATTCTATATAATATTCGTGTTTGTGTTATTATAATTTGATGACAAACATTCAACATTGATTTTCTCAAAACTCTCAAAATTACATATTATACAAACTCAGTGCCACTTTAAGCTATCGATATGGACTGTTATACAACTAAACTATGAATATAAATATAATTCTGCGCGGTAAAAGCGTTTAAAAAAGAGTTTTTAAAGCGCTGACTTGAGAACATAAACTTGTGAATGTATTTTTTTTATGTAATTTTGCGTCGTTCAAGCAATTGCATGTAGGTAGGCCCTGTGTTTCAAAATTATTATTTACGATCTATCCTAAATTTATGATTATTTTGTAGATACTTTTAAAATGTAATATTTTCAAATTAGCTACATTTTTTCATATTAAATAATCTATTGACTTAATACATTTACATTTTTTCAATATTACCTATACTCATGGATTACGCAAAAAATTCAAAGCAAGGATTTTAATAGTTTTTTTATAACCATTTAGTTAGTTTTTTCCATTAAATGCGTATATTTTTTTTACTAAAATGACTTCAAATAATTTGACAGATCAAGACGTAACGAATTATTATATAACCCAGGTTCTTCCCATGTACTTGCCGTAAAAAAAAATTGAAAAAAAATATTTTGACCTAAAAACCGCAAAATAAAAAAAAATATTTGCGTTGTTTTTAGACCTTTCACGTTCCTGTATTATTTAAGTTTTTTGAAATTTATTTATTTTACTTTGTGGTGAAAATGGAAACTTATAAATATCTCATACCTACTAAAAATACCTATCTCTTTTTATTTATTTTTTTTGACAAAGGATATTTTCAACTTATTTTAAATTTCACAAAAAAAAACTCTTTAATTTTGAAAGCCACTGGCGGTGGGACTGAACAAATATTAGCTGGCAGCACGTGTACCGTTAGGTAGGTCTCAAGGTCAAAGTTACGACACTCAAACTCTGATGGTATTCAGGTGCATGTAAAAGTATAATATGTGTGTGTGTGTATGTGTTGCGACTTGCAAACAGTAGCAGGATTCCCCCCTATTCGAGTAAAAACCTACGCGAATATACCAAAATAGTATTTTACGCGCGGCAACAAAGTGCATACCTACTTACCTTCCCGGCTACTTATAGATATGTTTAAATATATTGTAAGCGCTACGGTAGCGAAGTTAGTACGTAGAATTCCCCAATCAATAGGGCCGTAAAACTAAAGATTGGACATTTTCAACATATCATATAGGTAACCAATTTACTAATGAAATTTATTTGCTGCTTTAGTGAAAGATAATTTTTTAATGTTTTATGTATTTATTTATTTTTTCTTAATTTTTAGATATCTTAAATTTTTATACATCACTAGTTACATGTAAAAATGAGATCCAACTGTCGATGGCCTGAGTCGGTATGTTTATTGTAAGAAACGATGTCGTCAATAAATTAAATTTTCACAAAAATTGTTAAGAAAAGTTTGAGATGTACTGCTATGATGTATGTATTTTTTATAGAAAAATAAATTATCTAATTGTAGCGTTTCAGCGTTTTTCGATATTTTTATAAAATTCTGAAATATAGGCACTGAAACTCGTAAATTTGTCATAAAAAAAATATTTTTCTTTATAAAAAAAGTTTGAGAAATCCTGGAACTTCTTCATTAAATTATATTTTAGATATTGTATTTTTCTATATACATACACAATTTTAGGGTTCTAGATTTTATGGTTTTCGAGATATATGGAAAAATTAAATAAAAATTCAAAGGTTGGTAACCCCTGACTGAAAAAAAAATTCAAAATTCTGAGTATACAAATTTTGTATGCTTAAAGTATTCAATATTTTCTGAAATTTTAGGATCTGTGCATCAAGCGAATCAAAAGTTATAAAGAGGGGACGGATACACACACATACACGTTGTAAAAGTGCCCCTCACCCCCTCCCCTCTAATTAATGATATCTTTTGAAAACGAAATAGTATAATTTGACTCTTTCTGAAGAAATCATTTTTTTGAAATTTCGATAAAACCAGTTTTAAACTTTTTAGGAGGCACGTAAAAATCATCCCTTTTTATATGTGCCCTTTTTCGTCCCTTTTAGTTAAATTTTGGAAAAATTGCCGAATACGCTAACACTCATTTCTATAGAAGAATTCACATCCCAAATCTCAAGTTCGTACCATGTCTAGTTTCCGAGATATTCGCATACTTTGAAAAACATTCAACCCTATTTTTCACCCCCTTAGGGGTGGAATTTCCAAAAATCCTTTCTTAGTGGAAGGTTTTGTATTGAGACCTACCTGATTTCCAAATTTCACTTCTCTACGATTAGCCGTTTGGGCTGTGCGTTGATGAGTCAGTCAGTCAATCAGTCAGTCAATCAGTCAGTCAGTCAGTCAGGCACTTTCCTTTATTATTATAGATTTATTATCCCATGTAATTTTACTTACCAGTTCGTGTGGATTTTTTTTTAAACATTATAATCCATTATTTATTCTTATGATTGTAAAAAACTCGTACTGTATATATTTTTTGACATGTGTGATGATACGCTAATTGGCGCGTAGATGTCAGTAGCTTCTTCTTTTTCTTCTTTTTGGCATATCACCCCTGTTCAATTAATAAATAATGTCTTTTCAAAACTTTTTGATATATTTCGAATATATTAAAATAATCCGAAAGATCATTAAAAAATTAGGTGTTTGTTTATTTGTATTACATTCTGTACACGAAATGTAAAAATAGGATTAAAAAAACAGGATCATTACGTTTGCGTTTTTTTTGCTGTCCTCTCTCATGGTTGTTCTATTGTCTGTGGTTGCCATCGCCAAACGTCAAACTTTTTATAGACGTCAAAATCTGTCAAAATACATTTCCACAATTCCTTTTTCAAAATTCAATTAATGCATTCTGTTTCCTTTTATTTTTATTAGGTAGGTACTTAACTAATTGCACAACTTTCGTTTTGCTTATATTTTGTGTTTATGTTTATTAAAGACTTATTTTATAACAATATACTTATTGCAAACATTATACAGTATACCTTCAGGAAAAATGTTTAATATGAGGTTAAATACTTATAATCATAATTATTATAGTAATTTAAATGAATCATTCATTTCACTTACACATGTATATTAACTGTGGTCTTTAATGAAATGATAAATTTCCATTAAAGTAAATAATATTCCCCCCTTAAACATGCGTACATAATCATTATAAAAATTGTATTCTGATGTTATTTATTTATTTTAGGTTGAATTATGAAGACCACAAAATGCCACCTAAAAGAATATTCTCCAAGCCATTATCGTCCAAACTTTGACATTTTCATTCTGGTTTCAACGGAGCCCACAGAGATCATTCTACCATTAAAGCGTTGATCTTCTGAGAATTATTCTACTTATCAACAGAATGATAAAGCTATTCCTGCTTAGGAAGAATTGATTTATTACTTATATATTATCTTCTAATTATTATAAATATGAAATGTTGTTGTTATTTTCATGCGTTACTACATCACGCTGAAACTACTCAATCATACTCTTCGTAGTTAACTACTTCAATGCATTTCAATATTAATACCTACCTACATATTCATGCAGACCTTATTATTACATTCCACAGGTTTTTTTTTAAAACGGCAACCCTAAATTTTCACAATATGGAGGTATATGATGACATTTCATAAGTAAAATAAGCTAAATTGTTTTACTTTGTTTCAATGTTTTTACTTCTATAGAAGAAATTTTTTTGAAATAAATAGAAAGTTTAAGCATTGTAGATTAAAACAAAACCGTACATGAGTAGCGACGGTGCAACTAAATGAGATTTAAATACAGTTTCAAGATACCTGATTCTGACAAAATGGCGGGATGAAAATCTTAATTTGTATGGGAGATTTATGAAAAAATCTAATATTTTTATCGATAAATAACATTTTCCAAATATTTATAGCCTTAAACGTCCACTGGTATTATGACTCGCTATAGAGGGTATTACTTTACTTCTGGTATCCCTAGTTTAGCCGTCTATAAAGGACGTTACATACGAACGGACTCCTTTATTTATATTGATTTGATGGAAGAATTAAAAATTCCGACTCATACGTATGGGTAACTCTGACTCTTGCGTATGGTTTATAAATTGAGATGAAGTATAAATGTATCTGCTAGCTTTCCCGACAGACGTTGTCCTGTGGTTCTAGCCCGTTAATATGTAAGTACATAATGTGCACTTCGCCCCCATAAAATAATAAAAAATTAGTTCGATTGAGTTAAGCTAATAAAATAATAAGATTAAAATATTTCTGAAACATCCATATTTCATTCGTATTCAAAGCTCTGGGGGGGGGGGGGGGGGGGGAAACGTAAGAATAATGCCCTCGCGCACACACCCTACCTCGCCTATGAAGTAGGTACCAAAAAAATGTGCCCGATAATATTGTTGACTTTGTATGAACATTTTCTAAAACGCTCGAAACGGTGCGGTGGAGTAAGTGGGATGGGCAACTGTACTACAATCACGTATGCGAGAATGAGAGGGAACTACGCGCGATGGCGTGGGCGCGTAGCGGATATCCGTTCAATACTAACTTAAATATTGTATTTTACATCATTTTTTATCCATTTTTTTTTCGACTTTTTATTAGTTATTCTGTTATCCGGAGCGGAGAAGAATCAAATAAATCAAACATCAGAAGAATCTGTTTAGCCGATCTCTCTATTCTTCTATATTATCTCTAATATAAATTAAAGTCGGGTTAGTGCGAACACTTATAAATACCTCGAGGTTGGCTGAACAGATTCTTCTCCGCTCCAGATAACATCATATGTAACTATTAAAAAGTTGAAAAATGTATAACAAATAATATTAAAGTTAGTATGGAACGTATTTCGTGCGCGACGGCAACGCCATCGGTTTATTAGTAATACGTTTTTACTCTATATTAAATCTTTTTTAATGAAGCCGCTTAAAGTCCGATGGGTATTCACCACTCTTCGAACTATTTACGAAACCTTGTATGTGATTAATCGATATTTCCCATTAAGTTTGTTTGTCTTATTCAAAAGAAATAAATTCTTGTTAATTACAGCAACATGTATTTTGTTTTTGTTGAGCTGTTTTCACAATAAACACCGAGGTGCGATCGAGGAATTTCAATAAATTATACGGTGATTATTTTTGCTGACAAAACAAACTCTAATCCGTCATAGGGCAACATTAAATAACGAAGAACTGCTATTTTTCTAAATTTTAATTATGGTTTAAAAAAACACATCTGTTGGCACGCAACGTTCTGAAAGGATGGCACACGGAATGCTTGGCATGCATGCATTATGTAGGTAGGTACCTACCTGTATAATAATTTGCGAAAAATACACTGTAAGTTCTGTCGAGAGAAAGTAAAAAAAAATACGAAAACCTCAAGAGTGTACGAATTTGCTGATGTTTTGAGATAAGGACAAAAGAAAATACGGGTCTACAACGGTAACTGAACTAGGGACATTCAGTATTCCCAAGACACTCAGGACAATTATCTAAATAAATGAAAGGATATTGAAAATTTACAAACTAAGAATTGATAAAGGCTGTAGAGCCATTAAAAAAAAAGAAATAATAATTTGGAAATCCAAATCAAAGAAGACAAATGTAGCAGGTACATAACAGGCCAATTACAAAAGCTAAAGAAAGTAAGTGGGTAATTGATGTTCTTTACAATATTTTACATAAATACAGTTTTATGGTTAATATTGTGGTCAACAACAATTGCGGAAATTGATGATCGAAGGTGTCAATAGAGAGACTATATCGAGAGAATCAATGAGAAGAAACTTCTCCCAGAAAATCAGGGAGCAATGTGATGCGAATATGTAACAGCTTTCTCCTTGGGTTGAATAGTTTTGGTATCCTTAAATTTAATCATTATTTTGTTGCATTTTGGATAAGCTGGAAACATTCCTTTTACAAAATATGAAAACATTTGTTTTGTTCTAACAATTTTAAATATCTACTACTTTCAATTATGATACAATTTAAATACTACTTTCTATTTCTCTTCTTTTTCTAGATCTTAAGTTACCTACTGCTCCTGTGACGACGAGGTGCAACTCTCTCTCCATCTCTTAGGAGGTTGTCTCAATGGTCTGTGTTTATTGTTTTTGTATTCTATCATCCTTAGGTCCATTCGGACACTTGGAATCGTCATTTGAACATCATTTATCCAACAAAAAAAAAAAACAGACATAGAAAATATTGATGGAAAACAATAATTAATGTTTTATACACTGGCAGAGAACAGTTAACAGAACATGATAGAAGAGCAATGCTGGTCGCAGTGTAAAGAGCTCCGACCATCATTTTGTCAGTGTCCATCTGGAATCACAAAAAATGCAAATTTATCCATTTTCAGAAGGTCCATTCGCTGCTTATAATACACTGCTCAACCTTGCAATATTTTTACTGCATTCGCAGATTTCATCATTACGGATCTTATGGCTGAGAGTTCTTCCGACAGTGGATCTCAGTTGTTCTTATAGCTTGAATTGTGACTGTTATTAACTTATTGAATATAACTCGGATCTTTTTAGTATTTTTTTTTTATTGAAATACCTTACCTTAAGATCAGTGAATGGTACCTAAATACCTTCACAATTCGCTGTTATTGAACGCTCATCCCACATCTGATCGCGTTGATACAGATATATCCATTGGAACAAAAATTATAGAATATTGATTTTATTTGTGTTTTTTTTAACTCAATCCTCATGCTACAAGAGAATTTTCATTTAATTTAGTGAGTATTTCATATGAAACACCTCGTAGGTATTAAATTCTTCTCTGGCAAGAGTCAAAACAAAAAGATTACAACAATCTATTAAATTTATATTTCATTTCTACAAAATGTCATATTATGAGGATCAAACTTTCAGCACTTTTTGTCGCAGTTAAAATGTGCTTTTTATGAAAGCAATCACCTAAATTTCTTAAAGAAAAAATAACAACTAATGACTCTAACAATTCATTACTAATGTTCGATTTTTTAATGGAACAAACCACTACGGGCTTACGACCGTCTTCTACTGTTATTTCGAAGGCTGGCTTAGTGTGATCACTTTACGTTAACAACGTTCGCCATTAGGTGGTAATGTTTGTCTCCGAAACTCCTAATCATGAGAATTCTCAACATGTTCAACATGTCGAAAAATCTCATGTATGCAACAAGTAGAATTTTAATAATAAAAAAATGAAAAATAGAGATAAAAGTTGGAAAATTGTTGAGAACAAGAGAGCAACCAAATTTAAAGACTGCGAACCTAAATTTCTACATTTTAAACCAAAGAATGTAAACATTTTATTTTAATTTCACATTTAGCAAGTGAACATACCATTTGAAAGCTTTGTCATTGTACAGTATAGGAACTGATCAATAGCGAGCAGTTCAGCTAAAATCAAGTTTCACTTAACACGACGTTCGTTACTTGAAACTGTTACAGAATCGACCTCATAAGCTGTTCATTGGTTAATTAATAGTAGGTAGTTAAAAATATTAAATAAATAATATCGAAGTAAGTACCTCAAACTTAAATTCTAGTAATCCAGAACACGGACACCGCTAGCCACACATACATACATCGCCCGTCAATTCTGTTCTTTGAAGTGGGCGGAAACACAAAACAAAATAAATAACTCGGTGGCAGAAAACTAAACTAAAGCAGAAAATATTAATAGAACTCTTCATGTGGGCACAGTAAATTATTCTCACCATATTTTTTGTGTGGACAAGAATAACTTTAGATAAGTACGTACTTACAACCATCATTTTGGCCTGTGGAAAATCAAAAGACCTATGACATAACTATCTCCAATTTTTTTCATCAACCCATTATAGGATTTATGTTCACTATCGTTGTGCAACCGTAATAACAAAGCCAATAGGCAATAAAGATGAGACATTAACAAAAAAGATATTCATATCGTGACACCAAAAAAATACATGACAGCAGTCGCAGTCTTTAAACTTGGTTGCTCTTATGTTTTCAATAATTTCCAATTTTTATCTCTATAGGTATCTCATGAATGTACATGAGATTTTTTGACACGTTGAACATGTCGAGGATTCTCATGATTTCGAAGACTTCATAACCACTTAATGGCGAACGTTATTAACTTAAAGTGATTACACTAAGCCAGCCTTCGAAATAACAGTAGAAGACGGTCCTTAGCCCGTAGTGGTTTGTTCCATTCAAAAATCAGTTATGAATTGTTGGAGTCATTAGTTGTTACATATCCGTAACGTACGTATTTAAATAGTAATAAAATAGTAATAAAATATGATATTTTGACCTATTAAACTGAAATAAACCAAGAAAATATCATGAGAATTTTTTATTCAGTTCATTAAATCTGATATCTCAGCGGGTGATGTACCACTCATTGCTGAACACAAAATGTCACACGTCATAATAATAAATATGACAAAATCACAAAGATAATGAATACGTCAGTTGATGGAATCAAACGGCAGGGCGACCGGTGTGTGAGTTCTAAGCGGGTTACCTAATCGACCCATTAGGCGAAACATATTGCTTCCGGTTCTGCCGGCATACTAAGGGAAATCATCAACTCTATTTTTGTCACGATTTTTTATTAATAATAGGTACTAGCATAATTTACCTCTCGTTCATAAAAACTTCATTTTTTCATCTTAAATTTACCTTATGAATATGCCAGAACCTGAAAACGTATTAGACGACACAAATTGTTTACTTTTTTGAGGAATTTATGCATTTGCAGTAAAACGACTGACAGATAATAGGCATAAAAAGGACCGACCTCGGTAGCCGCAAGTGGTATGAGCGTGGAATTCAAATCGCGAAGTTCCAGGTTCGATTCCCTGTCGGGTCCGAGTTTTTCTATGCGTTTTTTCACTTAAAATTTCTACCCGGGGTTGGCCTGTCTCAGATTGGACGGGACCGGTTGACTGAAATTTCTTTGAAAATTACCTCAGGCAATAAGTTCCACCAGCTATACCTACTGACACCTCTGTATAGAAAAGTGTTAATTTATATATTTAAAAAAGGAAAGTGTTTACAATATAATACTTTCTTATACTTTGCCACTTGACTACCGAGGTCGATTTTAGATCAAGAGGTCCCGGGTTCATTTCCCGATCTGGTCGAAAATTTTCAATATGTTTTTTTTTTCAATTGAAATTTCTATTCGAGGTTGGAATCCTGTCTCAGATTGGACTGGTGGGAGAATGCTTTAAGAGTATTAAGTTCAGCCGACTTTACTGACACCAATGTAGAGAAGAGGGTTATTTATTTATTAACTTCATATACCATCGTCCAAGAAATGATAGAGGCTGACAATGTCAGACATGCGCTGTAGAGACACCGTCGTATTGCACCTCTCTTTTGCATAGACCGAATGAGAGGGACCGCAATCACGGTGGTCTCGCACGTATCCAGGTAACAAGAGACTTGTTGGTTAGAGGAAAGCGTTAGGAAGAAGGAAACCAAACTGCGAATCGAGATCCGAAGAATACCTTTTATTTTTTTGTCCAAACAGATTCACAAGGAGTGTTTGAGTAGATAGATTTTAATCAACGCATTTTTGTGTCTCACTCTTAAGTGATGATCATTGTCATTAAAATATTTGAACGCTTCTTGGATTCCTCTTCCTTGATCTTTGGACCCGGGACTGATTATAAACCTGGCTGATGTATTGTGTCTGATCAGGGCTGGCAAATAGCTAAAAAACTCATATTTTTCTTATTTATGTGTCGGTGATCACTTCAGTGAACTTGTCCTTATCCTGTGCTACCCGGGACAGCTCTTCTATGGTTCGGTTGCCGGTCCACTCTCTTACGAATATCGATCGATGGGATTCTAATAGAATTTTTATGGCTTTCGTATGTTTTCTAAAGGGACTCATACGAAAATCTATTAGGAAAACTAATCGATCGAAATTCGATAATAGGGTCGCAGGATGCCTGTTGCCTGCCAGGCCATCAGTGTCCCTCCATTTTCTCTTCGATATCTAATGAAGAAGTATATCATCTCACTAACATCATATCCGCCAATATCTTTTTTTTTACTTTTACCAAATCGTTTTCTTATTTGTTTAATTATTTTAGAAAAAAATGTTTGTTCGTCAATGAATTTTGTTTTACGTGAAAAATTAAATGTCATTAAAACCCGCAAGATGGCCTCTAAATCTTAATTGAGTGCTTATCAACAAGGGCTTCACTCTATCACGCTTCTCTATAGATGGCGGTAGATACGTTTTGTCCATATAGTCGGCTTAGGTGACGGTGTAATGATAACTAAAATAACTTCTCAAATTCGTTAAAAATAATGGCAAAATATCAATCAATACTCCCTGTCTTCTCAATTTAGTAAAATGGAAATTTATATACCTTTTTATATTATAACTAGCTTTCCTGTCAGACGTTGTTCTGTAGTCCTATAACCGACCGATGCATCTGTTTTAAGCCATATAATTTCCACCAGCTCTCTGACAACTGCACCAATTACCTATCAAACAACCGACAGTTTCTGTTAAACGCCAATTTGATTTCAAAATTAGAATAAAATTTTACTGTATTTACTGGAAAAAAACACAAGGAGGTTACCTTCTTTGTGTTTTCTTTTTTAATTCTTCTAATTTTTTAATTTTCCACGCAACATTCTTAAATTTTTCTTGCATAATAACCTTCTCCTGATAAAAGCCGGCACGACAAAAAAAAATAATAATCAGCAAAATCGGTCTTGTCGTTTAGGCGTGATGCGTTGATAACCCAAAATCATTTTTTGAAGATGTGGGAACCCTGTCTTAAAACGATAGCTGATGTTAACTACTGCGCTGGTGATAGTGCGAGAGATTAAAAAATAAACTCTAATGTATTCGACAAAGTTATGTATTTTACTTTTAATATTATCGCAATACGTGAAAATAAAATATTTTTATGTAGGTACCTACCTATTCTGAAATACACGCGTCCAACATTTAATACCACATGGAGGCGATAATTTTGTTCGAATATACTTGTACAAACTACATACGAATATGTTATATGGAGTTTCAGTCCTACAAAATTTGCTCATGGTAAACTATTTGCGTAAGCAACGAATATACATAATATGCTTCGTGCTTTCTAAGAATGTCTAAGACTTTGGGAGTACCTACTAGAAAGAGCAAGTAAGCGTCAATCAATGAAGTGACAGCTATAGACACTATCAAAATTAGTTAGTTAGACTTCTGATAAAGCGGTCCCGGGTTTGATCCCCGGTTTTCAAAATGCTTTTCACTTGAAAGTTAAAAACACACTACTCGGAGCTGAAATCTTGTATCATAATACAAGGAGCGGTTGACTGGTAGAGAATGCTTCAAACATTATATTCCGTAGGCTTTACTAACACATTTTTTTTTTAAATAAAAATGTATCTCTGCTCACTCGAAGTGAACACAATACATTTTTAACATCTTTCACACTAAGCAAAGGCTTGTGTCGTGCAAACGGAAATGGTCGGCACGGCCGGGACTTGAACCTACGACCTCCAACACGCTGTGAGCATGAAAGCCGCCGATTGATACATAATAGAAGAGGGTTTTCCATATTAATTTAAATGTACCTACATATTATATGTAGAAAATAATACCATGTTAATTTTTTTCAATATTTCGATAATATTCAAAAGATAGAAAAAAATAATAAAAAGAAAATGGTAAAAAATATTCGCCCAACGTGGGGCTCGAACCCACGACCCTGAGATTAAGAGTCTCATGCTCTACCGACTGAGCTAGCCGGGCAGGTGTCAACCGCGCCATAACTGCTGTATTTTAATCAACTATTTTTACCTGTAGTGAATTAGTGATACCTTAGTATGTATCTACCTACCTACTATAAAATAATATTTATAAATATAGGTACCTAACTACCTAGGCATATTAATACCTATAAAATAATAAGTTCACCCTACTTTTATTGCGTAGGTCGTGGGTTCGGATCCCGCCCGTGTCGACCATTTTCCGTTTTCAAGCATTTGCTTTCTGTGAAAGATGTCAAAAGTGTATTTGTGTTCACTTCGAGTGAGCAAAGATTCATAAAAAATATAGGTAGGTATAAGATAAATTTATTTATATCTATTGGGTTTATATACCTATAGGTACCTATATGAAATATATTGGTACACCTTAATTTGTCCTTCCTTTAACTAGAAATAATTCCTATATTATAATTGTAAAGTTCTTCTGTAACCTACTGTTTTTTTATACAGTCCAAACACCATGAGAAATATTTTCATACCAAGGTAAATAGGTACTTTATGTCTTGTCTATAAGTCGATATTCGTTGTTTTGACAATAATTATAATAGCGTCCGCTATAAAAATGATATCAACAAAATAATTATCTATGTGATATGTGATCAGAGGTTCCTACATACAACTATTGCGACGGGAAGAAAATAAAAATATAAAATTGTCTACAGTTTTCAACGTGCTTAAGATAAACTGATTTTGTGATTTATAGGATGATCAAACAGTTTAATATGGCCCTTCGGCCTGTCGTCCGACAGGTTTAGCTGCTAATTAGTTAATAATGCCAAAACTCACATACAGCACACTGTGTTTTTTGTGTGCGTTTCATCCGTGAATCGCAGAAACTTATTAAAGATCATAGGTTCGAATACTATCTTAATATTATTTTCCTTCATACGCCCTCTCATGTCCATTGTTGAATATAGGCCTTAGACTTCCACAACCAACTTGGTGTCAGATCTCCTTGATATAGGCCTTTTCCACCCATTTCTCAGAATCCATTCGAAGACTTTTTTAGTCCTTCTGATCTGATCCTCATGCTGAACATAAAGCGAAAATCTTTTACATAGGGATTATAGACTTTATTTCATTCAAAATCTTAACATTCTTACCTACGTACTTACATTCTCAAAATTCGGGTCGCTTTTAGAAGGTGATTCCCTAATACAGAAATAGGCTCATTATGTCGTGATAGCAGTGTTCTGGGTGACGTGGTATCACCCCCGGGGGGGCCATTCCGCGTGTTTCTTTTTAATACGGTGAGGCTCGGTAAAAAGAACTTATTTTCGAGGATGATTCTTTAAAAGGTCGTTTGTGTGATCCAAGGTTCTCTCTTGCGTGTAGTAGAATTATTATGACATCGTTTCTGTGGTAATATTCTCACTTTTGGCAATCCGAAAGTGCTCCTTGAGGGGTATGCAGAGAGACTAGGAAATCCTTACACTGCATTTTGTCTTCTGTTTTTCACGTTTCTAAATTCGTTTCTGCTAATCAAAACAATGTCCTATTTTGACAGTTGATCAAACAGTATGTATGCGAATAATGGTCAAAATATAATTATTTTATCGATGAAAAAGCGGTAATTTTTGCTAAAGTTTTAAAATTATAAATTCATAATTTTTTTTTAAAGAAAAAATTACAACTAATGACTCTAAAAATTCATTACAAATATCGATTTATAAATGGAACAAACCACTACGGGCTTACGACCATCATCTACCTACTGTTATTTCGAGGGCTGGCTTAGTGTGATCACTTTACGATAACAACGTTCGCCATTAGGTGGTAATGTGTTTGTCTCCGAAATTCCTAATCATGAGAATTGTCAACATGTCGAAAAGTGTCATGTATGTAACAAGTAGAAATTTAATAATAAATGAAATATAGAGATAAAAGTTGGAAATTATTGAGAACAAGAGAGCAGCATTTATTTTCTCTCTTTGTAAGTGGCATATTTTCATAAATTAATCTTATTTGAAAAAGTGAATGAATCTTATAATTGAATTGAATTCAAGTCAATAAATCGATTTAAAGTATGACTTGGTTGTGACTTTTTAGTTTGACTATATATATATTAAGATGTAAGTTTTACTCCATTTCACTGTGATCAGTTAGGCAGAGACTATGCTACTGCACTTGCATATGGGACGAGACTGTGCCCATCACCAGAATATGCGTTGGATTCGTCAAAAAGGTGTAGTGTTTCGACATTGTGCGCATGTGTCTCGTCAGGACCATCTCACAAAATGGCCGACACACATCGTGGAATCCGATGAAAGCGGGGAGCGCCGCATAACATGACTGAGAAAGTGATGACCCAAGATTTGTCACGAACTGCATGTGTAAAACATGTAAAACAGTAAAACTTACATCTTAATATTCTTCCTGTGAAAAGCTGATGACCTTTTTTGTCTATCGAGGTGCATGTGCAGTCATATATATATGTTGTTCAAGTTGTATCAAGGATTGTTATTATGACATTATTTATTTATCTTTTAACGTACCTATATCACTTATTTGAATTGCATTGAATACATGCATGATGTTATCTTGTATATATATTAAACTTTAGTTATATTGTACATTGAATTGAATTGAAATATATTGAAATTGAATCTTATGTTGAGATCAAATTGTCGTTTGACACAAACTGTCAGTTGTTTAATAGTTGGTGCCATTGACAGAGTTCTAATGGAAAATATGGGGTTTAAAACAGATGCACATTCGTAATGACTAATTCAATATTCATAGTTAGACCACAGGACAACGTCTGTCGGGAAAGCTAGTGGTCAATAAATCGAGACGGATATTTCACACATCGATGAAAGTAGGTAGGTTCATACAAAGCGAGCGTTCATTCATGCGATAGTTTCATTCATAAAATTAGTCTGTCTGTACCAATATTCTTTGTTAGAATTCTATTTTAAGAATTACGATTTATAGGAAGTAGAATTAATAATTCTAATAATATTTCTGTTGCATAACGCACGTGGAAATCAATATGGGTGTAAGTTAAATTTATTTCTTAACAATGCGAGATGCAAAACAAAAATTTCCGATTACATTGTTTAGTAAATTCCAAATCTTTGTTAAAAAAAAATAAAAAAAAAGATAAAGGAAATTTTCAATTATCTTCTTTTGAAAAACCTTCATATTTGATTGTACATACCTAATTATGTACCTACAACAGGGACACAGTATGATAGAGGGAGATACCTACCTGTTATTGGAACACTAGAGATTCTATGCTTTTGTTTGATGATTTGTTTTGTTTGTATTGTACAATGTTCTGCTGGTGTCTTATGGATCACAAAGTTTTGGAATAGGTACTGCATTTAGCAAACATATAAAGTGTCTGTTCTCTCTGCCTACCCTTTATGCGCTGAGTTCCTAGGGAACGGTGCGACGAATGACAAGACGATTGTCTTTGAAAATGATTCTCTTCTCTACGTTCACCACAATGCCAATGTTCTACACTGACACATTCACCGTTTTTTATAGCAATACCGTATTACTTGGAAATCAGCAGCCCGATTCACGGAAAAGTTTAAGTCTAAGTTTAGTTCGAAGTTCGAACGAAGTTCGATTCAAACTTTTGTGAATAGGGCTGCTGGTAATAATAATTATTGTAGGCGGCGACTATCTACAGTCTATGTACCTATTCACGGAGGGTTTGAATCGAACTTCGTTCGAACTTCGAACTAAACTTAGACTTAAACTTTTCCGTGAATAGGGCTGCTGGTAATAATAATTATTGTAGGCGGCGACTATCTACAGTCTATGTACCTATTCACGGAGGGTTTGAATCGAACTTCGTTCGAACTTCGAACTAAACTTAGACTTAAACTTTTCCGTGAATAGGGCTGCTGGTAATAATAATTATTGTAGGCGGCGACTATCTACAGTCTATGTACCTATTCACGGAGGGTTTGAATCGAACTTCGAACTAAACTTAGACTTAAACTTTTCCGTGAATCGGGCTGCTGACCATAACGGGACGGATAAAAAAAAGTTTTATACGGTAAACACACCTCTATAATTTGAAAAAAGTGCGTAAGGCAGTCAACGTCTAAAGCATCTTCAAGCATAATTACAAAAATTCGAAAATCCAAGTTGTGTTCAGAGCTGCGGGAACTTTCAAGGATTATTTCTAATTCATCACAAAATGTCCCTTAAACCTTGTCCTGTCATTCTTTAATTTAGTGATCTAGCACAAAAGAATTTAATTTAGACCTTGTCACGTCTATTTTTGGATAATAGATTATTTTCTATTTTTGGAACAGTGAATTCAACCTTATGAAATACTTAAGAGAATTATTGAGTTTATCTGGTCATTTTTTTTTAATGACCATGTCGTAAAAAAGTTGTAAATTTTGAGTCTCGTTTTTGTTTAGTGTTCATAACAAGTGGTTGGTAGCCAGTGGCGTGCGGTGGTTTTATTTTTCAAAAAATTGGGCAAGCCGACACAAAAAAGAAGAAGAAGAATTTCACCAAAAAAAATTCGTCGCTTGTTCCGCATTTTTATCCATGAATCATCAATGTATGTACTATGTAGGTAGCTAACTACTGTTAAATTTTATTTTTTATTAATTAAAAAAAAAAAAAATTTTTTTTTTAGAAAATAGAATAAAATTAAACAGTAGAAACATTGATGATTCATGGATAAAAATGCGGAACAAGCAAAAAATTTTTTTGGAAAAATTCTTCTTCTTTTTTATTACTGATATTATTATTATTATTTAATTTTATTTGGGCAAGCACCCAAAACAAGGGTGAAGCAGCCCACCAAAAAGTAAAATACAGCACGAGTAATTCAAAATGCATAATCATCAAAATGAATTAGGAAATATTCTCAATCATATTTTTTGTTATCTACACCTGGAGCGTCAGCGATGTGATGCCGTCTAAAAATAGATTTAACGTTGTTGTCACTAACACCTAGGCGGTGCGAAGACTAAGGGGAACGGGGTTGGTCATGTAAACGGAAATTAAATTAAAAGTTGCGCATTAAATTCAAGTTTTTAAGTTGGAAATCATTTAATGTATTACTGATATCTATTTGTCTAATATTTGTCTTGAACACTGCCTCACTGACTGATGTCATTAACGCTGTAGTTCCTGCGTTTCCCAGAAGATCGCAACTAAAGACAAATTTTGTTCTAGTAATATGGCTGACAGTAACATATTATTATATTATGACTGGTGGCTGAGCACTTTTTTTAAAGGTCTTGATGTGGAGAAAAATAATTTTTCGGGTCATTTAAAGACTCACATGCGAAGTCAGCCATAAGAAAGCATAGTTTACCAAATCAGGAAACGCACAGCGCGACTTCTAGCGAAGTAAAGCCTTACTAATGCAATGTGTGCAATAAAAAGTTTGCGGACTCGAGTAATTTAAAGAGTCACATGCGAACTCATAGCTGAGAAAAGCCATACGAATGCAATAATTGCAATAAAAAGTTTAATCAATCAAGTAATTAATCACTCTCATGATAAAAGCCATTTGAATGCACACATTGTTATAAAAAGTTAAAGATTTTTTTGAATTTTCATAAACAGTTCTATTATCAAGTGCTTTAAAGTCTCACATATGAATTCGGCCATAAGAAAGCAAAATTTGCAAGAAAAGGCCATGGGAGCACTTAAAAAAACTAGTATTCTGAGATTAATTAAAGGTTTACTGTTAAACATTCTAAGATTATTCATTTAAAAACATATTGCGAAATTAAACATACCTTGACGTCAGTAATATTCTTGATAATGACTGGACACAGAAAACATGATTAAATCATGATCAGGTTAAACAGCAACAACTGTATTATTTTATTAAAAATGTTTGTTTGATGTTTTTTTTTAAACCTTTCATTGATAAACTTTCTAAGGCCGGCTGCCTTAAAAGGCCAACAGGTTTTGAATCGTCGAGACACTAAATTACCTAAGTATGTAAGTAATTACCACATTAAATGACAAAAAAACTATATTATAAATTTAAAACCGATATAATAAACAATGACCCTTTACCTTCAGTTTAAAAACACCGTGTGAAAATACATTTGACAGTTTATATTACCGATTAAATTGCCATTATACAAAAATAAAATAAATCGAAATAATGTGAACTTACTGTTGTTATAGTAACCGATAAAATATGTATGGGTTAATCTGCTCCGTGATACATTCATTGTTTATTATTAAAAAAGCAAATAACAGGATATTTTGTATGCAATCCTCATTAATTTCTGAATTATATAAAGTAATTCCAATAATTTCATTACGTGATTTTGTTTGAGAGTTGGCAACTCTAAATAAACCCGGATTAAATTTCCTTTGGAAAAAATGACCCGTAGTGGGCCAATTGATATTGACGACGGTGTCGACAAAATTAAAGGGAAGGGATCGGCCTGCAAAATGCTAGTGCGAAAGGGACGCACTGAGCCTTGACTAAGGAGTGCTTCAGGAACGTTAGAGGAGATGAAAGCAGTACTTTCTCGTTATTTTTGGTCCATAGAATATAAAAATACTGTTATACCATGGCAACCAGGGGTCATGTGAGAATATTTTTTTGACGTGCATCAAAAGTTTTTTTAATTTTTCGTCAGAGTTATAGCAATCTTTGAAATGTTTTTATTTTTATATTCCTCTCCAAAATTCTAGGGTAAGCCAGGATTATTGGCTTGTACCAGCCGCTCGCCACTGTTGGTAGCCTAGCGGTTACGACGCCGACTTTCGCACTGTACCGTTCGGAGGTCGTCGGTTCGATTGAGTGAGCATAGACTCATAAAAAAAGCTCTTATTACATTAAGAAGTGAGTTTCATACCAAGGTACCAAGACTCTCAAGTCATGCGAATCAGATCTTAATCGCGAAAAACGCCTTAATACCATGGTTTGATGATGCAGGTAATGCCTTATGGTTTGATGATGCAGATAATACCTTATGGTTTGATGATACGGATCAGCTGATTTGATATGATGCGATTCCAAAATATCAGGTTATTTGTTTGCAATCAAAAGGAAAAACAATTAATCAGACAGGATAAACCTACATATATAATACACAAATTAGTCGACAGTATGCATCAGTATCGAAATATTATTTAATTATACCACTCATTCTTATAAATTATTCAAATAATCTATATGGAACTATTATGTACATACCTACTAGATATATTCAAAAACGGTTATAGTTATATTACACACTAGCTGACCCGCTCGTCGCACTTCGACCATACCCAGAATTAATAAAATAATTTTGACTTATTACATGAAATAAATACATTTTATGACATAAAAACTGGATTAAATTTAACTTATTAATATATAGCATTATGTAATAATATTGTTGATTCGGATGCGGGATGAAGTTCTACTGGCCATAAGATTGTAATAAAAACTATAGTTGCGTAACTTTTAACAAATCCAAGAGATGGCGGTGTATTAGGAAATAAGTCAAATGTGAAACACGTTACATTATTGTACATGTTTTTGAAAGTATAGACCTCATTTGAATCAAATTTTACTAAATTATTATGGTAAGATTAATAAAATAAATAACAAATCAAGGTAGAAATAGGTAATCAATAAAACATAGTGCCGATTCACAATATGTGTTTACTCAGCGGTTGTTAATTATTTCAGTGCTACGCTCTTACATTGTGCAAGCGAGATAGATACAGTGTATGCTCTACAGTGATCAGAAATTACGGGTTCAAATTTTTAACATTTTAACGCTAACGATAAAATTACAACGATTATGATAGAAAAACGTTAAAAGTTCTCTATCAGACACAGAACACACATAAATTTTCTTGTAGACAGGCATGAAAAACATCAAAGAGTTGGTAGGTGTGCTCAGTAGGTACCCCTTGCCACGTCTGACACACCTGTTGTCTTGCAGACACCCCACTTTTCTGTTACACTACCAGGTAGAGACACCCTCGATTTCCAAGAGGGAAACGTAAAATAAAATTCACCTTATCATATATAGGTACCTACATATAGATATAGTTGTATAATATTATTATTATAGTAGGATGTCTGAGAAAAAAGTCAAAAGTGTTGGTTACACTATAGGTATCATAAATCTACATATAAAAAAGTTATTTTCGACAAAAAGGCAGAACACTATTGGAATAAAACTTTTTTTTTAGATTTAAATCAATTTTAAATAAGACTTAAGCTAGTTTTCTTGGACAGAGAGTCTTCTTTTCCTGTCTCGTTTATGATAACTCAACCATATAAAAATAAACTCATACACAATGAATGCAGCGTTGTAGGTATGCACTATGCAGGTTCTGTTAATGCCATTAAATGGTCATTCGTGTTAAATACCTAAAAACCGAATTAAAGCTAAGTTACACAAAACCTAGAATTCTTATTTTCGATACGAATTTCGTCCGTCAGCTAGGGCCTCATTTTAAGTTCTTATTTTGTGAATAAATAAATAATGAACGGATCACTGAAGAATGAAAAAAAAAATAAAGGAAAACCTTACAAACGAAATAGATTCGTGAGAATTTTTTTTTTGCTTTTACATAGATTTTCTTAAAATGTGGATAAATCGAGTTATACTGTTTTACCCGACGACCATAGATAGAAATATTACAATTTAAAACTTCTGGCAGGATAAAATCCATATTAGATTGTCTTGAATTTTGAAACTCCAAAACCCTTTTTAATTAGCAGGTGTTAAGCAGATTTTTATTTTTCCTATATACCTATATATGCTCACATAATATAGGAATAAAATATTTCCTTTTATGAAATTCAAACACGTTTTTTCGCTTGCTTTAAAAAAAATATTCAGTTTCATAAATGTTTAATATGACGCGTCAACACCTGCGCGACTTTATTCTGAAAAAAAAAGCTTTTCACATATTAAAAACTTGAGAACGTGTCCTTGATTTGTCGTCCTTGCGTGCTCGTATGTTACATACACCAAGCGAGGGGTTGTGGTTCAAAGGCAGGTGGTACAATTTTTGCATCCCTTACAAACTTACCCTCATAAGTAAGTTGGTATGTATACATTCACAACCCCATATCATTATGTATTGATGGTTTGTTTTTTGTTTGTTCTTTAAAAAATTTTAGCATTCATTAGACTATCAAACAGGTTTTGCTGGTAATATTGTATACCTATCATAATGCCTTTTTCTACCAGTCAACCACTCCTATCAAATCTAGACAAAATCCCAGCTTCGGGTAAAATTTAAACAGAGAAAATACATTCTAATCTTTTAAAGGTACTTTCCCACGCTATGGCAATCATATTAATTTGTCAATTTTCTATGATCATTGCGTGCGACTAGGCTATGTTGGCCTGACAGTCATCGATGTCACCATATAAATTTAATGTACTGTTGCCATAATATAACAATATCAGCTATGTTCTCGTAGCATAACAATATGGCGTTATCGCCATAGCGTACGAGTCTATCTTAAGTGAACCAGGATGTAAACCCAGAATATCTTATTTTAAGAACTTTAATAAGTATAGGCTACTATTTTTTTTTTTCGAAACTTTAAGAATAATTATTTAATCTTATTACCATGGCTGGGAAACGCAGACTTAGAAAAAAATAGAAATGTTGTATCAATTCAGTGGAGATGGAAAGGAATGGGAATATAAAGAAAGAATATGTGATATGGAATTTGGTGTTTTTTTTTTTTGTAAAGATGAAAGTATTAAAAAATGCCTTTAAAAGAATGGATAAATACTAATAAAATAACATGGATAAATAAGGCTATAAGAAAAGGTGTAAGAAGGTGTGGTCCACCGAAAAAATAACGTGGATCGAACACGAGGAAAGCCTAGAGGTAGGAAGGAAGGCTGCTCTTCATTATTTACATCACGATTCCGATTCAATTGCAATCGCAATAACGATGTCATTATGACAGTAAGATTTTGGTATAAACTTTAACATTTATATACAACTCCGCATAAGTAAAAGAAAAAGGAGAAATTGTATGAGAAAAATAATGGGTAAAATGCGGTGATGTGTTAAAAAAAGAAACGCACCTTGATTCAGAATGAAAATCCTTGGTGTCGTTTGTAGATTGGTAGGTATATTCAATAAATCTACTTCTATAAAAAAAGTTATACAGTGCCATCTGATCCGAATCGAGTTGATGGCGAAAAATCCTTGGTACTCGTGCGAGTGTCATATTACACCCTTTGATGGCTCTCGATTTGCACACAAGGGAATACGAAGATGAAACGAAGACCCCAAATTGCCTGTCACAGGTTTTACATAGATTATGATTTCGTAATGATTTGGTTTTATTATATAAAAATTACCTTCGGTTTCATATTCGGAAGCTAGGAATAGGCAACCTGACTTTTGTAATTCGAGGGTTTGTTAATAATTTAAGATCTTCGATGTCTAGGGCAGAAGGTGCTTGGTGATAAATAAAAATTAAAGATTATTGAATAGTTCTATCACAAAATTTATTCTTCAAACAGACAATAACCGCTTCCATTCTAAAACATTTGAGAATGGTCGAGACCTTCAATGCTTAACATTATCAGCTGCACTTTCTGCTTCGATAAGAACTTTTTACTAAACTTCTGTCAAGATTTTCTCATAACCGTCCGATAATAATATAGAGATTTTCTAGTCATGACAGAAGTTTAGTAACAAATCTAGTTTAGTTTGAAGTCAAACTTTTCCGTGAATAGGGCTCCTGATGGGATAGACCAAGTAAAATTTTATACGAACCGATTTTATGTCTAAACTACACATGTCATTTTTTTCTCTGATACCTACCTCTTTTAAAAATTAATAATCAGAACAAAGAAATTTTATTATTATCAGTAAGAATAGTTATTATTATTATTATTGTGCTCATGTTTTCATCATAAAATTTACCTACGTCAATAATGTAACATTTCTTGATGAATAATTAGATTGAGAAAAGATGAATTACCTACGAGAATTTTAACGTTTGGAAATAATTCGTTAAAAATCACTCGCAGCTTTATTCACTTCCAGGGTTATCTGAAATCACTTGATTCGCGATATTGACAATTTTAGATGAACAAATACAGATTTGGAACAATGTCTGATTCCTATAAAAGTCCTTCATCGAAAATTCGATTGCTAAAATGGCCTGATTTCTTCTCCAGTGGATCACCTTCAAACAGAATATTGTGCACATAGCATGGACGATATGCCCATTGCCCATCAGATGCTCCAAAGATGACATTTTCCAGCCGGAGATTGTGGAGGGCCAGTTCAATATATTAGAAATATTGTTGAAATAACTCTTTGAGAAGAGCATTTCTGGTTGTACCTATGATATGTACATTGAATGCTTGAAAGCCAGATTGTTTCTCAGTAGGCTGCATGTCTCTTCTATGTAACAGATAGCATAATTCTCTGTCTTCTGGCATAAGTCACCTATTGGTAGCAGAAACATATACTTAGGTACCTATGATACAGTGAATGCTTGAAAGCCAGATTGTTTCTCAGTAGGCTGCATGTCTCTTCTATGTAACAGATAGCATAATTCTCTGTCTTCTGGCATAAGTCACCTATTGGTAGCAGAAACATATACTTAGGTACCTACGAGCAATTAAGGAAATACAAAATAAAAAATGCTATGTTAAGCTATGATGAGCTAGCTTCAATGGACGCTTATCCACTGGTTCTTACTACTTACTCAAATTAAACAGCTATGTATAGAAGTAGCTTACCGCAAACTTTTATTGTCACACATGTACTACAACCCGTATGTCGCACCTTTTAAAATAAAATGTAGAGAGAACAAACTATCCCCCTGACATCCCCCAATACATTATCCAATCAACATCCCCTAGGAGACTCACCTCAGCAGCGGCCTAATGACAAGGTACGGGGGAGATTTTGTTACGCGCACAGACTTTGTTGGTTTTCTAAAGTCACCCCCTGGACCATGCATCGAATTTATATTGTGACGTAATTGCAAAAAACTACCCCTTTCTATCTAGGTATTATTATTGTTGGAGACGGATTAACAAGCATCGTGGAACGACAAAGCAAAGCACAATAGATTGTGTATTTTTTTCATATTCTTCTTCGTATGCTGCGGTAGTCTTTATGCTGTTGAGATTAGCCCATTAGATCCAACAGAGCTATTTACGAAAAAGCTCAAATTCAAATCAAGTCAAATAATATTTGATTATTAAGGGAGCTTTGCACGAAAACATAAATTTTTGACACTTAGGTATACTCGATCGATTTCTCCTAGAGCCTTTAGCAAAGGTACGAATCTCTTATTTATAAATGGACTTTAGTGAAGATGTTATCGTCAGGTCGGTTAGCCAAGTCCCCAGTGCTTTGGGCGTCTAGTGATGCGGTTCGATTCCCGCAGGGAGAGTGGAATTTTTCAACATGTTGAACACGCAGAAGATTTCCATGTTTTCAGAATTTCGGGAATATCAATAAAATGTGACCACATAAAGCAGTAAAAGGTGGTCGTAAGCCCGTAGTTGTTCAAGTTTGTATTTTTTTTTAAATATTTTAGAGGTCAGACAGTCATGATAATAAAAATACAAATTGATAAACAAAGAAACAGATCATGGACCAGCGAACACCCCAACATTAACCACAATAATATAGAACATCTCAGATACACACATAACATCAAAATAGTAAGTATAAAATTAAAAATTTAAATTAGATATAAATATAACATTCTATAAATTCTATCTTAAAATCGAACACTAATTGATTAAATAATTGATAAAAAATAGATAGATGATTCTATACCTATCTACCTATTACATAAGATCTAATCCTGGAAATGGCGCAAGAATCCATAGGCTCTTTCTTTCTTTCTCATATGGTTTAGCTTTTTGAGATGCGAATATAATGGTTTATTAAAAATAAGATATGGTGTAGTTGGAATTTATCTCATTTACTTAACTAGATACATATAATGTGATTTGAGAAAATAATTAACATAAATTTTAGACTCAAGTTTTTTTATGATATACCTAATAAAATGAATCTGTGCTCACTCAAAAGGAACACAAATACAATATTTGACTCTTTCACAGTAAGCTACTTTCGTTTCGTGAACGAGGAAGATGGTCGACACCTGGGATGGAACCCTCGACCTCCAGTCGCAACTGTAGGAGAGTCGGCGTCGTAACCGCTAGGCTACCAACAACTTCGAAACTTATTCGTCAATAGTCTTGTTGGCAGGAAACTGCATGTAGGTTCCTTTGTTCAAAAACCTCGTCTAACCTCAGTTACTTACTCCTTTAATTATTATTGTCAGTTGAAACTGGGCAATGGGCATATACTCAAATACAAATAGGACACCATAAAAAATGTTAATTTATCCTTTCGATTGTAGTTACTTGGTGGAACATACTTCACACTTATTTGAAAGAAACAAAATAAGTATTTAGTTTTTTCCACAAATTATTTTATCGAGCTAACCGGTTTTCGAAGACCGAACGTCTTCTTCTGGATAGTAGCTGTTAACTGTTTTGTTTTCAAATAACCATAAATGTTGCCTAAAGGTGCTGTAGCCTTAGTTTAAGTGTTTGATGATCGAATATCGAAACGATCATCGAAGAGTATCGAAAAATTTCCATACAAAAATAATCGAACGATTCGATTGTTTGACTTTCGAACACTATTTGCACGCTAATAAGGGCTTATTAGCGTGCAATTAGCTTTCGATTAAACTCGTACTAGCCCCACTGATATATGGTTCATGCTGACCGAAGCAAATAAAGCATTCTTAGATATATGTATATTATGTCAGAATACAACGTTTGCCGAATCGGCTCTCTATTGTTTTTTTTTATCTAATTCAAAAAGGGTTCAATAAAAATTGCTTGTCAATTATCAACTACATTAAAAACAATACGAACAGAATTGTAAATATTTGCCAAGGTATGTGTCAATAAATCTGGAATAACATGAATTTGTGTGCCTACACCCGGAGACACGTCATATGTGATGTCACTCCAACCCCTCCAAAAAGGTCTCGTTATGTAAAAATCACCGAGGGGCTGATTCTAATCATAATTACAGAATAATTTAGAATAAACCCTCCTGTATGTGCGGGGCGCATTGTCGGGAAGATCAGATTACCTGACGAATAAAATGGATGATGGCTCAGCCATGTACAATTGCAATCAACGATGCATTCGAAATCATTCATTGACAGTGCACACGGTTGGTACGATTCCACTGATGCGTTCAACCCTATAGGTAAATAATATGCAGAAAAAGAAAAAGTATTAAATTTTATAACCTCATTCCAATCTTCTATTGTATAATGTCTCTCTTCTTGTCTGATATTATTTGACTTTTAAGTTTGTCATACTGTTGAAAATTAGTGTTACCGTTTTCACAAAATATCCAAATACCTATATCTGAAAATGATTCTCAAATAAATAGGTACCCATTGCTGTTTGTAACGTAATAAAATGATAATTTTAACGTATCTTGTAGGTAATAATTAAAAGGCTATTTTTTCCATTTTGAGTTCATTTTTATACTATTCATGAAATAATGGTATAAATAAAATACTTATAGGTATTTATAGGCAAAGCACTTGTATAAATTCTTATTTATATGCTTATGTTCCATGATTCTGAACGGTGCATGAAATAATTTCAAACGCCAGATGTGGGCTGTAACCTGATATGCGAATGTCCACGTCTATGATGATGCTAGGTAGGTAGGTACTTTTTATGAAGCACCTAGCGGGATATCTCAATGGGACGATTAAAGTAATTTCCATTAAAAAAACCAAGCAATTTTATCAGCAATTCCGTGAAAATTATTATAATAATTGTATTTTCAACTAACTGCCTAGAAAAGGGGATGTTGTCTTATAAATCAGATAAAACATTAAAAGGGTACCTACACATTTAAAGAACTGCGGACAGCTTGACATTTTCATCCCATAGCAACTGTCACGGCTAAGTGTATATGTAGGCACTTCTGATCTAGTGTCATCTTCGACTTAAAAAAGTATTCAGGGTAGAAAATTGTTCAGGAATGCTAAGATCCGCAATAGTATATCATACCTTGCCTTCAATTCAAGGAAGAATAGACAGAGTAAACTTGTCCAAGTAATAACCAATGTCTGGGGACCTGAATGTGCACTTTAAAAGTAAAACCTTCAGTAGAATGCTTCATGTTTCATGGACGAAGAAAGTGCCTAAAAAGCAAGAAAAGGCAGATACCTACTATTAGTATTAATTTGTCGAGTGATAAAAAAATGCTTACTTACATGTTGTTTTATGGTATAATAATTAGCATCCCAAATATCTTACAAGAAATTAAAATTTAGGTATGTCCCGGATTAATTCTTACAGCAGATCTAGATACCATAGCCTATTTTATCTTCCAAGTGGAAGAACTACGATACATTTTGATGTACCTATTCTCCTTTATGTAGAGTGGTACGAATTTTTAATCAATTGTCCTAGCATGTTGACAACTTTCATATCTCACAGCAATTTTAAGCACGATGTTCGTTAATTGTTACATGAATTTCATCTTTATTGGGACACACTAATGTTCGTTATTTGTTATATGAATTTCATCTGTGACACACTAATGTTCGTTATTTGTTAAATGAATTTCATCTGGGACACACTAATGTTCGTTATTTGTTAAATGAATTTCATCTGGGACACACTAATGTTCGTTATTTGTTAAATGAATTTCATCTGGGACACACTAATGTTCGTTATTTGTTATATGAATTTCATCTGGGACACACTAATGTTCGTTATTTGTTAAATGAATTTCATCTGGGACACACTAATGTTCGTTATTTGTTATATGAATTTCATCTGGGACACACTAATGTTCGTTATTTGTTAAATGAATTTCATCTGGGACACACTAATGTTCGTTATTTGTTATATGAATTTCATCTGGGACACACTAATGTTCGTTATTTGTTAAATGAATTTCATCTGGGACACACTAATGTTCGTTATTTGTTATATGAATTTCATCTGGGACACACTAATGTTCGTTATTTGTTAAATGAATTTCATCTGGGACACACTAATCATACGAATAATTATGTTCAATTGGTATTATGTTCTGTGCTCTTTTGTTCATACTTAAATTTTTGTTTTGTATACCTACCTACTAGTAGTTACATAAGGATTATGTGTGTAACGTTTTTATTGTTTTTATCTAGGTACCTACTTAAGATGCTATTTGTATTGTATACTATGACGTACCTAATCTTTCTCTCCCACTGCTCACCAAAAAGGTCAAGCACTTTAATGATGAGCAACCGTTCATCTTTAAAAAAAAATAAGAAGATCCACTTTTACAAAAAGGGTGATAAGAATAAAAATTAAAATCAAATAAAATAAACATGCATTGTGTCTGTTTCCAAATCTAATATAGGAATAATGCAAGCGTAAAACGGATCAAAAGGTGTAAAATGTGGGTAAACCTCCCCTTCATACCTATTCCGCTATTCGCATGTAGAGCATCTCTCTCTGCCTACCCTCCACCCTCCTGATTCTGTTCAATTGGTATTGAAATCGCTACATACAATACCGATAAAAATCTAACGGTCTTTTGTGCATCCCTTTCAAAAATATACCTATAATCAAAATTATATAAAGGTATAATACTAGCACGCACACCCGACAAAAATTTTGTTTTCTGTCATTTTTTAAGTTACCACGCCGTACCCATCCCTTAAAAGAGGCAGCCAGACAGAACTAACCTCTACTCTTCTGTATCCAACACACATTTCTTTCACTTCTTCCACTGACATTAATTTTTTTATACAAAAATGAATTTGTGCTCACTTAAAGTGAACACAAAAACACTCTTTGACTCTTTCGCAGTAAGCTACTTAAAGCTTGTGTCGTGAAAGAGGAAGATGGTCGGCACCTGGGATCGAACCCACGACCTCCGAACGAAACAATACGAAAGCCGGCGTCGTAGCCGCTAGACTACCAACCACTTCATACAACCTTTCTTGTTACTTTTACATCTAAAATTAAACAAACTCATTCACTTTGTGGTCAAATTTCAAATCCCAAACCCATCATGCCTCCAGTAGGATTCGAACCTTAGGCGCTAACTTCCAGTCCACCAGCTGGATGAAAGAATTTGCCGAGTAAGTAGTTGGATGTATGTAATGCTGTGTAATGACGAATCATCTATTGGACTTTATGAACAATTTTAAACAAACAAAATCTAGTAAATTTCTTCGACAATTCGAGGTAATCGAGTCGGTAAAAAAGAAATCTTACAGAAAAAGATGGTTGCTTTCAAAATTTCTCTCTAAAATCTCTAAAATCAATAGATGTCGCAGACGGTCACAAGGGAGACATTAATACCTGGTTTCTCTCGATCCCTGACGAGCCGCTCGCAGCCCAGTGCTAGCGACGGCATACACTCGGACATCGTCGGAGTGGCCTTGGTTCGAATCCCCAGCGTGGCACTGGGAGAAAATATTCGAATCAGTGTACTTAAATGGTGAACGTTGTATACGTAAAGGTGATCACAACTAAACCAGCCATCATGATTGATGAAGGTCGTAAGCCCTAATGGTACACATACTAACATTGAAATAACACTCATACAAATGTGATGTTTGCAACAGATATTGAACGTGTTTTCATAAGAATCGCGTCCACCATGTGGTCTAAAAAGTTGATAGCATGCGCTAATATTGGAACAAACAAAATGTTTGTTGAGTAACTAACTATTAATAAACTGTATCATCCGTGCACTCCTTTAAGATTTGTAGATCATTTTTGTCATTCATTCTTCATTCATTCTCTCAACATGCCCGAACCACCTCAATTTACAAGCCACTACACTAATATTCATTCCACATTCGTTTCCAATATCATTCCTCACCTTATGAATCATTTTTCCGCATATCCTGCGCGAGGATCTCATTTCTACAGCATTAATTCGAACATCCAGATTTTTCGTCCATGTCCAAGTTTCACTCCCATACATTATGGATGGTTCCATCAGAATTGCGTTGTGCATGAAATGTTTAGATTTTGGATACTTAACTGTACAAATTTTGGATACTTAACTGAAGTGGTTGGTAGTCCGCGCACAGCGTATTGGAGGTCGTAGGTCCGAATCCCGCCCGTGCCGACCATTTCCGCTTTCATGGCACAACCCTTTGGTTAGTGTGAAAGATGTAAAAAGTATATTTGTGTTCACTTCGAGTGAGCACAGATTCATTTAAATAAAAATAATATGGGCGGGAGTCCTGATGGCACCTGAACAAAACCCAGGCACAAAAAGTCTAACCAACCGCATCACGAAGGACGCTATACGCTGGCGCACCCAGCGCAGGCCCGCATCACCTCTATTGTGGAGAGGAGATGAACTTGGCTGGAACATGTGTTAAGGATGGCGAATGACAGTTGGCCGAGGAGAGAATTGTCCTTCCTAAAATCAGGGTTTCGAAGACGAGGATGACCCTTTCATAACGTGTACCGCTCTTTGGAAGTAGATCTAACGGATTTTGACATGGTGTGGGAAGATAAATATTGCGCAAGATCTGTGCGTCTATGTGGGGTGTAAAGGGAGTTTTGAGGTTTGGACAATTAATAGGTATACCTTTTTAGGAATAAACATACAATTTAACGTTTTTTTTTTATTAGTATGAATATGACAAAGGTAACCCAATATTTTATTTTCCATACAACCCAGTTTAGCTCACCGCTTCTAAATACGAATAATAACTATAATACCAGCGTTTCGCACGAGCGTCGAAACAGATTGCGGGGAAAACCCTATTGTACGCAAATAAGATTGAATTGCGACCGCCACGTGCATTTTTTACACCGACAGTTGGCGGTGAAAATGGCTAGTGGGTCATTCAAAAGTTTTTCATGCGCACATTCATAGTATTGTGTTGTGTATGAACACTGATTGATAATTTTGTGTAAATTTCGAGTGGTACGTAGCTCACAAAAATGTTTTTTTTTTGTTGTTAAATATTTTTAAGTGCTGACGATCGCGTGTTCGTATTTAGTTTAGACATATGATAGGCCCTGCCATTATATTTTTTGATACAAAATAAGGTATGAATAAAACATGTATGTAGAAAGTACCTACTAGCTTCGATTTTTTATGTAGATATAGCATTTCCTTGACCTCTTCAACTATATAACAGGGTTCCATAAAATCCTATGTTTATAAAACATATACTTACCTACCTTTACATTAGTAGGTAGGTACTTAGCACATCTGCTAAATTTTGATTAAACGGTCCCAGATATGAAACCCTGTCTCAAATTAATACTAGGTACTTTTTTCATCTACCTGGTTGATAATGAGTAGAAAAAAAGGTGACAGATAGGTACCTACTTCATTTTTATTTTTATTGATATTTTTATTAAAAGCATCAAAATGATACCAAAATTGTCCCAACTAGTATTTTGCATTTTTAGGTTAGGTTTTTTATTTTAAGTGTTAGCTTATAATAATATGCGGACAGTCTTTATTTTTACGTTGAGTACCTATCTACTCTCCAAATGAAAATTTCTTAACGTCTGAGGTTCTGTTTGAATCAAAACACTAAGTTATAAAAGCAAAATAAAAAAAACTAAATCATACAAGACCTCAAGATGAATGTCCAATTGCATATTTAAAACGCAATTTTTAAAAAAGTTAAATAGGTACCTACCTAACAAGAACAAGATACCTACATTGAATAAATTCTCAAACAAACGTAAAAAACTACCGTTGATAAGGTACACTATGTACACTAGCGCCACAGTTGACGAATAGAAGAAGCTTTGCAACTATTTAGCATTGAAACACACCAGCTGGATTATACCTACTAGGTACATACCTACCATTAGTGCAGAATCTATCTATCATACAATTTCAGCCCATAGAAGAATAATTATTCATTGTTTTGTCGATGTTTCTATTTCTCTTCTTTTTTATTCTTTTTTTAGTGAAGATTTTTTTTATATATATTATCTATATTTATGATAACTGTATCTATTTCCTACTGTGATTTTTACTGTACATAATTATGAATATTGTGCCAATTTACTATAATCATCAGTCTTATGGCTTTTTTCGGTGTGATGTTATCATGAGAGATCATCAAGCAACTGAGAGAGACACTTTCTTAAAATTCTACAAAACAACAAAATTGCTCTACTTAAAAATGCTCAATTTATCGCGATTGGCTTTGTGCTGTGGACTAATATTTTACATATCTACGAATAAATCAGCTTTACAAAGATAATGTCAAAATCATTTTTTAACCAATGCAAAAGTAAAACATCTATACCTATGTACTAAATATAAGCAAACACCCTAAAACTTGGCAATAATCTATATCTATACCTACTAATATATTGACTGGAAAAAATTGCCTCAGGCAATAAGTTCCGCCGGCTATACTTACACCTTTGTATAGAAAACTGTTATATTATTATTATATAAAGAGGAAAGATTTAATTGTTTGTTTGTTTGTTTGCATTGAATATGCTCCGAAACTACTGAATCGATTTGAAAAATTCTTTCACTTTTGGGAAGCTACACTATCCCCGGTGAGCATAGGCTATATTGGATTTTCAAAAAAAATTTGGGATCTACAAGTGTCGCGACAGCATAATATGTATGTCTAACTATTTTAGTTATGCCACAATAAGATTTCTTTTATTTGAAAAAAAAAATGTAATGCAGCATAGATATAGGCGTCACTGGGGTACGACCCGGACGGGAGTGGACCATTAGAATGCTACATTATTCCAGATATTATGCTATAAAACAATACTAACCTATTGTATAAAACTAAGCCTAGATTCGTACAAAACAATTTTAATTGTCAAAGCTGAAAAGAGTGCCATCAACTCCATCTACCGATTTGGAACGAAACAGTTCCCAAGTCTAAAACAAAATTATCGAGATGAATGCAGTGGCTGATAATGTACCTACATAGGTACTTACCTATTGGAACAGGGCCGTTATTGGGTGCATATTAATATGTGGAATAGCCCAGGGGTATGAGGTGTGTGTAGCGTCACTGGGGTAAGTGTAGTACGTAGGTACCTACTTACTTACCTAGTTTATGGGGTGGTGAGTAGGTAGGTACATAGGTGGTCGTCCACCTTTATTCATCAGAGATTCATATATTGACAACGTTTTATTTTAGAATCCAATATAAATATTCCTTGAGCAGATTCAAAAATCACAGTTTCGATAGCTGAACATAATCTTAATTTGCTCATATTTTGTACTTTCTTAACAATATAAGTCTAAGAAATTAAAAGTGGGTCGAAGAAATCGAGAATCTAGTGACAATTTCAAATTAAACTTGATAATAGAAAGCCAGTGTTTAACACCATGACCGAGGGGACAAACTCCAGGGGACGCCCACGTCGAGTGTACCTGGAGGACCTGTTAGTGGACGTGCGATGCCAGTCATATGTAGAACTTAAAATAGCCGCACAAGACAGGGAAGAATGGAGAAGAAGAATTGAAGGAATTGCTGCAAACCAATCATATAGGATTGAACCCAGAGAGAGAGAGAACAGCAGTAGCGAACGGTTTCAAGCCGGCAATCATTAAAATTTAAAAATCTTACAGTAAAATAAACAATTATTGATAGAGGTATACTGACTAACAATTTTGAAATCCGTAATATACCGCTTTTTTTATAAAATTGCAAATCTATTATACTTCTTCTTCAGCCTTCTCGCGTCCATTTCTGAACATAGGCCTCCCCCAATTGTCGCCATCTCTCTCTCGTCTGTGCCCTTCTCATCCAGCCAAAACTAGCGCAAGCCACGATGTCGTCACTCCATCTCATCATTGGCCTGCCCCTGCTTCTCCTTCCCCACCATGGACGCCACTGTAAAATTATTTTGGTCCATCTGCCATCTGTCATTCTTGCCACATGCCCAGACCACGACCACTTCAGCTCCGTAACTCTCTGGACAATATTTTGTGACCCTTGTCACTCCTCTAATCCACTCATTTCTCCTTCTGTCTCTGAGCGAAATTCCTAACATGGCCCTCTCCATGGCTCTCTGTGTGACATGCAATTTATTCGCGATCTCCTTTGTGAGGGTCCACGTCTGACATCCGTACGTGAGAACTGGGATTATGCATTGATCAAACACTTTCGTTTTGAGGTTCTGTGGGATCTTTTTGTTTTTAAGTATGTAGTCCAGTGCCCTTATTCTCGTAGCGGTCTTAATACGCTCATATCTTGATTGACAATCATAAAATGGCGGATTGGTATTCACAAAACAAGATATCTAGTAGATATCTTATAAATTCGTTATGTTTGAAATATCAGTATGAAAATGATACAGTTCAAGATAGGATTAACATTAGATTCCGATAGTTTTGTGAATACGACTGCTTGCGATCGTGTCTTAATCTTATCTTTTGTTATATTAAAAGTTGCTAAGGTTTACTACCCCTAGATGAATAATAGTGTTGTAATTGTATATTTGAACACTAAGCAGAGGTGGTCTGAGGTAAGGGGCACATACGGACACACGCCAGGAATAAAAGCAATAATTGCAAATCTACCCTTGCGAGTATTTATTTATGCGCTTAGCCACCCTACCTCTCTCTATGTTAAAAATCTTACAGGGACGGCTTTAAAAAATACCAACCATTTTATTTATTAAACCATTACCACCACAGGTGATCTCGGAGCTGGGCTTCCGATACGTATTGCTAGAGCAATTGGCACGTTTGTCGTTTATCAACATGACCAAGGTATGGAAAGCGTCGGCGTTTAGTGTCGAGATGAAATATAAAATATTTGATGTCTTTTGTTATTTGATGTCCATTGAAGAGTGGATTTGAAAACCGCAACCTAACAAAAGCCCAGGCACAAAAAATATCCGCTTTCGAAGTGTCTAATAAGAGTTATGCAATTAGATGGTACCTCGGCATCAAGAACGGTGCTATAGGACGGCGCACCAGGCGCGGGCCCATCAGTTCTACCGTTATGGAAAGGAGATGGACTTGGTTCGAACATGTTTGAATGGTGCCGAAGAGTGAAAACACAAAGAACCGGCGCCAATCGGTGCTAATATTGGATCTATTGTTTCTATGAATTTGAATAAGGATGCCGGAAAGCGGGTTCCTGTCTTTGATGACCATTTTCCCATTCAAATGCATACAAACGTTATTTGCAGCGATCGAAGCCGGTTCTTTGTGTTTTCACCCGAAAGCCAGTTTACCGAAAAAGGCACTTTTGTATTCCTGCCAAGAGGATTTTGGAAATTTTCAAAGACTTTCTCATACTTACTGTTCTATTCCTTCGAAGTAGAACTAACGGGTTTGGACATAATGGTACAAACTTACTGCCCAAGATCAAACGTAGTGGAGATCTTTTGTTGCCTTCATAATATAATATACCCATACTTGCGGTCACAAAGGGATAATAGAACAGAAGACATTTTCTCTCTAACTGAGTTTGAAAATGAGTTTTAAAAATTATGTGAAAGGTGCAAATTGGAATTGAGGACACGTGCCAGCTTTTACGATGTTTTTATTATCAATAAACTGTCTGATCTATATAACACAAATAGACTATAATATTCAGTGATTCGTTGAAAAGATCTGAAGATTGTTCTGATCTATAGATCTTTCCATACATCACTTAAGTAGTTCACACGGAGTAATAAAATCATAGGAGATATTTTACGATCGTTTCTCGTTGACGTGTCAACTCAAATAGTGGTGGCGTTTTTAGTGCGAATTTCATTTACGATGCTTTTAAAACTTGCGGAAGCGATACGACATATTATTGGACCAGTGATGATTTTTTTAAAATTTTTAATAAGGTGTAGAGGTGCTGATATACTGTAAAGCAAGATCTATCATCTAGCAAGAGTAGGCACTATACACCAACAACTCTGCATAGAACTGTGTATACAATGTAGATTTTATGACACGCATACAGTGATGTCCGATAGAGCTAGACCTCCTTCTTAACCTAGAGCATGAGCGATTATTGCTAGAGTTCTCTCTGATATTTACATTTCTAGACTTTTTACTAGAGTTTTTCGAAAAGATTCCACTTGCTTTATCAACTCTAGATTATAAAAAACTAATGTACCTAAATGTGCCTTTAGAATTTTATGAATAAATCATGTTCTCACGTTAAGACAATGTTCAGAAAGAAATTTGTTAGCATAGAAAATATACCTAACTCAATTATCTTATTCTAGGTGTGTATATGTATATAATATAAACTTGACCCACAGATCATTCTTCTCTAATATAAATTAAAGTCGGGTTGGTGCGAACACTTATAACTCGAGATTGGCTCAACAGATTCTTCCGATGTGTGATTTATTGAATTCTTCTCCACTCCGGATAACAGAATAACTAATAAAAAGTTGAAAAATAGATAAAAAATAATATACAATTTGATATTAAAGTTTGTATGGAACGAATATGATGCGACGCCATCTTTCAAATAATCTAACCACAACATTATTGTCTTCTGCACCTGCACCCTCTCATTCTCGCATACGTAATAATTGTCCATTCTTACAGTAGCCCATTTCACTGACTCCACCGTTTCTGGCGTTTTAGAAATTTTTCATACAAAGTCAACCAAATTGCGCGCATATAATTCTATTCTCGCGTTGATCCCGGCTGAGCTTTGATACGAATGAAATATGGACGTTTTAGAATTAATATTTTAATGTTATTATTAAGTTAGTTTATTTTTGTTTCTGGAGGCGCAGTGCACAATGAACGGGCCGCCTCTGGTTAGGACCAACGGGTCCACAGGACAACGTCTGTCGGGAAAGCTTGTTCTTAATATTCTGATTTATTTTCATACTCATTCTTGTCATTAAAAATGTAAAAAAGATACACGCCACCACTGTCCAGAATCCGACTACCGGGTTCCTCACTCTTCGGCATCTCCCATTCAAATCCACTCCTCACCTATGTGTGCTCAGCTCCCCGCGAACTATTTGCACATAAACGAACACATTCACATATTGCATCAAATGGGATACATATACCTAGCATTTTTCTATTCCCTTAAAAAAAAGTTTGCCAGAAAAAAAAGGCCGAGACAGCCTTATAAGTTTTGGACCAAAAATTTAATGAAAATTTATTTCATTAAGTCTCTCACACCATTGTAAGTAGATACTTTTTAGAGTGTAAAACAGTACCTAACCTTAATCACGTTTTGGTAAAAATATTATCTTATGGATAGCATTAAACTCTATTATTTGAATTACAAACAAATAAACCCATACGAGTTGATAAATAACATACCCACTACTCATTCTGAACTATTTAAAAAACAACAGTATGACCTACATTGATTAATTTGAATAAATCATATTGTTATTGAATTTGATTTTATAGCCTTATTTTGGATTTGTTTAATTTTGAAGTAAAAATTAAACAGACTTATTTTTAGGCACTATTTTGATGTTTGCATCACACGGGTGTTTACCTAGAATAAGTCCGTATGAAACATTAGTGCATATTATAAGAGTATCCAGAGGATAAATGCGAGTATGTGTGTGTATGTTTGGAAGCAGGATAGGAATGAGTTAGGGAGCATGTTTACTTATCTGCACTGGCATGTGTGTATTGAGCTTTATAATAGTGAACAATGCACGGCTGACTATCTGTAAGATTTTTGAATCCGTGAAGCAATCCCATAATGCAAAAGGAACAACTGAATGAAATGAGAGAACAGTGTTATGCTGATGTAATTCAATCAGGGAGGCAACAAGAGCTTTCCAATGCACTCAATTTGCGCAATGTTTATGACTTCCTCTCACACCATGTCCAAACCCATCAGCTCAGCTTCGAAGGAGCGGAACACGGTATGGGAGGGTCTTTCACGTGTTCGGGACCCTGATGTGAAGAAGAACAGCGCTCTCCTCGGCCAACTGTCATTCGGCATCCCTAACACATGTCTCAGCCAAATCCAACTCCTCTCCGTGATATTAAAAGTGATGGGCCTACGCTGGGTGCACCCGCGTATAGAGCCGATCGTGTTGCGGTGGAACCAAAAAATAAATAAATAAAACTTTATTGTGAAATTAATTAAAAAAAAATTATACAAACATTTAAAAGCATCAAAGGGCGGACTTATCCCGAGGATCTCTTCCAGCCAACTCAAACCACCATCTAATACCCGAAAAATTCTCCCGAAGCACTTCGTTTCGAAAGCGGAGAATTTTGTGCCTGGGCTTTGGTCAGGTACCAAGTCTCGCGCTCATATAGGAGAATGGGCAAGAAAATTGATAATTACAAATATCAAGCTTGGAAGGTGCCTAATTCTTTACAGTTTAGGGGAATTTTGGCTGTTTTGGACACAAATTCATACACTCAAAAGTATTGTCCTTAAAATTTCAGATCCCTTTGTCCATTGAGTTTAACTAGTTTATTTATTTGACATTTATAGTTTAACTAGTTTGGATACAAATTCATTCGCTCAAAAGTACTGTCCATAAAATTCCAGATCCCTTTGTCCATCTCACATTTATAGTTTAACTAGTTTGGACACAAATTCATACACTCAAAAGTATTGTCTTTAAAATTTCAGATCCCTTTGTCCATCTCACATTTATAGTTTAACTAGTTTGGACACAAATTCATACACTCAAAAGTATTGTCTTTAAAATTTCAGATCCCTTTGTCCATCTCACATTTATAGTTTAACTAGTTTGGACACAAATTCATACACTCAAAATTATTGTCCTTAAAATTTCAGATCCCTATGTCCATCTCACATTTATAGTTTAACTAGTTTGGACACAAATTCATACACTCAAAAGTATTGTCCTTAAAATTTCAGATCCCTTTGTCCATCTCACATTTATAGTTTAACTAGTTTGGACACAAATTCATACACTCAAAAGTATTGTCCTTAAAATTTCAGATCCCTTTGTCCATCTCACATTTATAGTTTAAAACTAGTTTGGACCAAAAAAATGTAAACCCAGAAAATTTTACGTCCAATAATACAGCATTTACTGTTATAATGGAACCTTCACACACGCCACTATTAAAAGCGGTAAATTGTTAAAGTGCGCGTGCACCTACTTAAGGGCAAACCTAAATTGATATCCGAGACACGGGTATAGTGGGTGCTTGCCCGATAAGCACATATGCAGGCCTCGCGGCACGCACATAGCGCAATATCCTACACGTGGGCCCCTTTGATTGGAGTGGAGACTGCACGGACACTTCAACTGCCATATTTCGAAAAAATTCAAATTTGAACGGTGCCAAACACAATATGGTAGTATTTTGAAATCCAAAAACCCCTTAAACTCCAACTATTTACAGACATCAAGACACTTACAATGCATAACAAAACTTTGCACATTTATGTAAGCGTGCGAATCAGAATTTGACAATGCAGAAATAATTTGAAGATTTATTTTTATTTATTTTAAAAAATGTACGCCGAAAAAACGCCAATTACAATGTAACATACTTATAAAAAATATAATAACAAAACACAAACATATAATATGAGGAAATTTTATGTCCATACTTTTTACATCTTAGTCAAGTTGAATAAAAATTCACATCGATCATTAAACGAACAGTGGCTCATAACAATACAATAATGATCAAAATCAAATCAACAACACAATAATCTAAATAAATATTACCCAACATTTCCATAGAACTTTTATTTTTTTTATTACCCATTATGCCGTTTCCCGAAGCGGGTAGGCAGAGAGTACGGATTTCCATTCTGTCCTATCATAACATTCCGCATACATGCTCTTCTATTCCTTTTGCTCCTGACTTGGCCCTCCTCTAAGACTGAACTTTCCATAGAACCAAAATAAAAAAAATAAAAAAAACATTGAAACATCTCAAAATGATACATGTGTTGATTTTTAGGATTTTGTACAAAAAAAAAACTTCGTTAAAAATATCGCAAACTTGAGACCATCATATATCAACAAACCAACCGCCAAGACTTGAAAATCGATTCCCCAATGTCAGTTAATCATTCTGTTTCAAGTAATTTAATATGTCATTTTTAAACACTTGGAGACTGTCAGCAAAGATATCAGTCCGATCACCCACCAGGTTTCCCAGTCTGTGAATCCTTACAAGAGGTGAGTAGTATAGGTAATTGCTACGAGTATGAGTTTCATGAAATGTCACAGCGTTTCTGGTGGGCCCAACAGGAACCAACTTGAATTGAATACATTCTACGAGACTGGGGGAATCAATGGTCACGTTCAGCAGTTTGTGCAAGAAGCAGAGATCGAACATTGGTATTCTACCCTGTAAACTGAAAGATTTAAAGAAGATAGAAAATCAACTAAATGAAATTAAGTAAAAAAAAAAAATACGGCCTCAGGTGTCTAATATGACGTCTTGAAGAAGGTTCTTAGGGAGATTAATCTGATCAACTGGATAAAGTAGCTGAGGATCTGCATAGGATTGGAGCGATGGAACTCTGCAGGAAACTGAAACTCATACTTATGGTAATGAACTGGAACAACTGGACATCAAACATTAAGTTTTTTCTATCAACGAAATAAAAAATATGAATCAATAGAAAAAGGCATACAAATGACAAAAAACTAGTAGTCTATTCCAAGATCTTGATAAAATACACAAATATGAAAAGGTAAAGTTTATTTTAATTATAGTTACATGTGTATAGGAAGTAGTATCAGACATGCGTAAATCTGTAGATTTTGAGAAATGGTCAGGAAATCTCATGATGGAATGGCATGGCCTTGTTCAAACTATGAACAATTTTAGATTACCTTTTTCACTCAGTGTGTTTTACTATAAAAAAACATAAAACTCCTCTTTGCTCCATATTTGATTGAATGCCTTGAAAAAATAAATAAACTATGCCTTAAAGAGGAGAGTGTGGAGTAATAATAAGTGATTTTCGTCCATAAAGTTTCCATGTAATTAAGGATTCCTGGATGTAGGTCTATGGAGTGTAGACACATCCTGATTGATCCCTCAGGTAAAGGTATGTAGGTGGATACTAATCTCCTTCAAAATTGAGGGTAGGATAACTCGAGGTAAAAATGTCAGATACAAAATGTGATTATGTTATTATCGGCATACTGAAACATACCATCTCCTGTCTTATACTCATGAGGGTGGATTCTCATCAAGGGAACTGACGATTTTTGCGCCGAAACGCACAACGTAATTAGGTGATGAATGCTGATAATTTGTGGAGCCAATCCCTAGAAAGCATAGCATGATCCAAGTAGCGGCGTAAAATCAAGAAAGTAAACCCCAAGATCGTGAGGGGATATTGATTGCCAGAGAGATGAAATAGAAGAAAATGAATACAAATTATTGTGATATCACGAATTAAACGAAATTGACCACCCAAATCGCAAACAATTTAAATTTTAAATCTTTTGGGTGATTTTTCCACCTTTGGTGTCTTATCCAATGATTGTCAGACGATGGCAAACAGCTTCAGTCGAGAAAACCAAATAGAATGGAAAAAAAACTGTGCCGAAAAAACACTCATCGCGACATTCCTACGTCTCCGAAACCTGTGTTCTCTGAAAATTGCGGTATTTGAGAGAAAAATCCCTAGAAAAATCTTTGGAATAGACACAAAAACAAATAATACCAACAACAATACTAATAGACAGTAGACCATTGGAGATAGAATCAAGAACTGTAGGTACGATATTCACAAATACTCCAACATCATAAAAATAATAAAAACGGATATTACGATCAACGAAGAAGATCGGCCTAGACGCCTAAGCCTGACACATCCCAAAGGTCGTAAAAGAGCAGAAAGATAAACTACGGTGGATGAACGGTATTAACACAGATGCGGGTGTCATTAGACTAAGGAGCTGGTTGCTGGTGGCTCTCACAAGGATGGAGTGGAAGAAAATTCTAGACTCATCCAGGGTCCAATCACGACTTTTGTGGTGAACATGGTGATAACACAAAGGCAGTCTTCGAAACAACATTAAAAGCCGGTCCGAATAGGTTCAAATTTATTGAGAAAAAATATAAATCCACTATTTGTTTCTTAAATATTTCCACTAAAGTTTTGGACATACCTAGTCTTCATCTTATGTATTTATTTATTTATTTAGCTTTTGCCAGTCACGTTCATTACAATTGTACAGGAAAGGATTAATATTAATACAAATAAGAGGTAGCACAGGATCAATTTTCCTGCTTGTCAGATGTTTATGTAAATTCTTATGTAAAAGTCGATAGAAATACGAATACTTTGACTCCGAAAATTTTGATGCAATATCCACTTTTTGGCAATGTTTCAAACCAATCCACAACCATTCGTTAGAATCTTCGACATATTTTCTGGGAACTGAATTCTTCTGAATATATGAGAAAACAGAGTAAAGTGTGTATCTACAAGACATGTGTCAGGCCTGTCATGACATACGCAATTGAAACTCGGGCTGACACCTCCAGAACCAAGTCTATTCTCCGTACAACTGAGATGAGGACTCTTCGCTCCATGGCGGGTAAAACCCTGAAAAACAAAGTAAGAAACAGCACTATTAGGGATTATATGTAATGTAGACGAAGTCGTGATGTGGGAAAGAAGCAGGCGAAGATACTGAAGGGATCATGTCACCAGAATGGGAATCGACCGCTAACGGTATCCCAAAAGGTAGCAGACTTCCAGGCCGACCGCCCAAGAGGTGGCAAGATAGTTGGCAATCGGTGTCCGCGGGGAACGATTGACTGAACAAAACTGATCGCGAGATCGAGAAGAATAATAATAATAAGAATACTTCTGGCCGCATTTCGAGCTGGCGGAAAACCCTATCAAGATGTTTTTCTCCGTGATCCACCTTCATCAATGTCCTGGCACGGGCGAGCGGGCAGACAGACTTTGATGGATGGACGCAATTATCCAAATGAAGCAGCAGCCGACCTCTTATTGCAGGATGATATTAGACGTGCCGTACCTCGTGTTAGGTGTTATAACATATTCTCAAAGGTGTTTCCTGACACCTGACGAAGGATCGCCCCTGGCCGATACGGGAGATTATTACATACAGATAAGGCAAGGAGAATCCAACTTTTTTTGATGTGGAGATGAAAAGTTTGCACGAAGCTGAAAAATAATCAATCTTGTGCTGCTTTCAAAAATGCAAGTACCTACGTACTTATAATTGGTATTTCATATTCATTGTATATGCATAAAGTCGTATCCCTTAAGGAGTAGACACTAGACAGTGAAAAAGAACGTCCACTATTTTCTTTACATACCTACAGTCATAGTACTCTTTTGCATCTTCAACAGGATATTTTGTCTCATACAATCTCTCATATGGAACCAAAATATTTGATCAATCATGAAAATAAATTAATAAGCTTTCGAAAATACCCTGTAATAAAGAAAAGAATTAGCTAACAATAAATTTCATAAGCCCATAATTTGGAATTTGGGAAGAATTTTACCACTTAAAAATAGCGAACATTGTTAACATAAAATGATCATACTAATGAGACTTCGTAATAGCAGTTAGTAGAAGATGATCTTAATCCCGTAGTGGTGCAAATTTGTAAAAAATCCTCTTTAAAATAGAATAATAATTAATTGAATAATTGCTTCAAATGAGTGGTTCTATAATATGTAGGTAAGATTTAGTCCTGAAAAATGGTCAAGGAATCCAAAAGAATTTGGAACGTAGTGATATCTGAAGATATATGAACGACCTTTTTTGGGAACGAAATCGATGTGCCACGATTGATATCGTTCTCGGTCGACCACGCCTACTCACACCTTTCATGTTTATCCCACACTTATCGTTCTGTTCACGTTGTCAATAATATTTGGAGAATAAATTGTTTATATACCTACCTTAGGATCAGATGAGTCATCTTCTGGTGCTAAGCTCTCATATGGGGAGAGTTGGGACCATTGGGCAGTAGGGAGGATTGGACACACCTAAGTATCTAAAAAAGTAAACAAATTATGGCAATAATTTCATATTTTTTCATTAATATTTTCACTAGCAACACAGACAAACGTCAAAACAACCGTCAATTATTTCAAACAAAATCGCAATACGCCGTTGTTTGTTTTTGATATAGAAAAGTAATTTTTTTTCAAAGTATCGTTTCAATTTTTTTGTAAAATTTTACACAGTGGTATGTATTTCAATTGTATTTTTTGAACAAATACATATTCATAATTATTTTTCGAAAATACATATTAAAATAACTCTACATTTAAAAAAAATATGAGTGTTTATTTAAAAAAACGGGTGGTAGGGAGCATTGGGCACTATTCATAGAGGGAGGGTTGGGCATGCCCAATGCTCCCTATTTTAGTGTTGAGTTTTACCTTTTTTCAGACAATACCGTTTAAATACAAAAATATGGATAAAAGACAAGAGATACGAAATGACATGATTGATAAAACTCTTAATGAAGGTTAATGTGGGGCTAAAATTAAACCAACCGCCAGCAAGTATGATAATCCGAGGTCCACTCTCCGAAGATATCTATCTCTTGCTTTAAATAAACAACCATCAGAAAACTGGGTGAAAAACAACATAGCATCTAAAAATTGGTTGTATGGCTTTCTACGTTGGCATCCCGAACTGTCTGTAGGGTCTCCAGAAGCTACTAACCTAACTAGAGCGTCTAGTTTTAACAGAACCAACGTCGACGCATTTTTTTTAAATTTTGGACCGGAATCAACTTATAGCATTGATGAATCTGGGCTAACAACCACCCAAAAGACGCAAAAGATTATTGCAGTATATGGAGTAAAGCAAGATAGATAGATGACATCCGCGAAAAGCGGTACTTTAGTAACAATTTGTTCGGGGATAACGCGATTGGAATTTTTATATTTCCTCGAGTCAATTTTAAATCATGTATTTTGAATGGAGCTCCTATAGGATCTGGAAAACTTCTACAAATACATACAAAATTTCCGTAACTATGCAAAGCCCACTACACAGTCACCAGTTTTGATTTTGATGGATAATCACGAAATCACGAACCGATCTATGGATCGGTTCCTACTTTAAAATTTTGCAAAGAAAATGGTTTTCCAGTCACAGAAAGGCTTGCTAGCGATGGAGGTAGTAGGTACGATGAGAACCTATGAAATACCTAAATTGACTACAATTTCTATGCCACAAGCATTTAAATCACAAAATATAAAAAAGAGGATTTGAAAAATTACGGATTTGGCCATATATTTCTACATTTTGGACTTAATATTTCAATTTATATACTTTTTTTACTTTTTTTATACTCTCAAATACACAATTTCTTTCTAAATTAATATATTTTTAACATTGTCTTTTTTTTCAATGAAAATTTCCATATAAAATGTGTTTAATAGCTTGCTGAATAAAATCATTGATTATGGTGCCCAAACCTCCCAGCAGTGTGCCCAAACCTCCCTACCACAGGGAGGTTTGGGCACTTTTGAACAGTCATTGAAAAACGCTAATAACTTTTGAAGGAAACAACATTTGAGTATACTGTTTTTAGATAAACACAAGCCAAAACTATGGACTACTGGTTTAAAGAAGAAAATCTGAGTTTATATCGATTTCATAAATTTCACAGTACAAAATATAAAAAAGTGCCCAATGATCCCAACTCTCCCCATATATAAGTTCTACTTCTAAGCTTGCACCATTAAAATAAGAAAGCACCTAAAGATGAGAATATTAATTTGAGAAGGTAGTAGGTATGCGTGGTAGTTTTTTTTTCAAACATACAGGTGGAAACGTGTCCTTTTGTATCGGTGACAATAATTTTCATATTTGGTTTTAAAATGTGAGTCTTCTCCATGATTTTTTTTTGTGTCATGGCCAGCTAAGTAAAAAAAACAAACCCACGCATTTTTCGCTCAAAAACAATTTCACCGTACTAATCCAACATAATATTATTTTAAAGAAAAAATAACAACTTATGACTCAAACAATTCATTACTAATGTTCGATTTTTATATGGAACAAACCTCTACGGGCTTACGACCGTCTTCTACTGTTATTTCGAAGGCTGGCTTAGTGTGATCTCTTCACGTTAACAACGTTCGCCATTAGGTGGTAATGTTTAAGTCTCAGAAACTCCTAATCATGAGAATTTTCAACATGTTCAACATGTCGATAAATCTCATGTATACAACAAGTAGAAATTTAATAATAAATGAAATATAGAGATAAATGTTGGAAATTATTGAGAACAAGAGAGCAACCAAACTTAAAGACTGCGACTTCTGCAGGTGTATCAATATGGTAAAAGTGAAACGTAACTATCAACCAACACGGCAGAATCCTATAATCTTACCAGTGTACTATTTTCAGCAAGCTCATAATATGACCAAAAATTTAAGCTTTTTGTAAGGATAAAAATAATAAGCTCTTCGACTATTTTTAAGCCCTCTCGATAAAAAAGGTAGACCCGTTACAAGGGTTCCGCAAACATAACCTACACGCGCATACCTATTCAGGTAATTTCAATTGCTTCGTTCAAAATATTATTTGCGGCTGAGCTTCGTTCGTATGTTTGTAAATTTAATATCTAATAGTTGAATATTTTGAGGTAGCATTTCTTTAATATGGCGGCTTAATGCTAACACAAATACTTCAACTTTCACCGTCAACTTTTTATCAATGTCTTATGACATCAAAAGCCTCGAAAAAAAAATGATTAAAGCAGACAAAATCGAGAGAGAAAGCGGATCGGAGAAGTTCATACAAATTTGCTGGATCAGATCAAGGTCAAACTGGGGTGGACGATGATGGCCACGGTGATGCGATTCTCGCAGTGTCGGCAGGTTTGAAGATACCACAACGGCATTAGGTCACGAATCATAGACGTGATGGAAAGACGAAGAAAAACAATAAATTCTAAAGAAATAATATGTACCAAAGAAGTGTCACTATCAAGGTGTGACTTCATTGGTCAATATGAATCTATCACAAGACTGCTAGCTTTGACTAGCGCTCGCTTGTTTTTGCACACCGTATGTTTCTGGATTTTGTTGACCCCGGTACTTCTTTTGTTAGGAATGCAGCTAGGTTCTAGTTCCTTACTGATGATTATTGTCACCACTGACTTCTCTCCAATCGTGAAATAATTTGCTACAACATTTGTTGCAACATTTAACCAGTAGGTATGAATTTTGGGATTTCAGACGACATGGAGGCGGCTTATGACAAGATGAATTATTGGTTAACGGAAAAAGATCGATGTTTGATACAATATTATTATTACGATATTCTTTGTTCAACGCTCCCTTTTTGCCAACTATTTATGGAGTAAGAAGAGATTTGAGAATGTTGTCTTCTAACATTTGGAGAAGGTTTTATTCGAGGGGGTCAATGTGTAGATGGCATGCAGTCGCAGTCTTTAAATTTGGTTGCTCTCTTGTTCTCAATAATTTCCAACTTTTATCTCTATATTATTTCATTTATTATTAAATTTCTACTTGTTGCATACATGAGATTTTTCGACATGTTGAACATGTTGAGAATTCTCATGATTAGGAGTATCGGGGACAAACATTACCACCTAATGGCGAACGTTGTTAACGTAAAATGATCACACTAAGCTAGTCTTCGAAATAACAATTGAAGACGGTCGTAAGCCCGTAGTGGTTCGTTTCATTTAAAAATCGAACATTAGTAATTAGTTAGTCATTAGTTGTTATTTTTTCTTTGGCATCCAGTAAGATTGAATATATTATTATTACCTACGCTATATATAGTTGTTTTCTGTTTCTTTGATTCTGAGAAACAAAAAAATATTCACAGAGAATCATCTATTTGGTTATGTGCAGTGTGCACCTTCGCTTACAAATTTCATCCATAGATGGCGGCATGGTGCTATTTTTGTCTATCCTACAAATATTTGAGATTGTGTTCGCCACAGTTTTTATTTTAAAAAGAAGTCCCGTGAGTGTAAGACTAGTATTTTTTTATTAATACTCCCCATAACACAATGGAGATATTTTTACCGACGCCGACGGTAAGTCCCCGACAGTGGCTCTATTTGATAGTGAATTTAGCTCCAGGGTTGTATTATAAAGGTAAATACAACTGTAGGGACCTAGTACCTAAAGGCCCGAAAGAAATTTCTCCATTGTTCGTATTCAGCAAACATACACCAAGGTATAGAATTGTAGGTACTTTGTCTAAGGTGCCAATACATTATTGAGAGTAGAGAGCTAGAGTAGGCACTATCTGTATAGACTACTCTAGATTATTGTGTAGCTCTACCTACACTGCAAAGTTGTTTTCTCTAGCTGGTGTACGTACATATCTATATATCTACATATCTAGCTAGAGTGTTTTGAATAAACTGTTTTGAAAGAAGCACAACAATAGTTTGCAAGAGCTCTCTACATAGAGCTTTGCGGTTTCAACTCTAACTAGAGCAGGTTCACGTAACACATTTTCAGATTACATGGATTACTAGCAGCAAAACCTGTCCGCTGTCAGGCATAGAAAAATTAATTAATATTGTTTGATTGTCCTATAAATCAGGTGTTATATTATCATGCCTTTGAGGGTCACGGCTCTACTTTACATCGTGAATAATTTGACATTTCCACCCTCATCAACACGTATATTATTATTATGATGTAGAAACCAATGATCTGTAGGCCTAGCGTTTTATTTTGCATTATATGACTACTTTATCAAAGAAATTGCGGTTTCGCAGGTATTTTAACACAAATTAGAGTTATCAACGACTTGTCGTTTCGTTCGTATGTTTGGTAGGCGAGGCAATGTGAGAGGTGACAGAATTATTTGTTAGAATAATGTATCAAAATGCTTACAAAATAATAATAAATCAGATTTATTTTCGATATACAAAAATTCAGTATAAAAAAATAAGCATACAATTAAAACAAAAAGCAAATACAAGTATTTAAAACAATTAATCGAAAATCCCACAAGGCAGTGCCTGTGTGTGGGGGCATACATTAAAATAAGCCATAAAAGTCAGTCCCATAAAAAACCTTTCACGAGTACTTAGTTAAATACCGACTAGGCTACCGACCTCGGTAGCCTAGTGGCAAAGGCTCCGACTTCAGATCAAGAGGTCCCGGGTTCGATTCCCGGTTGGGTCAGAAATTTTCAATGTGTTTTTTCACTTGAAATTTCTACTCGGGGTTGGAATCCTGTCTCAGATTGGACGGGACCGGTTGACTGGTAGACAATGCTTCAAGCATTAAGTTCCGCCGGCTATACTGACACCTATGTATAGAAGAGATTTATTTATTTATTTATTTATTAAATAAAAATTATACATACGTATAGGTACCTAATGACATTCATTCAGAACAAAAATACGTCTTTTTTTTAAAAGAAGAAGATAATAATATTTCGACAAGAGTTTCAGAGACAAATATTACCACCTAATGGCGAACGTTGTTAACGTAAAGTGATCACACTAAGCCAGCCTTCGAAATAACAGTAGAAGACGGTCGTAAGCCCGTAGTGTTTTGTTCCATTTAAAAATCGAACATTAGTCATGAATTATTAGTCATTATTTGTTATTTTTTCAATAATATTTCCTTCTCCTCTTTGCGGCCTGCCACTCTTTATGAATAATATTTATTGAGTTTGGCCATGTAATAGGGTATTATTGTTCTGTGGTTTGGTCAGGCCTGAAATAGTAGGGTGAGCGACCTCGACGTGCGATACACGTATCCACGCTGAGATTCCAAAAATTATTTTTATTTGTGTTTTTTATCGAGGCTCAAACTCGAGATTGAGGTGCCAACGCTCTCATCGACCATATAAGCTTGTCATCGCATTACATCACATGTGAAAAAAAAATACTTTACCTCCATATATTGGAGCAAATCACAAGCACATTGAGTCATGCATGGTGTGCATGATTTGTATTGTATCAATTATTTTTTCTTTGATATTCTACGGTGCTAATTATTAGTTATTATTATTGTATTCTGTGATAGAAATTACATGAATTGAATCCCCTATACTCTTTGTTCTAATCTGGGGGCTAGGGTGTCCAAAAAAATCAAAGTTAAGCTTTTTTTTTAATGCTTACCCTCTTATTTTGTTTGAATGTTCTCTAAACATTTCAAAATAAAGTTTTGCGTACCTAGGATCACGACAACCCGTGCCGACTTGCAGCGTAAATCTCGCATTGATGGCTTGTTTTTTTTGTTTATTTTATTAGTAATTGCATTACTTTTGAGTATTCAACATGTCAATGGAGTTACGAAGTTCTGAAAAAGATATATTATTAATAGGAATCGTAAAACATAAAATCGCCGCCGGCCGGTTCGAAACTTCCCTCTAATGGACAAGTACCTACTGGGAGTTTTGTTCTATAATATTCAATGAAAGTGCAAATCTTACTTTTATTTGTGAGTGTATTATTTACTGGAAAAAAGGCACGTATTCCAACTAAATGATTACCTAACTGTGTTAAGAAACAAATTTCACTATGCCAAGTTTGGAGAGATTTGCAAAAAAAAAACAAAAAGTGTTAGACAATTTGTTTGACATTGCTCATGCCGATGAGCTTCAGCTAATTAAAATAAATGAACATAGGATCTTCTTGGAGCACCAAAGAGAACCTGAAAAACTTCGTCGATGCCGAAAAAATACAAATCTGTACAGAAAAGCTATCTTGTTTAAATGTTTCAGAAATTGATAAACTGCTAGAATTGATTATACTATCGTGAATTACTTGAGCTTTCAATAATATTTCTTGGTGGAGAGACAGAGAGGTTTAAGATTCGGCCTCCAGGTGCACCAAGCTCGGTGGAAAATATCATTCGGTACTAAGCAACCAATTCAGAATTTCAAACGAGGATAATAAGGAGCTCTGTTGGATATCTGTCAGTTTATCGTTACATCCTACGTCAAATTCTGACTTCAATCCATTTTAGCAGTAAAAGTACCTTATCAGGACTTCTGCTTTTTGAAGTCCACAAAAGCATTTCCGAAGCAGATTGAGAGAAGTTTTGCCAGCATTTTTATGATATTTGACAGAAGTGTTTATTAAAGGTCTTAAAACATAATTTTTTTGGAGCTTTAAATATAAGTTTATTTTCTGTAAACGAATTTAAAATATCACCAACTTTTTTTAATTTCTTAAAAAAAAAATTATATTATACCTACCTATTATAATCTTCTTTTATTATGATTAGAAAAAGAAAAGTATAAAAATATGCGACCTCGACACGAGATACACGTATCCACGGCGAGATTCCAAAAAATGTTTTTTTTTTCATCGAAGAGAGTAGGAGTGAGTTGTCTACGTTTCCTTCAACCTTATAAGCTTGTCATCACCTTACTTCACATGTGAAAAAAAATACTTTACCGCCATCTATCGGAAAAATTACAAGCACATTGAGATATGCATGATTGTATTGCATCAATTATTATATTTTTTATTATACTAACTAACCCGACTTTAATTTATATTACTTATTATTGTGTTTTGTGATAGAAATTACAGGAATAGTAATTGAGTCCCCTCTTTTTCTAACCTGAAGTCCGATTTCTATGTGGACTGACCGATTTAAAATATTCAAGTTGTAAGAATACTCAAACGAGATTTCCTAAACATTTTCGTGTTGAAAGTAATCTAGTTAAAAGTAGTATAGGAAAAAAAAATTCAGAAGAAAATACTTAGTTACAAAAATGGAGTCATTCTAAATACAATTATATTTACAATGTAGAAACAAATGCTATCTTCTCAATTTGTAAGGGGAGTACCAAATAGCCACCACAGCATCACTTCCCAATATCAACATATAACCTTTTAAAACATTTTTCTATAGTCAAAAACACAGAGATAAACTCTATAGTGCAGTATTTAAAATATTAGTTATATAATACTTGTAGGTACCTAGGTATATATAAATTTTGATTTATCGCAAAGCAATACCGGCAAAATAAACAAATCATTACGGAACTCTTTTCATGCTTAGCAAGCAAAATCTAAATGTCATAATGATGACATCGAGACTGCAATTCAATCGGAGTCTCGAGAATACATTTTTATAAACGGTTACGTGAAAAAAATATATTTCAACCGGTTTTTAAGAAACAGCCCACTTACTCTTCATTCACCGTATAACAATTTGCTTTAAAGTAATCTTGTATAATATAAAAGAAAGTCGGGTTAGTGCAAACACTTAGAACTCAAGATCGGCTAAACAGATTTTTATGATGCTTGGTTTATTGGATTCTAAAAAAACTTATAAACCAATAAAACATCGAATAATGGAAAATAGTATAGGTAAAATATAGATAATATTAAATTTAATATGGGACGGATTTATCGACATTAACGCCATCTGTGAAAAATTCCATAACAACACAATTTTCATTTAATTGACAATCATTTAGTTTAAAAATATTGGTACATATCTACGCAGATTTTTGATAGAATTTCTTTCAATTTTCAGAAATATTTTTTTTTAACATTCAAACTAAACTTCAAATTAATCGTGTTTTTGTATAAATTAAAAAAATCAAAATTAATATTCATAGTAAGGACTACAGGACGTCTGTCGGGAAAGCTAGTTTTGTAATAAAAAGGATTTCAATTTTAATAATAGACTGTGTATAATTTCGAACAGCCCTTTATGAAGACAGGTTGGCTTTCACTGAAACATTTGCCCTTTTTAGTTTTCTGAGAATATTTGCATTTCAGCTTTCACCTTCAGTCAGGGTATTGTCTCTGCCCTTATTATTATCTTCTTTCTGACGGCAGAAAGTAAGGGTAGAGGGTGCACTATTTACATAAAAAAAATCTTCCAGACATCAAAGAGACCATCCACCTAGTCATGTTTTACGCAAAATTTACTACTACTATTTTTTGTGTATATTGACACAAGTTTAGTTGAAAGGATTGTTCTCAGATTCCCAACTATTCAATAAGTACTGCACTTTTTCTTTAATGCTCAGTTGTCTTGAGCTACCTACTTGGATGAGAAATGTTATCATCCTAAAATCCCTACTCTCACCGTGACTTTGTAATCCAAATGTTAATTAAAAACGATAGTTTTTCAATTAAATTGGCTATACTCATACAAGTATTTAACTCTCCAGTCGCTCGTTGCTTCATAGATTTTGAAAAGGCCTTCGACAGCCCACATGGACCATCGATTTGATAAAATTATCTCTGTACGGTATACCTCCGAAGATAGTTAAAATATTTATATATTTATTTTCATTAAAACTAAACACCACTCACCATAACAGTTTTCGCCTTTGCGATGAGTGATGACAAAACAAACAATACAATAAGACAAAAATCAACTTATAAAATAGATAAAAACTAGAAAACAATAAATTATTCATAGTAATAAAATTATTTAATTAATAATATAAATATACATATAATTAATAATAAATAATGGAGCGAGAATCTAGGCCAACCATCATTGGCTCCAGCCATCCAGCTTAGCTCAGTTGGGGTGGGTTACCTAGGGCTGTCTTTTTGGGTTTTTTGTAGGTAAAAAAAATAGCAAATTCTAAATCAACACAAAACTTATTTAATAGATTAAAAACAAAACAAGAACAAAAAATGATAAAACTATACTATATCAATTCTTTCTGTCGTGTTGCCCAATTCTTCGTTACAGTTTTTTTTTTATATATCTTGCCCACCATTTCTATCCGATATGACCAATCTTCATTATATAAATTTCCACCAAAATATTAAGAAAACTCTCCTAATGTATGTTTAGTCCTGTTAAAAAATGTACAAAAAATACTAATGTAATTGAAAATGTAATAAAAAAACATGTCATGTGCACCAAGCACTGAAATAATATGAATATTTGGACAATAAATTCTTACCAACAAAACAAATAATTAACCACACAGAGCACTGTATGCCATGAATTACATTTTCAAAAAAAAATAAAATAATAACCAATAATCAATTTCAAACACCAACCGTGTTCACTTCTCTGTATTTTTTTCCGTTTGATGAAAAGAAAATAAAATAAAACAAAAACCTGTTCCAAACATAATTCAAATTCAAAATTTTAAGTGTCCAACTATATTGTTAATCAAATAACCAAAAATAATAAACGCGTGGGTACCAACTTTAAAGTATTTATTTTTAAATTTAGAAAAAAAATGCTATGTGTTTATTGTACCGCTCCAATAAATATAAAAATGCACTGAGGCATCATAAAACAAAAACAATTTCGACAAAACAAAATTACATTTTGCATGGTTGCAACACCAACAACTCATCTTCACAAAATGTTGCAGTCCCTGTATGAAGACTCCGAGTGTAACGTCAAAACGCCAGACTGGTGGTCCTACTGAAGCTTTTAGGATCACCATGGGAGTCAGACAGGGCTGCGTACTGGCTCCTTTTATATTCATAATTGTCATGGACTTCCTGTTGAGAAAGTACATGCAAGGAGCAAGAGGTATACCAATAACACAGAGAAATTGTCTAATGGGTGAAATGTGCGACTTTGAGTTCGCAGACGACCTAGCGTTGTTCAGTACGACAGTGGAGGAATTACAGCGCAGTGTTTCAAGACTCTGCGACGAAACAGCACGCCTTGTAAATTATTTGATGTGTGATTCCTGGCTCCTGACCAAATCTCCGGCACAAAAAGTCTCATATTTCGAAATGAAGTGCCTCAGGAGAGTTTTGGGTGTAAAATGGTACCCACGCATCACGAACGACGCTATACATCACTTCTACCATAATCGAGAGAAGATGCATGCACCTAACTATCTGAGGTCTCTATTCACTCCATTAGCATCCCATGGCCTTACTCTGTGGTCTGCTGCACGTGGCATCCTGCAAATCCCTACACATCGTTCTTAATTTTTAACCTTTATCTTTCACTGCACAGGCGGTCAGGTTATGGAACCAACTACCTGATGACACCAGACTCGTTCCAACATCACTCTCTTTCAAAAACAGATTGAAGCGTCATTTCCTTTCTACTGCTCCTGTCTCCTGATCCTTTCCTTCCTCGCTTTGCTTGACTTGGTATTGTATTATATATAACATGGTTTACTCTTTTTTCATATTATATTTATATATTTTGTTTCTATGTGTATATACAATATATGTATATATTTGTTTGTTTTTTGTATGTAGTTGTAGGTATGTGTATTTTTATGTACCTATATTTAAAAAGCAGATTCTATTAAAATGTTATTTATAATAGCTTGGTTGGAAGAAATTGCCCCAGGCAATGAGCCCGCCAATTTTGGTTTAATATTATTGTATATTTTTTTTCACCGATAAAGTGTTTATTATTATTATAAGATGGACTTGACGTGTTAACGAATGACAGTTGGCCGAGGAGAGCGCTGTTTCTCCTCCCATCAGGGTCCCGAAAACGAGGACATACCGTGTTCCGCTCCTTTGAAGAAGTTTAGACATGTGTGGGAGGATGTCATTGAGTGCAAGGAGAGCTTTTTTTTTGTTGCCTCTTATGGCCCTAAGTGGGGCATTAAAGGAGTTTGGATTGGATAGAATATTCACCTGAGAGACTCAAAACTATTCTGTATTCAGCAGTAAGACTATGGAAAAATCCAGTGCATTAACAGAGGATGTAAATTGGTGTTTGGATTGTATTTAAAATACTCAACTGAGTGACTCAAAACTATTCTGCATTCAGCAGTAAGACTGTGGAAAAAATCCAGTGCATTAACAGAGGATGTAAATTGGTGTTTGGATTGTATTTAAAATACTCAACAGAGTGACTAAAAACTATTCTGCATTCAGCAGTAAGACTGTGGAAAAATCCAGTGTTAACAGAGGATGTAAATAATTGGTGTTTGGATTGTATTTAATACACAACTGAGTGACTCAAAACTATTCTGCATTCAGTAGTAAGACTGTGGAAAAATCCAGTGCATTAACAGAGGATGTAAATTGGTGTTTGGATTGTATTTAATACACAACTGAGTGACTCAAAACTATTCTGCATTCAGTAGTAAGACTGTGGAAAAATCTAGTGCATTAACAGAGGATGTAATGGGTGTTTGAATTATTGGATTGTATTTAATACACAACTGAGTGACTCAAAAATATTCTGCATTCAGTAGTAAGACTGTGGAAAAATCCAGTGCATTAACAGAGGATTTAATGGGTGAGTCTACAATCTGGGGTGTCCTTAGTAAGTTTTTTCATTGAATCAGACTAAAAAATAGTCGAAAATATTCTTAAATCGTGACAGATGTGATGGCTTATCAGTCACTATACATACATAAGTACCTACTTACATATACCTAATCATTATACTTTTTGATAAAAAATCTCGAATATTGGGAATAAAGGTGTGATAAAATGTATTTAATTGTAATAGGTGCTTTAATAAGGGATTTACATGGATTATTATTTCCAACTTTTTTATAAGTAGGTAAGTGGGTACCTATATTATTTCCAAAAACAGGGTGCGCTTACGGAAGTAAACAATATTATAAGCTCGCTTAAGTATTACATGTGATAATTGGTTGCATTTTTTTTACTATTTAGATTACTTCATCCTACATGTTCAACATAATGTTTAGTAAATAATCTGGTTAGAAACTGCAATCGGTTATTGCCTGAATTATGAGTCCAAGTACTCGAGATTTTCTTCTATAAAGTAGATAATATTAAAATAAAGCGGGTGTCTTAGTTCGGTATTTCTAGCGTCATCTACAAGGTCGAAAATATAGTAAAATGAAGAAATCAATATTCATAGTAAGGACTACAGGACAACGTCTGACGGAAAAGCTAGTCTTTTAAAATCTCCCATGTGACTACAACCTCAAGTACATAATTATGGTCAAATGTTACGTGTGGTCATAAAGAACAAAATATGCAGAAGACCGCAGAGGAGTCGGAAGAAGAAAACTTTCCTGACTCCGAAACATTCGTCAGTGGACCGGACTGAGAACTATGAGGGATTTATTCAGGGCAGCTGAAGATAGGGAGGCTTTCTCTCAAGAGGTTGTCGACGTCAGGGGTACCCGATAGGTCACCATAATAAGAATTTAAAACAGCCTCTAAATAATTATTATTTTGAATTGTAACTTATAGTTAAGAACATGCGAATTTCCATCCCCATTCAGTCGGTCATAATGTCGAATAGCTGAACAAAAAACTATCCACCCTACTACCCTCTTCTGTTTACCGGAAGATAAATCTTTCGGCCTCCCTCCATCATACGAGGCTGGCGGAGTCACAATGACCTCGTCCAATTTTAGCCCGGAGCCCACACCTGAGTATACCCCAAGCCGAAGGGGACTTCCACCCCATGTGTTTACCACTAAAACTATTCGTCATAGAGGTACAATACGTGTGTCCCTCTAACTACTCCTATTTACAAAAGATAGACAGCCCTGTGATTCAAATGTGACAAAACTCATGTTGGTAGATTCGTAAAAAATGTTCAGCGGCGACTCGTGAACAAACACAATTTATTTTTATTTCATTTATTTTAATCAATCTTTTGTACATAACAATATATAAAAAGTATACATTATACATATAATAATGTTAAAGAAAACAATTGTCATACCAAAGATCCCACCAGGCGAAGCCTGAGTTTGAGTTGACTAAAAAATACATGATTTTACATTTAAAAGAAGCTAACCTTTTGCATATTCTTCCATCTTTTAATACAAACATTTAGAAAACTCTTTCATTTGGATTAAGTGTTTTCGTGTTCGTGGTATGTATTCCTGGGAATACGGTACTGCTATCAATTTGGTTACATTCAATCAAGCAATCTCCCTTCGAACCCCTTTAGGGTAAAAGTAGATAAAAAGAGCTCTCTATTGCGTTCGATCTTTTGCAATGCTTATGACCTACTCCCACATCATGTCCCTCAGCTCTGCCTCAAAGGAACATAACATAGTATGAGAGGATTTTCCGCATCTTCGAGACCCTGATGGGAGGTAAAACAACGCTCCCCTCGGCCAACTGTCATACGGCATCCTTAACACATGTCCCAGCCATGTCCATCTCCCATCCAGAATGTTGGAAGTATAGGGCCTGCACTGTGTGCGCCAGCGTATAGCGTCGTTCGTGATGCGGTGGTGACATCTTATACCCAAGATTATCACAGTGATGTGACAGTGATATAATAATGCAAGCTATCACATACATATTATTAATTATCACATTAAAAATATGCCTGTTAGCTGACCATTTTTTTAAAAATAATACATAATGCTGCGCATATATAAGCAAAAAAGGCATTTAAGATTGCTTTATTAAGTAGGAACACAACAATGTCTTTTCTTTTTAGCAAAAAATAAATTGTACGCACCATTCAAAACATCTATTTTTTGCGGAATGGTAACACTTCTGCACACGAAATATTCAGACCTTCTTTTATTTCCTTCCCCCTCCCTTCACCATCCTCTACTCACCAAAATCACAACAAAGCGCTTTCTTCTGATGTGAACTGTCATTGTGTCAATACATAAAGTGAAGTTCAACCGTATAAAATTTCAATAAAATTCAAACAATTAAAATATCTCAAATTAATAAATTCGTGAAGAAAGTGACACTCTTTAGGCGAGTAGGTACTTCAGCCTTTTTTCAAGTCCTTTCATTTTTAGTAGTTGTATTATATCTTTTTTGAAAAAAATACTGTAGGTACCCGTTTTCTAAGTTTTATCGGAAGGTAGTCACGGAAGTAAAGTGAGTAACACGATACATTTTGTACATAAGAAAAACCTGTATGTGTACATATCAATTACGAGAATCGCCTTTTTCTAGAAATATCCTTATGGCGGCGCTATACAAATAAAATTTCCATACAAAATTTATCGTCTTATACTCATTTTTCTTCCTGGACTACCTTCCGATAAAACTTAGAAATATGGATACTGTACACAGAGGACGAAACGATGCTCTTAAGATTAGGTAGGTAGGTATATCTAACATCTGACGATTCGCTTACTATTTCACAATAATTTTCACTTCAAAAAGGAATCAGCCTTTCAGTACGCCACTGTTTTCTAATCAAAAATATTTTAAGCCCAGCTAGGGTTGCCACTTTTTGTTCACTAAATTAAGCGTCGGTACTCCGGTGGGGTCGACGCTTTCTAATCCATTTTAGTGCGTCTAAAATTTAATATAATAATATCATGTATGTACAGAATATTATAATATTATCGCATATGTGTGAGAATAGCTTTACTGGGGATTTGGGCAATTTGTACCTTATACTTGCAGAAGTTACCAAAAATGCCCATGTGCTTTTCATTCCATACAAAACAAAATTTACTGAAAATGAATTCAATTCAGCTTAGGGTACAATTATACCATACGAGCATATCAGAGGAACACGTAGAAAAATAGATTGACATTGACAACAAAATGATGTTAACATTTATAAAGAAACTTAAAAATGATCAAAAAATATCACTTATTTCAACGTAAAAATACGCTTTATTGTAAAAACACGAGAAAACAACAGAACTGCATAAATATACGCCGTACCGCATTCTTTTTGGAACCAAAAAGTTGCAATATTTCGGCTTCACTTTTGAACGCGCGTCGGGATTCTAGGTTAGTATAGAATTCTGGGTTTTACACCAAGAACGGGGCGATGACAGATTTGTAAAAATGTATGGAAATCTTGTGTTTTTACAACTATGTATGTACGTTTTTTTTTTCATCTAAAACAACTGTAAGGGGGTAGTTAATCTATACTAATATATAAAGAGGAAAGATTTGATTTTTTGTTTGTTTGTTTGTTTGCATCGAATAGGCTCCAAAACTACCGAACCGATTTGAAAAATTCTTTCACTTTTGGGAAGCTACAATATCGGCGGTGAACATAGGCTATATTTAATGTCCAAAAAAAAGTGGGTAACCTACGAAAACTTCAATAATGTAACCCAAGGTGTAAAAAATTTACCTAAAATATTCTTTTTATCGCGAACGCTGTGAAAACTAATGATGATAGAATAAAACAATGTACTACTATTTTGTAGAAGACATCATTATTTACAAAAAGTATCGCGACAGCATATATCTAACTATTATAGTTATGCCACAACAAGTGTTTTTTTATTTAAAAAAAATCAATAAAATGTCACCTCTAGAAAACGCTCTTTATTGGTATCTTGGTATTACTCCTTATTAAAATAAATTAGTTCATATTCAAGTCTGCTTCAATATGTTTGTATAACTTTTTGAATTATTCAATTCGGACATTCCCTTCGAAAGTTATCACGAGTTTAAAAATGTGAGTATTGGAAAAAAAAGCATAGTCTCTTATCATCTCAACTTATCCGATGCAGAGTGCGTACGGGAGCCGGGGAGGGCACTGAGGGGGTCATGACGTCAAGTTTAGTAGAAATACCGCGCAAAGTAGTCACGGTGGTAAAGTGACGTGACACGATACATTGCAATGCAATTATTCCAGATTAACATTATGCTATAAAATATTTTGAAAAAGTTAGGGATCTGTATGAAAACTAAATTATTTTTAAGTATCTATCTACCCGTGCGAAGCTGGGGCGGACCTCTAGTATTTTATATGACTGTATAAAAATATTATGACCTTTTTAATAAAGAAACCCTTAGACAGGTGCAAAAAATATACGAAGCTTTTTAAAAATAGTATCATGTAACAATGTTGCCGTGTTATTTGAGAAAAAACCACCCTTACCTAATGGAATATCGGCAAACAAGTCGTTCCGATTGCACATATGGGTAGAATGCGGCATATGGCGATATCGAGGTTCTACAAAGTGCCCGATATTAGGAGAGTCTAAATGGATACTTAATGCATCTCCACAATATATTTAGGTATTAGGTATTACATTCACATTGTCCCTTTTTATTTTATTATTCTAGTTACAGTGCAATTTCAAACGGTAAGTACCTACCTACCTGCCTGCTGGTGCATTTTTAATTAATATCTCGAATAGCCGTGTGGTGGGTTCTTTATAGAGAACAAAATAATTTTTAAATATATTACCTACCTATTCAAATTTAGAATCGAACAAGTTGAGTTCTATCAAATTTCAAACATATGAACAACTTTTAGTTTCCTACCTGCAATAATTTAAGCCAATATAATTATTATTACATAATTCTTTACGGATTAACATAGGTATAGAGCGCTTTCAAATAAAAATTGGCAGTTTGTTTGTTGCTAGCATCTGTCACCACGTGACCACTGACCACTTCGTTGTCTGTTTTTCGAAGACGTCTATTTTTAGATAAAATACATATAGCTATAAAATTATATTATACAAAAAAACATCTCTCGAAACGAATAGATAGAAAGATAGAACGTACGAAAGAATATTTTTGTATGAATTTAGGTATGTTCATAAGATTTATTTATTTATTTCTCTCTACGCAACAATTGTTGCTTTTACATTAAAAATATTGTTTCAATTAGAGACCTGTACTGTAAATTTTGTGTTCTGCAGATTCTTAAAGAGCCAGAGTGTCATTATTTCCTTACTGAGAACCGTACAAGAAATAAATATGTTTTCGTTCGCCCTAAAAAGCGCACGGTTCTTGGACAGCAGCACTACTCATATTTTGGTGAAACCCAATTTAACGACCTGCCATTGGAAATACGAAAGACTCCAAGAGGTGACGAACTCATAAAATTAATAAAGAAACGTTACAAGCCGCGTCATGAATGTATGTGTGTGTGTGTGTTTGTGTCTGAGAGGTGTTTATGTGTGTATGTGTGTGTGCGTGTTTGTGTCTGAGAGGTGTTTATGTGTGTATGTGTGTGGAGGAAAGTTTTGATTTGTTTTTGATTAATAAAGTTTTGTACCTACAAAAAAAAAAAAAATACCTCCGCTCAAGCATTTAGTTGCTTATGGAGGAATACCGTGTCTTGTGTTATTAATTGTTGTTTAATTGATTATTGTATTTTAAATGTTTATTATTAAAATAAATAAAAAAAAAAAAAAAAATTATGATTTCATGACTACCTACCGAAAATTCTATGAAACACGATTTATAAAAAATAAAGTTTATAGCTCAGCTACAAACCACAATCGCGTTACAGAACAGTTATGTACCTGGTTTTTATAAAAAAAAGATATATTAAATTTCTGACGTTTAGTTCAGATAGAAATTTTTCTATTCAGATATTTTATAATTTTCTAACTCTTCCGTCGTTGGTTTAACAAACTCGCAGTATTCGAAAACAGTTCAACAGGTCTGGCATATAGTTCTCATGGGCACATTTTAAAACTGCCCCGATTCCATTATGTGGTTAGGCACCATCTATTGGGTGCAATTGGAGAAAACCATTACAATGTTCCCTCTATAGAATTACAATATCCGTGTCGCTAACGGTTTCGGTGGAGATTTGAAATCTTTTTAAAAACTACATACCTACGCCATATGTTGCAACATACCTACGTACAATAATTAGATTTTTAACCCAAATCACTCGACAACGAGTGCAAGGGGTTAAAAAAAAAATAGATTTTTTAATATTGGTAGTCCAACCTAGCTGGGCTGATTTATGAATTAATTTCTATTCTGTAAACTGTTTTGGAGATAGCTGTACCAAAAAAATGTTTTTCTAGATGCATGAAATACCTTAAGAAATTCGTCGGTGATGTTTTTGTTTTAACTGAGTTATACCCCTATTCGCTATCAGATCCGCTAAAATTAAGAATCAGCCAAAAAAGTGCATGAAATAAGTAATCTTTAACTGACAGTGGAACACTTAAATTATCATGATTCCTCTAAAATTACCCGCTATTCGATCAATTTAAGCGGTACCTTAAAAAGACCCAAAATTTTAGAGGAACCGCTTAAATTATGTCAAAATCGTGACTTTTATGTTCAGTCACCTCTCTTAAAAACAACAATCAAAACAAAATATGTTATTATTTTCAGTAAATATAATATCATTTTGTTCTTGTTTTCATCACAAAAGATAAGTTAATAGTGTTATACCTATTTCTGCTTGATCAAGATGAATTTGTTTGAGAAAATGGTTAAGTATTTGGCGGCCAAGATGATTACTTTAGATATGGGGAAATTATTAGTTTGAAATCAATTGCAGCTATATTCACTTCGATCAATTTCTTAAGGAATATCGCTTGGATTGGTTGAAATCACATGGAATACCCGCGAAATTAAAAATTTTAGGTGATGCTTAGGTTTAGAGGATCTGATATGGAATAGGTGTATACGTTTATTAATAATAATAATGCCTAGTGGCAAAGGCTCAGACTTCAGATGACGAGGTCCCGGGTTCAATTCCCGGTCGAGTCAGAAATTTTCAATGTGTTTTTTCCGAAATTTCTACTCGGGGTTGGAATCCTGTCTCAGATTGGGCGGGACCGGTTGACTGGTAGAGAATGCCTCAAGCATTATGTTCCGCTGGCTATACTGACACCTATGTACAGAAGAGTATTTTATTTATTTATTATTCTACTTTTATGGAGAGGAGATGGACTTGGCTGATGAGTGATGGGATATGCTTTAAAGATGCCGAACGACAGTTGGTTGAGAAGAACGCTGTTCTTGCTCCCATCAGGGTCCCGAAGGCGAGGCTTGCTCACACTGTTCACAGCATGTTCCATTCCTACAAAGAACAACAACATTATTATTAATACCTATATACCCAAGTATATTTTTAACCTAAAAATAATTAACCCTTTGGACACGCGCCTGTTTTTTTATCATAAGAATTGCCCCCCTGTGAAAACAACAACCACTAGCCCACGGTGTTATGAACCGGTTTAAAAACTACCCTCAATTTGTATTAAATATTTCGAACAAAATGAAAATAAAAGGTATATCTAGCATGTTAAATCCCTTAATAATGAAGGTAACCCCAAGTTAAGAACAAAAATAAACAAAAAAAGTTGGGTTGTTTTTAAAAATGGGGTATCAGGACAACAGAACTGGTCACGTGTAAGTCCCATCAGGAGGATTTCTGTCTTTCGGTCTATCGCCTGTCCCCCGAGGGCTTTTGTGTAAATAGGTAGGTACCTAGTACGAGTTGTTTATTTTGTTTGTTCAATTGATGCACCTTTAAACAAAACAATGGATTTGGACTTTACCTACAGTTCACTCAATAGCATATTATAGAAATGCTTCTGGTTAAGTTAGGAATAAAACAAAACAATTGGATAATGTTTGATTTCAATCAATATAATCTTTTTCTCCTTCAGTATCTCTAGGAATGTCTTCATCATTTGATCAAGTCATCAAGCAAAAGACTCATGATGCTGGCTCTTTTGAAGGTCTTAGTTTCGCAATCCCAAATTATCCTGAGGGTTTGTACAGTAATTTTATTTCAAATATAGTTTACAACAGATATTCTTCCAGGGATTTGCATTATCTTACTCTTTTTTAACCAATGTTGGAGGACTGGACGAACTCCAGAAGACTGGAGGAAGGCCGTTATACGTCCTCTATATAAGGGGAAGGGGTCAAAGCTGGACTGCGGCAGTTATCGAGCCATCAGCTTGCTGAGCGCTGTAGGCAAAATTTATGGCAGGATCTTAATATGTAGAGTGAGGAATGTGACTAATGTAAGGTCTGGGATGCGCAAGTTGCTTTTATGAATGAAAGAGGATGTGCGGACCAAATTTTCTCTCGGCGAATGGTAACGGAGAAGTTATTAAACAAACATCAAAAGCTTTTCTGTGCTTTCGTAGACTTGGAGAAAGCGTATGATAGAGTCGACCGAAAGAAATTGTGGGAGGTTTTGTCTTTTTATGGAGTGGATAGACAACTGATACGCGCTGTTGCTTCCCTTTACTCTGATAGTTCTGCCTGTGTCAAGGTGAATACTCATCTGTCACGGGAGTTCCGTCTTACGAGAGGGGTGAAGCAAGGATGCGTGATGTCACCTTGGCTGTTCAATCTATTTTTGATTTTTGCGTGCGTGATATAAAAAATAGTACAGTGGGTGTAGATCTGAATGGGATGAATGTATGCGCTCTGATGTATGCAGACGACCTAGTGTTGATGGCTGAAAGCGAACGTGATTTGCAAGAACTTTTGACGCTTGTGTATCGAAATTGTGAAATGAATGGTCTTAAGATGAATGTCAATAAAACAAAGGTGTTTGTTTTTGAAAGAGAATATTTAATACGTGGATGGAGTCAGTTTCATTTCGCTGTTGCGAGCGGTGGGTTGTGTTGTGTCACCAGTGACGGGTACGTACTTATACTTACTTACGTATTTTTTTATTTGTTTATTTACATACATTCAATGGCTATAAAAAATATTTCCTATTATATATTATTTGTATGTCCAACCTTTTATTTAAAAAATATCTTTATTTCAGTGTCCATCAAAATGAATGAGAGCGATATCAGCGATGATGAATTATAGTTGGTATCTTTTTGTATTCGTAGAAATTTTGTTTTTTCCATTGTATCTTATACATATCAATTACGATAAAATATATATTTCATGGTTTTTTATTTATTTTAAGTATAAATAAAAAAAAACAGTACTATGAAATGACGTTCTCCGAGCGTGGCGTGTTGACACGTCCTAGTGAAAGAATACGCGCCCGTTACATGTTGCGTAATTAGAATGGGAACTCCCCGGTTAACAGGTTAAGAATGCAATGTTGTGTGAATGTGATTGATGAGAACTTGGAACAAGTGGATGAGTATGTTTATTAAGGTAGTCTATTTAGCAGAGATGGAACAAAAAATTAAAATTAACTAAAATGGACTTAGCAGGTGTTGTCAGCTCACCGACGTTATATTATCAATTAAATCAAATCAATCTTTAATAATATTATTACAGATATTGGTTAATTTATTTGAATAAACCGCACATTTCACAAAATTGTGCACATTTTGGAAGGGTGATCCTCTGGAAACAAACAAATAGGTACATAATATCGCTTTCATAGTCATGTGAGGTGCTGAGGGAGAGACTGAACAAGAAGCCCTGAATGACTAATCAAACTTCATTCTCACAACCTGGTCTCTGGAGCAAACTTTTTCTTATATTAGAGAAAAAATAAAACTTCTCCTTTTGAAGTGTGAGTACTATGTGTGTGGTTGATTCGCTACAGTAGGCACTACGTTATCTGAACAAACCTATTTGAAACTAATCAAAGAAGAAGAGGAAGATTGTAATATATAATATTAAAGAATTAGTATATATATATCATCTTGTGCTCCATTTTCTAAGATAGATATATTTGCAATAGTATCATAAATAATATTATGTAACTTCACCAAACCTCATGTAAGTTACATAAAACATACTTCATTCTATCTAAAATCAAATATTTATACCAACTCCATAAAACTAAAGAGTAGAGTAAAAAGGAATTGTTTCATTCAATTTCATAAAAGGTTAAGGAGAGAAGGTGGCGGACGAAGATAAAAAGCACCTCACGGTAATCGGGAAATATAACCTTGATAATGTCTGAATTCTCTCAAGGTAAGTAATATTCCCGGTGTAATGTCCAGGGGGGGAGCATGGCACGGTCAAGCAGGAGACTACACACACCTCGGGGCCAAGACCCTGTCAGAGCTGATAAACACCCATAACCGTTTACAGGGCTGCGTCATTAACTCCATAAAGTCAAATAACGATAGCTACTACTGTACACTAAGAAGGCGAATAGGGTTGCCACAAATCATCCGCGAAATAGTTTTTCCCTAACATAATATGTCTCTATAAGTACAATCAAACAAATATAATAATTGGTTTCTTTATCCGTAACTCCATATACAGTATACACCCTAACCCCATGCGAAATATTTTTTTGTAATTTTCTTAGAAATTATTGGTTTTTGTCGGTGGTTTCTATGATATAAAACAGATATCAGTGGGAAATATTGAAAAACATCATGACGTGGTTGGTAGACTGGCGGTTACAGCGCCGACTTTCGTACTGTATGGTGCGGACGTCGTGGTTCGATCCCAGCTGCCGACCATCTTCCTCTTTCACGACACAAGCTTTAAGTAGCTTACTGTGAAAGAGTCAAGGAGTGTATTTGTGTTCACTTTGAGTGAACACAGATTCATTTTATTAAAAAAAAAAAGCATATTTCAAATTTTTCGCAATTTTCAACGCGATGACGTGACACTGGGAGCTTTTAGGGACAAAAAAGATTCGAATACTGTCGTAGAAGCTTCTCCAAATGGGCCAGAGATTCAAAATCCGACCATCTATTGGAGAGCTTGAAGGACCAAGAAAACCAACATATAGAAGAAGACAATCGTCACCTCTTTAGGTGCGGTCATAAAGAATAATACTGTCGAATCCATAGAAAATTCATTAAACGCAATATTAGTCAACAATGATCGTATTATTTAGGATCCCAGCAACGGCGAAAAAGAATATGGTTACATGGTTTTATAGATTCGTCGCACAGAGAGTAATCAGCATCAGAGATATGGACGAGATCATCAGGACCAGAAAATGTATAATTGAAAGATTTAGCAAGCTCTTAAGCGATATTAGTGAAATTGCTACAGCTCTTTTCTGCTGGGGCCCGCGAACATTCCAGAAGAACCTTCATCTTTAGGACAAAGGACTCCCTGTCTTTAACTGGATGAATCAGTCCCTCGACGGTTTTGATTCCAGTCCACGCTCTATATTGCAGAGCCATGACACTTATGCATCTTCCAGCCACATCACGTCTTCCAAAAACCTTGGACTTACTAGACATACGCTGTGTGATCTTGCTTTTAAGAATTGTGTTAGTACAGGCTTAAGAAAAGGATTCCAAGTTCCAAATTAGGTATATTATGCACTTTTCTATAAAAAAAATGTTTTGAGGGATTCCTTTGCACACCCCTGTCTGTGTCACCAGAAATAACCAAAGTAAAATAATAAAGAAAGGTGTATGCTGGACAGGGTTGATACGGATAGTTATGAGGACACCTTACACAGTTAGAAGCTATGCGTTGCCATTTTACTGGGCAATACCAGCCCCTTCTTGGCTAACTCATGGCCAAATGTATCAAGATTGGTGACAAAAACAGTTTTTTTTTTTATTATTTAAAATCAAATTGAAACATAACAGTTACAGCCGGTTTCATAAAAAGCTTCAAAATAACACTTTAGTTAAAGTTCCTTTTAGAATTTAAAGACTCCTTTAAGCTGACGCGTTTCATAAAAAATATTCCAGCTAAAATTTGAAATGTCAAAATAAATTTTTAAAGTTGGTAGTGTTACCATGGCAATCTATGGAAAACATAGGTTGTTTACTAATATTTTCGCGGAATTTCTGTTGATCTGTCAATTTCATTTCTCAATACAGCATCAAAGTGCCGTTTTTGTGTTAATTTATTTATATGGTTTATGAATTAGTAAGCGAAATCTGTTAACAATACCTAATATTTTTACAGTTTTCCCAAGTTTTCCATTATATTTTAGTCATTTTTGTCCACAGTGTCACCGCATACAAATGTTCATCTTTCTGACAGAGAAAGCGCCACGAAATTTTCTATGAACTCCGGTGGTAAAAATTTGAACTACAGTAAAGTCGACTAACTAAAAATTATAATCAATAACGGAACTTTAGCTAAAAGTCGGTTTTAAATGTCGTTTTGTTGTTATGAAATCCGTTATTTTTCAAAGGGAGTTTTAAGTCTCCTTTTTTATGAAACCGGCCGTTAGTAGGTACCTAAGTTTTTCATGTATTTTTTTTATCCTGGCTAGTTGCTTTTTTTAACACATGATTTTGATCGTCCCAAAAGGACATGGCCAAGCCATTTCCCTTGTGGATGAAAAAGAAAAAAAAGAGAAATAAAGAAGGTCTTTGATGACTTTTTGAAGAACATATTTTTAAACATAAGTGTACATTCAAAGGAAACGAACATAGAGCCAAAGCTTTAAATAGAGCATGATTTCTTGACTGTTAATATTGCCAACAAGCAAACAAAAACAAGCAATAATAATAATTAACACCAAGAGCTAATTTGATGGGCGATGACAGTATAAGGTACGCGTGCCAGAGTTTTTTTTAATCTGGGCTCACCCAAATTGAACACAAATACACCATCAACATAATTCACATAAAGCAAAGCTTATTGTGTTGTGAATGTGGTCGGCGCCGGGATTCGAGCCCACGACCCTTAGTTCTGACTGATTTACTGACACTACTGGTCTATCATCAACCACTTCAAAGTAACCAAACCATCGACCAGTTTTTGCTCGTTGTTCTTCACTTTTTCTACGATCAAGAAATAATGTTCTATTTCTAGTTCATAAACAAAAAAGGTTACGCACACCTGTCAAATTGGGTGAGCATGAAAGACACCAGGGAGATGTAATTCTTAATAATGATTCGCTCCGTTTCCCAATCTTCGTCCCCTTCCAGTCATCCAGCCAGGTCACCAGGTAAATGGACGTCTCCCAACGACCTCATGGCCAGTGGTGGTGGCAGAAACGTGGAGAGAGGGAATCAACTAAGACGCGGTAGACTGACTTCAGTTTAGTTTAGAGTAATGGTGTTTACCAATTATTTTTCTAGCTGCATTCGTAGACAACCCGTGGCATAACCGATTAAAAAGCTACTTACAACTGGTTTCAAAAAAGCGACTAAAGAACACTTAAGCTAATGGAACTTTTAAAATTTAAAATCTCCTTTAAATTGACCGGTTTTGCAAAAAAATATTCCCGCTAACATAAAGTGTCAATTTATTGTAATGAAGGAAATATAAAGTCTCCTTTATTTTTTTTTTATGAAACCGACTGCTAGTAGAAAAAGAAGAAATAAGTAGTGGCTGTTTTTTTATCTCCCTAACACCTACCTACATAATAATCAAGGCTAACCCAATATTTCCCGTAAGAGTGTGCATTAATTTTTCACTCTATAATTTGTTTTCTAAGGTACTCACTCTTTTTTTCCTGGCGCGTAAAATAAAATCTTTCCATACATTTACTGATAACTTCTGATAAAAAAATACTTTTTGTTTGTAAGAAACGTGACTCTTAATGATTTTTATTTTGAGGCGTAACATTCAGAAAACATACGAATGTAAAAAGAAGCTTGATATTGTAATGATTCAAGCGGAAAACGATAAGGAAACAGGATGTAAGATATTACATTCAAGGTATATTGGAAGGAGCTGGTGATTTTAAGTTTGTATATTTAAGCGAGTTTACCTTTTCATATAACTTACATGCAATTTGCGTGAGTATGGGATAATCGCTATAAGGTTATAGAAATGAGAGCAATTATTATTTTTGAATTATGCATGCTCAGTGCTCACTCAAAGTGAACTCAAATTCACTCTTTGATTCTTTCACTTACTTACTTACTTTCCGTATCCAGAACACCATCAAATCTGTAACTGTAATCCCCAGTATTCGGCCACCCGAGTACCACTATGATTTGCCATCAATGCGTCTTCGTGTGTGCATGTCACACTTATCAGAGGACATGTAAATAGGTGTGCGATGTCCTAAACAGTGCCACACTCACAGGTGTCGTCATCTCTGTAACCCCATTTCTTGAGATTACTATAACATCACCTGTTCTTAATCTGTTCAGTGCCCTCCAAGTAGGATATGGCAGGTCATGTCCAGCTAATATTTCCTCTGCCAGAGTTAGATAGGCGGGGCCAGCAACATCATTCTTTCACTGTAAGCTAATAAAGCTTATTTCACGAAAAAGGATGATGTTCGGCATCTGCAGGATCACAATAGTTGTAAAGAATAGCACGAAAGTTGGCGACGGAACCGCTTGTCTACCAATCAGATATCACGCATAAAATTAGTGAAGTCATTTTTAAATTTAAGGCCAAGTTCGAAGATTAAAAACATTTACTCAAATGCTGGTTTCAGAAGTTTTTCAAAATAAATTTAAAATTATTGAACTAGGTAGGAACACATAGGTAAAAGAACTGGCACCGGATCACGAATAATAACATTAGAAACACATAAAAATCACTCGAATTCGGGTGACAAGTCTCAATAAATTTAAACCCATCCTATATCAGGCGGCATACACATTATTACTAATATATTACTTCCCAAACTTAAACAATTAAATTCTCTAGGTGTTTGATCTGAAATATGCATTTGATTTGTAATAATATCTCTGCCTTTGAAGCAGTAATGTGCATTTGTTGGAGAGTATCAAGTGAAAAAATTCTCGTAAATTTGAAATCTGGACTCAAAAATAATAGAAAGAATATTACTTAACAAATCAAAAAGTCACGCACTTTGAATAATAATAATTCTATTTATGGGTGTCCTCAAGACAAAATAATTTCTTTGAAATCCGTGTTTGTATATTTTATCGGTTTCCAGGTTTAAATGTCAAAAGCGATTGACTGGAAGAACAAACAGCCCTCGTTAACTTTAAAAGAGTAGATATATCGCACCCACACTGTGTAATTTATATTTTTCCGGATAAGGAAAATATTGTGCGGCATTTTCCACTAGGGGGGGGATTTCGGTCGGTAGCAGGTAAATGATATGTGGAGCCGCACAGCTTCTATTACACGGTGTGGTCTTTATATCAGAAAGCGGTCAGACGTTACTAACGAGTCGACACACGGGGGAAGCGGGGAAAACCGGGGGGGAGGGGGTGGAGAAGTGGTAAAAGAAAATAGATCTGGACCTAACTAAGGGGAGTGCAGGGGGGTTAGGTTTCCTGATAATATCATCGGTGACTTGGTTCCTACCTTTGTTATTACCTTTTCTTCGCTTGACCCGACTGGGAGGAAAGATAAAAAAAATATCATGTCTCACTTCAATGTAAACACTGCAACAACTCTTAATCTTCTACATAATATTTTAGTCCGTTTATATTTTTGTACGAGCATCAATCATAGAAACAAACGTCAAAGTCAGATAATAAGTATGCGCTGAGTCGTGCAAAATGCCGGAGAGCGTTCTTAAAAATATGTAAATGACTCCATTAATCTTTTGGAAACAAAATTACTCATGGAAACGTTGAATAGAATCAATGTTGTAATATTAGAAAAATTAGGAAAAATTTTAGCGTTTGATTTCTAAAATAAATTAATGTTATTTAATCTTTAAATAATTCTAATTTTATAAATATTTTCATGAAAAATGGATTTTTTTTCTCCATTGTGAAGTCATTTTGACATTTTCTTACATTTATAGCCGCTCCTATATTCCATATCGTTACAGCCAATAGAATAGTGAGTAGGTACCTGATACATGTAATGTAGGTACACAGCAATTGAGGTATAATCTGAAATACAAATTATTGCATCTAAGTACCTAATTTAATAATCTAAAAATCATTACTAATTGATTAAGATTTCTAAGTAAAATTAACATTAAACTTTTGAAATTTTCATAACAGATCGATAAAACAGTCTCCGATAACTCCAACTGTTTTAATGAGTCTGCATGGACCTATTGAAAGTAACGGAGAGACGTCTTTTGTCCAATTTTTTTAAAGCCGTGCGGGGAGGGAAAAAGCCTGCGGCGGCCATTTTGTATTATATTTATTTTTTATTTTTATGTATGTATAGGACATTGTATTTGTATGATTACTTACTGACTAGTAATCTTCGAACATCCATTATGTTATTGAATAAAATATTTAAGCTATATAGATGTAGTAGTGAGATGAACTTCGCCAGTAAAACACATTAAAAATTCAACTGTAAATGATGGTATGTTGATTTAAAAAAAATAATAAACTTATAAAAATATTCCAGGGATATTACTATGTTTTGAACATAGTTAACATTAATGCCAATGAAATGATAAGGTGCAAGTTAATGAATGCGGAAAAAATCTCTCAGCTAATAATACCGCCGGCTACACTGACAGCTTGTACCATCCATGATGTATGGATGTGAAACGTGGACATGGACAAAAAAGAAGAATGTAGTATAAATCCTACAGTACTTAGAGATGAGAGCTCTTCGAAAAATATGTGGAAAGACTCGTGGGATGTGGAAAAGAATAAAAATATTAGTAATATTATATATAAATTATGAAATTTTACCTTATTTTGATTAAAAAAAATTTTTTTATTATTATATTTTATTTTATTCATACAGAATATTACAGTGATAATATATAACAAATGTTAATGCCGCCCAAATAGGCCAAGCCTGTACTAGGGCAAACATCTTAACACTTCATAAAAAATAATATTACAAGGAACATACAAACACGAACAACAGCACAACCACCAACTCAAATACGTACAGTCCACCAACAAAGCATAACCCCACAGTCACAACACCCTTTGGCCCAACAAACATCAATCAACAGTATAAAGAAGAAAGAAGAGAAAAAAAAAACAAAAATACTTTATGGAACAAAACCCAAGATATCCTGCAAAACTTCCAACTGAATACATGAGACCCAACCAGAGCAGGTACGTTTATATTTACAGAAGCACAAGATTTGTTTAATCTCTACAGACATTTTATTAAAAAGTTTAGGCGCAGTGTATACCTACGAACTGTCGTTGGCCAAATATTGTTTTCTTAAAAGGAACATCAAAATTCAAAGACAACATTTGTCTAAGCAGCTACAAATGGGTAAGTAGTTGAAAATAAAATCGACCCTGAGTTGTGACAGTAGTAATAATGTCCAGCGATATAACGTACCAACTTTGTCAGCCATACCAAGAGAAACGTTCTCCTGATCTCATTTCCTGGTCTGCGGAGAGTGCATGGTCCCTGTGCTGAACCAAACTCTCTGCTTGAAACTTGATCTTCTACACACATTTAAAAGAATTCTTTCTAACATGTCTTATAGCCGCTTTTTCAACATACAGTAGGAACTGTCTTATTTGTTATTTTTGGAGAGCTATGTATTGTATATATGTATAAGGTAACGTATGGTTTTTAATTTTTATTTTTCTAAATGACATGTTAATTTACTTATCACAAGTAAGATAATAATTATGATGTCAAATTTAGAAAATTCCAACTGTCACTTCAAGCCAAAGAAAATATTAAAAACAGAAGAAAGATATATTATATACTAGCTAATACCCGTCTTGCTTTACGTTTTTAATTCCGAATGTCAAGCTTGATTGGTAGGTAATTAAACAGGTTCTATTGTTCTAGTCTAGCTTCCCATTGCTTAACTGACCTCTATAACTGACATAAGCACAGAAAAAGAAGAATTACACTTTCACAATTCATAAAAAGAGAGAAGAATGACAGTTTTAATGTTTATAAAAAAGAAAGAAGAAAAATTATAGTCTGCCACATACCTAGGTACATGGAAAAAACTGCATGTATCATAATATGTTACATCTTACACTTGATTCAATTCCACTGCTCAATAGAAGGGTAAAAAATTCCTTTAATAGTAATATAATACAAACCTACCTAAATAATATGAAAGTTTTACTCTCAATATGGTTTGAGTCTTGACTACATTCCCTACAACCTCTATGTGTGGAATGGTACAAATTTTATGCGATTGGCTAATGATAAAGGCAGCTGTTTTACCGACCTCAAACGTTAGTCGAAAAGTAATCTGAAAATGTACTTTCATTTTAATGTTGATAAAATGTGTTTTATATGGTTTGAATTACATTTATTTTTACTTCAAAACAACCTTGAATCTTTTAAATACATTTTTATTCTGTCAAACTTTGGTTCCATGCAACATTTACATGAGTAATTTTGTTTTCAAAAGATGGCCATCTGTGTTTACGCAGATTTTACTATGAAAATTTTGTAATTTTAGAAATTTATTAATCACATTAAATATATATGAGAAATTGTAAAAATTTGTATCTATGATTACCATAAATTTCTTTTCCATGTCTGGATACATCAAACTCAAAATAATCGCCACAAATTGTTGAAGAGTTTTGCATCTAACTTGACATCAATGGTTGATGTGTTATAACTTCAAGATGCAAGTAACAACATCTGGTAGATTATTACTGAGCGAATAAAAATCAACTTGATTATGCAAATAAACTCACCTACATAGATTAACAATACTCTCTATTTTGGTGGTTCAACTTATAAATCTGCAATCCCCAGACTCGTCACAGGAAATTGAAGAATTAATTGCCCATAGTAGGATTCGAAACCTACCGAGATGCTCACTTGACGTCAATAGATGTTGTATTATTATTATGTGAAAAATTCTATGGCAATTAGGCAAAACTATTTAATGTCATTTTGAGAAAGGCATTGGAATCAAAACAAAACTACACCACTGCAATATAATTTAAAAAAATATGTGAAGTTACCTATAAGGAAATTTTCAATGAATCAATGCAGGTATATCAATATCCAATTTAGGTATTTCTTCTTCTCCTTATTGATAAATGCCATTATCTATTAAAATTAAACAAAATTTGAACCAAAATGTACATAGGAAACAAATTCAAATTTAAGTTATTGGCTTCTGAAAAATGTCAAGTTTTTCAAGGTAGAACCATTTTAGTAGTAGTATTATTTATGAGTATGAATGAATGAATGAAAGAATTTTTATTTATTTTTTGTCCAATCATTATTTAATTCATAAAACATAAAATCAACAATTGAAAAGCTATATAAAAAAAATAAAATATGTATAATCTCAAAGTTTTATTGTTAAATCAGCAGAGTAAAAAAAATATTCTCCCAAACAAATGGAAACCAGAAAAGATATTCCGACCCACCGTTATATTAGTTATTCACTTCTTAACCCAACATTATATCATTTTTATTCCATAACCGAAATCAAAAATTTAAAGTTTAAATAAATCTGATGCTAGAACACAGAATTCTATACAATAAATAACGTAGAATCCCGATTCGCATTCAAAAATGAAGCCGAAATATTGCAACTTTTGACAGTTTGGTTCCCAAAAGAACGTGGTACGGTGTATATTTATTCAGTCGATTTTGTCGTGTTTTTTACAATAAAACATATTTTTACATTGAAATACCTAAGTGAAATTAGATCATTTTTAAGTATCTTTATAAATGTCAACATCATTTCTTACGTTCCGTTTTGACTACTGTACTGTCAAAATTGCCGGCCAAATCGGCTTCACTTATTTACTATGAAGAGCTATTGGAGTACTCCATCTCGGTAGTTATATATAAAAATCTATTTGCTAGAAACACACTAATTGTATCAGCTTGTGTTGTGTCGAGCCAGAAGCATTATTGTTTTTATATAATATGGTTTAAGATACATTTAGACTCTGTATGAAGCTGATAATATGCTTTTAGCGGGCCACAACACAAAAGAAGAAAGAGAACTTATTTATAATGATATGTAGTAAAAATTTATAAAATCACTGGCACCCGCAAGAGTCTGTTATTGATTATGGTCAATCTTCTTTACATCCCATAAGCTGCCATTGAATATTTTTTCAATACAATTATTTCCCTTCTCAACTAAATGGGAAATTTTAAGGAACTCTCTAAAATTATTCATCTGCAACATAATGTTTCTGAATTAAAATACACATAAAGAAATTCAAGAAAGATAATTAATGAAATTCTTACATAGCTTACCATTTTGTTAAATAATGTTGTCTTGCAAAAATAAAACTTTTGAGTTTGTTTAAATAGAAATGCACTTTTATCAATCAATTTGATCATTAGAAGTATGTACTTAATTGCTATGTCAAAAAGGTGGGATGAAAGCAATTAATTAGTCTTGTTGAAAACACGTTTGCCAGAGGAACCTGAAAAAATATAAACAAAATTAATTACTTTAATTACTATTAAGATCCTGTAATTTCGGTACTTTCCGCCTTATAACATAACTATTCTGCAATTTGCAACGCATAAATGTTTGAAGTTATGGCTTAAGCTTACAAATATTTTAATCAATTAATGACTTACCAGTTTTATTTTCATTAAACTCAATTGAAAATAATTATTTTCAAAATCGAACCGTAACTTTCGTTTGACAACAAAATACGATTTATTGTGAAGTGTCATGTCATCCTGTCATCGTGGTGTGATCCATGGATAACAAAAGATAATTATTATTACAATTCAACATTAGTTAGAATATAGGTATAAGTACTATAAAATTATTTTATGATATAATAATATTTTGATTTACTTTTATAATGGCCTCTTAAAATACTTAATTCATTCAAAAAAATATTTTTTACACATAAACCACCTTAAATGTGAAAAAAAAAAATATAAAACATTCAATAAATTATATTTTTTCTCGAATTACTTATATAATGGCCTCTTTAAATACTTGATTCATTAAAAATAATATTTTTCACACAAAAACTACATTATTGTGTAAAAAAAAAATTATAAAACATTCAATAAATTATTATAAAAAATTTCTTCATTCTTTTTTGTTTTCTCGCTCACTATCTATGGCGACCGCGGACCGATTGTCATTAGATTCAGATTCTGACAGCTCATACAAACAAAACGAAACAGCGATTGAATTCCAAATTCAAAAACATTGTAAGCTTTTAATATATTGAAATATATTTTTCTAAGTAGGTACCTAAGCTATATATAATTACTAAGATTAGGCTATTCATGAATTGTAAAGATATAGGGGCATAATATGTGATACTTTTTGAATTTGCTGTCCCTGTAACTAAAATATGACAGGTTTTGAAGATTATTTTGTATACTATGTTCTAGACATGGAGTAGCAGCTTTGAAATAATAATACCTGGTACATTATGCAGTCTAAATAGATTTTATGAAGATCTTTAAAAGGTATAAATGCTACACTTTCAAACAAATAATGAAAGATTCCAAATGAAGGTTTTATGCAGAGCATATATCAAATATGGTTCATTATGCAGTCTAAATGGATTTTATGAAGATCTTTAAAAGGTATAAATACTACACTTTAATATAATATGAAGTTCTTAAAAGTTTGATATACTTTCTAAATCCTTAATATTGATTCTAATCAAATTCTCACAATGTGTATTTTTAAAACAAATCCCTGAAAAATGCAAAATTTTCTAATCTTGTCTTATATATTTGCAACCATGTAATCACTTTATTTTGCTTTCATATATTAAATGAATTATGTTTTTTTCTAGGTCAGAACATTGCAAGGATTTTGGATATGTCAAGAAACGCTGCCAAAAATATTACCCACCTTGTTTTGTGATGAATGTAACATTAAATAAAATAAGTAAAAGGTAAGAGAATATAAGTTTGCATTTATCTACATAAGAATTTTGAGCTCGATACAGTTTCGTGAATTCATATTCTGGTAATATTTTGAGATTTAGATGTGGGTAAGTACACACTACGCAAACTATTTTACCATCCAATTCTTGCTATTATGGATGTTCATACAAATTTCAAATTAAATCTTCATTAATATATTTTATTACCTTAGCTTTATTATATTTTCTTTAAGATTTAATACATTTTCTTTAATATTTAATATGATTTTATCTGGTACCCACATAATTACTCATCTATCTGGCTACGACAGTTTGAAAAAAAACTGTGGCCATAAATTTTTTAAAATGTGTCAATATTCAAAATGGAGGAAATATTTTTCCAAAATCTTTCATTAAATCTTTATTTATTGAGAATAATAAGATTTGAATAACATTTATATGTATAACAAATCAATCTCCAATTATTTTATTACATTTTTATACAGTAATACCAAGATTCCATTCTACGTTTACATGAGTAATTTTGTTTCCAAAAGATGGCTTACTGTCTTTTTTGAAAAATTTGTATGAAGATCTTAAAAAAATAAAGTTTTTTAAATAGTGCTAAATATATTAAAGTTAATATATCAAAGAGTATTTAAGAACGCTCTACGGAATTTTGCGCGGCTTTTCGCATATTAATATCTGACCTTAACGTCTGTTTTCTACGATTGATGCGCATTCAAAAATATAAACGGACTAAAATATTATGTAGATATTTTTTACACTCATCACGCCGCGTGCCGTAAGGGGTGAGCACAGAGAATGTCTTTTTCTATCCAAGCACACTTATTTTTCTCCTTCCAACGACATACCATTTCTCACACAACTCTCCTATTTCTGTTACTTCTGACCTGGTCTTCCTTAAGGATGGAGTCGGTGTGTTCGATCCACGTCATTTTCATGATCTTTGTTACAGTTTTATCAAAAGCCAAAATGAATGTGCTATATTATTTACTAGAAAAAATAAAAAATTTAATAAATAAACATAACATTTTCCTAGACAAAGGTGTCAGTATAGCCGGAGGAACTTATTGCCTGAGGCAATTTTTCCAGTCAACCGGTCCCGTCCAATCTGAGACAGGCCAACCCCGGGCCAAGTGAAAAAACTTTTCACACAAAAACTCTGATCCGACCGGGAATCGAACCCGGGACCCCAGATCTGAAGTCCACGCCAGTACAACTAGGCTACCGAGTTCGGTAAACATTACCATTATTTATAATAATTTTAGTTTTCAAAATCCTTATTTGGGGATCATGTTGTTTTAGATGAAAAGTACGTAATACTCTTTATTAAGTAATCAACTTCTACTTTGCATAATATTTCAAATTTCGATGCAAGAAATGAATTTATAATCAAAATACAAAAATATTTCATGCAAAATGGCATAAAAAAACATCATACATAACTTCAAGCAATGGCAACATTTATTGTACTTCAATGATGGCACCACTGACAAGACGATGAAAACATTTAGAAAAGTCATCGTTGACCGCCTGTGGCATTCTTTCAATCTATTATTAAATTATCATGCTTCAATAATATATAAAAACAAATAATAAACACTAATCTGTGCACAAATCTGTTGAAGAATTAATCTAAATTAGTGAAAAATATGAATAACTTTATAATCAAAAACATTTGGTGGAGTGATATAATAAATTAAAATACGGCGGCATGCATACGTCAATTTTAGGTTAGGCTCGATTATTATTAATACGCTAGGTACATTAATATACAGTGAGCTATAAAAAATAAGGACCTTCATGAGATATACCTATTATATAAGAAACAATACCAAAGAATGATTTGCAGAAGGTCGCAGGAGCGTTGGAATGATACAAGTAATACTCAACTAGTTTAACAAGTATAAACCCATCAAATAATAAAGTTGGTAATTCGAAGTGGTTGGTGACCCAGCGGTTACAACGCCGGCTTTCGTACTGCGGACGTCGTGGTTCGATCCTAGGTGCCGACCATCTTCCTCCTTCACGACACAAGCTTTAAGTAGCTTACTGTGAAAGAGTCAAATAGTGTATTTGTGTTCACTTTGAGTGAGCACAGATATATTTTTATAAATATATATATATATATATATATATATATCGACGGTTAAAAGGTAATAGGGGATAAGCGACACTTTGGTCAAAAATGAGTTATGAATGCCATCTTACTTAAAGAAAAAATAACAACTAATGACTCTAAAAATTCATTACTAATGTTCGATTTTTAAATGGAACAAACCACTACGGGCTTACGACCGTCTTCTACTGTTATTTCGAAGGCTGGCTTAGTGTGGTCACTTTACGTTAACAACGTTCGCCATTAGGTGGTAATGTTTGTCTCCGAAACTCCTAATCATGAGAATTCTCAACATGTTCAACATGTCGAAAAATCTCATGTATGCAACAAGTAGAAATTTAATAATAAAATGAAAAATAGAGATAAAAGTTGGAAATAATTTTCCGCTCTTTCGAATGCGCTCACTCCCACGGCTCTACGATGACTTTTTTGTCGCTTATGCCCCAGCAAAATATAAGTGTCATTTTGGTGTAACCGACCGATTTTTAGGTCTTTTTTACCCTTAGGGCGCTTGTATCTGTGTAAAAATGGCATTATTTTTGGTTTATAGTCGGTAATGTCTGTTTACTTCTCCTTGGCATAGATACTCCGGGCACTTATGACTCTTTACCATTTCCACCTGTTTTGAAAGCTGGAACTTATGCGTCTTTACCTGTGTCGGCAAAAACATGATGCGTCGGTTATACCTTACTACCACCAACAAATTTACTCTATAGTTGTCCCTTATACCCAATTACTTATTCTTATTTGATGTTAAACTGTCGGTTATATCTTACTTTCGTTAACAAGTTTACAATAGAGCTGTCGCTTATACCCAATTACTAAAATCAAAATTGATATTGATATGTCACTTAAATCGTACTACCATTTACAATTTTAATACAAACCTGTCGCTTACGCCGTATTACTTTATATTGATAATTTATTAATTGGTGCTTGCAGCAATTTTTATCACATTTTTGTACTCAATTAGATATTTATCGAGGCGCTTATTTCATAGAACCACACTACTCACCGCGTACTATGGAATTTTGATGCGATGCATGCAACTTTGCATTGCTTACGTTACAGCGCGTATTCAGATGTGTACACTTGTACAGGCCATTATATCCTCGATATGTTTCAATTGCTTAGCTTCTATGATAAGCTAAATCGTTTTAAAGACTGCTTAGTAATAATATAAGACCTAGTTCCTTTACCCTGAAGTAAAAGTTCTAATAACCTTCCTACCACACTTTGTGACTGATTATAATTTAATTATTTACTTACTTAAAAAAAATCGCCATAGAAGCTAAATAAGTACATGGTGAATGAATGAATGGTCACCGCGCATGAAACAGCATAGTGCTTAGGTGCGAGTAAAAATATTTTGAAAGTCTTTAATTACAAGAGTAGTTGCCTTGAAGACTGTTGTTTTTTTATCCAAAGATTCTAATTGCTTAGTTACTTAATTTGAAAAAATCTCTATTTTTGTAAGAAGGTAGGTACCTATCATTTACAATATTTAAAATAATGAAACCTGCTTTATACAAAGGTGCATTGTGTTATTTCAATAAGTTCCTGCTTTAGTTTTTTTAACAACTACATATATATTTTTTTCTAATATAAAGTGATAAAACGTATTTTTGTATCCAATAAATTACATCAACAACTAACCTTAGACAGAGCATAAAAACTCTTATGTAGGTTAGTAGGTAATCCAGTAATTAAGACATAATCATCATCATCTTCAGCGTTACAATCCGTGGTGGGTCTAAGCTGCACCCAAAAAGCTTCTCCATCCCGATCTGTCACTGGCTGCCACCCTCTAGTTTTGCTGCCCCAGAACCCGGCAGTCCGCGACAACGTCATCCAGCCATCTTAGTTTTAGTCTTCCGACGCTTCTTCTACCGATTGGATTATTTAAAAATACCCTTTTGGGAGCTCCAGATCCTCCATACGGTGCAAATGACCCAGCCAGCGCAGTTTGTTAATCTTAATGAACCTGACTACGCAGATATCCTTGTAGAGCTCCGTTTTGTACCTTTGCACCAAGTTTGACCATAATTTATAGGGCAGTGTACGCTGCGTAGGAATTTCTTTTCAAACGCGTTCAGCCTGTTTTCGTCATGCTTAGACAATGTCCAGATCTCTGAGCCATATGTAAGGACTGGTCTAATTAGTGTCGTATTTAGAGTGGCTTTAGTCTTCCTGGATATAAGGCGTGACTTTAACTACTGTCCAGTGAGACCGAAATAGCTACGGTTAGCTGAAAAAATTATTCTCCCAATTTCCGCACTCATATCATTATCAATTTAGACATAATAGGCCTATGGTACCTACCGACTAAACCACAAGGGCAGGTCATGTAACCTCCATTACCTACTGCCTACATCCTACTCTAAATATTTAGTTTTTGTCTGAAAAGTACATTTTTAACACTGGAGTCTAGCTAACGTAGATAATAAAGATACCGCATACCTACCTAACAAAGAAAAGTGTAAAAAAACCTTTATTTATGTATCTATGTACATATTATTATGTATGGACTTATCAGAGCTATACAAATAATTATAATAATATATGAATATGTTACAAGTTACAACTAATAAATAACAATTCGTTACTGATTTTAGATTTTTATATGGAACAAAACATTACGGACTTACGACCGTGTTCTACTGTTATTTTGAAGGCTGACTTAATGTGATCACTTGACGTTAACAACGTTCACCATTAGGTGGTAATGATTAAGTCTCCGAAACTCCTAATCATGAGAATGTCGAAAAATCCCATGTATACAACAAGTAGATATTTAATGAAATATAGAGATAAAAGTTTTATTTAATTATACAAATAATTATTTGATTAAATTATCAGAAGAACTGTGGGTGTAAGGTGGTACCACCGCATCAGCAGCCGGCGAACCCAGCGTGAGCTCATCACTACTACCATTATGAAGAGGAGATGGACTTGGCTGGGACATGTGTTTAGGATGCCGAATAACAGTAAGCCAATGAGATGAGAAAGAGCCATTCATATCGTGATCCGCTACTTTGAAGCAGAGCTGAGGGATTTGGATATAGGTCTATGGATATAGCTGAGGTCATAATCATTGCGCAAGATCGAGCGCATTGGAGAGCTCTTGTTGCCTCCATGTGCCTTTAAGTGGGGCGTAAAAGGAGTTTTTAATGGATTGGATTAGATTATTCAGACGCTTAGACGTTACGTGTCCGGTGTACCGCAGGGTTCTCACCTGGGCCCAATTCTCTTCATCTTGTACATTAATGATCATTATTATCCAGCAGTGCTAGAGGTCTTCTGATTTTCTTAACACAAAGGTCTACCAAAGGACAAGTAATTTCAAGGACGCGAAATCTTTTCAGGTCGATCTCTTTCAAAACTGTGCTAGAAAACCAACTGTTCCTCAAAGTTAAAGAATGCAACGCGATATCCTTCACAAGACGAAAGGAGCCCCTCCATAGGACTACAAAAGTAATGAAATTTTCTTGAGGAGATGTCTCGTTATCAGGGATCTCGGGGCACTGATGGACAGCAAAATGACACTCAGAACTCTCATTGATATGATCACGAACAAGGCATTTTAACAACTGGGATTTGTTATGAGAGTATCTAAGCCATTTAGGGCAATAGAAAAACTAAAAATACTTTACGTATGTGCGAAGTTATCTCGACTTTGCTACTGTGGTCTGGAGTCCCCAATACATCACGTATATTGACAGGTTGGAGAAAGTACAGAATAAATATTTATTATGTTTAAGATTTTAGATGCTTCTTATCATTCAAGAGCTCTCGTTTCTCTGCACGTCACCATAAAATAATGACCTTAGAGAACAGGCGCACGTTGCCTTCTTTCTTATATAAAATAACCCATAGTATAATCGTAACATCTAACAAGTTTTTTTTTTCAACTTCCCAATCAGATTGACCAGGACGACACTTTTAAACAATCGAGGTGCAGCACTTATTACCTGCAAATTTTTTTCATTACTCTTTCATCGGATAATTCTAACGCATTTTTTGTATATCCCTTTATATGTTTAAGAGGTCCATAATTGGATCCCTGATAGGTTCTGGGTCTCATCGGGCATAGGCGGGGGCCCTCCGATCTATTTTCATCTTCCCTTTTCCTCTTTCCTTATATTCCCCAATCCCCATACTAGTGTCCATGTTGTATACATTATGATGAGGATACTGATGCCGGGTGTCTGGAACCCGTCATGGCAAGAGTCGATGTATGCGCTGGTGGGTTTTCGGCGACATGCCCGTCTAGCTTTTAAGTGTTTTTCTTTTTCTTTGTGTAGGTAGTGTATTTAAAGTAAAAAAAAAATGTTGGCATAATTTGCTGGTTTTATGGCTATTGGTTATTATGTATTAAAAAACTGTGTGTTTGCAAAGATTTGAAAATTAAAATGAAACTAAAAAAAATCAGATTACCTTCTTATAAAATAATCCGTTTACGATTTTGTATGACTCTTTAAATTCAGGCAGGCGGTAAGTCTTATTTTAAAGAAAAAACATGGTGGTTGTGATTTTATAATTTTAAAGATGTGGCGTTCAATCCACATTACCAATTTTCCAGATAATGCAGAGCGTTGGATGTTTCCATTTTCCATTTGGTATAAAAATTTTGATGTGCGGATGTTCCTCTTTACCCTTTGGTCAATCCACTTACAGTGTCGCTAATCTCTAACATCCTCTCGATGTTTTTTATAAGCACTGTTTCTTATGCTCCATTACCAATTGGCACAATGATGTTAATCGTCACTTATCCTTCTTTACCCGTTTAGCTATTCTACAGTCATGTCGCTTATGACCTATTACCTTTTGGTACGAGGATGTCGAATGTAGCTAAGTCTTCTTTACCCTTAGTTATTTTCTGTGAAGAGGTAACTTATGCCGAATTACCTCTAAAGAAAAATAAGATCAATTGATCTAAGCGACATAAAACCACAAAAAGCAACTTCGAATCAAAATAATGAAATTAAAAATAATTACATTTATTTTTTTTCATTCGATAACTGTTTCAATTTTCAAAATATGACAATAAATAAAAAAGTTATGTGCATTTTTATGAAATTTCAAACTTTAAACTGCTCTCCTGAACAATTAGGTTTTTGTCGCTTATCCCCTATTACCTTTTGACCGTCGATATATATATATATATATATAGGTAAAATATAAGTGTGCGAAATTTGATACTCATCCGTCCGCGCAATTTTCGTAAAAAATGGTCTTAAAGTTTTTCCTTCACGTATTGATATAATATATAGGTGTATTTGTAAAGACATTTCATCTTAAAACATGTCTGTAGAATTCTTCAATAACATCGTGAATTTTTTTAAACATATTTCCACCTTGGGGCAATCAAATATGAGTTAAAAAATATACCGAGTGAAAAGTTTTTTTTTTGTTATATTTTTCAAAATACCAAACTCAAACGTAGATGTCTCGAGCTCTGGGTTATGGGCAAAGTTTCGATGTTTCGAGGGTGCGATCCCCCCAAGTAGAAAATAATTGTGTATATGAAAAGGTGTAAAAGAGAAAAAAAAAAGTTCGAGTGAAAGTTTAGGGATAAAGAGAGAAAAAAATGTTAAAAAACAATTGTTCAGTAAACCTGTTAAGTGTAAAACCTGATACTCGCTGAGGCTGTGGAAGAGATTAAAAAAAAAGTTTGCGTAAGAGCGGGTGTAAGAAAGTGTGCTGAATTGAAAAACTCGAAATATACATGAAAAATTGTGAGCCTTTATGATTCAAATTATTCATCAGCTTAATCTTTCAGTTTTTTTTTTATGATATGTTAAAACTTTCAAGTAATTCTACCATTAACCATATTATTAATTCGTTGGATTTTTATGCATAACTAGTTTTCCCGAAAGACGTTGTCCCATAGTCCTTACTATGAATATTGATTTCGAATTTGTAATTTATACAAAAATACGTTTAAAAAAATCATTGAATATTAAAATTATTTCTGAAAGCTCATAAGAAATTCTACCTAAAATCTCATGTGGATGTTTATTATTATATATTATATTTTGATTACCCTGCACCGACATGATTAGCAAAAATTGTCTAAGAGATAGCTAATACCAGGAGAGAATTCTGAAGAGAAGGATTGTGGACTGCTCCAATAGAATTTAATGGGCAAATTTGAGGGAAGACGGAGAGTTGGCAAAAAACAAATGTCCTGGCTGCGAAATATCTGGGAGTGAAACTGAATGGCAAGGGTCTACGAAATCTTTCAAGCAGCGCAGGATCGAGTGGCTTTCGCAGAAGGGATCGCCAGCGTCAAATGGACCTAACAGAGATCTAACCCAGAGAAATTAAAAGTTTACTTTGAAAAATGTGTGTAAATAAGGCTCAAATCCCGCTCCTTCAGCAGGGCCCAAGGCGACATCAAACGTCTGTAACCATTTGTCCTGCAATATTTTATGATCGTTGAGAACCATCCAGCTTTCTACCGCTGTCGATGTTTGGTATCCAATATTCAAGCATGCAGCTGAAATATTCCTTTCAATATTTTCTCCTTGATCACACTCATACAATTCATGATCCTCAGATTCGCAATATTGTTTTTATCTTATCGGTATTTCTGCTGTTAGATCACAAAGCCTTTTGCCAGGACGCATAACTTTCATCTCTTGGATGCGTAAGAGTTTCTACGTACATACGGACAGCACCATCTCTGGACAACACAAGTTGTAAATCATTGACCAATTGAAGAAAGGACCAACTGATATTGAAAACTAGTGTATTTAAAGACTCAGTTTGCTACTGTAAAACTGTTTTTAAGCCACTTCAGCCTATTAAATGTTTGATGATGACTGAATTTTTTAAACACATTACACGCAAATGTCCTCAATCACCCTTTGACCGGCCACGCATGATCAAACCTATCCATCAAGCCTGCAGCAGGCTTGACGCAAAGTTCCGCTTAAATTGCAACGAACAGCCTTGTCATACATACACTGGTGTATGCCGATCAGTTGGCATAAAAAGCATACTCATTGCTCTACAAACTGGACATCGCGTCAAGCCTACTATATAGGATTGGTTAACATTTTGTCTTTCAAGTTTTGCATATCACATTCAATTAATCTCCTACCTATTCTATATCGAAGTACATGTGGGAACCCCACAACAATGCATGCATATAAAATGTGTCTCTTGAATAGACAAATATATCACATAAAAGATCTTTTAATTCCTCGCATATAAATTCAGCTGGTAAGTACCAAAGGACCGGGAGTATGTAAAATAATTTAACAGCAGCCGAAATAATAAAAGTTTGAGCTTAATCTTTCAGTTTTTTTTATGATATGTTAAAACTTTCAAGTAATTCTACCATTAACCATATTATTAATTCGTTGGATTTTTATGCATAACTAGTTTTCCCGAAAGACGTTGTCCCATAGTCCTTACTATGAATATTGATTTCGAATTTGTAATTTATACAAAAATACGTTTAAAAAAATCATTGAATATTAAAATTATTTCTGAAAGCTCATAAGAAATTCTACCTAAAATCTCATGTGGATGTTTATTATTATATATTATATTTTGATTACCCTGCACCGACATGATTAGCAAAAATTGTCTAAGAGATAGCTAATACCAGGAGAGAATTCTGAAGAGAAGGATTGTGGACTGCTCCAATAGAATTTAATGGGCAAATTTGAGGGAAGACGGAGAGTTGGCAAAAAACAAATGTCCTGGCTGCGAAATATCTGGGAGTGAAACTGAATGGCAAGGGTCTACGAAATCTTTCAAGCAGCGCAGGATCGAGTGGCTTTCGCAGAAGGGATCGCCAGCGTCAAATGGACCTAACAGAGATCTAACCCAGAGAAATTAAAAGTTTACTTTGAAAAATGTGTGTAAATAAGGCTCAAATCCCGCTCCTTCAGCAGGGCCCAAGGCGACATCAAACGTCTGTAACCATTTGTCCTGCAATATTTTATGATCGTTGAGAACCATCCAGCTTTCTACCGCTGTCGATGTTTGGTATCCAATATTCAAGCATGCAGCTGAAATATTCCTTTCAATATTTTCTCCTTGATCACACTCATACAATTCATGATCCTCAGATTCGCAATATTGTTTTTATCTTATCGGTATTTCTGCTGTTAGATCACAAAGCCTTTTGCCAGGACGCATAACTTTCATCTCTTGGATGCGTAAGAGTTTCTACGTACATACGGACAGCACCATCTCTGGACAACACAAGTTGTAAATCATTGACCAATTGAAGAAAGGACCAACTGATATTGAAAACTAGTGTATTTAAAGACTCAGTTTGCTGCTGTAAAACTGTTTTTAAGCCACTTCAGCCTATTAAATGTTTGATGATGACTGACTTTTTTAAACACATTACACGCAAATGTCCTCAATCACCCTTTGACCGGCCACGCATGATCAAACCTATCCATCAAGCCTGCAGCAGGCTTGACGCAAAGTTCCGCTTAAATTGCAACGAACAGCCTTGTCATACATACACTGGTGTATGCCGATCAGTTGGCATAAAAAGCATACTCATTGCTCTACAAACTGGACATCGCGTCAAGCCTACTATATAGGATTGGTTAACATTTTGTCTTTCAAGTTTTGCATATCACATTCAATTAATCTCCTACCTATTCTATATCGAAGTACATGTGGGAACCCCACAACAATGCATGCATATAAAATGTGTCTCTTGAATAGACAAATATATCACATAAAAGATCTTTTAATTCCTCGCATATAAATTCAGCTGGTAAGTACCAAAGGACCGGGAGTATGTAAAATAATTTAACAGCAGCCGAAATAATAAAAGTTTGGAAGGTGAAATTCCTGGGTGAGTGTTCTGGAATCATTTGAAATTAATCTGCTTCTCCCACGTACTAATACATTATTATTATTTCACATGAAATGGCGAAATAAGGATTCAGGAGATGGAATAACACGGGAGTCGAGGCTTTACTGGAGAATACCTCAAATGAGATTATAGACTCCCAGCTTGACAACCTTTGGCTTGTGTGCCTGCTTTTAAATTTGATTTAATCTTTTTCCTCTACTGTGTGTTGCTTGAATTTTCAATTGTTCGATCCGTTAGGATTAATCAGCTGTAGGTACTCATACCTCTATCCATCGCATTTGTGTTCATCTCTCGTCTAAATGGTTTCTAGCCTTTCTCTCTTTCATCAACCCTCTCGTGTCCATTAACGATAGACGTCCCCTTGTGACTTCCACCGCTCTCTGTTCTGCGCCAGCCGCATCCACCCGCTCCCAGCTATCATTCTGATGTCGTCAAACCACGTCTGTAGCCTAGGAGATTGATTGCTGATTTTGATCTTGCCGTGATCCTGACTATTTTCCTCTTTCACGACACAAAAATTGAGTATTAATTTGAAACATCTCGAATGCCGATACTTTAGGTGATCCTTGTTTTATTTAAATAAAAAAAAAACTTTTTATGTGACAAAATTTACTAATACAGTTGACTTCTCACAATACAGAGAGGTAATTTCCGGCAACAACAGGCACCAACTGTTTCATGGGATAGTACCGAGACCGTCACGATTGCTATCTCTCTCATTTGTATTTGTGACGTCACTATGATCCTGCCTTCAGACCTGCCTGTGCGAAAGAGCAATCGCGACGGTCTCGGTAGTATACGTAGGAACAGCACAAATCGGTTAGTCTTTGTAATGCAGATGCACAGCACATTTCGGTTAGTCTTTGTAATGCAGATGCACAGCACATTTCGGTTAGTCTTTTGTAATTTTCATATTATAGTCACAACACAACGCTTTACGATAATGTGTCTCTTATCAGACTATAATATTATATTTTCGATTAGGTACATTATAGATGCAATATGATTTTACTCTTTTCACTGTTAAATATTTTTATTTATCTTTCTTTTTAATCTGTTACGATGTTCCTTTACTTGAATGTGTATTGTATCGTTTTCCCTTTGTGGTTTTCAAGAAGAAGGCTATTTCTATGGACACTATGTCGCGGACCCCAGTTTAAGGAGGTCCTGCAGACTTAGGAAAGTCACGTAGACTACTTCGTCTATTGTGTTTTCCTGAGGATTGGCTGAAAGAAAGGTTAGCTGGGGTCTTTTCCCCTTCTGCCCGGCTAGAGGCTCACTGAAATAAATTTGTTATCCCTCTGGAATAACTTTGCAAAATCTCAAGGGTGGGTTAAAATGGTTTTGGCTCAAGAAGACTCATGGAATGGTTACAGGCTACAATAAAAGAAATTGTTTATAGATACAAAGGAATTTCAAAGTTTATTCAAAAAAAATATTTTTCATTGCATATGGATTTCAACTTAATTTCTTTATAATATGTAACTTTTCAAATAACAATTCTTATTATCAAACTTATAAAAAATTTTACCATACATTTTACCATAGGTGAAACTCAAAACCAAAATTTATATTGTCATCACAGTTTATCAAAAATGTGAGAACAAAATTATGAACCAAGATTAAACCAGAAAAATAATTCTATATATAACAAAACTTAACATTCAAATTATCCTCCTTCTCAATCATTAATCTGTATGAATATATAGTTCACCCTGGTTACTCCAGTCCTTATACAAAATCTCACAAATTGGAATACTACATTCTTATATGACTTCGGTAAAAAAAATTGAAAGAATAATATCAAAATAAAAACGTTCGTGAACTGTTTGCATGCTAATGAAAGGAAATTGCGGTTATATACTTAACTCAGGTCCGTAGACTTCTTCGAAAGTAAATCCTGGTTGACCAAAATCACTCCTACGTTCCTCTCAACAACTAGACTTTCCCACAAATATTTGGCATCCGCAATCCTCAACTTTATAGATTATTTCCCCAATACTACCGATGAGCAGACTCCTTGCTTGGTTCCTCCCTACAATCCACTTCATTCCAAAAAGAAGGCCCGCATTGACAAATGTAGATATAAATTTTACCCGCGATTAGGGTTAAACTGTTTTATGCATTGTCTAATACGTTCCATCCAACCTTTAGTCTAAACGACTGACTTCAATTTTTACAACTCCGGGTTTTATTTGCCCATGACTTGGAGTTTTCTCTCCCCAAGACTAGGATATTTTCCCCTTACGACTAGGAGTTCTTTCTCTCCAAGACTTGGATTATATCAAACACAGGGTTGCTTTCTCCCCATTACTAGGACCCGCTTTTCTGTAAATAAAATTTACAAAAAAGTGTCACTAATAAGAAAATTATATGATTGTCACAATGGCTACATTGCAAAGATATTCCTGTATAAATTTCTCGACCAAATTTATATTTTATTTAAACATTACGTACCTCTTTATTCTGCGGGTTGAATTTACCACATTAAAAAATTACACCACACAAAATTAATCTTTGTTAATTAAAAAAGAACTATATTTCTATTCATCTCGCGCGATGCAAAAATGCATCGTCACGGTCTGTATCCCCCGCTCTGATTTTAACAAATGCCGTCGTATAGCTAAGCGCTTCGGGTTACCTCGTTACACGTCGTCACACCTACGACACTTCGGCTGTCGCCGAACCGATATTGCCCTATCACTCAAAATATCTGTTACAACTACTCGACACAGGCTATGCCTAGTGAGGGTGTCCAAGACTGCACTTGAATGTGTTTATTTATCTTAAATGATTTTGATTTTGTTTGTATTGTTTTTCATGTGCCATATTTGTTTGTAATAAAGTTTATTTATTTATTTATAATATTAAATTGATCATGTTTCTGGAGCAACACATCATAAATAAAGAATTCAACAGAACTGCAATAACAAAAAATGGTGATAAAATGAGCCAGACATGCAAAGTTGACATCGGTGTTCCGCAGGGGTCTATATTGGGGCCTCTGTTGTATCTTTTGTACATCGATGATATGAAACATCAAAACCTAAAAGGGAAATACTTCATCTATGCAGACGACACCCTTCTTCTGTATAGTGGACGCAATATAAAGGAATTCGAAACTGAAATTAATAACGATCTCAAAATATATGTAACATGGTTGAAGAAGAAATTCCTTACAATAAACGAAAATAAAACTAACTACACTGTATTCAAGCAGAAAAATAAGATGAATGTTCAACTGGACTTGTATGTCAACTCAACGGCAATTAATAGAACTGACAATATTAAATATTTAGGATTAGTAATTGACGAAAGGCTTTCCTGGAATTTGCATGTAGATGGTAAGATTGACAAGATATCTCCACTGGTTGGTGTAATGAGGAGGAGTGAAGTGTTTGTTCATTATGCCACATGTGTCGTATGGTTTGCTGGTCTGGTCGCAATGTGGTGCAATTCGATCCCAGGTGCCGACCATCTTCCTCATTGACGACACAAGCTTTCAGTAGCTTACTGTGAAAGAGTCAAGGAGTGTATTTGTGTTCACTTTGAGTGAGCACAGATTCATTTTTATAAAAAAAAAAAAAAAAAAAAGTAAGAAGTGCAATGCAAGGAGTCATGAACAAAGCTTTAAAGCATATCCATGACCTAAAAAGAAACACTAGTACAATAGAATTATATCAGATGACTAACGAACTAAACCTAGAACAAAAGATAATACTAGAAAAGGCGAAGTACATTCACAAGATTATAAATGGGGAAATCAAAACAAATATAAAACTCCAATTGAATAAAGATATCCACAGTTATGGTACGAGAGCCGCTTCTCAACTGAGAAATGCCAATCCAAGAACCAATAGAAATAAAGATGGATTCTTGTACTCGGCGATTGATATTCATAATATAGTTCCCGACGACATCAAGAGGTTGACAAATGGGAAGTGCTTCGGAAAGCAGATGAAGAGGATATTACTAATCAATGAGTTTTAATAATAATCTGAGATTGTAATTGTGTGCCTTCTAATACCAGCGACCTCGTTGCTGACTGAAGGAAAATATAAGAAAAAAAGAAAAAAAAAAGAAAACTTTTACCCCAGAAGAAGGCTCCCATTCAAAAGGTTGCATACTTCTTCTATAATCCTCTTTCCTTTTTCACCTCAGGGTAATGCTGTAATGATCGAAGTTAAAAGTTTTAATACACTTTTATCACCTCCTCATGCCCCCTGCGCCACTCCGCCGCCGCTTACAACAGGTCATTTGTGAGAACACACCAAACCTTTTTTCTCCCTTGCCATTCTTTCAACTCATTTTCACCCAATATACGAAGTACATAATCAACCCCCAGTTGTCTGTTTCTCTAAATTGACAAGTAAAAATCGCGAGTTTGACTCCTGGTGTAACAAAATGGCTGGCACTCTTAATGTTCAACTTGACCAACTGTCAAATTTATATCTTTTGACTCGGATTTTGAAACAACACTATTCAAAACACAACATCGCCATGGAGATAGTACCACCAAAATTTTGAAGATGATAGCTTTTTTTCTTGTGGTCTCGTCAGATTTTTAGTGACGTTCACCATTAGAGGGTCCGACAGTAGTTTAAATTTAAATTAATCATTTACATCCGAATGATAATATTATGATTATTAGTTCTATGATCATGATTACCATTCTACGGCTAATATTCCGTGACCCTCGGACTATATGATCTTCAGGCGGAAAAGTGGTACTTTGATATACATAAGGGACATATTACAAATTAAGAAGGAACTATTTGATCAGATGAACAACCACCAGGAGACAGTCATCACGTGGATCCCTTCACACAAGGGTATACAATATAATGAACAAGTAGATTCTCTAGCGAGATCAGCATCTATTTCCGGGACCATTCTTGGGGGATTGATTTGTTCTTCCTATAAATGACCGGAGGCGCATTGTCACGACAGTCCATATTGCGAGTGCGAGCTGGATCTGGAGAACTTTGACCATGTGTTCTTTAACTGTCCTTTAAGAGACAGATACGAATTGTACAATAGAATGAATATTCAACTCCCTTTCAATATGACCCATCTCTTGTTCACTCCTTCGAAGAGCATATACAAACATATTTTGGTGTACATAGAGAAAAATATGATTTTATTATAGACTAGCTAGTTACCCGTGGCTTCGCTCACGTGCTTTTTGGTTTCTCTTCTTAAACTGGGGGAACGCTGACACCTACATTCACATGCATAATGTGCACTGTGCTCCCTGCTAAAAATACATTATTAATTCGTCTTATTTAAACTAATAAATTAAAACCATCATTAAAATATTTCGGAAACAACATCCATATTTTATTTTATTCGTATCCCAGGTGGGAACAAATAGGCGAGAAAATATACCTCGCCTATGAAATATTACTACAGTACTGCGAGTTAACATTTGAACGTGCCCGAGAATTCGCTTCATTTTGTATGAAAATTTCTAAAACGGCGTAAACGGTGGAGTTCTCTAAAAGAAAACAATCACGAAACATCACCAAGGAAGAGTGGGGCCTTTTTGGAAAATCATGTGCATATTTTATTCTTTTTTTATTCAATGTAGGTACCATCAATATAGGCAAACTTATAGCACACCAATAACAGCCTTCTGTAAATTACCTACAGTTTGGGAAAAAGTCGTACCCATTCATAAAAATAAATGACGTCATAAGTAGGTAGGTACCTACCTACCCAGCCAACTCCCGCTTACACAACAGAACAGTGTCCTTGTTGGCTTTCAAGGCCATGAGGCGTGCTCCTATTGCTATAAAAATAACACCGAGGTACGTATGTAGGTACATGAGGATAAAGAAATACTGGTGATCAATTAATACAGTAAGGTACTTAAGCCTAGTTCACAGTAGCGTAGTTTACGTTGGTTGAGTGTTTTAATCGAGTGACGAATAATTTAGTAGGGGAGAGTGTGGAGGTATGGGATGCAGGAGGTATGGGACAGTACTCGTATTATTCATATTTGGCGCAGTTATATATTCATATACTTGTCAAAAGATGTATATAGGGGTACGTTTAGTAAAAAATCATTGACGGTTGGTGTTATGTGCGTGTGGAAAAAATAATTCTTGATTATCATTTTTCGACATAAAAAGTAATATTATACCTATTACAACCCATCCTTTTGGGGGAAAGTAAACCAAAGGTAAGATTATTTCTATGTTTTATTCCCAAACCTGCGATAATTATTCGTCATATTAACGCATTGTTTTAACATAACTTAAAACTTATTGTTTTAAATTATGTCATTTACCATTTTATTGTTCATGGTGGAGGTTTGGGACAGTTCATTGAGTGAGGTATCGGACATACCCCATACCTCCTGTATGTGAATATTTTTCCACAATTAGTTATTTTTTTTCAAATGTAATGTATTTTTTGTAGATGCCGAGATTATGATAAAAAAATATAAATTGAATAAGGAATGATTATACAAAAATTCGCCAGGCTGTTCAATTACAAAATAATGAAGTACATACTGGTATTGCCACCACCTCAAAAACATGGCAGTGCAAAAGAATGCAAGAAGTTTATGCATTCGAAATAAAATTTGATCGTTTTAGCGAAATAAGTTACAATTTTATTTGCATGTCCCATTCCTCCCATATAGGTGTCCCATCCCTCCACACTGTGTGGAGGAATGGGACAAAATCAGGGTTTTATAATATTTTGAATAACTCATTAAATATGCTCAACCGTATAATTTTAAGTATATGTCATAGCTAATAGCATACATTCAGCAACCTAGTATTTTTTTTAAATAAATTGCTTTTTATTTTTCCAAAATTCAATTTTTAATAAATTTGTCCCATACATCCCCACTCTCCCCTACTAAGGGTTGTGTGATCAATAAAAAATTGCCGAGTAGATTAGCTACCAGAAGAGTTGTCACCTGATAGGAAATTGGAAAATCTTTAATTTTGGAAACCACTGTTCTGGGCATTACGATAAGATACATGCAGTATGTATATACCTAGCCGCACGTGTATTAACTTCATCGTGCCGCGTTTCAAGGTTAGGATCTCCATAGTATTATTTTGTTTGTTGCAAAAATCTTTATCATACCATATCACTGCTTAAAATAAATCTTTGACAAAACAATGAAACCGGTCGATTTTTATTTTAAAGTAAGAATCTATATATTACAGCTTTCTCACTTAATTTATCTAAGAGATATGGTTTTTCGAAAAAAACTACCAAGCACCCTAAATATTTTTTACTTTAAAATCGGAATAATAAAATTTGACTCTATCTGCAGTTGAAATTTCGATAAAACCAGTTTTAAACGTTTCGGCTTTTTTCGATATTTTTATAAAATTCTGAAATAGGTATAGGCACCGAAACTCGTAAATTTGTCATAAAAAATGTTTTACTTTATAAAAAAAGTTACATGTAAAAATGAGATCCAACTGTCGATGGCCTGAGTCGGTATGTTTATTGTATGAAACGATGTCGTCAATAAATTAAATTTTTACAAAAATTGTTAAGAAAAGTTTGAGATGTACTGCTATGATGTAAATATTTTTTATAGAAAAATCAATTATCTAGTTGGAGGGTTTCGGCGTTTATCGATATTTTTATAAAATTCTGAAATATATGCACTGAAACTCGTAAATTTGTCATAAAAAAAAATATTTTTCTTTATAAAAAAAAGTTTGAGAAATCCTGGAACTTTTTCATTAAATTATATTTTAGATATTGTATTTTTCTATATACATACTCATTTTTAGGGTTCTAGATTTTATGGTTTTCGAGATATATGAAAAAATTAAATAAAAATTCAAAGGTTGATTACCCCTGACTGAAAAAAAATTCAAAATTCTGAGTACAAAAATTTTGTAGGCTTAAAGTATTCAATATTTTTTGATGTTTTAAGATGTGTGCATCAAACGAATCAAAAGTTATAAAGAGGGGACGGACACACACACACACACGTTGGAAAAGTGCCCCTCACCCCCTCCCCTCTAATTAATGATATCTTTTGAAAGTAAAATAGTATAATTTGACTCTTTTTGTAGAAATCTTTTTTTGGAAATGTCGATAAAACCAGTTTTAAACTTTTTAGGAGCCACTTAAAAATCATCCCTTTTTATATGTGCCCTTTTTCGTCCCTTTTAGTAAAAATTTGGTAAAACTGTCCAAGAAAACTACTACTCATTTCTATAGGAGAATTCATATGCCAAATCTCAAGTTCGTACCATGTCTAGTTTCCGAGATATTCGCATACTTTGAAAAACATTCAACCCTATTTTTCACCCCCTTAGGGGTGGAATTTCCAAAAATCCTTTCTTAGTGGAAGGTTTTGTATTAAAACCTACCTGATTTCCAAATTTCACTTCTCTACGATTAGCCGTTTGGGCTGTGCGTTGATGAAAATGTGTTTCATATACAAATAGAATTTACATATAGAATTTAATAATCCAATCAAAGGCGTAGGTACTCCACTACACTAAAAAAATGTTGGGTAGGTACCTACCTACCTAGTTTATAACCTCAGTCATTCTCGCGAGGCGGACGCGTAGTAGGTACCTACCTATATTATTCAAACGGCACTGCTCACGGGGTGTGACCTTGTTACAATAAATGTTTGATGCAAATCTTTATCATGGCTTATCTTCCTTAAAAAATAATATTTATTTGTTGAAACACGAATTTTATTTTTATATTAAAATTAGAATCTATATATTAATTTAGAGCTTTCTAACTTCAGTTATCTAAGAGATATGGTTATTCAATAAAAACCACCCCCAACCCCTTCCTACCTAATTAATGTTATCTTTTGAAAACAGAATAATACAATTTGACTCTTTCTGAAGAAATCATTTTTTTTAAAATTTCGATAAAACCAGTTTTAAACTTTTTAGGAGGCACTTAAAAATCATCCCTTTTTATATGTGCCCTTTTTCGTCCCTTTTAGTTAAATTTTGGAAAAATTGCCGAATATGCTAACACTCATTTCTATAGAAGAATTCATATGCCAAATCTCAAGTTCGTACCATGTCTAGTTTCCGAGATATTCGCATACTTTGAAAAACATTCAACCCTATTTTTCACCCCCTTAGGGGTGGAATTTCCAAAAATCCTTTCTTAGTGGAAGGTTTTGTATTGAGACCTACCTGATTTCCAAATTTCACTTCTCTACGATTAGCCGTTTGGGCTGTGCGTTGATGAGTCAGTCAGTCAGGCACTTTCCTTTATATTAATAGATTATAGATTACGCAATAGTTTCGACACGTGTATTGGAGAAAGTAGGTTGGGTTGGGTAGGTACCTACCTACGTACATATATATTCATAGACTAAGAACACGTAGAAAGCCGATTCCGATCCGCGCCGACCTGCGCAAAGAATGTTACTATGCATTTGAACGGGGACACCCACAGAAAAAGCAGGAACCCGCTTTCCGGCATGCCCATTTAAATACATCTTGGATGAATCTATGGTTATGGATGGATTCATTGATAAAACTTTTGAAGCCGCGGGGTCGGGGGGAAAAATGAATTACGACGCCATCTTAATGGAACTTACGGGAACATATTCTCTGTTTTAACGAATATGTTGCTGGATCTCTTTTTTAGTGTTTTGTTGTTAATAACTACGTTTACGAGTAGACGTATTATTACTCTTTTAAAGTTTAATTACAGTTTTTTTTTCATATTAAATTGATGATTTAATGTTATGTTGGTTTTATTTGGTGAACTTTATTTCAAATCCTTCCTTAAACTGAAGAGATGATTAATTTAAGTCAAATACACAAGATATTTCAAACTATTCGAAGTTCTGATATATATTTTCAATTATTCCATACGAATTGTTGAAATATGTTGCAACCAAGATGGCCGCCAGTATTTCCTCACATCCCCTCTAGTGGCATCACTTGCTCTCGTACAAAATTCAGCTGTCAATCTCTCCATATATAATAATTCCTCCAAGAAATACATTGAAACTATAGACAACGATCTATGAGCCTGTCGGCGCAAATCGGAATCGGCTTTCTACGTGTTCTTACCCATACACGCTGCACCGGACCAGCTCGTGGTGTATGTATGTTTATTGTATGAAATGATGTCGTCAATAAATTAAATTTTTACAAAAGTTGTTAAGAAAAGTTCGAGATGTACTGCTATGATGTATATATTTTTTATAGAAAAATCAATTATCTAGTTGGAGGGTTTCGTCGTTTATCGATATTTTTATAAAATTCTGAAATATATGCACTGAAACTCGTAAATTTGTCATAAAAAAAATATTTTTCTTTATAAAAAAAGTTTGAGAAATGCTGGAACTTTTTCATTAAATTATATTTTAGATATTGTATTTTTCTATATATATACACATTTTTAGGGTTCTAGATTTTATGGTTTTTGAGATATATGAAAAAATTAAATAAAAATTCAAAGGCTGATTACCCCTGACTGAAAAAAAAATTCAACATTCTGAGTATACAAAATTTGTATGCTTAAAGTATTCAATATTTTTTGAAATTTTAGGATCTATGTATCAAGCGAATCAAAAGTTATAAAGAGGGGACGGATACACACACATACACGTTGGAAAAGTGCCCCTCACCCCCTCCCCTCTAATTACTGATATCTTTTGAAAACGAAATAGTATAATTTGACTCTTTCTGAAGAAATCATTTTTTTGAAATTTCGATAAAACCAGTTTTAAACTTTTTAGGAGGCACTTAAAAATCATCCCTTTTTATATGTGCCCTTTTTCGTCCCTTTTAGTTAAATTTTGGAAAAATTGCCGAATATGCTAACACTCATTTCTATAGAAGAATTCATATGCCAAATCTCAAGTTCGTACCATGTCTAGTTTCCGAGATATTCGCATACTTTGAAAAAAATTCAACCCTATTTTTCACCCCCTTAGGGGTGGAATTTCCAAAAATCCTTTCTTAGTGGAAGGTTTTGTATTGAGACCTACCTGATTTCCAAATTTCACTTCTCTACGATTAGCCGTTTGGGCTGTGCGTTGATGAGTCAGTCAGTCAATCAGTCAGTCAATCAGTCAGTCAGTCAATCAGTCAGTCAGTCAGGCACTTTCCTTTATTATTATAGATAGCTGTTTTTTTATTTAGTAATTATTTTTTTCTTTCTCTAACTATGTCTATTTTCCGTCTGTGAGTAAGTCTCACTTTGCTGCCAGTTGGCACAAATCGTCCTCTACGTGACGTTATGCCATATTTATGTAATAATAATAATTATTTTAATATACGTCCTGAGGGCCAAGGTCTGCCAATGCTATTGTGGAAATTTCTCAAATCACTGGGAACCTCTTGTCATATCCAAAAAATACTAGAATCATGTCATAAATCATATAATTTTGGAAGTATGTATGCAAATAGAAATTTCTTTAGGCAATTACAAGGTTTGATCCTTGTTGATTATAAAAACATATTTTTATGTATAACTTTATAAATCATAGGTTGAGCATTAATGGGTTAATACCCTATTCGAGTATTATTTGTAACATTTCTCCCATTCACCTACACAGTCTGATACTCTCTTATCCACATTTTCAAAGTATCTAGCATTTTTCTTTTCTTTTTTCATTTAATCGATGCAAGTATGTAGGTAAGTACTAGGTACTCACCTATCACCGCCGTATTTATTTTAACTTTCCGTCTAATGAAACTTGGAACATTATTTCTTCTTTTTTTTTCTTTTAATTATCTCCCCGTGATCAGACCTCGTTTATTTCTGTTTAAAAAATAATTTCAATGCAACAAGTTTTTTTTCATCTTAATGCTAAAATTTATATTTAAAGTAAACACTAAACAGGCAACTTTAAACAACTCTTTAAACTTTGAGCTGCTCGTCATTTTCGTCAAAATATTGTACAATCATAATTATTTGGTTACTCAAGGTTGATTTTCTGCAATTTTACTTTTAACCCATAAATGCCTACTGCACACATTCATCGATCAAATTTTTTTTTGTATTTAAATTATTTAGAATAGACTGGTGAATACTAGGAGCTAACATTAATAAAAACTATTTGAATTTGTAGTATTTTTATTAAAATAGTTTGATTTCCTGTACACATTTCTGTACGATGTGCAGCAATAGGTTGAACTTCTTAATAAACATCGAGTGTAGTTGTGAATTTGAAGGAAAATATATATTGAAAGTTAGTATGAAGCCACCGACCTTGATAGCCTAGTGGCAAAGGCAACTTTAGATCAAGAGTTCCCGGGTTCGATTCCTGGTCGGGTCAGAAATATGTTCTTTCACTTGAAATTCTACTCGAGGTTGGAACCATGTCTCAGACTGGACGGAGAATGTTTCAAGCATTAAGTTTCGCCGGCTATACAGACACTTATGTAGGGATAAACATAACATAACATTCTCTATAAGAATGCTATGAAGCATAATATGTCAGTCGAATCTGAGAAGCCCCATGTTCAATTTCGAAAATTTCCAGTCGTTTCAGATTTTTTCTACGTGTTTTCACTTGAAATTTCTACCACAACTATTAGAAAGAATCGATTGATAATATGTAACATATTTTATTTTATTAAATTTCTTCATAATATTTTTTTCAGAAATCACAAGAAAAATACACCCAACATCTGAAAATGATTTCATCGTAGATAAAATAAAAAAACAAAGGTTTTGATATAAACATAAGGTAAACATTCTAACTAAATTAAAACACAGAAAGTTAACACCCGTGAAAATAAAAATAAAGAAAGAGAAAGCAAACGAGCTTACAATAGGAATTCTGGAAGGGTTTTGTTATACTGAAGGGTACCTACCTGGAATTTTATGTATTAGCACATTATTACACCAAGGGTGGGTGTTTTCATGGTCTGGGGTCAAGCTTAGTATTTATTAAGATTCCTTCTGAATCTGCTTTCTATCTAGTAGCTTGAAAGAATTTTTCTTTTCTTTTTAACAAACAACTTTATCTTTTCTAAGCCTGCATGGTAGAAAAAAAATTTTTTTGAAGTCATCCTAAACTGAATCTTTTAATTTCCACATCTTAAGGATTTCTGCTTATCATATCGAAGAACCTGCACCACAGTTGAGTTTTAAGTTTTGAGAAGAATATCAGACTGCGCTGTAGGGAGGTACAAGATGATGAGCATCTACTTGTGTGCCAAAATTTGGAGCAGATGTGTGACCTGGACGACATTTACGAAGCAAATGACAAGGCGATTGATGCCGCTACATATTGGATGAAAAGGGCCTAGTTTTTATGGCCACGAAAAGTAGAAGAAAGTAGGTATACTCTTAAAGAGTTTTAGATGTGATATTTCTGACTAATTTCATTTCACCGGTTCAATTGAAAAAAATAATATTTTTGACACTGTTGATTCTACGCTGTATGTCATCAAAATTCCTTTCATTCTTCATTATAATCTTCATTTTTTTCTCGACATGCTTTACAATATCTTCGTAGGCATGTTTCATCTCTCATTCTGTAGATGTGTTTAAATCATCTCAGTGTTAAAATTCTTATTTCTTAAGTTTTAGTCAGTTATATGTCTGGATATTAATTAAAAAAAAACGTTTTTAGTGATTTTGGAAACAGTGGTGCATTTTATATTCGTTAATTTTGAACCATCATTTACCATTTTTACGAAGGTTATCTTTGCGAAATATGTAGTTTACTTCTAGGTAAGTACTAAACTTTTAAAGAAAAAAGTATTATTTTGGGACGCACTGTTCTTCTTCCCATCAAGTTCCCGAAGACGAGGATGACCCTCGCATACTGTGTTCCGCTCCTTCGAAGCAGAGCTGAGGGAGTTGGAAATAGTGTGGGAGGAGTTCAAAAATAGTGCGCAAATTCGAGCGCAATGGAGAGATCTTACTGTATACCTTCTCAATTGTGTTCAGTGTTAAAATTAATAAATTTCAAAAAGGTACAGAAGTTCGAAAAAAAGTTATTTTGCGTAGGTAGGTACTTACCTAATTTTTTCCATTTGCCATATAGAAAAATTATAGTTTAGGAAGCTACATACATTCTCATGGCGTGTTGAAAAAGTTGTTTCAAAAAAAAAATAAACCTTAAATATAAAAAGTGCTATATTTGCATCAAAAAGTTTATAAATATGTGTGTTTCAAAAGTTGTCCAAGTAAAAATAAAAAGATATTTTGTGACAACCGCCTCAACGAATTCCGAACAATTCCCATTTCTTTCCCTCATTGTCCTTCCACATTCAACTGTTTGTTTTAGCGATAGTCCAAATTCTTTTTTTTTACGTTCTTACCTTCCCTAAATAGGTTCCCCGTCGTCTACAAAATAGAAAGTGATTATGTACTTACCCTCTCATTCCTTTCTGAGTTTTTACCTTTTTGGATTTTAAAGGTTAACTGGGGCCTAGGGACGAGGGAGTTCATTAAATAAATACACACATTTTCACTTTTATAAAACGATTTGTTTCAAGAGAATTTCCCACCTAATAATATTATTTTTATAACAAATTGAAATAAAATATAAGGGATTAGGTACATTGTTTTAAACTCATTTTGTACTCTTTATAATTTTACCACGTGTTCCATCAAATTTTAGTTCAACAATTCCACGGAGAATGCAGAAAAGTTGTTTAGCTTCGAAGATAATAATTTTGTCTACCATTGATTGATTTTTTTTTTACCAATCATACCGTTTCCCGAAGGGGGTTGGCAGAGAGTACGGACATCCATTCTTTCCTATCCAAGCAAACTTCTTTCGCTTCCTACAAAAGCATGAGATTCCGCATACTTGCTCTTCTATTCCTTTTGCTCCTGACTTGGCCCTTCTGTAAGATGGCAATGATATGATCGGATCATGTCATTCGAGGTAGGCCTCGTCTGCGTACACCCATTCTTTTAGATTTATATAACCTTTTAGTCATTCTCTCTTCGTTCATTCTCTCTACATGCCCAAAAATCATATAAGTTTATGCACTTTCATTCTAGTCACTACACCAACATCCATCTCCACATTACTTTCTAATATTATCAATCAGTCTCTTTCCGCATATCCTACGCAGTGATCTCATTTCCACAGCATTTATTCCTACTTCCAGATTTTTCATCCATGTCCAAGTTTCACTCCCGTACATCATGAATGGTATCAGGATTACATTGTGCATCAACTGTTTGGATTTAAGAGAAACGTTCTTATTTCTCATTAGAGATCTAAGTGCACCGCCAACCCTTCTACCAGCCAGTTTCCTTCTTTCAATCTCCTTTTCACACCTTCCATCTCTGCTAAATAGACTGATTGATTTTTGTAAAATTAAAATCCATTATTGATGTTTTTAATAATTGTTTGTTAAACTAAACACATCGTTTTTTTTTACATATAAAGATTATTCATCTTCAGGTTTTAAACGATGTTTACGAGTCACCTTCATAGAATAGCACCAACTATCAAACAACTGACAGATGTCAAACGTGTGTCAAATTGTGTAACTCAAAAAATAAGTTTGAATGTTGCCAGTTACTAAAGTTTTCTTAAATTTTCTAATGTTCCACGATACATTCTTATTTTTTTCAAACATAAGAACTTTCTTTCGAAAATAGCAAACATAACGAAGAAAGTATTAGCGAAATTGGTCCAGCCATTCAGTCGTGATGCGATAACCAAGAGAAATTTGGGCCTCATTTATCACATATCACAGCATGATGAGGGCCTATACTAGTAATAATATAAAAAAATAAATAAAGCAGCTTTAAAATAAAATTAAATATTTTTCAAAGATCCCAGGCCCTAGTAAGAGTATTTCATTACAGATCTGGCCATAGTGCAGACAACAGTAATTGGATTAAAAGTGACACCGGAAAGTACTTGCCTACCCATGAAGAAGGGAGTACACCTACCATCACGCTTGATATATTAACGGAAAGGTAAAACAAAGCAAGGTAAGTCTCTATAAGAAATTCATAAACAAAGTGTATAATATAAAAATGTTTCCTTAAAAAAATTTTAACACCTCAATGACGGCGTTATGAAACAAAATTTTATATGGAAACGTGTATAGCGCCCCTAAATATTACTTCGGAAAGCTTCGCAGTCCATACGAAATTCCCGTGAGTATCTCACTTATGTTGGTGAGTATTATTAGTGGTAGTGACTTTGCTTTAATTCTGTACATACCTACATCAAGTATCTTGTCATAGTTAGATAATATTTAAAAAAAATATGAAAAATCAATTATTTTTCAACTACTAAGTAGGTAGGTATGTATGACATTTTTTAGTTGTGATATCAACAGCATCAGCACTCCTATTCTTTTAACTCAGTACTCTGTCTTCCTATACTTACCTAAGTTTCTGCGACATTAACGCTGGCGTGAAGTAGCAAAATTTTGTATAGAAACTTGTTTAACGCCAATCTATCTATCCTACAGAATACTTTGGAAAGCTCCGTAGCCCTTGCAAAATTCGCGTGAGTTTTTCACACACGTTCGTGAATAATATTCAACATAGGGGTACAGGTTCTTCAACCAAAATTTCCTTGAGAAAATATATTTTTTGAATTGAAAAAAATTTTGTGAGTAGGTAAGTACCCACATCGGTGGTCTCTATATTATTTAACAATGAGTTAACTGTAGCATTTTTGCTGAACCCAGATATACTCTCTTTTGATGAAGTTTAAATAACTTGTCAAATGTTATTTCATTATGACTTATTCGTTTCGTGTCTTATGGTTTTCGAATAAGCTGACCTATTGTTAGTTTGATCCCCACCTGGTGGTGGCCTGATGTGAGGGGAGGCAAGTAAGTGATATTAAAATACCTAAACTAAACCGACTTTAATTACCTATTGAGAAAGTGGCAAAGCTTCTAACGGATAACTCTATCATCTGGATGTACTTACTCGTTGGATAATGCTTTTGAAGTGATTACCTGTGAAGCTTTATTGTTCTGAGAAACAACCCTCGCGTCTATAAAAGGGATGAAGAAACTTTTGAAGGTATATCTTCAAAATAAATTTAAAAGAAACAATACTTATTTCATTTAATTACAGTGTTTATTGTTGACAAATTTTCAAAAATGCATAATTACTATTATTTCATTTGATTTCTCCTCATAGATCAATTCCAACTTGGGCAAGAAATTCTTATACTAAAATCAACGAATTGAACGCGCTTTCTTGGTGGAATGGTTTTTTTTAACGAATCATTTCTCCCTCAAAGTGAACACAAATACACTCTTTGACTCTTTCACAGTAAGCTACTTAAAGCTTTTGTCGTGAATCATAAAGATGGTCGGCACCTGCCCCCGTAGACAAATTCAAATTGACGTTAGAAGATGACAAACAAAGATTTCGCCAATGTATAGTGCGAAAAAAATTATTGTCCACTGGAACATATAAACAATTATTTAAACTAAACAATGACACTCCAATCCAATCCAAACTCCCTTAAGACCCCACTTCGGGGCATAGGAAGGCAACAAGAGCTCTCCATTGCGCTCGATCTTGCGCAACGTTTATGACCTCCTCCCACACCATGTCCAGATTCTTCAGCTCTGCTTCGACGGAGTGGAACACAGTATGAGAAGGTCTTCCTCGTCCTCGGGACCCTGATGGGAGGAAGAACAGCGCTCTCCTCGGCCAACTGTCATTCGGCATCCTTAACACATGTCCCAGCCAAGTCCCTCTCCTCCACATGTTAGTAGAAGTAACTAGACTATTATAAACAATGACACTAAACTTACATAAAACTATAAAAAACAGGCGGTTAATTTTCTTCCTACTCTACATTGTCGAAGAATTCCTTTTACAGTCGATCGCCAATTTGAATTTGTCTAGGCCTCCTGGGATCCAACCCACTACCTCCGATATGAAACAGTACGAAAGCCGGCGTTGTAACCGCTAGTCCACCAACCACGAAAATAAAGTAAGTTAAATGAAACAATTTTTAATTTCTAATTCCATAATTTTTTTTTATTTTTTAATAAATGAATCTGTGCTCACTCGAAGTGAACACAAATACACTTTTGACATCTTTCACATTAAGCACATGTTTGTGTAGTAAAAGCGAAAATGGTCGACACGGAATTTTTTTTTGTCGTGTAGACTTTTATTTATAGAAGGTTTTTTAGAAGAAGAAAAAACAAGAAAAATGCATGTAAAATTAAAAATTTAAGAAAACTATAAAAATGGAGAGCTATTTCCCGATGTCATCGCATCACGCCTAAACGGCTGGACCGATTTCGCTAATTCTTTTTTTGTCGTGTAGGCTTTTATCGGGAGGATGTCCTTTTAGAAGAAAAAAAAATAAGAAAAATGCATGGAAAATTAGAAAAATAAAGAAAACTCTACGTAGACAACCTTATTAGCACTTTTTACCTTACTTATAATTTTTATTCCAATTTTGAAATTTTGACAGAAATTGTCAATTAGTGCCATTGACAGAATGTGGATGGAATATGGTTTAAAACAGACCCATCAGTCGGAATTACATTGGTCAAATGATAATTAGGTAATTCATCACCATACAAATTGGAATTCAATATTCATAGTTAGGAACACAGGACAACGTCTGTCGGGAAAGCTAGTTTTATATACATAAATATCAAAAAGAACGTATGTAGGTAAAGCTGACGTTGTTGTTTTTTTTTAAACAAAAGGTTCCGGGTTCGATTGACGATCGGGCTTAGAATTTCTGTGTTATTTCAAAAATTGCTCGATTGATGCTCGGGGCTAGAATCCTATCTCAGATTGGACGGAACCGGTTGACTGGTAGAGAATGCTTCAAAGATAAAGCTCCACCGGATATAGATATTCTAGAATAGTGTTAGATATTAGTTTATTTATAAAGCAAATAATATGAGCGTAAATTAAAACGGTGCAAAATAATTCCTATACTTGACACAATTACCCAAATTTAAACCGAAAGTTTAAATTAAGTATATCGTTTCTTTAAATATAAAAATACAAACTAAATAGGGTGGTTATTTTATTTGATAGGGGCGAAAAAAAAAACGAAATAAATAAGCCCACTTTGAAAATAAAAAGCCGAAAACATCCCCAAGAAAATAATGTATTACCGAGACGTGGTTAAAACCCCGAGAATCTTGCGGTAATTTTTCCCCGATTCCAGGAAGAGATAAATATTTTTACAAATCACACATGATCGTTTTATTTTCTTCAGCTCCAACTTAAACTCTTTATATTTTCCCTTTTTTTTAGTATTAGGTACTCCACTTTCTCTTTTTAACCGTTCTTTTCTTTCACCTTCTGTCTTAAGTACCTACCCGCTGGAACCTTCTGAGATAATAATAGCATAAGTAGGACAATAAATATGGTAAGGCTTAATCCATAATAGGCCATTACTTTATACACGGCAGCTTCTCGGGGACTTTGTTTTCGATTGATATTTATTTCTCGGGAAATATTCTTCAATAATAATTTAGATAAACCGCTTTATCATTTTGTAATGAATATAAAGAGTGATGATTTACTTAGTTTTTTTTTGTTTTATTTCTTTTTGATTAACGGTCAAATGTCAATGTGTAATTATGAGACAAAGCATATAACTGTAGCTTTTTGGCGTGGTTGGATAATTTTTTAATTTTACAAAATACGTAAATAAGGACTAACATTTAATAACTATTAATGAACTAAATTCTAAATTCGCACCACCCTAATATTCATACTTATGGTTATTAGTTAGTGTGATCACTTTACGTTAACAACGTTCGCCATTAGGTGGTAATGTTTAAATCTCCGAAACATTTAATCATGATAATTCTCAACGTGTTCAACATGTCGAAAAATCCCATGCATACAACAAAAATAGACATTAAATAATTTATGAGATAAGAGAATACGTTTTAATTGTCCATCAAGATCCACAAGATTGCCACCAATATTCAGAATGCCTAGATGTAGTACTTTCTACGGTCAAAATTCATTTTTTCAAAGATCATGTACAAATTTTAATGCTTTCTTTAAAAGGACGTCAACTTACCTATATAATTCTTCCCAGCAGGTTCTTAACAGGTCTGTGATTGAGAATTTGCTATCACATTGAGTGTCCGACCAGTGCGAGCAAACCTACTTAAGATTGCTCCTACTCTTTCTTGGAACAAACAGAAACAGTGCATTTAAGTTTACCCTATCCTCTTTCCCCTTTTCCCTTTCCCAGTATCTGAGCCGAGTACTTAAATATATATACTTCACTGGTGTATGTTTCGTAATGTACCTATATGTATTGTCCTATTTTTGTATCAAAATCACTCTCTGTATATTAATGTTAAAATAAAAAAAAATAAAATAAAAAATGACTAGCTAATATTGAATAAAGAGAGCTAACAGTTGGAAATTATTGAGAACAAGTAGCGCAACCAAATTTAAAGATAGCGACTGCTGTCATATATTTGGCGCAAGGATATGAATACATCCATTTTTATTCATGTCATATCTTTATTCCTATTGGCTTTGTTGGAGCAGACCGTTTTTTTAACAAAGTAAGTAAGTACTTTTTATAGCTACTAGCTACTTTTTTCTATTCAGATTGATTTTCTTAACAAATACCACAATAATTTCATTATTTAAGTAGGTATTCCATAAAAAACGTAGTCATTATTGAAAATCTGTACAGTATCAAAGAACTGGTCCAGTGGTTTCAACGATCCACTTAAAGTTTCGCAGAATCCTATCCTGATTACTCCCCAACCTACCTTTCCCCCACACCTTGCAAGGATAACGGCTATCCTTCCTTACTTCTCCTCCTCCATTGTCCTACACTCATCCCTTCGATGCAGGTCGTGGAATCTTCCATGAGATTTATTTTAATCAACTTAGTTGGCATTTAAACTCCTCGTCTCTCTATTTTGATGTTTATTGGAGGGAGAGGGATAAAGAATAAACTCGACCTATCAAAATTTCAATTCATTAAAGCAAAATACTTTTTTTTTTTAAATAGAAGGATAAAAGAAATGTAACTCCAGGTTAAAAAGAAGTTTTCCTTTTCTTTTCATAGATATTATGGGGCAGTGAGACTACATTATGTAACAGGTTCTATCGAAACCTGATTGCACGCTAATAAGCGCTTATTAATAGCGTGCAAATAGTGTTTTTATATCAAACTATCGACTCATTCGATCATTTTGTATGGAAATTATTCGATCATTTTCGAAACTCTTACAATGATTGTTTCGAAATTCGATCTTCGAAAACTTATGCTAGGGGTACAGTTTCTCAAAAGCATACTTGGTGGCATTAAGAAAATTTTGACAATGAGAAAGCATTCGCTTGAAATCACTTGCAGTTTTATTCACGTGTACCAAAGTGGATCGTAGCCTAGCGGTTATGACGCCGGTTTTCGTCCTGCGTGTTAAGCTACGGCTACACTATGGCCCATGCTGGTCCAGGCTGGCCAAATAGGGGCTCTGGCCAAGCATTGGCAAGTAGCAACATTTGGCCAATATACTTGTACACCTGGCTACACTATTGGCCCAACTTTGACAGCTGATACGAGGCTAGACTGCCACACAATGTTTCTATCACCGATCCGTTAATTATTGATTCTTGCTTTTATTCATCATTTTACATTACACTCTCCAATTATTCACTGTATACTGGGGTATCCTATCTGAGTGGGGAATTTCAATAGAGTTTATTGAAGTAAGTATGATTTAGTTGCATTCATTGTAAGATTATTTTAAAAAAGTAAAAAATATATAATTTTTATTTAATCATAATATAAATAATGGCAATTATGAAAACAAATCCCCATACAAATATTCAGGTTGGTGGTGTGATCGTTCTCTTGGCTATCTGCGAAACATTCAACACCATTTGCGTTCCAAGTGTAAAAACTACTCAACGAATATGCAAAATCAGGATTGGAATCAGGATTGCATTGTGCATCAACTGTTTAGATTTAAGAGATACGTTCTTATTTCTCAGAAGGGTTGGCGGTGCACTTGAGAAATCAGAACGTATCTCTTAAATCTAATCAGTTGATGCACAATGCAATCCTGATTCCATCCATGATGTATGGGAGTGAAACTTGGACACGGACGAAAAATCTGGAAATAGAAATAAGATCACTGCGTAGGATATGCGGAAAGAGACTAATTGATAAGGTGAGGAATGATAATAATATTATAAAGAAATGTGGAGTGGATGTTAGCGTAGTGACTAGAATGAAAGTGAATAAATTAAGGTAGTTTGGGCGTGTAGAGAGAATGAACGAGAAGAGAATGACTAAAAGCATATAAAAATCTGAAAGAATGCATGGGTGCACGCAGACGAGGCTGACCTCGAATGACATGATCCGACCATATCGGTGCCGTCTTAGAGGAGGGCCAAGTCAGGAGAAAAAGGAATAGAAGAGCATGTATGCGGAATGTTATGCGTTTGGAGGAAGCTAAAGAGGTTTGTTTGTATTGGAAAGAATGGAAGTCCGTACTCTCTGCCTACCCCCTTCGGGAAACGGCGTGATGGGTAAAAAAAAATGCAAAATGTATCACTGAAAAGCAGAATAGCTAAGAATAACCTTCTTCTTCTTCTTCTTTCTGTATCCTGTCAAGTCGCTTCAACCTTGACTCTCACTCCAGAGAATGCACCAGGGTGCTGTGAGGTGATGTTGATAATAATATATTGTTCAAATCAATAGTACATAATAATATGGAGTATACCGACCTCAGTAGCCTAGTTGTACTAGCGCGGACTTCAGATCCGAGGTCCCGGGTTCGATTCCCGGTCGGGTCAGAGTTTTTCTAAGTGTTTTTTCACTTGAAATTTCTACCCGGGGTTGGCCTGTCTCAGATTGGACAGGACCGGTTGACTGGAAAAAATTGCCTCAGGCAATAAATTCCGCCGGCTATACTGACACCTTTGTATAGAAAAGTGTTATATTATTATTATACACTGAAAAAGAGACTTCTTCTTCTTCTTGAAATGCTCTGTCAGGTCCCACGACTTTGACTATCACTTAGGCAAATGCCACCCTTTCTCTGCTACATGAATCAGTTTCCCGACCATTTGGGTTCCAGTCTACGCACTTATATTGTGGAGCCATGACACCTGCCTTATTCAAGAATTACTGACCACTGATCACATCTATCGTCCAAGATCTAGGGGTACCTACGCAATATTCTTCGATCTCAAAAACTTATATTTTTTTACATCGTATTTACCCAAAAAAACTAAAGAAGTACCTATAGGACAAAAACTTAAAATAAAAGGATATATCTATAAGTATGTAGGTACAGCGGCAAAGCAAATCCTTTAAAGTGGCAGCTGGGGTGACATCTAGCGGGAAAACGGAAAGGTAGAGGTGCGGCCTACCTCTGCCAACAATCACACATAAGTCGCGGTAAAGGATAATCCCCTAAATCGTATACGGGACACAGCTTTCCCATTTTCTGGAGAGCCTCCTACGTGGGAATCGTCTCTACTGTACAACTGTTGGATTTGAGTATATACCCTACATAAGGTACCAATGCATTGTAGAGAAGGTTTCTAGTTAGAGCAGGTAGGGTATCTACCTAGACCAATCTATAATTATTGTGTTTTATAATCTACTAGATTTCCCAACAGACGTTATTCTGTAGTCCTTACTATGAATATTGGTTTCAAATTTATAATCTATACAAAAATACGTGTTAATAAATTATTTCTGAAAGCGTTCTCCATTAGGTTTAAGTCTCCGAAACTCCTAATCATGAGAATTCTCGACATGTTCAACATGTCGAAAAATCCCATGTATACAATAAGATATAGAGATAAAAGTTGGAAATTATTGAAAACAAGAGAGCAACCATGAATACAATTTTCGATAATGTCTCATCTTTATTGCCTATTGGCTTTGTTGGAGCACAATTTTCTATTATGTCTAGATTCTTGTGACCATTTTATGACCTAGATCTTAACGAATAACTAGTGGTTTGTTCCATTTAAAAATCGAACATTAGTAAAGAATTGTTAGTCATTAGTTGTTATTTTTTCTTGAATAACTATTCGTTAAGATCAAAGACTTAGAAAAACTCTGTCCCGACCGGGAATCGAACTCGAGGTGTCGTGTCGTGATCTGAAATCTACGCCTGTACTTGTGAGTTGTTTCTGCCTGTGGGCTCTAAGTAGGTACCTCTATACTTTTTACACTCTTAGATCAGCTGTAGATAAAAATCTACAATGTGTTGTTAGCTTTACACAAGGCCCAATCTTCTCGCAGTTATATTTATCTAGGTATCTGCCTTAGTGTAACGTGTGCTTAGATTTTAATCATATTTGCTAGGTATTACGTCGGCCTCCGTATTCTAAGTGGTTTAGAATTTTGTTCAAACAATTTACTGAAATTGAAAAGAACATTTTCATTTCAATCCGACCAATTGAACTTACCTCATTTTTACACAACCGTATGGAACACTATAATTATTGTATAACTTTATTAAGTTCTAATTATAGGGAAAACTTCATCAAAACTATGACTGAAAATCGGTTTAGTGCGAACACTGTATGACCCGAGATCGACTAAACAGATTTTTATGACGCTTGGTTTATTCGATTCTTCTCCGCTCCCGATAAGAGAACAATTATGAAAAATTCGGAAATGGATAGCAAATAATATAAAATAATTAATATTAAAGTGAGCATGGAACCAATTTACTGACAACTACGTTATCTGTGAAAATTTTATAACTTGACAACGTTGAGTTTCAAAACATTACTACCTTCGCAGATTTTTGATGTAATTGCATTCATCAAGCTTTCAGAAATAATTTTTTAACATTATTTATTTTTGTATAAATTACAAATTCGAAATCAATATTGATAGTGAGGACTACATAAAAACGTCTGCCGGAATTGCATTACATTACATTCCCCTTTAAGGACCCCCGCACACCGCAAGCCAGCCCGGAGGAGATGGATCCGCAGCAAACCCGAACCCCACGAAACCGACCTCCTAGCTCGATCGAAGCAATCAAACCAAAAAGCCGGCCCCGGAAAAATCAAGTCCGCCGCGAATCACCCCCAAACCAACCAGCAATGCGAGGGAATAGCCCCACTCGGGAGCATAGGGAGGCATCAAGTGCCTGCCGGAATAGCTAGTCATAAATAAATTATTAAACTCTTCTGTACCCATTTGGACATGGTGTTGTGACAAGATCGAGCGTAATGGAGAGCTCTTGTTGCCACCAGTAACTATGTTCCTAGATAAGTTAAGATATTTCATAATATATAGGTAGGTAAGTTTCAGAATAGCCATAATGCTTGAAGCAAACTCTACCTGTCAACCGATCCCGCCCAATCTGAGACAGGACTACGCTGTTCGAGTAATAATTTCAAGTGCGAGAAAAAACACATAAATATTCTGACCCGATTGGGGATCGAACTCGGGACCTCTTTCTAGTTAAAATTAACGAATTGAACGTGCATTCTTGGTGGAATTATTTAAATAAAATAATTTAAATGAAACAATTGATTTGTTATTCCACTATATTTATTTACCTGACTAGTTTCGCAGGAACAGGTCCTGCATGGTCACAGGTGACTTAGAAACTGGTTTCTAAGTCACCTGTGACCATGCAGGACCTGTTCCTGCGAAACTAGTCAGGTAAATAAATATAGTGGAATAACAAATCAATTGTTTCATTTAAATTATCTCTTTCTAGTTGTCTTTAGTCAACACCACGAGGCTACCAAGTACGATAAAATAACGAAAAGAAATGATAGGAAATATGTAAACAGTGAGGCTAGTACGAGGTACGAGAGAACGAGTACGAATCATTCGATCATTTTTGTATGGAAATTTTTCGAAACCCTTTCAGAAAGAACAGAAGACTTTTTAATACTAGTGGTACAGGAGTGGTTGAGCAAGAATAACGTGGATCAAATAGATCGATTTCGTTGTATAGGAAAAACAAGCCAAAATATGCCTCACCATTCTTTCTTACATAAGTATTTTTATAGAAAATCTCCACATTCGAAAAATATATTTTGCACTGGCAACACTCCTTCGAACCTCCATAACAATTTGAATTGAGGTTCTATAATCAGCAATATTAATCCCATAAAGGGTTTAGGTTTAACCATTTAATTCAATCCTCGACGACTACCTTTCCCTGTCCCACCACTATAGCTATGATATTTCAATTATTATTTACCTTAGAACTGTGGTGCCTTTGTGTGGTGGCCACATTATCGGGCAAGGGGGAAGTCTGTTGAAACCTTTACAATAAAGGTTTATGCACAAGTTAATAGTTGATAGTTTAGTTAGGGGATGTGGATATGTTACCCCCACTTTATTTTTACTCCAAAGAGAGAAACTATAACCTTATGATAAAGACAATATTATTGTTGACAAAATAAATTCAGATATTTCTTTTTGTAATCCAAAGTTTTAAGTACCAAATCCAGTTTTTTATTTTGTATAAAATGTTATTTATTATTATATCTTGTTGAACGTTGTTAACGTAAAGTGATCACACTAAGCCAGCCTTAGAAATAACATCAGTAGAAGACGGTCGTAAGCCCGTAGTGGTTTGTTCCATTTAAAAATCGAACATTTGTAATGAATTGTTAGAGTCATTAGTTGTTATTTTTTTTCTATTATATCTAATTATACCCGTCTCGCTTTATGTTGTTGATTCGGATTATCAGGCTTGATCGGTAGGTAATTAATTAAACAGGTTCTAGTCTAGCTTCCCATTTCTTAACAGACCTCTGAAGCTGTCAAACATACAGAAAAAATATCACTGTAATGTTATTAAAAAAGAAAAAATATACCTTGTTTCTCAAATGGAAAAACTGACGAGAGGTATATTTACATCTTACACTTCATAAATGCTAAAAAAAAACAGCAGAAATTTAATAGCAGAGGAGCTATTCTTAGCCGATAACCTCAGGGCAAATTATTTTATTTTGTTTTATAAATCTTCCACAAAATAAGATATGTCATTTTAGCGATCTGGGAAGCCTAGTTGTACAGGCGTGAACTTCAGATATTTTTTTTTTATTCTTATGATAAAGAGTTACCAGGTTCGATTCCGGGTCGGCCAAGAGTTTTTTCACTCGAAATTATTTCACCCAGGCTTAGATTGGACGGACCGCTTGGTTGAAAAAAATTGCCTCAGGCAATAGGCTGGGCCGTTCTTGTATGGAAGTTAAAAAAGTGCTTCTAATCTTAATGTAATAGTGATAATTTGTTGCCTTATGATGTATTATAACTATCTACAAAATTTCAGGACAAAAAAATAAGATCTTCTGTCTCCGAATCGACTTTGAAGTTTTGTATGGGACGAAAATATCCCATACTAACTGACATTTTTATAATAATCATGTAAAATGATTACGGCCTTGTTTTTTTATTCATTTTTTTTTATTATACCTCAGATAATTTAAGTACATACTTCTATTTATTTAATTACACAAAAATAATAAATAAAACTTTTAAATTTTTTATGTAATGTAAGTATATGAAATTATGTTATTTTGCAGTGATTGTTTTTGATAAATTGGCTTTGATATATTTTTTACTCGTTGCTTTCTAAGCATTTATATAATCTTCTCTTGAAGAATTTCTTCGAATAGTTGACGAGGCTTCTTTGACAATTTCACAGATTGTCAAACTCCTTGGATATGTCAAGAAAAATTCAGGAAACTGTATTTATTCATCTTCGCAATTGTATGTAATGAATGCCGTAAGATCTTCGTTGGATACTTGTCGATTGGTGTTTCTGTTACATTTTGCTGTCTGTCTATTACGTAGTTCTTGTAAAAGATGCTTCAAAATTTACTTTCGGTACTCCAAGGATCAAAGGTGCGTATTTTCGGGTAATTCGAGCTTTCACTATCCGGCGAGCGGTTCATTCTCTTACTACAAACTGTATTTTGAGCGAAATAGCTTTTTATTTTAGTAATTACAGTTTATATAACAGTTTTGATCATCTGATAAATATATGGATAAGAAATTAAACTTCCATAGGTAACGGGAACAGTCACAAGGTAAGTTGGTGCACAAACATTAAAAATAAAGATAAGTTAAGGTCATCAAAATTTCTGAAAGAAACGCAGTCGCAGAATCCTATTAGCTGCAAACACACGTGACGATTTATCTTTACGATTTGACCGATAATCGCTCATTTTCCAAATCTTATCGATTGTTTTCTTCGCTAAGATTTGGAAAATGAGCGATTATCGGTCAAATCGTAAAGATAAATCGTTACGTGTGTATGCAGCTAATAGCTTAGTTTAGCGATCTAACATGGAACATTTTTCCTGGAGCTCAGTTGCCTAAATCATTAAAAAATGTTCCTGTTGGTATGACTGTGCCAATTTATAATAAATATAATTGATCTTTTCGTAGATTATGAAATGATAAAATAGTAGATTTTGTTGTAATCACCTGGAACACAATATCAATTATTTTTTTCCAGTTGTTTTCCAATTTGGTCAGAATGCGTATTATGATTTGAGAAAGCATTATCAACATAATAATATGTTGATAATGCTTTTATAATATTATTTTACAAAAACTTTAATAATTATTGTTACTAGTCGTTTTTTTTCTAGGTTACCGGCGACTCATTCAATTAGGATTACTTGTGGTTTGCAATAAGCAAACAATTCATTCTAATGGTGTTATTAGTCTTTTCTCCTGCAAACTAATTATTCAATCATGTTTTCCGATATTTATTTACACTTATTTTTCATCACATCAGACGACAAGTAAAAGATCAATTGAAATATTGCTTTTTGGAAAGAAATCTGTAATCGATCTCTCTATCGGTTTCGGTTTTCCAAATTTTCCATCAATTTAGAATCAGTTTCCTTTAACACTCTCTTATTTATTGTTCATCTGTATTTTTTGACTATATTTTCTAATCAATTGCCTATAACTTTTGATTTAGGGCCATCAAAATACAATACTGGTATTTTTAACCCTTTTCTCATTTCATGAGATTTTCTCTGGTTTTTCGCGGCGCTCTATATACTTTGTTTCTATCTAATATTGCATTTTTATGCTTTATATCATACAGGACTGATTATTCCGTCATTTTTATGAGATACAATCTTACAAAATATTAAGTTAAAGATATTTTTAATTTATTTATACCTGCTTCAAATTACGATAAATTTTACACTTTTTTGAAATTTTGAGCTCAATTCGGAGACAGAAGATATCTTTCAAATCGAAAAATATTTTGCATACCTATTATGAACAGCATTTAGCACTAAAGTATAACTATTACGTTAGCAATAATGGAAGAAACGCAAATCGGCCCGGCCTATCAGGCAATAAGCATTAATTGCCGGGTACACTGACACCTGTGACAAAATTGTAATATTACCTATGTATTTATATTTTTATAGGAATTGTGTTTATAACATGCCTTTGATTGCAATTTATATATTCAACAGTTTTCAAAATTAACCCTCTCTCAAAATAATCCTCGAAAAGAAATGGATGTTTCTCATACAATGAACTTCACAACTCAATTATTATTTGATTATTAGCCACCCCCTATCTCGCACCACCTTTTCATCCCTTCGTCTTACTATTATCAACGTCTTATCTCGATTAATTAAACACCTATCTGTATTCAGGTGAGTCCACTCGGAACACCAACCCCCGTGGAGCGCCCCCATCCGATGAAAGATTTAAGATTCGGGGGTGAAAACTGAGAACAACGTTTCAATTAATAAACAAGAAAACATCTTTTATCTGGGGTCGTTTGTTCCGAAGAACATCGGAAATTTTGTTTAGTCGGGACACGCTGCTTATTTTTGAAAAAGGGTTTTAAATTTTGCATAGATTTCTTGCGAAAATTAGTTACCTATTTATATTAGCCTATATTTATTTATCTAACAACTATATTGACTCTTAACAATTCATTACTGATGTTCCATTTTAAATGGAACAAACTACTACGGGCTTACGACCCTATTCTACTGTTATTTCGAAGGCTGGCTTAGTGTGATCTGTAGTCATATCCTGGCGCCAAATACATGACAGCAGTAGCAGTCTTTTAATTTGGTTGCTCTCTTGTTCTCAATAATTTACAACTTTTATCTCTATATTTCATTATTAAATATCTATTTGTTGCATATATGAGATTTTTCGACATATTGAACATGTCGAGAATTCTCATGATTAGGAGTTTCGGAGACTTAAACATTACCACATAGTTGCGAACGTCGTTAACGTAAAGTGATCACATCAAGCCAGCCTTCGAAATAACAGTAAATGACCGTCGTAAGCCCATAGTGGTGTGTTCCAGTTAAAAATCGAACATCAGTAATGAATTGTTAGAGTCTTTAGTTGTTAGATAACTATATTTATTTTTTGAAAAAAAAAAATCTATGAAATAATATAATATGAACTACTTACGAAGTGGTTGGTATAGACTAGTTGTTAGACGGCTTTCGAACGCACTGCGTACTGAAGGTTCTCGGTTCGAATCCCGGTGCTGATCATTTCCACTTTCACGACACAACCCTTTAGTTAGTGTGAAAAATGTCAAAACTGTTTTTTTGCTCACTCGATTCAGTCCAGATAAATTTCTACTACATATAAGAAAAAAATTGAAATAGATTTAATTACGTAAGTACCTACCTAATTAAAATATCAGCAGTATAAAGCTAAAAATAGTTCTAGGTGGGTTTTATAAAAATTCCTCATTATTAAATTTATTAATTAAAAAAAAATTATAAGGTGTCTCCAATAATTATTCTTAAGACTGAAGTATATCCGCCGAGGCTGCTAGTACTTTATAAACTGCTAACCTTTATCATACTTAGTATGATAAAGAAATCTTCTCCTTATGACTTTTTTCTCCTTGTTGATAATCTAAAGTTACCTTTTACATTATGACCGTCAGTTTTCCCTTGCGAAAGCTTTAAAGTTTTTTACAGCTTCATAATTTTTTTTTGTATCAACTTTTATAGAGTAGATATCTTTTTTTACTTCCATAACTATTCTTTCTAAAGGTAGACAATGTTTTAATCAAGCTCAGCATTCTCTTTTTTTTTCTTAATATTATGTTTCCCAAATCCATCTTACCTATGGCTTGGAGGCTTCCATCTTGTTGTGCAACAGCTAAGTATTCAGGTTCGAATTTTTCCAACGCGTGAGACTTTTAATCATGCTGAAATACTCGAAAATATTTATGCTGGTTCGGGGATTTGAAACTTAGATCATCACAATTTTCAAAATTGTGTTTATCTGCAGAAAATCGAGCATTGATACATTTATTAAAAAAAATAAAGTTCAATATTATACCCGGATTTGTGTTCACTTTGGTGTGCCCATACTGAGAATATTCAATATGTCCATTGCCAGCCTTTCAAAAATCCAGATGGGACGAAAACGCATGGTGGGCCAAAGTTCGCAGACTTATATACATAATGATGCACAATTTTAGCCCTTCGAATGGCGCAAGATAGAGATACTTGGAGAAAAATCGTGCTCAACACTTGAAGCGAACGCTGATAAAATTAGTAGCAGAGTAGGTAAATTCTTTCATAAAATGTCATTCAGAATAACTGAATAATTTTACCCCGTTTAGTATTTCGACTGTTGTTTAGAGAGTATGATTGTGTTACTTTCGATTTGGAATGAGAGTAAAGTTAACAGTTACCGACTTCGGTAATCTTATCATTAACTAAAGGCTAGAGTCTGCATAATGCAGAGGTAGAAATCACTACTACTTGCTTAATTTCCACACCCAAAACTATTAGAATTAGTGACAAAATCTGAGGTACGGGGACTGCTGCAGATGTCCCCATAAATTTGAGGAATATTGTTTTGCGTTAAGGAATATAACTGGTGATGATGTGATTGATTCCTAATGCAAATACCAATACCAAAGTCCAAAAATCGGATGCATTTCGAACTAAATAACTACTCAGAAAAGCAGAAATGAAGGTTTTACTCTAAGAAATTGAATATCTTATGTGGAAATCCACAGAAACCTTAATCACTCGACGACGAGTGCAAAGGGTTAAAAAAATCAGCAGAACCTCTAAGGACGATGTTAAATGGGGCAAAAATAGATGTTGACAGAATGGATCCTGAAAGAATGCCGTAAATAGTCATGCACGAGATACCAAAGGGATCGAGACCACCGGAAAGCTGGACATCCACATTCCAAGAATAAGACTAAGGTTACTAAATGAACAAATTTTAGATCTTTTTAAACAGTAAGAAGACTGTTGTTTCCTCAGTGATAGTCGTATCCAATAACAACAAATACAACAACAAACGCCTCCAACATGTGACCCAATCAGAGGCAAAGGGAGGCAACATGAGACCTTCACCACGCTCGGTTCTTCACAGCTTCGATGACCAAAACTATTAGTTATCTTTAAATATCACAGAGTAATTGAGTTATAGCAAAAAATTAACAACTTATGTGAATCTATATATTAATAGGTGAAGGAAAAACTTTGTCACTATTTTTACGAAAATTTCGCGGACGGAGGAGAATGAAATTTCGAACGCTTACAGTTTATATAGAGAAGGAGTGGCGAATGCTAAAAGGTATATTTTTTTTAATTATTATGCGTAAAAAAAAGATTAAATCAATTAAAAAAAAAACATTACAAATACCTACTGTAATGTTATGTATTCAATACTCACACACATTTCCAAAGACTACTTATAGGAGCATCGACTTTTTTCTCTTTTTTTGGCAAGAACATCGACTTCAGTCTTCGGTCTTTGACGTTATGGTCGAATTTCGAGCACTTGTCGATCACTAGTATTGATAAATAAATCAATTTAAAAACTAAACACATGTAGGTACTTAGGTACCCGTTTCGGATAAAATTGTGAAATCCAAATCATTCACTTATCAAAATTTACATGCGCATACATACATACAAGACATACATAGTTTCGTCAAAATAAATTCATGCTTATTACACACGGACAGGAGAAGTTTATTTGTAAAAATAAAGAAACAAATCTTCACAAAATCTTCCAAAAACCTTACAGAAAACAAAACTTTGGATATATTATATTATTACAGGCGAATCTTCACAGGTCCCTCAAGAAGAACAGAATAGCCCCTGGCTAAATAGACATTGTTATTTGCTCCTTCAGGATAGATAAGATACTTCCCGAATCTGCAGGACACCTTAGTCGGGGATGAGGAGGACACAGGGGACCCTCCAGGATAATAATATCGACTGCGGGACATATAAAGGACATCGTCTTAGGCACGCCGAGTGTTATTATTATTGTTCTTGGAGAATTGAGCCCAGGAGATAAAGGACGAAAGGTGTCGGGAGATTTGGATAAGCGAGAAGAGGATATGAAGCAAGGAGTGTAATTCAAAAGATCTGTTAAATTTAATTTGACGCATCGTATGGATAAACGTTGAATATAACATTCATTTTTCAGTACTGTGCGTCATTTAATGCGAGAGGTTTTGAGAATACGAAAACTTGATTTAAACGATAGGTACAACAGTAGTCATGGGTAACAGATCGCTTTGCAGCGACCCAAACCACGCGAATCAGCAGTGAGCTGAGTCAGTAATCCGAGTCACTTTGGTCAATTATGTGATAGGTAATTCCCGAAAATAAAACACAATAAATTATTAGAATATGCTTAAAGCGTAATACTATATATGTGAAAGTAAAAACTGCCATTCTATTCAATTCATCAACAATGTATTCCAACATCCGGTTAAATGCATCCTACGTGTAATTGGCTCGAACAGATCTTTCGAGTCAACGGTTCTTCACAGATCCCAAGGGTCATTACGGTTCATACAGATCTCGTACTCATATTGACGCGCGATCTAGAGATCCTCGAGAAAATTTTGTACGACCCGAATCTTCGAGCCCGTAAACACACTCCGAAGCTCTTGTTTACCCATCAAGAAAATGTCAAAATCCACGTGTTCTTTGATGATATATTATATAAGTAGTAATTTTTTAGTGTGAACTCAGCCATACTGGATACCAACGTTTTGGCATTTTTAGATAGGTTAGAGACTTGAAACAATTTGAATGAAAGTGATAACATAGGATTTGTCACGAAATGCACGCGAACAACATGCACCTTTGGATAATGGATAATCAGCTTTTCATAGAAAGCAATATGAAGATGTAATTTTTTACTCCTTTTTTCTGCGATTCCCTCTTTCATCGGATTCTACGATGTGTAGGCCATTTTGTGAGATGGTCCTGATGAGACACATGCGCACAATGTCGAAATACTTCATCTTTTTGACGAATCCAAACGCATCTTCTGGCGATAGGTACAGCCTCGTCCCATATCCAAGTGCAGTAGCAAAGTCTCTGCCTAACTCATCACAGTGAAAAGGAGTAAAACTTACATCTTGAAACAAGTTGTTTCAATTAACTAAAAAATAGAAGGAGAGGGGAGAGGCATTACAGACGGATTGATGAATAGAAAAACTAAAAACTGAGAGTTCTTTTTTTAAATTATCGGCCGCTTTTGTCTGTTGATTTGACAGATGGGATTTCTCCCCGGTATGTTTTACCTGAAACATAAAAAGAGATGAAAAAGTAATAGTGAATCCCAACAATAGGTAGGTAGGTAGTATGTATGTAGGTAACTTGATGGACAAACAGAGTTCTGTCAGCGGCTGAAGATGTAAGAGACGTGATAAAAGCTCTGGCGAACGTCCAGTGTAAACAACAACAACGCTAGTCTGAAAGGTGAGCATTTTTTTTCTACTCCGTTCTAAGTAATCCCCTAAGTCAGACGTAGCGAACCTTTTTTTTTTCAAAAATTGACAATAATAAATATTTTATGTGCTTATTTTCATATTTTCCTTGATATATGTTGTTCGGATATGGTAGTTTCTAAAACAGAACGGAAATAAAAGTCAAAGGCGTATGTATAAAAACACGAATTCAGATAGGTACCAAAATGGCTATTAAAAATATCGCTTTTAAAAAATACATAAGCTTAGTATATACCCACTTATATACTTTATCATGTAGGTATACCTAACTACCTAAGAATATTGATTGTTTGAATAAAAACTTTTTTTTTATTTGGTTTCTATTTTTCGGACCAATAAACTGTATATGAATATATATATAGGTATATATATATATATATATATATGAACTGTAATTTTTGCTCTTAAAAAGAGTGCTGAAATCCATAGCCTTTATAATAATATAACCGTTGCCAGAATATTAAATTATATAAACAATGTAAAAAATATAAAGTGTTTTGCTCACCAATGTTAACACAAATACGCTTTCAATAAACATAAAGTAATGCTTGTGTTGTTAAAGTTGAATTGATCAGCACAGTGATTCGAACCCACGGAGCTCAGTTCACTGTAACTACGAATGCCGTCGACTGATACCACTGGGCTACCAACTTAACCAACGTTCAAATAAATGCACTTTTTCGGTATTTTAAAGCCGAGGCGTACAACAGACGTGTCCACTGTTGTCAAATTTTTCGTTAAATATTGAACTATCCGACCAACTATCTTCATAAGTAATTTAAACGTTATTAGTTGAACACCATCGTAGGAAAGTATTTAAAGCTATGTAGCACGTATTCCACTGGTTGACGATCAACTGCTGTTTTAAATGCAAACAAAAATAACTCAACAATTTCACCTGGAAACTTCAATCACACTGACGTAGGGAATTACGGGAAACATAATCTATGATTAATTATCTTCGTGAAATATCTTCTAGATGGCGCTCTATTTAGGAGAGATCTATCAGTTATTTAGATAATTTTTTTCGACACGTAAAAAACGAAAATCGAAAGACAACAGTTGTCAAATTATTTTTAGAATGTGGAATAGTTTCGCTACAGTTTTTTTGGTGACACGTAAATTTTTTGAATTACAATTCTTCTAAAATCACAATTCACCTAATGGCAATTCTACGAAAAATGACATTTTACGTTAGCGTTAGCGAGCTTTCTAGGTACTAATTACATGAATGAGTTAGGTTAGGTTATAGGTAACTATTATTTAAAGGGGGGGTTTGCTACCCTATCAGCTCATCCCCCGAATTAATTTAAAGTAGGTAATACAAATATTAAAAAAGAAATATACCTATTCGTAGAAATATTCATTCGAATAATTCGCTTTGGAACAATGGTACATAATTCGAACAATTGATTTTTCGAAGACTAGTGATTAGAAGAATTGAGTTTTCGAAGAATTTTCAAGGAATCGTTTTTTTAGTTAAGTACTAATTTACACATCCTCTATTTTCATGTAAACATTTTTCTTTCTTTACTTTTTTTTAGGTAACCTTTTTTTATGGATATAATATTCATATCCTGGCGCCAAATACATGACAGCAGTTCCAGTCTTTAAATTTGGTTGCTCTCTTCTTCTCAATAATTTCCAACTTTTATCTCTATATTACATTGATGATTACTATGTCTACTTGTTGTATACATGTGGTTTTTCGACATGTTGAGAATTCTCATGATTAGGAGTTTCGGAGACATAAACATTACCACCTTATGGTGAACGTTGTTAACGTAAAGTGATCACACTAAGCCAGCCTTCGAAATAACAGTAGAAGACCGTCGTAAGCCCGTAGTGGTGTGTTCCATTTAAAAATCGAACATCAGTAATGAATTGTTAGAGTCATTAGCTGTTACATATTCGATAAAAAAATAATGCTCTATTTCTATTTCTGGATCTATGTTCGTTTGGTGTAAACGCACCTTTAATTTTCTACTACTCTTAGGTGTAAAAAGGTATTAGTATTCACAATATAAAAACGAAAAAAGGCTTAAAAAGGTATACTAAGGGAAGCCTTTTATGTTCACAAGAAACTGTGGAATATAATGAAAAATTGCGGGTTTAATTAAACGATTGCTTTAGCTTATTCTAGCAGCATACGATACTAAAGTTTAATAACTTCACATCTTCAGGTAAAACGTCGCCATTCCCGTTAATAAGTTTAGTATTGCCGGCACGTAATCCCATAAAAATTCTATAGCGGCTTTTATTTCTATTGTCCCAAGGTGCAACAATAACTCTGTACGTTCTAGAAACAATAACTTGTCTGAAACAGGAAACAAAGTGGAATTAAGTGTTGCTAGAAATAAAGACTTATTATTTCTGAGACCAATTATACCTATGCAGATTAAAGGAATGAAAGAGAATGAATGGCCAGAGTAGAGTGAGTGTATGCATTTACACCCCCAAATTAACACTGATTTTGGTGCCTAAAATATTTTTTCTTCAAATTACTGCCAATCCAAACCAAACTCCCTTTAGACCCCACTTAGGGGCATAGGGAGGCAACAAGAGCTCTCCATTGCGCTCGATCTTGCGCAACGTTAATGACCTGCTCCCACACCATGCCCAGATTCCTCAGCTCTGCTTCGAAGGAGCGGAACACAGTATGAGAGGGTCTTCCTCGTCTCCGGGACCCTGATGGGAGGAAGAACAGCGCTCTCCTCAGCCAACTGTCATTCGGCATCCTTAACACAATTATGTCCCAGCCAAGTCCATCTCCTCCACATAATAGTAGAGGTGATGGGCTCACGCTGGGTGCGCCGGCGTATAGCGTCGTTCGTGATGCGGTGGTACCATCTTATACCCAAAATTCTCATGAGGCACTTCGTTTCGAATGCAGATACTTTTTGTGCATGGGCCAAATTCAGGTGCCAGGACTCACACCCATACAGGAGAATGGGCAACACACACGCATCAAACAGTTTACTTTTAGTGTGACTGTGCCAATTTGGAATAAATACAATTGATCTTTTCGTAGATCTTAAAATGATAAAATAGTAGTTTCTGTTATAATCACCTGAAACATATCAATTGTTTTTTTTTTCCAGTTGTTTTCCAATTTGGTCAGAATGCGTATGATGATTTGAGAAAGCACTATCAACATATTATACAAAAACCTAAATAATTGTTACTTGTCGTTTTTTTCTAGATTACCGGCGACTCATTCAATTGGGATTACTTGTGGTTTGCAATAAGCAAAAAAAACATTCTAATGGTTTTATTAGTCTTTTCTCCTGCAAACTAATTATTCAATCATGTTTTCCGGTATTTACCTACACTTTTTTTCATCACATCAGACGACAAGTAAAAGATCAAATGAAATATTGCTTTTTGAAAAGAAATCTGTAATCGATCTCTCTATCGGTTTCGGTTTTCCAAATTTTCCATCAATTTAGAATGAGTTTCCTTTAACACTCTCTTAATTATTGTTCATCTGTATTTTTGACCACTTTTTCTAATCACTAGCCTAAGACTTTGGCTTTACGGCCATCAACATACAATACTGGTATTTCTAACCCTTTTCTCATTTCATGAGATTTTCTCTTGTTTTTCGCGGCGCTCTATGTTGCTATCTAAAATTGCATTTTTATGCTTTATATCATACAGAACTGATTATTCCGTCATTTTATGACATACAATCTTAAAAAATATTAAGTTAAAGATATTTTTAATTTATTTATACCTGCTTCAAAATATGATAAATTTAACATTTTTTTGAAACTTTGAGCTCAATTCGGAGACAGAAGATATCCTTCAAATTGAAAAATATTTTGCATACCTATTTTAAACAGCATTTAGCACCAAAATATAACTATTACGTTAGCAAATCGACCCGCCCTAATGTAGCTACCTACCTAGGATATTTCTTCTTCTTCAATAGCGCTACAGCCCAAATCAAGCCTTGGCCTGCTGTAACTTTCGCCTCGACACCTTCTTTTCCCCAGTCGCCCCTCTCCAATTATTCACCTGCAAGAGATGCTTTGAGTCTCTCTTCACGTCATCTTCCAACCTAGGTCTCGATCTACTCACCCTTTTTCTTACCCCTAAGTATCCTGTCAGGATTATTTTTGGTATCCGTGAGTCTGACATAATATTATGTACACATGTCGAGCTCATCTACATATAATAAGCTTTTACGAACCTTACTTACTTTTCGTATGACTTTAGTGCTATTACTCTGCCAGTCCAGGCTGCGTCAATTGATATTTTGGGAAGGCTGAAATATAATGTACTTAGTGCGTTCGTGATTGCGTCGGATGCGCCAATTTTCTCCATCTTTCACGAATCCACAAATCCATCGGACCACTTTCTTTTCAAATATTTCCAACAGCAGTCCTCACCGTAATTATCCCTGTCTCACATCCATATGCCAATACAGTCCTTATAATGGTTTTTTGTAAAGGGTGATTATGGCCTTTCTCTGGATGTTGTGAGACTTGGACACAATAATGTTTTATTTGCTGCAGTGATGCTTCTCCTTACTTAATTGGTATGTCAAATAAAAGCCTGATCAGTAGAATACCTCAAAAGAATTTGCATCTTTTAATTAAATATTGCTTTGTATTCTGTTTGTTTAAAGGTCTGAACACTTTGTCATTATTTGTTTATTTTTTTGTAGCCTCTACTTATGTTAATGATTTTCTATCTATCTCACTCGCTCCTTGTGAACAAGCGTAGTAATTATTATTATTAGTATCACTAAGCCTGTCCACAATGATCGTAAGTGCGAGAGAGATAGTCCGAGTGAGATGATTTACAACAGAAGTTATCTCAGAATAAGGATCGGATAATATACCTACTTAGTTCACCGAGTTTTTTTTTTTACCCATAACGCCGTTTCCCGAAGGGGGTAGGCATCTGCCTACCTACTACGGATTTTCATTCTTTCCTATCCAAAAAAACCTATTTCGATTCTTCCAAACGCATAGCATTCCGCATAATGCTTTTCTATTTCTTTTGCTCCTGACTTGGCCCTCCTCTAAGACTGAACCGATATGTTCGGACCATGTCATTCGCGTGCACCGATTCTTTCAGATTTAATATATCCTTTTAGTCATTCTCTCCTCGTTCATACTCTCTACGTGCCCAAACCACCTTAATTTATTCACTTTCTAGTCACTACGCTAACATTCACTCCACATTCCTTTCCAATTTTATCATTCCTCACCTTATCAATCAGTCGCTTTCCGCATATCCTCCGCAGTGATTTCATTTCCACAGCATTTATTCCAACTTCCAGATTTTTCGTCCATGTCCAAGTTTCACTATCATACATCTTGGATGGTATCAGGATTGCATAAAAACTAAGTTTTTTAAGTGGTGGAATGTTTGAATACCAAGTCGTCATAAAACGCTTAATCAAATAAATGGACTATAATTGATGATTATTTATGAAGAAATTTAATATATAAAATAACACAGTCAGTATCACACAAGATTATTATATTCGTTAAGTGATTTGTTTCCCAGCGAAATAAAGAAATCTGCCGTTGGACATAACAAAACAGTGACATAATCACCCGTCAAATTTCACGGTCTGTCAACGAAGTGAAATAATTTGTTATTTAAGTCAACGTGTATAATAATATAAAAGTTGGAATAATCAAGAATAAGTTGGAATAATAATAATAATAATGTAGTCCAATGTATAATAATTACACACCTTTGCAAACATAAACATTACACTATCTGCCGTGCTAAGTCTTTAATTTCAAATTAGGGTGGGTTAGAAATAAAATTGAAAAATAAATTAACGGTGATAATATAAAACAAAATGTCTCTAAGATTATATACGAATTTGGCGATTGGACAAATAGCATCTTAAGATGGTGAAAATAATAATAAAAAAAAACAGTTCTAGGTTGGTTACAGTTTATTAAACGCGCAAATAGGCTCTTACTATTAGCGTGCAAAATGTAGTGTTCTGCTGAGATCCAAGTGTCGAACCATTTGATCATTTTGTATGGAAACGTTCCGCCAAAGAAATTGCTTCGATCATCGAATGAAACATTGTAATTATTACATCTACCTATAGTTTCCGACGATGATCGAAAATTTCTATGGGCGGTTCTGTATGTTGATCGAAATACTTTACGTTTACATCTTGATCGAAGAATAGCGTGAAAATTTCCAATTTCGATCAAAATTCATTAATCTTTATTTTAATTCACAGGTAAAATTCCAAATTCAGTTTAATGTTAATATTTACTCTATTTTTGGAAAGAATAATAAAAAAAAATCCACGAATTTGTGACACTTTTTGGCGCAAATGAAGGCAGATCGTTGCACTTTTGTTCCATAAAAATGCTTGTCAGTCAGATGTCAAGGATCGGTGTGTGTTAAGCGGGTGTGACTCGTCTTTTAGGATCTTCTCTCTGGAAACATAGTATAAAGAAAGGTAAGTAATAACAAAGTAATATCAAAGCTGATAGCAGTGAAATAGTAAAAAAATGCATTGGTACGCTAAGGGCCGGTATTTCGAATGAGCATTATACAGCCTAATAGTAAATGGACATATAACTTTAATGGATCCACTAACTCAAAACGGGTCTTTCATGAGAAATTTAATGGACCATTGGTTAATTGACAATTATCTTGTTTTTTTTTTGCGACTGGCAATATTCAACTTGTTGCTATCTTCACTCTATACATGTGTGAGAGCGAGACGCGCGGTAAACACCATTCGTTAGAAAGAGATGACAGACAAGGTCTTATGTGTTTGTTTTAGTGCAACTGTCAAGTTAAGTTTTATTTTATTTCTGTTATTTAAATATTTTTAAAAGGAAACCCAAACAAATACATAAAATAATTCATATATTATTTTCTGTATTAAATTTATAGTATTTCAAGATTATTCCCATTGGTTTATAATAATAATATGTACTACGTGCGTCATTTTGTGATTTTGACATTTCACTTAGCATTACTAAAAAAGTGAGATATTTTTTATAAAATAGACGATATTTTAGTACCGCATAGTTCCTATTTTGATTGTAATCCGATTTATAAATTCTGTGGTGGCATGGTAAAAGGCATTAAGTCGCGTTTTTCAGCATTTTGAGTTATATGCGCTGCATCATACATTATCACAAACAGAACAAAGTTCAAAAACATAAGTTTAAAAAAATCCACTTATAAAGGATTTAAAAGCATTTTTTCGTTCCGGCATAACTCAATATTAATTTTATTTGGCAAGGTAAAACGACTCGCGTCGAATTTTGTCTACCACGAAGTAAAACGGTGTTGTCTATGATAGAGCTGCCGTGAGAAGCCGTTCTTTTAAAAGTGAACCTTTTTAAAATGTGTTTAAATAATGTATTTTGTGAACTTTGTGGCAAGTATCTATCTTCCTTATCTGTCGACCAATCTGTTTACAACTTTCGTTGTTTTTATTGTTAAGCTATAGACAATAGATCGGTAATACTATCTGCATATTATTATTATTATTTTTTTCATTGCTATTTTAATACTATTATTAATATAATTTAAAGAAAGTCGTGCTAGTGCGAACTATTATGTCAACAACTGATGACTGATTATACAGTTCGATTTTAAAATAGTATGAACAAACCACTACGGGCTTACGACCATCTTCTAATGTTGTTTCGAAGGTTGGATTAGTGTGATCACTTTACGTTAACAACGTTCGCCATTAGGTTGTAATGTTCAAATTTCCGAATATTCATTTGGTTTGCAAACCGTGTATAAATTCCTCAGCTCTGTTTTGAAGGATCGGTACATTGTGAGAGAGGGTTATCTTTACAAAGGTAATAATACCTATAGTTAATTAATTTCATTTTATTATTGAAAGAATATTCTTCATTTATTACTTCAAACAATTTTAACAATATTACATTCTGAGCAAAAAAAATATACCTACTGATGTTCTGGGAATGCTATGCTTGAAAATAATTATAGGTAAGCTAAAAAATAACTAGGTAATATTTATGAAGAATAAAATGTAAGTGTTGAAAAATAATAAATTAGCATGTGATAGAGAGTAACTGGGTATATTTCCTTGTAAAATTTGACCTAAGTACAAATTTTTTCAACCTATGAGCCAAAATTGTCAAGGTAAAAAGACACGCATTATAAATAAAGCATATAAACAAAGAAATATTGAAGAAATAAATATGAGTTATCGTATAGTGAACCCTTTTTAACGAAGTAAATGCATCAAAGTTGATCTATTTTATTTGTATTAAATAATATTTGACAAAAATGAAACCTCTTAAAATACTGACAAATAAATCCGCCATACTGAGAAATTTCATCCCACTGACTTAATGCCTTTTACCATGCCACCACAGAATTGTAATCCGATTTATAAATTGGTCGAAAAAAATGGGCTCTCTCTTAATAAGAATCATCAACAATTTCGAAAAACGGTATCAAAACAGACAAAATTGACAACCATTTTGACAGTTCTAAATTGTCCATTAGTGTGTTATTGGCTGTTGGAGCAGCCCACTAAATTTAATCTTTTATTAAGGTGTTTAATGCCCCAATCGCCGCTATTTGACAGTTGAAAGATCCGTTTTTTTCTCTAATGGGACATTAGTGAGTTAATCCTCCATTAAAACTTATTTGACTGTATAATGCTTCTTCAAAAGATCCACCCTTAGTGTATTTTCATAGAATATCATCTAAGAACATTCCCTCGACCATTGGCCAAAAGGAAGTTGTCAGCTCTCTCTGATTCATTGTCTGTAGCAATTTCTCACAAATTGAGAATGATTGCTAAGAAAATCCTGTCGATAATTAGATAGAATATCAACAAATTAGCAATAAAAAATAAATATGAAACTAATCATAATATTCTATTATTACTATTTCACTGTACTTGTTTATTTTTTGTTTCAATTTAATATGTTCCGTAAAAGCAACTTAGTTGCGTAGAATAAATAAATAAATAAATAATATTCTGAGATCTACAATTTTTCTAAAATTTTCGCTCCATCTCATCCTTACAACATCATCGCGTATTTTTGGGCAACAACTGTCGAGTGAAGACGGAGCCATTCATAAAACGGAGAAGTTGGAGTTGGGCCAGGTTTGGTCCCGAGAAGAAAGAAGAAGCGGTGTTGTCATCGGCGGGCCGACATTACATGTAATCTCCCACGTCAGGGGGGGGGGGGGGGGGAAAGCAAGGTGTTTGTTCAGGTGAATTTAATGTCGCGACCGTTAGTTCATTTTGATATATCGCGCGCGTTATTTTCGTACAACGTGATGCAATTATAAGTAAACTAGATTATACCCGTCTTGCTTTACGTTTTTGATTCCGATTGTCAGGCTTGATTGGTAGGTAATTAAACAGGTTCTAGTCTAGCTTCCCATCCTAAAAAATAGAGTTTTTTAAATAGCACTAAATATATTAAAGTTAATGCAGCAAATTGTATTTAAGAACCTTCTCCGGCATTTTGCACGGCTCTGCGCAGATTCATATCTGACGTAGCATTTGTATTTTGAGCGTGATGCTCCGACATACGATAAAATGCAAATATACAAACATTTCTGAATTACTATGTAGATAAGATCACTTAGTACATACATTTGCAATTAACTACGAAGATGCGCAGACCATCGTTTCCACATTTGATTATTTCCACATCTTATGTACCGAACGCCAGAGTGTTGTGAATATTATGTAGTGATAGATGTGTATCGAACGGCAGTATTAGACGTCATGTAAATACCTATCAGGTATGGGAACGGGAGGACCCGAATTAAGTGACGACCGCGGAGCATGCACGCCCGGTGGTGCACCACGGGGCGCCCCGCACTGGTGTGTCTCGGGGGGGCCCGTATGACCGCGGGCCGTCGAGTCTCGTTGAACCTCGCCTCGTGTCCCCATACCTGACGATTAGGTACGTACCTAACGAATAGGTACACACATCGATATGTTCATAATATGTGAAATTGTATTATCGTTGTGTTCCCCACCTCGGACAATCAATAAAGGATGATTTCTCCCTTGTGCCGAGGTGGGGGGCCAACGACATGTATGTATTAGATCTCTGTAGGTAGAACTGTAAAGGAAGTACCTACTTACGAGTTGTACTCATTGAAAGCCCGCCAGCTGAGTAGACGCTGGCGTGGCCAGGTATGCTGTGGCTGTGGTTGGGCCGTGAGACGGTCAAGCAACCCAGCACATGCCTCACCTGGTTGGTGAAGTAAAGGAGGTACCTACCTACTGATAGTACACCCGAATGCTCACCAGTTGATTAGACACTGGTGAGGCTAGGCGTGCTGTGGCTGAGGTTCGGCCAAGAGACGGCCAAGCAACCCAGCACAAGCCGCTACTGTAAGGTGATAAAAGTAGGTACCTACCTACTGAAAGCCCGCCAGATGATTGGACTCTGGTGTGGCTAAAGCATTCTGTGACTGGTTGGGCTATGAGACGGCAAAGCAACCTAGCACATGCTTCTCTTGTGTTCTATTGAAAGGCACACCAGAGGTTTGAGACCCCCTGGTGGTGCCGAGCATGTAGCGACAGTGGCCATTGGTGGTAGCACGGCTCATGCTGATACCTGGTGGTATCAATATGTCTACCTGCTGGTAGATATATCTGATTGAAAGGCACACCAGAGGCTTGAGACCCTGGTGGTGCTGAACATGTAGCGACGGTGGCCAGTAGTGGTAGCACGGCTCATGTCGATACCTAGTGGTATCCATATATTTGCCTATTGGTGGATATACATTTATATTCACAAGTACCTTACTGTTCATGTTAATTACCGATTGTAATAAATAGATTATGAAGTAGTATTGTGTAGCTCTATGTCGAGGTGCGCTCAGCTGGTGAATATGGTTTGGCGGGAAAATGAGTATTGGCGGGAAAATGAGCTGCGAGCTTACTTACGAGTGCCGATCCCCCGTAGCGCGAAAAGGGGTATACGTCAAACCATATCCACTGGCGGACGGCATTGTGTAGCCGCGAGCGCACTTCGACTAGAATTTAATAGAGTCATATTTGTGCAATATATCATCATTCCTCGTATACACTTGGTGTTTTATTCTACCTACCTACCTGCCTGCCTGCCTGACTGCCTGCCTGCCTACCTGCCTGATCTGACCTGGAACTGCCTGACCTGACCTGGACCTGGAACCCCTTCGCTGACCTGTGTGACCCCTCTGATTGGATATTGGACGTGGACTGGACCCTTGCTACGGACCTGGACAACGACCGATACCATTGGACCGAGGCTATTCTACGTACGCACCGACGTCTGAAGCTTTAAGTGTTCTGAGTAGATTCCTGGTGTACGAGGCTAACCAGCTCTGATCTTTGATCTCTGTCTGGGGACTCTACAAGCCAGGGGACGAAAAGCGCAGCTGACGACCGAAGTGCGAGACGAATAGTCTCGTCGTGGGCGCAGGGCGAAGAAGCAGACGCGAGAGCCGCCGGGCGCAGAAGCAGACGAGAGGCCATCGTACCGAGCACTGGGTGCTCCACCCGCGGCTGTATACATACCCTTTTTTACAGTCCCTTGTGCCGCAGCTGTGCGGGACAAATTGGTCCTTCGAGCCGGATCACCCACTGCAACCTACGATGCCCATGTCGCTGAGATCTGAAGCCGGACGGAGTGAAGCTGCTGAACGCCGAGACTCCGATGCCTCTTCAGAAGGCGCTGGCGGCTAGCCAGGCCGAGCTAGCTGCCCGTCGTGCAGCCTATGCACCCGTGTACCACGAACTGGCACCCGCGAGTGTCCAGAGTCGTGAAGCAGTGCCCACGAGCACTGACGCGAGTTTTCAAGTGAATTTTGCGGTGCCTCCTGGCCCGCTGAACAATTTACCAGTGAATTATGCGATGCCTCCTGGCTCGTTGAATAACTCGCAAGTGAACAATGCGGACCCGTCTGGTCCGTCAGTGAATTTTGCGGTGCCTCCTGGCCCGTTGAACGGTTCAAAAGTGAAAAATGCAGAGCCTCCTGGCCTGTCAGACAGTTTTCTTGTGAATTTTGCGGTGCCTCATGGCCCGTTGAACGGTTCAAAAGTGAAAAATACAGAGCCTCCTGGCCTGTCAGACAGTTTTCTTGTGAAAATTACAGAGCCTCCTGGCCTGTCGAACAGTGTGTGCCGCGTGCCCCGTGGCTGCAGTGTCCAGGAAAGTGAATACTCTCGCGGCATTGTGCACCACGTCCCGGCGCCTGTCGACGGTATGTACCGCGTCCCGGCGTCGGATGACGCCACCGACGCTAGGTACATCGTCGCGACGCCTAACGACGCTAGGTACCTTATCGCGGCGTCCATTGACGCCATTGATGATAGGTACCGCGTCTCGGCGCTTACCAGCGCCACCGACGCTCTGAAAGCGGATAGTGAGCAGCAGAAGAGGTTGTGTATCCGTGAAATGAATCGATCGGCAGGCATGTGTGTCTGTGAAACGGATCGATCAGCTGACATAATGACAGCACATAGACATTGTGAACTTGTTACAGAACAGTGCTTCAATTGTGTTGACGTCTCCCACATGTGTGTGGTACCGGGTAGTGGACAGCAAAAGCTGTCATGTGCCCTCGAAGTCTGTAATGAGACACCTAGCGAGCGTGCCGGTGATCTGGCAGCGTTTGCGGTGTCTAGACAGGCTTCATCAGTCAACAAGTGTCAAAGTGTTGTCATAGAACTTGCTGAGAAACAGAGCGTTCAGTGTGTTAACGCCCCCCACATGTGTGTGGTACCGGGTAGTGGACAGCAGCAGCTGTCATGTGCCCTCGAAGTCTGTAATGAGACACCTAGCGAGCGTGCCAGTGATCTGGCAGCGCTTGCGGTGTCTAGACAGGCTTCATCAGCCGACAAGTGTCAAAGTGTTGTCAATGAACTTGTTGCAGAGCAGTGCGTTCAGTGTGTTAACGCCCCCCACATGTGTGTGGTACCGGGTAGTGGACAGCAGAAGCTGTCATGTGCCCTCGAAGTCTGTAATGAGACACCTAGCGAGCGTGCCGGTGATCTGGCAGCGTTTGCGGTGTCTAGACAGGCTTCATCAGTCAACAAGTGTCAATGTGTTGTCGAAAAACAGGACATATTACGAAATCAGTGCCTCCCGTATGGGGGGAGAGAAGGTTTCGTAAAAAGTGTCGAGCTTCACTGTGGTGAGCTCTCGAAAGGCTGTGAAAAGTTGCCTAGCGGGCGCGTCTTTGTGAAGACGACATCTGCGGCAACGATTCAGCCTTGTGAACAATTGGATTATCAGTGTTTGTTACATGATTTAAAACCAATTGTGTATTGTGAACAATTGGATTATCAGTTTTTGTTACGCGATTTAAATCCAGTTGCTCGAAACCAGTGCCTCCCGTATGGGGGGAGAGAAGTTTTCGTACAAAGTGCCGAGTTTCGCTGTTGTGAGCTCTCGAAAGGCTGTGAAAAGTTGCCTAGCGGGCGCGTCTTTGTAAAGACGACATCTGCGGCAACGATTCAGCCTTGTGAACAATGGGATTATCAGTGTTTGTTACATGATATAAAACCAGTGATGCGAAATCAGTGGCTCCCTTATGTGGGGAGAGAGTGTTTCGTGAAAAAGGTTGAGCTTCACTGCTGTGAGCTCTCGCAAGGTTGTGAAAAGTTGCCTAGCGGGCGCGTCTTTGTGAAGACGACGTCTGCGGCAATGACAAAGCCTTGTGAACAATTGGGTTCTCAGTGTTTGATACGTGAACTAAAACCAATTGTGCGATTAGGACACGTGATTGAAAATGTCTTAGTCGGTTTGAAAAGTGGCCTTTCATGGCAAGTGGGAAGGGCCGAAGCTGCCCTACCTAGAAAGATTGCAGCACTATACGTCAAGAGAGCGTGTACCGGGCTCGCACGGAAGCGGGCTCGGATCAAAAGTGGTGTTAATCAGAATTACCGGCCACGATTACAACGAGGCCAGAGAATCTGCCCTCGGACGGCGAAAGCTGCATGGACGGAAGGTGCCATAGCAGAGAGCGTCATAGGGCCCGTGTCAGCCTTACAACCTGCACGGGCAAAACATTTGCACTGGTGGATTGATATACGTCCAAGAAATGTCAAACAAGACTCCACACGCGTTGTGACCCCTATTCATTTGTTAAGCAGATATGAAGAACTGTCTTGGCAATTGGGGCGACGTAAGGAGTCATCTTGGCTGAAGCAAATACCTCCAAGACGTGACTGGTTGTCACAGCGAGAGCAGAAGAACTGCTCTCGAGAGGCGAATATTGTTTGGGGTGTACCCACAGCTGATAGCGTTAGAAGGCCCGCAACAGCCTTACAACCTGCGCGGGAAAGTAACGAAAGAAGGCGTGCAGATCAAATGAGGGGAGAACCTCTCGAGTCGACAGAGGTCATAACTCAGAAGGAGGTTCCCTCAGATCAAATAGAATGGCAAAGAAACATAGGCTGGTTGCCGAATAGAAAAACAGTTTTTTTGAAATTGAGAAGTTCTTTGCCAGTGTGCACTGATGTGCCAAATAGGTGCTCTGAAGTGAGAGGGCATGTGAAAGTGGTGGAAGCATTAGGCGTGATCGCTGCTCGCCACGCCTCTTCGAGCACGGCGGTGAACCTACGAGGGGAGGAGCCGCAATTCGTCGCGACGCGAGGCGTCGTTGCATCAGGATGCGGGTCGGGGTATCAACCGGGGGGTACCAGTCTTGTGACTGGATGTCTCGCCCACCCGTGTTGGCCGCCGCATCCAAAGGAGAGGGCGAAGTCCTTCAAATAGTTCGGACAATGCACAACACATATGGCAAGCTCCAGAGTGCACGAGCAACTACAACGCCCTGATGGGAGATTTGTTATGTCGCATTACACCAACATGATGTCAAGGAGGTGCCAACCATGACCCGAGGGGTCAACTGACGTTCGGGAAGTGAATTTAAAACCCCTACGAGATTTTAGAGGGGAGTGTACCGAACGCCAGAGTGTTGTGAATATTATGTAGTGATAGATGTGTATCGAACAGCAGTATTAGACGTCATGTAAATACCTATCAGGTATGGGAACGGGAGGACCCGAATTAAGTGACGACCGCGGAGCATGCACGCCCGGTGGTGCACCACGGGGCGCCCCGCACTGGTGTGTCTCGGGGGGGCCCGTATGACCGCGGGCCGTCGAGTCTCGTTGAACCTCGCCTCGTGTCCCCATACCTGACGATTAGGTACGTACCTAACGAATAGGTACACACATCGATATGTTCATAATATGTGAAATTGTATTATCGTTGTGTTCCCCACCTCGGACAATCAATAAAGGATGATTTCTCCCTTGTGCCGAGGTGGGGGGCCAACGACATGTATGTATTAGATCTCTGTAGGTAGAACTGTAAAGGAAGTACCTACTTACGAGTTGTACTCATTGAAAGCCCGCCAGCTGAGTAGACGCTGGCGTGGCCAGGTATGCTGTGGCTGTGGTTGGGCCGTGAGACGGTCAAGCAACCCAGCACATGCCTCACCTGGTTGGTGAAGTAAAGGAGGTACCTACCTACTGATAGTACACCCGAATGCTCACCAGTTGATTAGACACTGGTGAGGCTAGGCGTGCTGTGGCTGAGGTTCGGCCAAGAGACGGCCAAGCAACCCAGCACAAGCCGCTACTGTAAGGTGATAAAAGTAGGTACCTACCTACTGAAAGCCCGCCAGATGATTGGACTCTGGTGTGGCTAAAGCATTCTGTGACTGGTTGGGCTATGAGACGGCAAAGCAACCTAGCACATGCTTCTCTTGTGTTCTATTGAAAGGCACACCAGAGGTTTGAGACCCCCTGGTGGTGCCGAGCATGTAGCGACAGTGGCCATTGGTGGTAGCACGGCTCATGCTGATACCTGGTGGTATCAATATGTCTACCTGCTGGTAGATATATCTGATTGAAAGGCACACCAGAGGCTTGAGACCCTGGTGGTGCTGAACATGTAGCGACGGTGGCCAGTAGTGGTAGCACGGCTCATGTCGATACCTAGTGGTATCCATATATTTGCCTATTGGTGGATATACATTTATATTCACAAGTACCTTACTGTTCATGTTAATTACCGATTGTAATAAATAGATTATGAAGTAGTATTGTGTAGCTCTATGTCGAGGTGCGCTCAGCTGGTGAATATGGTTTGGCGGGAAAATGAGTATTGGCGGGAAAATGAGCTGCGAGCTTACTTACGAGTGCCGATCCCCCGTAGCGCGAAACGGGGTATACGTCAAACCATATCCACTGGCGGACGGCATTGTGTAGCCGCGAGCGCACTTCGACTAGAATTTAATAGAGTCATATTTGTGCAATATATCATCATTCCTCGTATACACTTGGTGTTTTATTCTACCTACCTACCTGCCTGCCTGCCTGACTGCCTGCCTGCCTACCTGCCTGATCTGACCTGGAACTGCCTGACCTGACCTGGACCTGGAACCCCTTCGCTGACCTGTGTGACCCCTCTGATTGGATATTGGACGTGGACTGGACCCTTGCTACGGACCTGGACAACGACCGATACCATTGGACCGAGGCTATTCTACGTACGCACCGACGTCTGAAGCTTTAAGTGTTCTGAGTAGATTCCTGGTGTACGAGGCTAACCAGCTCTGATCTTTGATCTCTGTCTGGGGACTCTACAAGCCAGGGGACGAAAAGCGCAGCTGACGACCGAAGTGCGAGACGAATAGTCTCGTCGTGGGCGCAGGGCGAAGAAGCAGACGCGAGAGCCGCCGGGCGCAGAAGCAGACGAGAGGCCATCGTACCGAGCACTGGGTGCTCCACCCGCGGCTGTATACATACCCTTTTTTACAGTCCCTTGTGCCGCAGCTGTGCGGGACAAATTGGTCCTTCGAGCCGGATCACCCACTGCAACCTACGATGCCCATGTCGCTGAGATCTGAAGCCGGACGGAGTGAAGCTGCTGAACGCCGAGACTCCGATGCCTCTTCAGAATCCAGCTCTAGAACATCGAGGACTGATGACACGGTGCACCAAATGCTGAAGCAGATGGAAGAGCTGCGGAAGGCGCTGGCGGCTAGCCAGGCCGAGCTAGCTGCCCGTCGTGCAGCCTATGCACCCGTGTACCACGAACTGGCACCCGCGAGTGTCCAGAGTCGTGAAGCAGTGCCCACGAGCACTGACGCGAGTTTTCAAGTGAATTTTGCGGTGCCTCCTGGCCCGCTGAACAATTTACCAGTGAATTATGCGATGCCTCCTGGCTCGTTGAATAACTCGCAAGTGAACAATGCGGACCCGTCTGGTCCGTCAGTGAATTTTGCGGTGCCTCCTGGCCCGTTGAACGGTTCAAAAGTGAAAAATGCAGAGCCTCCTGGCCTGTCAGACAGTTTTCTTGTGAATTTTGCGGTGCCTCATGGCCCGTTGAACGGTTCAAAAGTGAAAAATGCAGAGCCTCCTGGCCTGTCAGACAGTTTTCTTGTGAAAATTACAGAGCCTCCTGGCCTGTCGAACAGTGTGTGCCGCGTGCCCCGTGGCTGCAGTGTCCAGGAAAGTGAATACTCTCGCGGCATTGTGCACCACGTCCCGGCGCCTGTCGACGGTATGTACCGCGTCCCGGCGTCGGATGACGCCACCGACGCTAGGTACATCGTCGCGACGCCTAACGACGCTAGGTACCTTATCGCGGCGTCCATTGACGCCATTGATGATAGGTACCGCGTCTCGGCGCTTACCAGCGCCACCGACGCTCTGAAAGCGGATAGTGAGCAGCAGAAGAGGTTGTGTATCCGTGAAATGAATCGATCGGCAGGCATGTGTGTCTGTGAAACGGATCGATCAGCTGACATAATGACAGCACATAGACATTGTGAACTTGTTACAGAACAGTGCTTCAATTGTGTTGACGTCTCCCACATGTGTGTGGTACCGGGTAGTGGACAGCAGAAGCTGTCATGTGCCCTCGAAGTCTGTAATGAGACACCTAGCGAGCGTGCCGGTGATCTGGCAGCGTTTGCGGTGTCTAGACAGGCTTCATCAGTCAACAAGTGTCAAAGTGTTGTCATAGAACTTGCTGAGAAACAGAGCGTTCAGTGTGTTAACGCCCCCCACATGTGTGTGGTACCGGGTAGTGGACAGCAGCAGCTGTCATGTGCCCTCGAAGTCTGTAATGAGACACCTAGCGAGCGTGCCAGTGATCTGGCAGCGCTTGCGGTGTCTAGACAGGCTTCATCAGCCGACAAGTGTCAAAGTGTTGTCAATGAACTTGTTGCAGAGCAGTGCGTTCAGTGTGTTAACGCCCCCCACATGTGTGTGGTACCGGGTAGTGGACAGCAGAAGCTGTCATGTGCCCTCGAAGTCTGTAATGAGACACCTAGCGAGCGTGCCGGTGATCTGGCAGCGTTTGCGGTGTCTAGACAGGCTTCATCAGTCAACAAGTGTCAATGTGTTGTCGAAAAACAGGACATATTACGAAATCAGTGCCTCCCGTATGGGGGGAGAGAAGGTTTCGTAAAAAGTGTCGAGCTTCACTGTGGTGAGCTCTCGAAAGGCTGTGAAAAGTTGCCTAGCGGGCGCGTCTTTGTGAAGACGACATCTGCGGCAACGATTCAGCCTTGTGAACAATTGGATTATCAGTGTTTGTTACATGATTTAAAACCAATTGTGTATTGTGAACAATTGGATTATCAGTTTTTGTTACGCGATTTAAATCCAGTTGCGCGAAACCAGTGCCTCCCGTATGGGGGGAGAGAAGTTTTCGTACAAAGTGCCGAGTTTCGCTGTTGTGAGCTCTCGAAAGGCTGTGAAAAGTTGCCTAGCGGGCGCGTCTTTGTAAAGACGACATCTGCGGCAACGATTCAGCCTTGTGAACAATGGGATTATCAGTGTTTGTTACATGATATAAAACCAGTGATGCGAAATCAGTGGCTCCCTTATGTGGGGAGAGAGTGTTTCGTGAAAAAGGTTGAGCTTCACTGCTGTGAGCTCTCGCAAGGTTGTGAAAAGTTGCCTAGCGGGCGCGTCTTTGTGAAGACGACGTCTGCGGCAATGACAAAGCCTTGTGAACAATTGGGTTCTCAGTGTTTGATACGTGAACTAAAACCAATTGTGCGATTAGGACACGTGATTGAAAATGTCTTAGTCGGTTTGAAAAGTGGCCTTTCATGGCAAGTGGGAAGGGCCGAAGCTGCCCTACCTAGAAAGATTGCAGCACTATACGTCAAGAGAGCGTGTACCGGGCTCGCACGGAAGCGGGCTCGGATCAAAAGTGGTGTTAATCAGAATTACCGGCCACGATTACAACGAGGCCAGAGAATCTGCCCTCGGACGGCGAAAGCTGCATGGACGGAAGGTGCCATAGCAGAGAGCGTCATAGGGCCCGTGTCAGCCTTACAACCTGCACGGGCAAAACATTTGCACTGGTGGATTGATATACGTCCAAGAAATGTCAAACAAGACTCCACACGCGTTGTGACCCCTATTCATTTGTTAAGCAGATATGAAGAACTGTCTTGGCAATTGGGGCGACGTAAGGAGTCATCTTGGCTGAAGCAAATACCTCCAAGACGTGACTGGTTGTCACAGCGAGAGCAGAAGAACTGCTCTCGAGAGGCGAATATTGTTTGGGGTGTACCCACAGCTGATAGCGTTAGAAGGCCCGCAACAGCCTTACAACCTGCGCGGGAAAGTAACGAAAGAAGGCGTGCAGATCAAATGAGGGGAGAACCTCTCGAGTCGACAGAGGTCATAACTCAGAAGGAGGTTCCCTCAGATCAAATAGAATGGCAAAGAAACATAGGCTGGTTGCCGAATAGAAAAACAGTTTTTTTGAAATTGAGAAGTTCTTTGCCAGTGTGCACTGATGTGCCAAATAGGTGCTCTGAAGTGAGAGGGCATGTGAAAGTGGTGGAAGCATTAGGCGTGATCGCTGCTCGCCACGCCTCTTCGAGCACGGCGGTGAACCTACGAGGGGAGGAGCCGCAATTCGTCGCGACGCGAGGCGTCGTTGCATCAGGATGCGGGTCGGGGTATCAACCGGGGGGTACCAGTCTTGTGACTGGATGTCTCGCCCACCCGTGTTGGCCGCCGCATCCAAAGGAGAGGGCGAAGTCCTTCAAATAGTTCGGACAATGCACAACACATATGGCAAGCTCCGACATCGACAGAGTGCACGAGCAACTACAACGCCCTGATGGGAGATTTGTTATGTCGCATTACACCAACATGATGTCAAGGAGGTGCCAACCATGACCCGAGGGGTCAACTGACGTTCGGGAAGTGAATTTAAAACCCCTACGAGATTTTAGAGGGGAGTGTACCGAACGCCAGAGTGTTGTGAATATTATGTAGTGATAGATGTGTATCGAACAGCAGTATTAGACGTCATGTAAATACCTATCAGGTATGGGAACGGGAGGACCCGAATTAAGTGACGACCGCGGAGCATGCACGCCCGGTGGTGCACCACGGGGCGCCCCGCACTGGTGTGTCTCGGGGGGGCCCGTATGACCGCGGGCCGTCGAGTCTCGTTGAACCTCGCCTCGTGTCCCCATACCTGACGATTAGGTACGTACCTAACGAATAGGTACACACATCGATATGTTCATAATATGTGAAATTGTATTATCGTTGTGTTCCCCACCTCGGACAATCAATAAAGGATGATTTCTCCCTTGTGCCGAGGTGGGGGGCCAACGACATGTATGTATTAGATCTCTGTAGGTAGAACTGTAAAGGAAGTACCTACTTACGAGTTGTACTCATTGAAAGCCCGCCAGCTGAGTAGACGCTGGCGTGGCCAGGTATGCTGTGGCTGTGGTTGGGCCGTGAGACGGTCAAGCAACCCAGCACATGCCTCACCTGGTTGGTGAAGTAAAGGAGGTACCTACCTACTGATAGTACACCCGAATGCTCACCAGTTGATTAGACACTGGTGAGGCTAGGCGTGCTGTGGCTGAGGTTCGGCCAAGAGACGGCCAAGCAACCCAGCACAAGCCGCTACTGTAAGGTGATAAAAGTAGGTACCTACCTACTGAAAGCCCGCCAGATGATTGGACTCTGGTGTGGCTAAAGCATTCTGTGACTGGTTGGGCTATGAGACGGCAAAGCAACCTAGCACATGCTTCTCTTGTGTTCTATTGAAAGGCACACCAGAGGTTTGAGACCCCCTGGTGGTGCCGAGCATGTAGCGACAGTGGCCATTGGTGGTAGCACGGCTCATGCTGATACCTGGTGGTATCAATATGTCTACCTGCTGGTAGATATATCTGATTGAAAGGCACACCAGAGGCTTGAGACCCTGGTGGTGCTGAACATGTAGCGACGGTGGCCAGTAGTGGTAGCACGGCTCATGTCGATACCTAGTGGTATCCATATATTTGCCTATTGGTGGATATACATTTATATTCACAAGTACCTTACTGTTCATGTTAATTACCGATTGTAATAAATAGATTATGAAGTAGTATTGTGTAGCTCTATGTCGAGGTGCGCTCAGCTGGTGAATATGGTTTGGCGGGAAAATGAGTATTGGCGGGAAAATGAGCTGCGAGCTTACTTACGAGTGCCGATCCCCCGTAGCGCGAAACGGGGTATACGTCAAACCATATCCACTGGCGGACGGCATTGTGTAGCCGCGAGCGCACTTCGACTAGAATTTAATAGAGTCATATTTGTGCAATATATCATCATTCCTCGTATACACTTGGTGTTTTATTCTACCTACCTACCTGCCTGCCTGCCTGACTGCCTGCCTGCCTACCTGCCTGATCTGACCTGGAACTGCCTGACCTGACCTGGACCTGGAACCCCTTCGCTGACCTGTGTGACCCCTCTGATTGGATATTGGACGTGGACTGGACCCTTGCTACGGACCTGGACAACGACCGATACCATTGGACCGAGGCTATTCTACGTACGCACCGACGTCTGAAGCTTTAAGTGTTCTGAGTAGATTCCTGGTGTACGAGGCTAACCAGCTCTGATCTTTGATCTCTGTCTGGGGACTCTACAAGCCAGGGGACGAAAAGCGCAGCTGACGACCGAAGTGCGAGACGAATAGTCTCGTCGTGGGCGCAGGGCGAAGAAGCAGACGCGAGAGCCGCCGGGCGCAGAAGCAGACGAGAGGCCATCGTACCGAGCACTGGGTGCTCCACCCGCGGCTGTATACATACCCTTTTTTACAGTCCCTTGTGCCGCAGCTGTGCGGTACATCTTACATGGAGCTGAAGAGAGCTGCGGAGGACCGGACGTGATGGAATGCAGACCTTTGCTGCAAACCAATCCATAGGATTGAGACTGCAGGACAAAAAATAACAGTAGAAGACGGTCGTGAGCCCGTAGTGGTTTGTCCCATTTAAAAATCTAACATTAGTAATGAATTGTTAGAGTCATTAGTTGTTACCTATTCCTGCAGAAGAAGATACTTATTTAGGGGTGTAATACGTTTATTCTAAACAGAGTAGCCCTAGTATAAGTTTATGATGATCGAATATCGAAACGATTATCGAAAGAGTTTCGAAAAATTTTCATACTAAAATGATCAAATGATTCGATCGTTTGATTTAAGAAAACTATTTGCACGCTAATAAGCGCTTTTTTGCGTTCAATAAGCCTTCGATTAAACTTGTACTAGCCCCACTGTTAGCCCCACAGTACCACCAGTATAAGTTTACATTGATTGAATATCGAAAAGATCATCGAAAGAGTTTCGAAAAATATCCATACAAAATCCAGAATGGTTCCCGATAGAACAAATCCAATATCTAATTGAAGAGGAAAAATATATAAGTGTATAAGTAGTATTAAAGTTCGAGATAAGACGTAGGTAGGTATACTCTACATAATAATTCACATCAACCCAAAAATATACAGAAGTAGGTACGTCAGATATTATTCTGCGTAGAGTCGTGCAAAACATATGGAAGCGTTCTTCAAAACAGTTTAAGTACTTAATTTTCTCAATAACTCAGTTAGAAATAAGTGGCAATATTTAATGTTGACACACGAATTGCCATAAGATCACATACTCAGAGACTGAGTGAATTGAGAAAACAATTAGAGAAATTTTAAGTAAAGAAGAAACAAACGATTTGAAAATGCTCGTACCTGGCTTATGTTCCAAATTCAATGATTATCCGGATGAACACGACGACAATATAAGAATATTTTCATTCGGCCTGTTAGCGGAATGTAAAGGGGTCGTTTTAACCCTTCGATGCCCACTGTCTCATTATTTGTGTGTAAAAAATGTTAGAGACAGTATTTTACTGCAGTAGGTATGTGATTTAACATTGAGGAAAATCGCAAGGCATCCAAAGGCCTTCCTTATTATTTTGTAAGTTGTACCTACCAACTAGCAATTGATGTATGATGGTGAAGAGTATCGTTTACCCTTTACCATCTTTAATATAAAAGAAAGTCGGGTTAGTTTAACCACTTATAACTCGAGATCGGCTGAACAGATTCTTTCGATGTTTGATTTATTGGATTCTTCTCTACTATAAAATATAAAAGTGGAAATGCAAAAGCAATAATATAAAATATAATATTAACGTTAGTATGGAATGGATTTCCATGCGTTAACAAACATTGACATTGATTTTTTTTCGAAATCATAAATTATTATTTTTTAACATTCATACATATTTCAATCGTATTTATGTATAAAATTACAAATTGGAAATTAATATTTATAGTAAGGACGGGTGCGGCTGCTGGAATCGCAGGGGACAGGACCGCATGGCGAGGACTTGTGGAGTCCTTACGCTCCAACTAGGGAGCGGACATGGATAAAGAAGAAGAAGAAGTAAGGACTACAGGACAACGTCTGTTGGGAAAGCTAGGAAATAAATAAAATTACAAATTCTCAACAGACATGTTGTACTTTTTTACCCATCACGCCGTGTCCCGTGAGGGGTGACAGAGAGAACGGCCTTCCAATCTCTTGACGTTGTGAACATTATAGGCAACCAAAGTATCTAAAGGCGACAAAAATGCTTTAATTTATAATAATAATAATATAACACTTTTCTATACAAAGGTGTCAGTATAGCCGACATGAATTTTTCGCCAAGAGAAGCAGTTAGAATTTCATCTTAAGTATTAAATTCTTTGACATTATCATATTACCTACTTACTCAGCTGGTAATATATCGGTCATTTATCGTTCTCAATCCAATTTATATATTGTGCTGGTGGTTTTTCGACGTCTATAGGTAAATAAAATAAATAAATAAATAAAACTTTATTATATCAAAATGAAGTGTGGAGACAGTCGAAAGGGCGGACTTATCCCGAAGGATCTCTGCCAGCCAACCCAGTTAAATCAAAGAGAATATATTAGGATTGACAGAACAATAGATAACAAGTGACAAAAAATAAACAATTATAATAGAAAATAAAAATATGTCTAAGAATAAATAAATAAATAAAAATATATACATATAATATAAACATATAAATACAATATGAGGATAGGGATAGGATGGACTAGATGTTGGGGAGGAATAGGGAGGAAGGTGGGGATGCTTCTCATCTTACAATGAAGACTAACGGCCGGCAATGATCCTGCGGAATGTGTTGATGGACGAACAAACGCGACATTGCAGTGGGAGTTGATTCCACAATCTCGATCCATGCACCGTGAAAGAGTCCGTGTAGTAGCCAGAGTTATGTGGCGGGATAGCCAGAAGATTGTTCGACGCCGACCTCAGTGGGAGTCCATGCAGGTGCAAGAACGTGAATCGTTCCTTAAGGTACAGAGGAGTGGAGGGATCAAAAAGAATCTTATACAGAAGACAGAGAACGTGGTCATCCCTTCGCCGTGCGATTGATTTCCAACCCAGACGTTGGCGAAACTCAGAAACGTTGTCGTATTTTTTTAGGTACCTACACGTCCTTAAGGCAAGTGGGTTTTTAAGGGTTAGCATTGCTAATTATTGTTATGACTAGAATACAAAATGCTCATTGTCCTCAAAAAGCACTTATTAGTGCTCTAATTATCTTAAGTTTGGTCGGAGAACGCCAACAGGATAATCGTATTATCGAGAATAATCTAATTATCCAGATCCTGCTTCCTGTAAGCCAAGAGGTAACGATTGAATTAATGGTGCCATTTCCTTGTACAGCATCCTTGGAAAAAGGCCTTATTAAAAAGTTAATAATACTCTACATTCAGTTACGGCGTGTTTTCTTACGTATCCAATTCAAGACAAAGGAAACATTCGATATTATTCTGCGCAGAGTCGTGCAAAACATATGTAAACCTTATTATAAAACAGTTTGCTTATGCTTCTACCTATTACTCGAATTAAAGGTTTTTAAAAAAAAATATCAAAAATTTTAGGAGTAATGTTTCAGAAAAAATAAACTTAAATTTTCAACATTAAACAACTGCAAACAATAAGCATTTTGATTAGTTTGAGGTAAATAAATTTACGAATTTGTAACAACTAATGACTCTAACAATTCACTATTGATGTTAAATTTTTAAATGGAACAAACCACTACGGGCTTACGACCGTCTTCTACTGTTATTTCGAAGGCTGACTTAGTGTGATCACTTTAAGGTAACGACGAAACTACTTATCATGAAAATTCTCGACATGTTCAACATGTCGAAAAAATCCCATGTATACAAAAGGTAGATTTTTAATAATTAATGTGATATAGAGGTAAAATTTGAAAATATTGAGAACAAGAGAGCAACCAAACTTAAAAAATGCGACTGCTGTCATGTATTTGGCGCCAGGATATGAATTAATATATCAATTTTTGTTAATGTCTCATCTTTATTGCCCATTGGCTTTGTTGGTGCACAACGTTCTAATTATGTCTCTAGATTCTTGAGACCATTTTTCAGGACTAGATTTAAACGGAAATGGAACAACCAATGACTCTAAAAATTAATTATGATGTTCGATTTAAATAGAACAAACCACTACGGGCATAAAGTTACTATTATTGTTATTTAGAGGATTCAAACTCTATAACAGATGAACTTTTGTAGGTAGAAAATTCCCTGCGTTTTAAACATAGGTAGGTATACTTAGATAGATTAAATTTCATTCTATAAAAATATCTACTTGATTCTAATAATTTTCAACTTACCTTTTTATTCTGAAAGACCTCAGCAATTCTCCTCCTGTACCTACCCTATCAACATTACCTTTGCATACTCTGTTAAATTGTTAGCGTGGTGGACAGAATTTTCAAAACCACCCTTCCAGTTTGCAAGCTGCTTATCTTTACGAACAAGTTGGCTCAATTATTTAAACCTGAAATCATTTAGACCCCTCGACACTCCTCTTAATTTATACCTTTATGGAAGTTTCCAAAGATGTCTCACTGATTTAAATTAAAATACATATTTATTTAATTTTTTTAACATACATTCATTCTCCCTATCCCATCTCAGCCGGGAATATGCGCTCGATCTTACTCAATGTTTATGACCTCCTCCCACGCCATGGGCAAATCCTTCAGCTCAGCTTCGAATGAGCTGAACACACTATAAGACGGTCTTCCTCTTGATAACGTGATGGGAGGAAAAGCAGCGCTCTCCTCGGCCAACTGTCACTCGACATTCTTAACACAATAATATGTTCTAGCCAATTCCATCTTATCTCCACAATGTTGAAAAGTGACGGAACTTCGCCGGGTGCGCCAGCTTTTAGCATCGTTCTTGATCCGGTGGTACCACCTTATGTCCAATATTCTTCTTAGGCACTTTTCCATGGCGGACCTCTTTTTAATGCCTTGGCTTTAATCGGATGCCAAGACTCACACCCATACGGGAGAATGGATCCACAAACGCATCTAACTGTTTAAATTTCATAAAATTATCGATTTGAACATGCATTTTTGGTGGAATTATTGAAATAAAATTTTAAATGGAACAATTCAATTGTTTTCCCACAAATTATTTAATACCATAACTAGTTTCGTAGGCAAAGGTCCTGCATCGTCACAGATTTCTTAGTCACCTGTGACCTTACCAATAGCAGCAAACGTGTAGCTACTTAACTACATATTTACAAAAAATATAAAACTGTATGTTCGACATTTGGCTCAATAGAAGGTAATCATAAACAAAGGTACAGTATATTCATCAATTCAATCATTATTATGAAGATAAATTTTTTTTACTACAATACAGACACATTTCTTCGGAGTAATACAATTCGAATGGCAAAACCAGACGCATCTGAGGCAGCCTGATGCTGAAGCCAGGTACCTCCGCCAGGTGATGAGGAATTGAGCCGTTAAGGGTCGTTTCACGGTGTGCTGACTTCATTTTCATGCTCTGTTAATGGGCTGAGGCACTCTTCGGATTAAAATTTCGTTTCCTCATTTCGAAAATGGAAATATTGAATCATTGTTTGAGGTGTTTCGTTAAGTTCCAATAAACTTATTAACAACGCAATTTTCATTTAATCTTTTTTATAAAATGAATCTTATGTCACTCAAAGTGAACACAAATAATCATGTGACATCCTTCAAATTGATCGAAGTAATGAAGGTAGTGTTCGTCAACGGGTTTCGAACCCACTACTTCCAGTACGCTGTACGTACGAAAGCCGTCGACTGACACCGATGGTCTATCTTCGCATTTGTACGAAAAAGTTCAGTTTTGATCCTGTACCTACCCATATTCCAAGTTTTATCGAAGGGTAGTCACGGAAGTAAAGTGAGTATTACACGACACATTTTGTATGGAAAACGTGTGAAAAAGCGATTCTTGCATTCGATGTGGGGTGTGGGGCTAATACAAGTATTATCGAAAGCCTATTTTGCACGCTAATAAGCGCTTATAAACGTGCAAATAGTGTTCTAAAATTAAACAATCTAATCATTCGTTCATTTTTGTATAGAAAATTTTCGAAACTCTTTCGATGATCGAATATCGAAACGATACTAGGGGTACTCTGGTTTACTTACACGTGGTTTGTTCCATCTAATATGGTGTTGCATTTCTCAAGAAAATTTGAATATATTACCTATTTCTTAATAAATTCTTTGATATAATCACGTTCATTAGAAATTTATTCGTAGGTATAGAAGGCAAATTTACCGCAAGATAGTTTCGATATCGAACAACCGATCCACATTTTGTTGGGAGTTGTTGATTTCATATTATGTAAGACAGAATTCCTATAAGTAGTTGAGTAGTTCTTGAATTATTATTGACACATCGATTAACAGAAACTTTGACCAAATGAACATTGTAATTTTTCGTTTTTTTTTAGAAGATTCTAAAAGAGGAAAGAGAAAGCGTTTCATTTACTTTCTAGTTAGATTAAATTCAAAACAATAAGTAAACATAAGTACAAAATAATATAAGTTCACTGCTAGGAATTAATTCTATTAAATCAAGTTGGTTGGCACAAAGTATTCCAACAGAATCCAAAGTGCATCCTGCTGAAGGAGCTTATTAAATTTCCATTACCTTCACATCCCTTCATCCCCACCCCATCCCCTGTCATCACGACGATATAACTAACTACGCCATCAGGTCTAACCCTTTCACGAACCACCTTAAGATTTTAATTTGCAGTAAATTCCAAAGTTTCCCAACGAAAAGTTTTAACTAAATTTTCGACAGATATTTTCGTGTTTGTCGCAAACATGTCCGACATTTCGAGAAATATTTTTTTACATCACGTATACAGCAAATATATAGATTTCTAGATTTTTTTTAATGTTTGATAAATAGACTTACCTCCATTTAGTTTTACCGTATTTATTCACTTATCGAAATGTCGATATGTACATATAATAATCAATTCAAATTTATATTTTACCTTTGAGACAAAAGGATCTCTAAATCTCAAAGAATGGGTGAAAGGAGACATAGCCGATCTAAATTGCCCTGGGCCGATAAGTGATCATTATAGGTGCCGTCTTAAAGGAGGGACATGTCAGGAGTAAAAGGAATAGGAGACAATATGCGGAACGTATCTCTTGAATGAAGCGATAGAGTTTTGTCTAGATAGGAATGAATGGAGGCCCGTACTCTCTGCCTTCCCAATCCAGGATACGACGTGAATGGTAAAAAATAACCTTTGAGAACTTTGGGAATATGGTGTCAAAAATTCTCAACTTCGAGCAATCCCAAAATCGTGCAAAACCATTGAGTACCTACATTGACTTTATCGAGATGGCGGTATAATTATGAAAGGATTTTTTGATCTATCTTACGCAGTGTATAGATCCCAATATCGGGCAAAATAATATGTAATATAGACTCATAGAGTATAGTTAGAAGTAAATTTATCGAGTTGGCGGTTTACCTAATCATAAAAGCAATTTTTGATAGTACATATTATCTATTCTTTGACTTGCGCAGTGTATAGATCTCCTAAAACCTATAACTACCGAGCAAAATAATAATAATAATATGTAATAGAGACTAGTTGTCGAGTGAGCGGTATAATTATGAAAGCATTTTTTGATAGTACGTACATAGTCTCTATCTTGCGCAGTGCATAGATCTTCTATTCAGGGTAAAATAATATTTGTAGAGTGTAGTTACTCGTAGAAGTATATTTATCGAGTTGGTGGTATAATTATAAAACAAACTCTCTCGACATTTCGATAATACGAATGCAATTTGTAAGGTAAGTATCTGAATATAATAATAGTGATAACTTGCGGCCCCGTCGTTTAAGATTCTTATCCCGAATTTAGTTGTTTTTGGCGTGGCGGTGTTCCGCAGAGTGGCGCTTGTGGCCCACCCCCGCTAGCCCACCTCGCTCGTGACAAACTTACAACCTGATAATGAAAGAGTTAAATAAGTGTAACAAATATTAATTACCTCCCCGCTGCTTTTACTTTGTGAAGGTTGTTTTAAAGTTCCGCTCGAATCTTTCTCGAGTTTGCCACTTTACGGGAGACTTCTTCATTTAAACTAAATAATATGGGAAGCTACTCTTCTTTCTACAAGCTATGCTTCAGGGTTTCTCTCAATCAGTTTTTTTCACATACTTGTCACTTTTTGTAACTATGTCGGCCAGTTCTCAAAATTCGACCATACAGAAATGTTTGAAATGTTTTTTTTATTGATTCAACACATTTTTAATGCATAATTAAAAAATGTTAGCATTTGCCACTCCTTCTCTAAAGAAACTATAAGTGTACGAAATTTCATAGTTCTCCGTCCACGCAATTTTCGTAAAAATAGTCACAAAGTATTTCCTTTACGTTTATATATATATATATATATATATATATATATATATATATATATTAAGATGTAAGTTTTACTCCATTTCACTGTGATCAGTTAGACAGAGACTATGCTACTGCACTTGCATATGGGACGAGACTGTGCCCATCACCAGAATATGCGTTGGATTCGTCAAAAAGGTGTTGTGTTTCGACATTGTGCGCATGTGTCTCGTCAGGACCATCTCACAAAATGGCCGACACACATCGTGAAATCCGATGAAAGCGGGGAGCGCCGCATAACATGACTGAAAGTGATGACCTAGGATTTGTCACGAACTGCATGTGTAAAACATGCACCTCGATAGACAAAAAAGGTCATCAGCTTTTCACAGGAAGAAATATTAAGATGTAAGTTTTACTCCATTTCACTGTGATCAGTTAGACAGAGACTATGCTACTGCACTTGCATATGGGACGAGACTGTGCCCATCACCAGAATATGCGTTGGATTCGTCAAAAAGGTGTTGTGTTTCGACATTGTGCGCATGTGTCTCGTCAGGACCATCTCACAAAATGGCCGACACACATCGTGAAATCCGATGAAAGCGGGGAGCGCCGCATAACATGACTGAAAGTGATGACCTAGGATTTGTCACGAACTGCATGTGTAAAACATGCACCTCGATAGACAAAAAAGGTCATCAGCTTTTCACAGGAAGAAATATTAAGATGTAAGTTTTACTCCATTTCACTGTGATCAGTTAGACAGAGACTATGCTACTGCACTTGCATATGGGACGAGACTGTGCCCATCACCAGAATATGCGTTGGATTCGTCAAAAAGGTGTTGTGTTTCGACATTGTGCGCATGTGTCTCGTCAGGACCATCTCACAAAATGGCCGACACACATCGTGAAATCCGATGAAAGCGGGGAGCGCCGCATAACATGACTGAAAGTGATGACCTAGGATTTGTCACGAACTGCATGTGTAAAACATGCACCTCGATAGACAAAAAAGGTCATCAGCTTTTCACAGGAAGAAATATTAAGATGTAAGTTTTACTCCATTTCACTGTGATCAGTTAGACAGAGACTATGCTACTGCACTTGCATATGGGACGAGACTGTGCCCATCACCAGAATATGCGTTGGATTCGTCAAAAAGGTGTTGTGTTTCGACATTGTGCGCATGTGTCTTGTCAGGACCATCTCACAAAATGGCCGACACACATCGTGAAATCCGATGAAAGCGGGGAGCGCCGCATAACATGACTGAAAGTGATGACCTAGGATTTGTCACGAACTGCATGTGTAAAACATGCACCTCGATAGACACGGTGCAACGCTCGCTGGGTGGAGCCAACCCACCACACTGCGCCGTATTTGAACCACTACTTATTTCCAACTTCACCTGCTGTTATAAAGGGTGGCTCAGCGTGATTACTTTACGTTAACAACGTCATTTAGGTGGTCAAATTCGTCAAGTCCCCGAAATTCGAAATCATGAGAATATTTAACATCATATTATTTGGTATTATATTAGCATCAAATAAAAGGCTACATTATAATGAAGCGTTAAAATTAATTAATCCTGAAAATCGGCAAAAAATTTTATAAAAAATCAAAGTAGCAGTGTATTAATGCGTTTTCACTTATCTACCTTTGTCATGTTTAAAAAGAGCTGCTCCTTACGGTGCACCACCATCCCTAACGAACAGAACGGAACGGACTTTCTTTATTAATAAGATGCTCAAGTAACCTGTGATCACGGGACTATAAATAAAAACTATGATATCAGGCAGATACCCCCAAGGGCACGCTGAGAGATAAAAAAAAACACCATCGCCACCCCATGCTTACCTTCTTTATTGTATTCTTTAGCATTACTTTCCCTTTAGATATACTTATATTTTTAAAGAAAACAAAGGTAGGATTTCTTCTATAGGGGAAGGGGAGAGATTCTCATAAATAATAGCTCAAAAGTCAGAAGGTCATCAGAATCTAACGTAAAGTTATTATCACTGTTTTTTTTCATATTTTTTGTACATACAAGTACCTAATATAAAATTTTAATCTTTGAGTTTAATGTTGCACGTTAAAAAATGGAAATAAATATCAAAACATGCTTTTATCTAAGGGCCGATTCCACTTTTTTAAGTATCGAGTGTAAATAATTGCAGGTCAAAGATGAGTCACTTCTGTTATGTTTGAGTCCAAAGTTGCTCCGTTCAGTTCCTCCAACGAGGGCAGTACTGACAAACAAGGTGTTCGCACTTTCATTTGCAATATACTGACTTTGTGAGGAAGGAGAGCGGGACAAAACTCCAATTCCAATTCTCCCTTTTACACCCCACTCAGGGGCATAGGGAGACAACAAGAGCTCTCCGTCGCGCTCGATCTTGCGCAATATTTATGGGACAAGATTACTCGCGAAAAATACAACCGGCACACGTTTAGTAGGTACTTTTTAACTCGCACCTGCACTTAAAATAATAAGACGCTTTGATAAAAAATGTGACACCAGCCCCCGTAGATTTCACCAATGTAAAGTGCGAAAAAATTAACTGTCCACTGGAACAAATTAACAATTATTCAAACCAAACAATGACACTTATATAAAAAGAGTTCGTTTGTAGTCGATCGCCAATTTGAATTTGCCTAGGTCTACTGACGACTATTCGTAAAATGACGTTTGAGATTGTTTAGCTAGTAACAAAATATTTAGATCTAAATATCGTCCAATTTGCCGAAATCTTCCCAAGAACCTACATTATTTAATCACCTACATGTAATATGGCGAACGGTGTTAACGTTAAGTGATTACACTAATCCAGCTGTCGAAACAGAAAAAAATAGACTGCCGTGATTCCATTATGGTTCAAATTTGTATAAAAGGAGTCTTACAATTCGACAACTTATTGATTATCTATTTGCATCAAATTTGTCGTAATATCCGATTCTGTAAAATTGCGCAAGAATCTATGTAAAAATATTTGGATAGATTTGAAGACATGTATTTTGGGAAATTTGCAAACATGGAATTTCCTAAAGGGCAACATTCCATCAGAAGTCGTAGATAATTTTTCTTTTTTTTTTTTCGAAACAGAAGCGACTGTGTATGGTAAAGAAACGTTGAGGAGTCTCATCATGACTGATATTCAAGATCGGTCAGACACCAATAAAATGAGACTCAATAAAATAGAAAGGGGATCCAAGATTATTGGTCATCGACGCACCCCTATGATCCCAAACGAAGCGTTATAGGAGGAAATATGAAAAGAGAAGGTAGAAAAAAAGATAAGTATAAGAAAATCATTCAAAATAGAAGCAATAAATAAATCCGACTTCGTGAGGTGGAGGAGGCTTGGTCGTCCAAGGGTCCGTAAAAAGCCCTCCGACAGACAGGAAAGGTTCGCAAACAAAAAAAAACCCCACCAAACATTTTTGATAAACTATCATCCATTAATCATGAAACACTTCATTTTTTTACGATGCGGATTCCCTGAGAGAATATTTTATGCTTTATTGGCAATCAGGTTTTCTTCCGATTCGAATATTTCTTTCCAGAACCTTTCTAAGAAGCACGAATTGATGCACTTTCGTCGACAGAGCACTCAATTATTTTGATAAAGTTTGTACCCTAAAATTTTTATATATTTTTTTATAATCTTACTACTGAATGAAACAATATTATTATCTAAGACTTAAGTCGTCAAAATTAAATTTGAATTTGCTTTAGCACGAATTCCAAGAGAAGGTATTGCTTATAAGTATTTGCTGGTATCGACTTGAGAAAGCGATCTAAAATGCCTTCGAAAAATCGACATGTTCAAATCTATCTATTAAATATTAATAGAGGAGGGGTAGCGGATGCTAATGTTTTCTTAAAATCAGGCATAAAAATTGATTTATCAATAATAAAAAAAACATTACAAACACTATTGTAATGTTTTGTATTTGATACTTACACACACTTCCACAGACTACTTATAATTATAAAGAAGGTCAACTTCTTGGAAGAAATGTAAAGCGCCTCATAATGGGCGCAGAAGGCTTTTTGTAGGCGGTATAATTTTGATTCTGAACCATCCTTGAATAACCATTAAAAACTTATTTGTCTTTAGGAACTGTAGGTACAGTTTGGAGAATAACTATGAACGAGCTGGCAAGAAATATAAAGAGTATGATTACATAGGTACCAAAAATGAAAAATGGCAAAAGTAAATATTAGTGATGTGAATTACGTTTATCGGTTCGGCGTTCTTTATATTGGCCATCCAAATCGATAAAGAATTCCTTTTTTTTATAATAATGCCTGGAGAGTAAATGTCACCGAGTATAGACATTACTTACATACTTGTCTTCCTTGATAAGGATCGTTACTTGAATATGCCAATGAATTAACGATAAAAACATAAAATCTAAATTTTGATGACAACTCTGCCAATATCTCCTTTTGATCTATGCTCAAGATGGACGGTTGCGTTAGAAAAAACTAGGCGTTGTCACAGTTTACAAATAATAATGAAAATATAATTTCAAAAAATATTTGATAGTTTTCTCAACTACACAAAACCTTGCCGCTATACAGTAAATTGAAACCATAAAATGCTTCTCATTATGTGGTTGATGGCAAATTGAGAACATTTAGGTAATGTCTAAACATACTTACAGGTCTATAATTAGGGGTACGTAAATTTCGTATTTACGAAATAGATGCGATAAAATGCGAAATTTGTCAATATATTCCATAAATGCGATGTTTTAATTTTTAGTAAATTTCAGTGAAATATCGATAAATATTATATTTTAAAGGTAAGCGATCAAGTAACTCGTCAAAACGAACGCTTTATCCTTGTGAAAATAATTGTAACTGAAAAATCAGTTAGTAGAAGTCGCCGATGTAACTAAATTGTATTAATTGAAAACGTATATTTTATTAAATGTTGATATTTTATATAGGTTTTCTACAATTGATAACTTTTTATTAAATATTTAAAATACTCAAAGGTGTTTTATTATAGACATTTTATGTTTTATGCGAATAAATGCGAAATTTCGCTTTTATATTTTTTTTAAATGCGATATTACAATTTTTTATTTGAGAAAATTACGTACCTACCTCTATCTATAATACATAGATACTTCTAATAAGGTCGGTGATGGCAAATTGAAAACATCTAAGTAAGTGCACTGCAACACCTACCAGGAGATGTAGAGGCTGGCCGGTGGCAAGAAATGAGGGAACAGAGTCGGCATGCTTGGTGCAGTTCAACCACAGGATTGTGACTCGAAAGAACAAGGTAACATCTACCTCTAATAAAGTAAATGATAGAAATTGATACTCTGTAGGCCTAAGAATGCAAAAACATTTTCATGCTCGTATGTTTCTGGAAGAATGTATCACCTCAATTATTGTTTCTTTACTAAAAACTTCAACACGAGAATACCTCGTGAGATTTTCATTAGTTATAAAAAAATAGAACGGGAACCAGGAAAATGGTAGAATTTATGTTCGAGTCTATAAAGTAGCATCGTTAAAAAACGCTTTGTCCATTGTTTCATCAATATCCCGCTGGCGGCCCGCCCTAAGGTTCCTGTAAAAACAATAACATTATCTCTGAGAGGAGCCCACTGGCTCCCACCTTATCCGCTGCCTTCCACCTCGTAATCTAACCTCCACCTTCCCATAACGAACATTTTTTTTTTCAAATGATAACAATATCATATATCACACTGGGTTTTTCTTCATACTAGGGCCGACATTTTTATATTTCTATCTTACCATAATAATTCAGTAAAATTTCACATTGGATTAATTTTCTAGTACACTGCCATCTCTTGGATTTTTTTAAAAGTAACACATCTATAGATGAATATTTTTTATTGCCTATTTCTTCATATGTGCGATCTGGAGTACGCGGACGACCTAGCAACTGTGCGATCTGGAGTACGCGGACGACCTAGCGTTGTTCAGTACGACAGTGGAGGAATTACAGCGCAGTGTTTCAAGACTCTGCGACGAAACAGCACGCCTTGGCCTTCGAGTCAATGCCAGTAAGACGGAGCTCATGGCGAGTAATGCCTGCCCCGATAAACAGCTACCGATAACCATAGACGGTCACCAGGTTTCCCGGGTGGATAAATTTAAATACCTGGGAGCAACCATTACCACCTCTGGTGACCTCGGGGCTGAGCTCCCGATACGTATCGGTATGGCAAGTGGCGCCTTTAACAACATGACCAAGATTTGGAAAGCGGCGGCGTTTAGTGTCGAGACGAAATGTAAACTGTTTGATGCGTGTGTGTTGCCCATTCTCCTCTATGGGTGTGAGTCCTGGCACCTGACCAAAGCCCAGGCACAAAAAGTCTCAGCTTTTGAAATGAAGTGCCTAAGGAGAATTCTGGGTGTAAGATGGTACCACCGCATCACGAACGACGCTATACGCCGGCGCACCTCTACCATTGTGGGGAGGAGATGGACTTGGCTGGGACATGTGTTAAGGATGCCGAATGACAGTTGGCCGAGGAGAGCGCTGTTCTTCCTCCCATCAGGGTCCCGAAGACGAGGAAGACCCTCTCACACTGTGTTCCGCTCCTTCGAAGCAGAGCTGAGGGACATGGACATGGTGTGGGAGGAGGTCATACACATTGCGCAAGATCGAGCGCAATGGAGAGCTCTTGTTGCCTCCCTATGCCCCTGAGTGGGGTGTAAAAGGGAGAATTGATGGATTGATTGATTTCTTCATATAAATCATGTTGTTTTGCTTGTAACTTGATTTACCTACCTGTCACTGCAGGTATTCCTTGTTTCCACAAAACGACGTCAAATCACCATAAAAGTAGATAGGTTAATGCCATGGGCTTGCTGGCTAAGAATAGCGCTTCTGTTCTTTTTGCTATCTTTTAGCATCTTGTACCTAAGCGTGTGTGTTTACACCAAACGTAGCTACATAAATCCGAATGTAGAAATATACCATACCTATGTTATAAAAAATATCGTTTTTGTTTATGAATCTTTATGAATCTCTGAGTCTGAGTGAATCCTGAGAAACAACATCTCACTTCAAGCAAAGAAACTAGTGCATAACGCAATCCTGTTAACATCGACGATGTGTGGTTGTGAAACGTAGACATGGGCGAATCTCTACGAACAATATCTGGAAAAACTTTATGGGATATGGAAAGGAAATAAAATATTAGGAAGGAATGTAGTAGGTATGGAAGTAAATGTTGTGACAAAGATGAAAGTTAATAAGTTGAGATGGTTTGGGCATGTGGAAATAATGGATGCAAACAGAATGACAAAGAGAATTCATAAGACTGAAATGAAAGGTGTAAGAAAGCGTGGCGTGGCCACCACCAAGAATGACGTGTATTGAACACATTGATTCCGTCTTCATGGAAGGCCAGGTAAGAAGTAAGAGAAATAGGAGAGGGTGTATGAGAAATGTTATGTCGGTGGAAGAAGCGAAAGAAGTATGCTTGGATAGAAAAGAGTGGAGGTCAATTCTCTCTGGCTGACATTTTGATCACACCAAACCAGTTTTTTTTGCCATATTGGACGGGACTGATTAACTTGCAGACAATGCCTAAATCATCAACCAAGGTAAGCAGAATTTGTCATATTTTAGTCAAAAAAATCAAAAGGGCTTTAATTTGTAGCATCCCTGTTGACAGAGCCTAGAAATCCCAATGGCCCTCCACCCTTCCGCAGGAAGTTGACAATATCTGAACGACCATCCCCCCCGCTTTCTTTGGCCGTACACATGTCCATTTCCGGACGATTTTGTTATTTTTTTAGGTGTACTTCCGGACAAAAAAGATATAAAACTAATCGACATGATGGTGTAGAGATTCTAACATGGAACAAATACAACACCTTATATTCCTCAAACTCGCCAACTTAGAAAATAATAATAATATTTTATGATAAATATTGAAGGCGTCAACGTTTAGTCTCGAGACGAAATGTAAACTGTTTGATGCGTATGTATTGCCCATTCTCCTGTATGAGTGTGAGTCCTGGCACCTGACCAAAGCTCAGCAACAAAAAATATCTGCATTCGAAACGAAGTGATTCAGGAGAATTGTGGGTGTAATATGGTACCACCGCATCCCGAACGACGCTATACGCCGGCGCATCCAGTGTGATCCCATCAATTATACTATTATGTGGAGGAGATGAACTTGGCTGGGACATGTGTTAAGGATGCCGAATGACATTTGGTCGAGGAGAGCGCTGTTCTTCCTCCCTTCAGGGTCACGAGGACGAGGAAGACCCTTGCATACTGTGTTCCGCTCCTTCGAAGCAGAGCTGAGGAATCTGGACATGGTGTGGGAGGAGGTCATAAACAGAGAGCTCTTGTTGCCTCCCTATGCCCCTATGTGGAGTCTTAAGGGAGTTTGGATTGGATTGGATGATAAAAGTACTTTATAAAAAACGTCTCATGAATAACCTGGTATGAACAATTGTATGTAGGTACTAATTTAATTAATATTGGTATGTTATACCTACTAACATACCTTCAACTTAAAATTATGAAATATTTTTTTTTTTTTTTTATTTTTTTTTTTTTTTTTTATTTTATTCAAGCAAACTTACAGTCATGTAACATATATTATAAATTTAAAATTTGGTACATCGATTCGACCAACTAGTATGCTAATATTACAATTACAATAATTATGTCATATGCTTACAATACATGAGGTAATAATAAGTTGTGAAACAGTTTTCTACGTATAAATATAACTCTATTACTAACTAGAAAAACGCTCTAAAAAGGGAGAATGAGGGAAGAAGGGAATTGGGGAAATCGCAGTCACAAACCAGACAGTGCAGTTAGACCAGCTACCGTGAGTTGAACAGGGCAGCCACCGCGAGACTTTTAAATTTTGTTGCCGAAGATTGGAATATGTCGACGCACCTGAAAAAAGTATTATAATTACTGCATGTTCTTTGTATGAAGGAATTCTGTGCATAATTTGTTCTACACCGTGGGAGTCTAAAGGTTGAATGTGTTCTTGTTGTTCGAATGGGACAATCTAGAGAAATCAGCCCTACAAGGTATTCGGAATCAACAGCGCCATGTATTATTTTATGCAAATACGTCAAGTTATGCTACAATAATCATACATTACATCTTTACCTTCCATGACACAATATGGACTGGATGAAACTTGGATATTGACGAAAAATCTACGAGTTGATAGTTACAAATACCCTAAATACGATAACCATCTTATCTTTATGGATGGAGGTATTTAATTGTGTCAGTTTCAAGTAAATTCAACTAAAAAAATCAAACAATAATATACAAGACTCTCGGGTGACATGCGGAAATCATGGCCATTCAACTCATCTACAAACCTACTGAACGGGACGTAAAAATCTTTAAATTGCGCTTCTGATTTATTTTAGCGTCAGCGGCCTCGACGTGAATCTCTTTCCACGGCGAGGTTCCAAAAATTACATTGTTCGGGAGACCTTTCCCGGACACGTAAGTAAGTAAGTAGTACCGAGGCGCGATAGCTGACGACTATATAACATTTCCGACAACATACATCACGTGTAGTAAATTTCCCACTTTACCGCCATCTATGGGGGAAATGTGTAAACACTTTTACTGAAGGTCGAATACTGTAGGTAATAATAATATGCCTTTTAAAATACAAGAATAGTGTTATTTCTTATTTTTTTATGTTGCATATTTTGAGTTCTTTTGATGCATATTTGCATGCATATTTTTCTAATTTATGATGCATATAAGCTGGTCGATTCATAATTTTGAAGAAATTGAATGAATCGGATTTGAGAATAATATGTCACATCTTCAGTTGCTCGATTGTTTTTTTTTTTCTATGAGTGTGGCTGTGATTCTTCGTTTACCTATTTATTTTTGTTATGGAAAAAACAGGTAAGCGCATACCTAGCTTTTCATAAATAATATACAAACCAACTTAATAGCTTAATTTAATAATTTTGTGTGTAAATTCGAACATTTATTTATGAAAATTTTATATTTTATTTTTTTTATTTAAGGCTCGATTTCAGTTACCTATAGTTTAATAATTTAATGAATTAATCATCCTCACCGTGTGACGCGTTCCTCCTTTTTTATTTTCGGATCAATCAATCAATATCATCACGCATTCAATCAAATCAATCAATTTCGTGATACCAGTTAGATATTATTTACAAGACATTTATGCCGCACCGCGTTCGATCTTGCGCACTTTTAACGACTTTAACCCCACTTTGGGTCCAAATACTTCAGCTCTACTTCGAAGGAACGGAACACGTCTTCCTCGTCTTCGGGACTCTGATGGAAGGAAGAACAGCGCTCTTATCGGTCTGGTCCTATCCTATGCCCCTATGAGGGGTCACAAAGGGAGTATGGATTGGATATGAATTGAATGGTAATTTTATCTATTACGTGTACTTCTACGGGCTTACAACTGTCTTCTTCTGCTACTTGGGCTGACACAGTAAAATCTTTTTTTTTTCGTTACTAAAGTTTCTTCGTCTTTGGTTGTCGCATTATAAAATTTTTGGTATTCCCATCAACCCGAACTCACTTTTGTACCGTTTTGATGCAAACACGATAACTCAATGCTTTCAGACCTTTTTAAATAGTCGAATTTTAAGTTTTTTGTGAGAGAAGAAGAAAAAGAAGTAAGATACCCATCATTTAATTTTAAATAAATGGAGATCTGTTGAAAAATTTTGAGTGTAAATTTTACTAATTAAATTTGATCACAAAACTTCAGAGAGCAGATGAGGCTAGAATATAGCGAGGTACATATTTTTATATTCCAACTAGCTTTCCCGACAGACTTTGTCTTTAATATGAATATTGATTTCGAATTTGTAATTTAAACAAACATAATTACCTATGCTAGAATGTTAAGAAACTATTTCTGAAAACTTGAAAGGAATTCTATCAAAAATCTGCGCACCAATGTTTAGAAACTCAATGGTTGTCAAGTTAATAAAAATTGTGTTGTTACGGAATTTTATAGAGATGGCATAGTTGTCAGTAAATCCGTTCCACACTAACTTGAAATCACATTTCATATTATATGCTTTAAATTTTTCGATGATTTATTAGTTATTCTGTTATCCCGAGCGGAGAAGAATCCAATAAACCATCAAACATAATAAAAATCTGTTCAGTCGATCTCGAGTTATAAGTAGTATTCGCACATACCCGACTCTCTTTTATATTATACATATTTTTTTGTTTTGTTTTTATCTTCTTTTAACTATGAAGCATTTAAGCATAATAAATATGTTTAAAGTTTTTGTTTTATTAAGAGGAAAAAAAAACTGGAACTAAGTAGGTCATACACGCATTTTTTACAACGAACAACCAAGTTAAGAAAGGGGAGAAAAAAGCACTTATGCGAAATCCATCAATATTATTGCTCCGGTATCCAACAGCGAGGATATTATCAAGTTACCTAGCGACCCAGCGTGATGCTGGACCTCACCGCGGGGCGCTGCGGTCGGTAATGGCGGAAACACGTTCACCTATGTCGGCCATTTTGTGTATACCTTGATATACACGTAATGGACGAACGCACGAAAGCCGTTCTCACGCTGTGATTTCCCGCGTGTTTTTCTCATAAAATGAAAAAATAAACAGGGTTATTTCATCAGGATGCGATGAAAGTCAACTTATTAAGTTAACTAAAACTTTTATATTGAGATTTTTTTTATCTTAATTTTTGTTGGGCTAAGGATATACCTATTATCAAAGCAGAAATACGCCTTGGAAAAAAATACAACGTACAAACCTATTAGCTGTATAACTTAAACCATTATCACAAATTTGAGGAGTCACCGTTTCAGAAATGACCACAGAGAGCACTTGTACACAAAACACAACTGGCCATTGCAAGCCCTAAGGGATGGCTGAAATTAGCTTGAAATAGGAGCATGTGCGTGCACGCATAAAAAATGGCAATATTTTTTAAAAAGTGGCGACGAAAGTTTGTGATACCTGATTAATCCACGTTCGCTCCGTAGGTGGAGCATGTGGTCACCACAAAACCTCGCCAAGCATCTTAATCCTATGTTAGATCCAAGGCATCATTCCAAAGGTCGTCATCGTACGTTTTCTTGGTCTGTCACGTCTTGTTGTACCACGCGGTGTGTGAAATAGGCTTTCATTTATAATCTGTGGCGGCCATGTTTTGCATGACGACATCATCCACTAATAGCGTCTCTCCATGATGTCGACATCCAGTAGCAGCCTGCCACATCGTACAAAGCCGTACAGCTAACAGTCACCATCATGTCACCAACAAGTCTGCACACAGAGAATACGCACCTTCCATATCGGGACGCGCATCGCGGTGCGCCACTCGGCGCCCGTTCAATTATATTCTGCATTCCATTATAACATGTTACTTCGGCAATAAAACTGATCAACCGGCAACCTTCTATCACTCTACCAACCACCATACCCATAAATCTATAGACTCGGAGGACATACGTACTACGTAGGCCGATCAGTCTACGGTTTATTACCGTCGTCACTGGAGGTTGCATCGAATATAGGAGCTATTTTTTCTTCGTCACATTTTGTTTAGTGAATATTCCTTTTTTTTAAATGAATCTGTACTCGAAGTAAACACAAATACACTTTCGACATCTTTCACAGTAAGCAAATCTTTGAGAAAGCGTGTAAGGAACACCTTCATCCGTGGGATACTTTTGCATATAGGTAGAGCAGACAACATTAAGGGGTTAAGGGGTGTAAGGAGGTAACAAGAGCTATTCCCTGCGCTTAACCCTGCAGTCACGATAACCTCCCAACAACATCATGAACGAATTCCTCAGCTTTACTTCGAAGGAACGAAATACGATGTGAAAGGGACTTGAGAAATCACGAGGATATATTTTTATTGACCCGACCGGTAACTGAATCCGGGACTTTTCGTTCAGAAGTCATCCCTTACGTCTACCTGTAAAATGAAATTTATATATTTAAGTTTTAAATAAATCCATTGCTATTATATTGCGGCTTTGTAGGGTGACCATACGTTACGAGTGAATGAAATGTCAGCGCGTTTCAGACCACGTCCCGCCCACATCTAATAACACCCGTACGTGAAAACGAATGCACCCGTTATAATAATAATGATTTTAATTGGATGAAATGCGGTTTATCATTATGGCAAAAGGGAGGGGGAGGGGGGGGGCAACGTAAACTGAGAATCTAAAACTTTCGTTTGATTGAAAACTTCATTTTATTTACATACCTAATAATGGTCATCCTGCTTCTAAGGCAGTGTAATGTGTATGCGGTAGGTACTTACTGGTTAGTAGCCTAGTGGTTCAGTCGACAAGTTTCATTCCAAAGGTCGTGGGTTCGATCCCCGGTCTTAATAGTTTTTCTCCTTCCCAACACAAAAATTGCTTTCTGCGCTAGTTGTCAAAAGTGTACATTTTTGTGTTCACTTATTTACGATTATCTGCTATGATTTTTTTTTTAACAAAATGAACTTTTGATTGCATATATTAATACTGCACCGCCGTCAAAATGCCTTTGTTAATTTTTATATAAAGCCGATGATTGTGCTAAAAACGTATGAAGGACTTTTCTTCGATATGAAATTCGTGCAAATTTCACACCCTTGTTGTACGAATAATTTGTTCCAACGTTATCTCGTGGCCAGGGTGGCTGACAGCCACTAATGGCTGTGGGTTGCTACAATTCTTCTTATTCAATTGATAACTAACTAACATGAAACCTGTAGGTATATAGTATGTGTGTTTTCAATAGGGGATGGGTTATGGGTAGATACCACTACATAGGAGATGTGGATATGTTTTTTTCAAAATGTGGCCCGCCGTAAGATCTGGGTAGGCGGCTTTAGTCTACCATTCAATCAATAAGTCAAGTTTTAAGTAGTTTACTGTGAAAGAGTCAAAGAGTGTGTTTGTGTTGCATTTGAGTGAACACAGAATTGTTAATTTAAAAAAATGCATTTAACCTAGTATTTTTTTATGTTGACAGCATTGTATACGCATAGGGTAGGTACCGGATAGTAAAAAAGTATACTAATCAGTTACATAATACATGCGCCAAATTGCACAGTAGTATGGAATTTTATAATGTTATGGGGTCCTATAGCTTTAAATTGTTCAAACACGAAGGTCCCTATTAATTGAATGAAAATTATTAGTGATAGATTATAAAGGTACCTATGTTAATGATTTCGTATGCAAAACAGGAGGTTAAGTGTAAATTTGATTATAGTCGCTGAAAAATTATTAAAAGCCAACAGTAAACTATTTTACAAAATTTAATGTAGGTATAATTTGTTTTTCTTTTTTTTTATAATTGGATCTATAAATAAGTACTTAGTCACTTATGATTTGAAACAACATTATTTCATTTTTATTATGTCCTTTTCACAACAAGATCTCATCATAATAATTCTTATACTTGCTCATATTGTTCTGATAATTTATTTAGAACGCTTCGAGCCTACGAGCGTGTTCTACACTGTTGTATCAATCGAAGTCTGATTAAGTGGGATCAGTTTTTTATTATTAATTTATTAATTTTATTAAGTTATAGAAAAAATCTTTTCATATACCTTTTAGGTTAACAATATTCGCCATGGGGTGATTAATTTCAAATCTTATAATATTATCTACGAGTATCGAAAAAAAATCTCATGCCCCGGTAGGATTCGAGCCTAAGACCCTAGTTATGTGACATCGAGGTGCTTACCTCAAGGCCTTCAGCTAGATGTATTTATCTACAAGTAGATACACAGTATCGACAAAATAATAGTAGGTATGCGATATTATAGACTTTTACATACCTACTACCAAGAGCGTCGCCAGCCCGGAGCCCGGGGGGGGGGGGGCAATTTGACCTATTCATAGACTATTGTACAGTACAGAGAATAAAAAATGTACAGTTGACTATTTTTTATTCTGTAGGGGGGGGGGGCTGCACTAAAACTGTTGCTACGGGATTAAATGTCATATCATCCGCAGTTCTCAACGTGGTAATGACAAATTAGTACCCTTATTTTTTAAGGTATTTTTCTAACTGATATATAGGAAAATCAAACAAATAACTACCTTTTTCTATGTCTAGATATTTATAAATGGATATCAAGTCCTAAATTCCCAATACTAAGTCATGAAAAAAAAGCACATGAAAAAAGTCAAATAAGATGGTTGGTAGGTAAGTACCAAAAATCTAATATGTAAAACAATTTCTCTAAATAGGAACATTTTGAAACATTCTATCCAAATCTTAAGCTTTATGTAATTATCTTAATATATAAATTTCTTTCTTTCGTCCGTTCGTGTAAAGCAATACCTGCTTTATGAAATTTTAAATATGTGATTAATGTTCAAATAAAATAAAACTATACCTACCTACCTTCCATTTTATATATTTTCTAAGTTTTTCATTAAGTAAATAATTACATATAGGTATAATATCGATTGAAGTTTGTAAAATGTACAAATTTTATATTGTTTCAGAATAAATTGCTCAATTGTTAGTGTTGTGACAAAGATGAAAGTCAATAAGTTGAAATGGTTTGGGCATGTGGAAAAAATGAATGTAAACAGAATGACAAAGACAATTTACAAAGATGAAAGGAAAGGTGTAAGAAAGCGTAGCCGACCGATAATGAAGTAAACCAAACACATCGATTCCGTCCTCAAAGAAGGCCCGGTCAGAAGTAACAGAAATTAATAGGAGAGTTTGTATGAGAAATGGTATGTCGGCGAAAGACGCGAAAGAAGTTTTCTTGGATAAAAAAAGTGGAGGTCAGTTATCTCTGCCTACCCCTTACGTTACACGGAGTGATGGGTAAAAAAATGCCTATTTGTTATACTAGTGCATGTATTTGTGTTCACCAACGATGTTTCAGGTGTTTAGGCGGGACGTAGTTCAAGGGATAGCTAGTATATAGGTACGTAAATTTTTATGCGTCAATTTCTAAATAGAACCCCAGTATCTAGAAATAAGGAGCTACTTAGTAATAAGATATAAAAAAGTAGAGGTGGAGTGTTTAGGAGGAAGGTTGAGAGTAGGTAGGTACTCAGGATAATCGTCCTCGCATTCAGGGGGTTCAAATTGATCCAGTCAGGTAGGTACTTCACACCATCCAATTCAATTACAACCCTAATTCCACATACCTACCCTCGCACTAAGTCCCACCTTTTTAAAAAACATCGTTCTGTCCTTAACTGGAGGAAATTTGTATAAAACGTCTTCTTCCTTTTCAACATCTTTTCAATTTCAATTCTATACTCTTTCTTTACTTGTTTATTTCAATGGGGGCTTTAGTTTTTAAACCCGGTTTCTTCAACTTTTTTTTTCAGTTTAACCGTATTTATTTTGATATAACCCATCTTTAGGTATGTATATGTTATACAAACTATAGGGATCACCATCACAATGTGAACTAATCAAAACCAAACGTCCCAATTAGGGGCATAGGGAAGCAACAAGAGCTCTCCATTGACCTCCTCCACACCAAGTCTCTCACCACCGCGACCGCTTCGAAAAAGCGGCACACGCATGAGAGGGTCTATCTCGTTTCCAGGATGGTTGACAACCACCAACAGCTCTTTTAGGTATCTCAAGCTCTAGACACACAATTGACAACTGAAGCGTTAACTGTATGGAGTAGGTATGAGTATTTGTATCCGTCCGTTTTAAACAACAGAACTCAAGCACCGGAACATTGATTTTTGTATAATTATTGTCCTAACTGGGCAGACGCACAGACGTTAATTCGATCGTCCGATCGGTGCCTTGTTTGAAATGATCGCGCGTCGCTTGTATTGCTTTGTTGTATCGATAAGTAATACGACACCTAATTGCCAAAAGTTCTTACTTACTAACATCCATATTTATTTGTTTGCGTTGTCAAGGAAAGTGGAAGCGCGATCATGCGATGGCAGTTAGGACACACAATTTTTCATCGTGCGATAAAGTCGAAATTGTACATAAGTAGAGGTATATTTTTCTCAGCGTTCCATTTCATTAGTGTCAAATAAGCTAAACAGGTAGAACAGAATACAGAGAAGAGCACCCATAAAAAATCACTTGATATAATTAGAGATGCTCCCGACACAGGGAGGGCCTGGTGGTGCAGTAAGCGGCAGGATGAGTGACAGGACACGTCACGTGGTCGGGGGTCCGATTGAATTTTAATTTCCCACCGTGTGGCGGAACTCTCTCTCTCTCTGAAACACTCGAATGTTTTCTGTTTTTTGAGCTGATATTTAGAGTGGAATATGTAAGATAAAAAAAAATACGGTTTAATTATAAAATAAACATGTGCGCTAGTAGGTATATCAAGGTTGACAATTCGAAGAATGCCTGGGAAAATGCTTTGTGGTGGTTGGTAGTTCAGTGGTATCAATCGGCGGCTTTCGTGCGTACAGCGTATTGGAGGTCGTAGGCTCGAATCCCGGCGTTGATGATCATTTCCGCTTTTACGACACATGCCTTTGCTTAGTGTGAAAAATATCAAAAGTGTATTTGGGTTCACTTCGAGTGAGCACAGATTCATTTTTATTTTTAAAAATATTGTAGGTTTGTGGCCGAATTTCAAAATCTATCCGACACGTTCTATGATTAAGGGAAAAATGATTTAAATTCAGTGATATGTCAAAGACATAGATATGCAATTGGACTCCAAAATCTGCACACAAAAACATGAGTCAAAATCAAAACATGAGTCCACGTCATCATCAGTCATTGATAAACCTCTGTGTGCGTCGCTTGTCTGTGTTTTGTGGTACTTTTGTGTTGAAAAAGTGGTAAAAATGCCGTGCTGTGTGGTAAAAGGTTGCCGTAATAGATCTGAAGTTGCTTATAAAAGCATTGGAGTAACTTATCACAAGTAAGTGCAAGTAAATTATTTATTAAATTAAAAATACGAAATATTTAAAACAAAATATTATTTTTCTCCGCTATCATCTTGTCCAGACTTAACAAGTTTAAAATAAAGAACAAAAATAAAAAGGGGAATTTTATTTCCAAGACGTAAAAATAAATTCCTTGCATTTGTATTACATTTCTTATGAATATAATAATAATATAATGAACTATTGTTCAGCGGGACGAAAGTCGCTCAAGGAACCCTTCTATTGTATTCGGTTAAGGCGGTCCTTTAGTATTGACGCGATTGAAAAGATATTATTAGGGCTGTCGCAAATTTATTTATAAAATATTTTTTATTTCCACCAGGTTTCCAAATGCTGTACGTAGTAGAGAAAAGTGGACTAAGGTCTTACGAACAAATCGTGATGATGAATATTGGTGTCCGTCGCCGTACTCTCGTGTTTGCTCTAAACATTTTCGTGATGCAGAATTTTATGACACCATACATGGGCGTAAATATTTGAAAAAATCAGCTGTTCCTTCACAAAATGTAAGTCATACATACTATATTTTGTTGAAAAAAATAAATCGATATACTTATTGAATTTTTGTTATTAAATTTGGATTTTTTCCTTTAACAGATTACTGCTTTGGATTCGAGCACGCCCCATTCTTCATTGTCTTCTAAACACCAATCTTCTATTGAAAATGTAAGATATACTCAATTTTACCAATAGTTTTTTAGATATGCAATAATATGCATGTAGTTTTTATAGTAACATGAAATTTATCTTCAGCAATTAAGTACACTAATATTGTTTGATTATCCAGAAAGTAATGTATTACCTAAATTTATTCTATAGCATTTTGTTATTAATATATATTTTTTTCATTCTTCAACAGATTACTGCTTTGGCTACGAGCACTCCCCATTCTTCTTTGTCTTTTAAACACCAAGCTTCTATTGAAAATGTAAGATATATTCCCTTTTAGCAATATTTTTTTGATATGCTTGTAGTTTCACTTGAAATTTCTACCCGGGGTTGGCCTGTCTCAGATTGGACGGGACCAGTTGACTGGAAAAAATTGCCTCAGGCAATAAGTTCCGCCGGCTATACTAACACCTTTGTATAGAAAAGTGTTATATTATTATTATTAGTTTTATAGTAACTGAAAATTTATCTTCAGCAATTAAATTAATGTTGTTTGATTATTAAAAAATAATCTAGGTTTTAATTTTATCCTACTGTATTTTGTTATTAATATATGTTTTTTTTTTCATTCATCAACAGATTACTGCTTTGGCTACGAGCACACCCCATTCTTCTTTGTCTTTTAAACACCAAGCTTCTATTGAAAATGTAAGATATACTCCCTTTTACCAATAGTTTTTTAGATATGTATGTAGTTTTTAAAGTAACATGAAATTTATCTTCAGCAATTAAGAACAATAATATTTTTTGATTATCCAGAAAGTTATGTATTACCTAAATTTATTCTATAGCATTTGTTATTAATATATATTTTTTTCAATCTTTAACAGATTACTGCTTTGGCTACGAGCACTCCCCATTCTTCTTTGTCTTTTAAACACCAAGCTTCTATTGAAAATGTAAGATACACTCCCTTTTAGCAATATTTTTTTGATATGCTTGTAGTTTTATAGTAACAGAAAATTTGTCTTCAGCAATTAAATTAATGTTGTTTGATTATTAAAAAATAATGTAGATTTTAATTTTATCCTACTGTATTTTGTTATTAATATATGATTTTTTTTTTTCATTCTTTAACAGAGTAATGTGATTATTTGATTGATTTGAGTGCGCCTCATTGTTCATTGTCTTCTAAACATCAAGTCTCAAATGAAAATGTAATCTATACTTTTTTTTTAACATGTTATAATAACAGAAAATGTATCTTTAGCAATTTAACTAAAAATTCTTGATTATTCAACAGGCTACTCTTTCGAATTCGATCATCTCGCATTCATCATTGACCGCTATTGAAAATCCTCCTGTTGGAAATGTAAGTTGCTTCCACTTTTTTACAATAAAATTTAGTATGCACAATACCAATATTCAATGCTTAACAATACTTTCTGTATTTGTTGAAGGTGGAAGAGTCTTTGGCGGACATAAGTATTTCGGAATCTATTTTCGATACTCCAAGAAAGGTGGTGTTGAAAAAGCAATTAAAAAAAATAACGATTTCCAAAAAAAACCTTATGAACAAATTTACCAATATTCGAAGACAGAATAAAACGTTAAGAAAAAAATATGACTCTTTAAAAGCAGTGATGAAAAAATTGAATACTAAGTTCGATTTAGATAACCGTGTTTCATTATTATTAGCTGAAAAGCCAGAAATAAACGAAATATTTGATAAAATGGTATCGAAAAATAAAAAACCAACTCATAAACATAAATTTTCACCAGTTATGCGTAAATTCGCACTCACATTGCACTATTTTTCACCATCTGCATACAGATTCGTTCGAAAATCATTTTGTAACTCATTACCTCACACTAAAAGTTTATATAATTGGTATTCCTCCACTAACGGAGAGCCTGGGTTTACCGACGAAGCTTTTTTGGCTTTAAAATTGAAATCTGCCTCTATTGCAGATGGTTCATCTTTAATATGCAACCTCGTTTTTGATGAGGTAGCCATTCGAAAACAAAAATTATTTAATAAAAATCGAATGTTAGGGACCGTTAATTTTGGTGCAGGTCCTTTGGAAGGAGAATATGATGAAAACATTGCAAGTCAAGCTTTGGTTTTTATGGTCGTCTGTCTCACAGAATCGTGGAAGATTCCGGTCGGCTATTTTTTAATTGCTGGTATCAAAGCCGAAACAAAAGCTCGTTTGGTTGAAATATGTCTTAGAAAATGCCATGCAGTAAATGTAAAAATTGTCAATATAACTTTTGATGGCTGTGCTACAAATTTCAGCACTGCTGAAATCTTGGGTTGTAAGCTCACGGATGTCAATAATTTACAAACATTTTTTAAACATCCTATTACCAGTGATAAAATAACGATATTTGTTGACCCTTGCCACGTGATGAAAATGGTGCGAAATACTTTCGAAAAAAAAAGACTCTTCTTTGATAAAAATAACAATAGTATACGGTGGCAACTTCTTGTAAATCTACATAAGATACAACAACGCGAAGGGCTCGTTTTCGCAAATAAATTAACAGAGCAACACATACGATTTCGAAACCAAATTATGAAAGTGAGACTAGCTACACAATTGATGAGTAAAAGCGTTGCTGAAGCTTTACTTTTGTGCAACCAACTTAAAATTAAAGGATTTGAGGACTCCTCGGCCACTATATGTTTTTTAAATTTATTTAATAATATGTTCGATGTTTTAAATTCACGAAAATACGGTACATATAACCTTAAGCACCCCATCGGGGCTAAAAATAAAAACGAAATTTTCGCCTTTTTAGATGAGGCTATATTGTTTATTAAAGAATTAAAATTCTTTGTTAAGAATAGGAGAGTTATTCAACGAAAAAATAAAGATCCTAGAATTATCATTAATATATCAAAAAAAAGACTTGTTGATTCGGCAAACAAGTCAGGGTTCTTAGGGGCTATTATTTGCCTAGAGTCATTGAAGAATTTATATATTGAATCCTGTGAAAAAAATAACTGGCTGCAATATATATCTACTTACAGATTAAGCCAGGATCACCTAGAACTTTTTTTTGGATGTATCCGGCAACACGGGGGCTATAATAATAACCCGAATGTACTTCAATTTAGATCAGCTTATAAAAAAACACTACATCATATAGAGTTTAGATCATCATTCTCGGGGAATTGTATCCCGTTAGAGAACTTCAGCATTTTGTCTGGAAACACACAATCCTCGGTGGATGTGATTAATAGGACTTCAGTTAACTTGAGACATGATGATGAAGAATTTCAAGTTTTGGAAAATGTACCTGCACTAACTTCAGATGCAGAAGCAGAAAGAAACTGCTTGGTAATGTCGGGTGCTCTGGATACCGAGATGATATCGGATACATCTAAAATAATTGTAGGCTACATATCCGGTTTCGTTTCGCGAACATTGATGAAAAAAATAAGATGTGAAGAATGTACTTTATCATTAACTAGTGATAAAAAATTATGGCATCATAAGCTCGTACAAATCAAAGATATGGGTGGGTTAGTGTATTCATCCCAGGATGTTTACAATATATGCCTCCTAACAGAGCACATCATTAAAAATAATAAAAAAGTAGGAAAAAAGATGAATGTGTTAAATATCACATGCGATGTTATACGACTGCTGCATGAGCATAACAATAAAAAAATATTAGAAAACCTATCCTCTCACGCGCTTGATCAACCGACCATATTAAATCATAGAATACATTTAATTCGAGCGATTATCCAAAATTACGCGAATGTGAGACTCCACCATGAGGCCAAGCTTGAAAATTTAAAAATACTATCGATACGACAAAAGTTTACAAAATTAATGTTGCTTAAAGGTATGTGACCTCAAAGTTATTGTAAATTTTTACTTTAATATGAATAATAATTGTTCAATAAACTACTGATCAAATTATAATTTTTCATTTTCATAACCATTACTCTAATAGTGAAATAATGAAAAAGTTTAATATAATATAAAGATGGGAAGGACTGACAACCCTGTTTCAACAAATCGGTAAGTTCAAGAGAGAGATAATATAATAGACATGCAAGGAAAAGAGACGGTGAGTGTAAACTATTGTGTTATGTTATCACTGCCTCATTAGAAAGAGAAAGCAGCAATTCAGGTACATTTGAGACAGTTTTTTGGTAAAAATTTGTATGGGATTGCAAGTCTATATTTATGACATGTCTCTGTTTAAATTACTATTATTGTAAGTCAATATTCAAGTTCACAATAGCACTACTCAACAAATTAAAAAGTTGGTATAGCTGAAAATTCCGGTGAAAAAGAGGTTATCAATGCTATTCTTATATTTTTCTATTGAAAATGTTTCATTAAAAATAGAATTTATGTTGAAAAATTGGAGATATTTTAGTTTTTTATTTCATTTTTTTATAATATCTCTGAACAAAGGTGTCAGTATAGCCGGCGGAACTTATTGCCTGAGACAATTTTTCCATTCAATCGGTTTTTTCGTTAAAAACATTCGCAAATTGGTGGTAAAAAAACCAATAAGTTACTTTTTAGTTCAAATGTTAAAGAAATGATAGAATATTTTTGCACACATGCACTCTTCAATCTTCATATCTTTCATAGAAAACAATTTTTGTGTGTTTGAATTAGGAAGATGAGCACCGGGAATCGAACCTACGACTGTACGAATGAAAATCGGCGACCGCCCGACCGCTCATGGAGGGAACTTATAGATTATCTCCACAAGAAAGACTAAGTCAGCTATTAAAGAAAAGGGAGAGGGTGTAGGAAATAGTATGTCATTGAAAGAAACAATGGAAGAAACGTTCTCTGTGCCTTTCCCTCTAAGGATACGTATGTGGTTTCCTGTACAACTTTTCCCTTTACGACGATAGTAATACCTATATTATAATAAATTTTATTTTTTATTTGACATAGCCCACACTTGTATCCAACTCGTTTGAAGCACGTTGAAAAATAGGGTGCGAGCGAGGTATTTGTTGCCGCTGTAAAATACCTGTCATCCCTCACGGAAAATAAAAATTTAGGGAATTTGACATCTGGGGGTTGCTGTGTTTTTTTTCCACCACTTTGCTCCTTTTATTTTTACAACCGTTTCAACATCTAATCATTGTTAAGATATAAATACAAAAGTGAGTTGTTGTATTTTAAAAGGATAAATGGCGTGAATGCCTATATGAAAAGGTATAAAATAAAAAAAAAAGTAGACACATAGATACAAAATCAGCGGGATTAGGACCAAGCAATCTTTCCCATCCGCCTAGAGGTGTGATCTTAATTAACCCAAAAAGCATATTGGTCCTGAGATGCGTCGATGCAGAAATCACGGTAAGGATTGTGGGATCGTATAGACAACTAAGAGAATAATGAACTTGCCATAAATGGCTCAAAGAGTCCCGAACTGATTTCTGATTGATTTCCCGAACCGTACAGAATTCTGATTCAAAATAAAAATGACAAAGTCTTTAGTCTAGTTTATTGATTCAAGCATGTACCAGTTTTCGTTTAAGACTGAAAATTTTGAATAATATAGAGAATATGGAGTCTCCGAAAACCGGTTCATTTTTTAATCAATAAACTTTGTGATAGAACAATACAAGACTCTTTATTACTATTTTTAAATGGACTATCACCAAGCACCTTCTGCTAAACATCGAAGATTTATCTACAGATTGCTGCTTGATGCTCTCAGGAACATCCTAAAGACTGGGCCAATGACGTTATGTGCTGCGAAGTTTGGGCAAACTGAATAGGATTGAAACTTCTCACAGAAATTCACCACCAAAGCACTAAAGCATTCCAAAAAAAAAAACAAATTATATGGATCCTTACAATTATCTTCACTGACATGATATGGCAAAAATTGGACTTTAAGACACGCCAGTCTGTAGATTCTGTTCAGAGAATAAAGAAACACCCATTTATAGTTTCTGATGTTACTGTGATGCACTCGACTCACAAAAGAAGCCGTGCATTTAGAGGGCCAATATTGAATTCTTAGAAAGCACGACTAGACCAAGACAGACTGATTTGTATTCTCGAAGGATGTCACAAAAGATCTATTCTGTTCGTGATGTTACAGGGAACATAGAGCAACTTGTCCTTCTTTCAAACAACATTTTTAATCAAATGGTGTTCTTCAAGGAAGTGTTCTGGGACCAATATTATTCTCAATATATGTCAATTAAATGTTTACATTACCCATTGAGGGAAGAGTGGTGTGTTTTGCTGATGATACGGCGCTTGTGTTTGTGGGAGAGGATTGGAGAACTGTAAATGACAGATGTCAAAGAGGTTTCAACTGTGTTAAGTCTTGGCTGGATGATTCATTGCTTTCTTCGAATGTTGAAAAGACCAAATATTTGAAATTCTGATGATAATTTTGAGTAAAATAGCATATACAAAAACTTGTTTATCGGCACATTTTTTTGCTTTCTCTTTAAAGTAACCAGACAGGAAATTGAAGTAGAAAATGAAAGAAGTGAAAAGGTGAAGAGATGGAACGTACAGTAAGTAGATTAACCTTCACTATAGGACCGTAGGGATTTGATAGATATAAGGAGAAAACCCAAAGTTTACAATTGAACTCCGACGAAGCAATTTGATAGTTTTCCTTTTAAGGAATTTATAGGTAAAAAAACACCTGGATACTTTGAAACAATAATAATATGATTAACAAGCTTGAAAAAATAGAATGCATTTGTTTGCTCTCTCGGTAATAACATCTCATTGAAGCAATTGGACACTCAAATAAACATGGCTCCATCCAAAATAAAATATATACCTACGCGAGAAAAGGGAAACTTCGTGATTGGACCGGAATACAGCGAGTGCAGGAGCTGTTTCCGAGTAGGTATCCTATAAAATATAAATAACAACGTGCATAAAGAGATCGCTCCACATTTCCGCAAAAATTAATAATAATTATAATGTAGTGATCATTAATTTTAAAGCTTGACGTTCTAAAGCGAATAAAGGTGTTTCGTTAAGGCAAAATCCATTATACCTTCCCGATACCTTCCACGTTGTTTATCTTCTCTGTCACCCCCTCCACCCCTCCGCAGAGCCTGCCATGGAGGTTCCTATCACAAAAAAGGATGAAGAAGCGAAGATGTGGATCAGGATAACAGACGCGTTGACTTTACTGCAAATCATCCAATATTGTCAGAGGAGTTTCTTTTGTAGAGTGTGCTTAGCCGAAGTTGCCATCTATAGCTGATAAAAGAAAACATTTTTTTTAAATTGAATTGAATAAAAATTACTGTTTTCCTTCATACATATAATATCAATATCTTTTTCATTATTAAGATGGATAATTTTGTTGATTTTAGCATCCGTGCATCCACTGATATTCCACACACCGACTATAGACTCGTCCATTTTCGCCTCCCATTTTGACATGGTGGCTGGTGAACCTCACCGCTTGAAGATGGTGTGTCGGTAGAAAAATCGAACTAAGTTGTAAGTAAGTAAGAACTTTTGCACACCGTGAATATTGAATAGGTAGGTAGGTACATAGGAATATCAATCTACTTTTTGAATGAAGCATTCCCCAGGTATGTTTCATGATAATTAATGATATTTATTTATTTATTTATTTTAGAAACCAACATAATCACAAAACAATGACGCTTTCAAATTACATAAATAATAAGATAGTCATACTTTCACATTACATAAACTTAAACAAGTATATTATTTTATTCTACATTAAATTAGCATAGTCCCAAAATCACTCGAGCCCGAGTGGAGGTCTATAAATGAAAAAAAAATTGCATAGTGATACTGTCACATTACATACATAATAAGACAGTGATACTTTCACACCACATAATCCTAATCCTAATGTAGTGTAATTTCACATTACATTAAAATAACAAAGTGATACTTTCACATTACTTACGTTAACACAGTACCTAATGCTTTCACTATATTAAAGTCAAATTTTTCACTATATTAAAGTCATCGGTGAGGCTCGCCACCCATCATGTCGTGTCAAATAGGGGAGGCGCAAAGAGGAGAGCGGACGAGTGTAGGTTTGGTGTGTGGAATATCAGGGGATGCATGGATGCTAAAATTAATGAAGTTATTGATATTATGAATGATAAAGGTCTGGATATTGTATGTCTGAATGAAACAAAGAAGAAAGGCTGTGGTATGATTGATAAAAATGGGTTGAATGTTATGTGGTCTGGTGTGCCTGAGTCGGAGCATGCGAAACAAGGTGTTGGGGCTATTTTATCAAAAAGAATGAGTGAATGTATGAAAGATTTTAAATTTGTTAGTCCCAGGCTTATTTGGATCCGTTTCAGAATAGGCATTACGAGGATTTTCTTAGTAATAGGATATGCTCCTTGTGATGGCGTCTCTGATGCTGAAAAGGATGAGTTTTGGGAAAACGTTAGTGATATTGCAGAAAACCGAGGGGATAACGAAAGATTAATTTTAGCGGGTGATTTAAATGGGTGGGTTGGTATTAGAAGACAGGGTTATGAAAGGGTTCTGGGTGCATATGGGGATGAACGGGTTAACGACAATGGAAATAGGATACTGGATTTATGTTTAGAAATGGATCTCTTTGTTGCAAACACGTTTTTTGCACACAAAAAGATCCACAGATACACGTGGCAAAGAAAGGATGAAAAAAGTATGATTGATTTAGTGTGCGTGGATTCTAGACTGAGGGGTTTGACCACGGATACTCGGGTTTTTCGAGGTGCGGAACTAGGGACGGACCATTTCCTTGTAGTTGCAAAAATTGATCTGTTCCGTGGTTGGCGATCGAGACCGAGAGAAGTGGAAAGCTCCAAAAGGATACGAATCGAAAAGTTAAATGAGGATAATTGTAAGGATGAATATGTAAGATTAATTGAAAGCACTTTGAACAACTTAGAATCAATCAATTATAGCTTAGAGGAACAATGGGAAATTATAAAACAATCTTTAGTAAATAGTGCGATTAAAGTATGCGGGGAATCTAAAACGGGTAGGAAAAAAGGTGATGCATGGTGGGACAAAGAAGTGAAAGCGGCTGTGGATAAAAAACAGAATGCGTGGAAGAATGTAGTTTGTGCGAAGAATGACTCCGACAAAACAGTTATGTATGATATTTATAAGAAAGAGAAGAATGCAGTTAAGAAACTTGTGAGCTTGAAAAAGAAAAAATTAGAGGATTATGAATGTAAAAAATTAAGTGCGAATGTGAATGGCAATTTAAAGCTTTTTTGGAAGGAAGTGAAAAGGAAAAGGTCTGGGAAGGATGAGAAAGTGAATTGCTTGAAAGATAAAAATGGATGTATGCTGACACAGGAAAAGGATATAGGTCTGAGATGGAAAGAGTATTTTGAAGAGTTGTTTGAAACCAAGGATGGATGCGGCAGTTTGTGCCAAGTAAGTATAAATGGACAGGGTGATGAGAGTCAGCAAATCAGTATGAATGAACTTATGAATGCGCTAAAAAAAGCAAAAAATGGGAAAGCGTCAGGTTGCGATAGGGTAGCAACGGAGCTTATCAGGTATGGCGGCCGAGTGACGCTGCAGTGGTGCCTGGAGCTTTTCAACTTGTGCTGGACGGAAGGCCGTACCCCAGGTGACTGGAGGAAAGCCATTATCTGCCCCCTGTACAAGGGGAAGGGCTCCCGGTTGGACTGTGGCAACTATCGTGCAATCAGCTTGTTGAGCAACGTGGGTAAATTATATAGTAGAATTTTAGTAGAAAGGGTTAGAACAATAACTGAAAATAAAGTTTGGGATGCACAAGGGGCTTTTATGAATGGGAGGGGGTGTGCCGATCAGATCTTCGCTCTGCGGATGATTACGGAGAAGCTTTTGAGTAAACATCAGAAGCTTTTCTGTGCATTCGTAGATTTGGAAAAGGCATATGATAGGGTAGACAGGGGTAAATTATGGGAAGTTCTATCAATTTATGGAGTGAATAACCGGTTGATTCGTGCCATTGCTTCGCTATATTCGGAAAGTACTGCGTGTGTGAAGGTGAACAGTCACCTTTCACCGGAGTTCTATCTTACGAAAGGTGTGAAGCAAGGGTGCGTCATGTCACCCTGGTTGTTTAATTTGTTCTTTGATTTTTGCGTCAGTGGGTTAAAAGATATAAATATAGGGGTTGAACTAAATGGAATAAAGGTATGTGCGCTTATGTATGCAGATGATTTAGTACTTATGGCTGAGTGTGAAAGTGATTTGCAAGAACTTGTGTCAAGTGTGTTTGAAAATTGTGCAAAAAATGGTCTAAAAATGAATGTAAGCAAAACAAAGGTTTTGGTATTTGAAAGGGATGAAGCAAGAACGAATTGCAAAGTAACCGTAGAAAATGAATGTCTTGAGCAAGTGAATGAGTATGTGTATTTAGGAAGCATGTTTAGTCGTGATGGAAAGTGTGAAAAAGAAATCGAACGTAGGAAAGTTGCTGGTTGCAGGGTGGGCGGTGCACTAAGACCTATAATGAGAAACAACAACGTCTCACTACAAGCAAAGAAACTAGTGCATAACGCAATCCTGCTACCATCGATGATGTATGGTTGTGAAACGTGGACATGGACGAAAAAAGAAGAATGTAGTATAAATGCAGTAGAGATGAAATCTCTACGAAGAATATGTGGAAAAACTTTATGGGATATGGAAAGGAATGAAAATATTAGGAAAGAATGTGGTATGGAAGTAAGTGTTGTGACAAAGATGAAAGTTAATAAGTTGAGATGGTTTGGGCATGTGGAAAGAATGGATGCAAACAGAATGACAAAGATAATTCATAAGGCTGAAAGGAAAGGTGTAAGAAAGCGTGGCCGACCGAGAATGACGTGGATCGAACACATCGATTCCGTCCTCAAGGAAGGCCAGGTAAGAAGTATGAGAAATAGGAGAAGCTGTATGAGAAATAGTATGTCGGTGGAAGAAGCGAAAGAAGTATGCTTGGATAGAAAAGAGTGGAGGTCCGTTCTCTCTGCCTACCCCTTACGGGACACGGCGTGATGGGTAAAAAAAAAAAAAAAAAAAAAAAAAAAAAAAAAAAAGTCAAATTTATTTCTTTGAAAGCAAACGCCATGAGCCCAATAGTGGTCCTTATTTTACAGACCATACTAAAAATTAAAGAATCTTGTAAATTCGGGGTCGCGTTATATTCGGGCATAATATATAGTTTATTATCCCAAAAATAAAAAAAAACATTTTAGACTGGTTTTATTAAAATTAAGAACTCGGGTTACATTCGGGGTCTCGTTACATTCGGGTTCTCATTACATAAGGGTTCTCGTTACATTCGGGCTCTCGTTATATTCGGGCTTATGCGGTATATTATTATCCCATATTATATAAAGTTAATGTTAAAATCGGGAAAAACATTACTCAACAAGAATGCAACATGTATTGTATAATCTGACATGTGTGGCCTAGATAAAATATTTGGGTGCCAAAGGTAATATAAGTAGTACTGTGGCAACACCGCGGCTGTCATTGGGCCATCGTGCATAATGTTATGACTACTTCTCTAACTCTCATTGTTTGACAAAAGTTCATTTCTGGTAAACGTTGCGGGTAATATAGGCAAACCAGACATCGCGAAAATATTTTTTTTTTTTTTACTTTTTCAGTAGTTACCTACTTTTCTTCCATAAAAAAAAATATGGGTTTTTTAGATACCTAGCCGTTATATTTTTATCGGTAATTACGAAAAAAAAAAACAGGTAATCAAAGAGTATTACAGAATAATACATCCACTCTATTTTCCAGCTCTAGTCATAAGAACAAAATATATTTGTTTGGTATAAATGCATCTTTAGGGTGGGTACATTTAAGGCTAGAACGAACATAGATTCAGAGGGTCATAATATCTTATATATAAAAACGGAGAGCCATTTCCCGATGTCATCGCATCACGCCTAAACGGCTGGACCGATTTCGCTAATTCTTTTTTTGTCGTGTAGGCTTTTATCAGGAGAATGTCCTTTCGGAAGAAAAAAATGAATAAAAATGCATGGAAAATTAGAAAATTAAAGAAAACTCTACGTAGACAACCTTATTAGTACTTTTTACCTTATAATTTGTATTCCAATTTTGAAATTTTGACAGAAATTGTCAATTGGTGCGATTGACAGAATGCGGATGGAATAAACATGGTTTAAAACAGACGCATCGTTCGGAATCACATTGGTCATATGATAATTAATTCATCACCATACAAATTCGAATTCAAAATTCATATTTAGGAACACAGGACAACGTCTGTCGGGAAAGCTAGTAGAGTATATTTCTTGATCGTAGATATGAACACTAATCTGTCATCGCCCACTAATAAGTTGTTTTCAAATAAAAGATTGTATAACTTTTCCACATTTTTTTATAATCGTGACTTGTTTCGTAGGCAAACGTCCTACATTGGAGTTAGTTATTAGAAACCAAAACTTTGTTGTAATAAGCTCGCCCTTTGTATGTTGATTCTGTGATGTCTTTGTTATGTTAAGTTTTTATGTGTATATGTAACCAATTTACAGTAAAGTAAATAAAATAAATACATGGTCACAGGAGAAAAGAAAGAAACTTCTTCCTAAGAAACTTCTTTCTTAGTCTCCTATGACCATAATGTTGTTTCCATGGTGTCCAATATATCAACGATAAAAGAAAAAAGGTATGCTGTTTCTAGATTCAGTTCTGTGTTCGTTTTGGTGTAAATATACACTTACATTGTAAATAAGGCCTAAATCACTCAATAATGAGTGGAAAGCTGATAAATAAAAAAAAAAATAAGTTTAATTTCCATTAAATAAAATGTCATAAAATAATAATTAATGAAATCGAATAAAATAAAAAAAAAACGACTTAAAGATCATACTGGGATTCAGTAGGTATCTACATTTAAGAAATAACTCATCACTTCCATTGCCTGGAACGTACGTCTACTAGATTTATTACAGAATGCCTCACAGTATGTTAATTTTCTACACACACAAACTACAATCGGATTGTTCTGTATTTTTGGTGTTATTTGCTATTACGTAACGCTATGTCATCTCACATCAACTGCTATCTCTCTCTACATCTAGTACAAGCATCACTAACTGACCGCGGACTTCTTTCAACTTGACCTGTAGGTGAAATTCAAAAATTATTCCGAACAATGAATTGCTATATCGAATATCTCAATGACTTGTCCAATATCGTAATTTGTGTGTTATAGACTTTAATATCGTAATTTGAGTTAATATCTGAGTTAGGTAGTTTTTTTATTATAATGAATCTGTGTTCACTCAAGATGGTCGGCACCTGGGATCGAACCCACGACCTCCGCACGAAACAGTGCGAAAACCGGCGTCGTAACCGTCAGTCTACCAACCACTTCGAAATTTAACGTTCATAATATTTATCGGGGTCACGAATTATTATTATAGAGTATTAATGTTAGATAATATTAATGACAGTTGGCCGAGGAGAGCGCTGTTTTTCCTCCCATCAGGGTCTGGAAGACCCTCTTATATCGTGTTCCGTTCCTTCGAGGCAGAGCTGAGGGAAGTGGACTTGGTGTGGGAGGAGGTCATAAGCATTGCGCAAGATCGAGCGCAATGGAAAGCTCTTGTTGCCTCCCTATGCTCCTAAGTGGAGTTCAAAGGGAGATTTGATTGATTGATTAATGTTAGATACTTGAAATAACGTTTAAAATTTCTTGTGGATTTTTGTGTCATGTCTGTAAAACGGCACAAGAATCCATAAATAATAATTGAAAGGTTGGTCTAGACATAGCCAATAGGCAATAATTAGAGACAGTTAAAAATGGACATAGTTTATAATATCCTAGTGCCATCTACTGATTAGCAGAATAATTATTTTCTATTTTTGAATTTGAATTGATGTTTGACAAAGTGTTCTTTGATTGCTTGATATTTTAGTGCTATTGCCAGATTGAACCCTTCAAATATAGTTTTAAAAAGAATATTTTGATGGTTTACATGTATAAAACATAATTAACATTTCATATATTATATTAAAAACAATAATTAAATGGGGACGTAAGCGCATCGACTTCTCCGCTGTTAGAAAAATCTTACGTAGAATCTTAGAATGTGGGTTTTTGTGTTTATGGTGATGGGCATAACGCCTCGTTGAGTTCATGGGTTAAAACGCCTTAAAAAGGTGTTTTCATAAAAAATCCATTATACTCAATTTCACGAATCATGATTAGCAGACAACAATAATACATTATTTGATTCACACAAATGCAAACAATAATATCTAAAAGATGTCCCTTATGATTCTGTCAAAAGATATTTGAAAGAAAATTGACTCCTTGTATAATATTATTTATCTCAAGAATTAGACCATTGTATGGTTGTGAAAGCGAGTAAACCGACCTCGGTAACCTAGTTGTATAGGCGTGGACTTCAGATCATGAGGTCCCGGGCTCGATTCCCGGTCGGTTCAGAGTGTTTCTAACTGTTTTTTTTTTCACTTGAAATTTCTACGCGGGTTTGCCTGTCTCAGATTGGATGGGACCGGTTGACTGGAAAAAATGTCTCAGGCAATAAGTTCCGTCGGCTATACTGACACTTTTGTATAGAGGAGTGTTAATTTATTTATTTACATACCTACTTAGACATCAATAAAGAGTAAAAATTAAAAAAAATGTTTCTATATAACCCATCTGAGTTCACATCATATTATTTCAATCCATTAGTGTGCTCCATTTTGAAACTAGTGGATCCATCAAATGGTGTTCTTTCATATAAGTCGATTAATTTTTTTTTTTACCGCCTTGAACGTCAACATGGCAACACATATTTAACAACAAAACTAAAACGTCAGTGTCATATTGGCGTTGTGCGTCGTGTGGCTTTTCTTCGTAATTTTTCAACAACAATGACTCCTTTTATAGTGGCGCAATGTGATTTTAAATATCCTCAATAATTGCAAAAGTTTTTTTTTCAAATCCGATAGATACATAGATCCCATCATTCCTGTCCTCCACCTTGAAAGTCTGGACTCTATCTCAACGGCTGCCAGTCATTCTAAGACAGCATTTCAACTTCGACTATAGATAATATGCATTAAGTCACTTTTTTTTTAAAACACATAATATTAAAACTTGCGAAGATCTATCAGATGACAAAAAAAATGTGATAACATCTTATTGAAATAGATGCATAAGACGTAATAAATGTATATTATTTTACCATTATTATTATTATTATTTTTAAATAATTCTATGAAATATAAATAAATGTATACCTAATATATTATTAAGTATAATGTTGCATATAATGCAAACTTTCACTTTTCGTCGAATCTATCTTAATAAAAACTAAACCTTAGGTCAGCACTCCTGTTTGAAATCCTATGCTACCTAACTGAAAGTAGGTACTTAAAAAGAAACCGCTAGTTCGTTTACCGTCACTCACTATGTACCTACTGGAAACGCCGATGAAAATAAAGGTAGACAGAGAGAACGAATGCACATCCGCTCTTTTCTACACACGCACACTTCTTTCGTTTCTTCCAATGACGTACCATTTCTCATACAACATCTTCTATTTCTTTTTCTTATGACCCGGCCTTCCTTGAGGACGGAATTTATGTGTTCGATCCACACTTCTAACATAATTATAAAATTATCTTTATCATTATGTAAGCATCGATTCTTTCCACATGCCCAAACCATCTCAACCAATTCGTTTTCATCTTTCTTACAACCATAATTTCATACCACACTCCTTTCTAACATTCACTTATGTAGTCTTTCCACATATTCATCGTAGAGCTCTCACCTCTTCTGTATTTATACTATATTTTTTATCCATGTCCACGTTTCACTTACATACATCATTGATGGTAACAGGATTAAAAAACAGCGATTAAAGTTACTTGAGATAGTTTGGACGTGTGGTAAGAATGAATGTAAACAGAGAATTTATAAGGCTGAAAGAGAAGGTATAAAGAAGCGTGGAAGACCGATAATGACGTGGATTGAACACATCGATCAAAGAAGGCCAGGTCAGAAGTAAGAGAATTAGGAGAGGTTGTAAGAGAAATGGTATGTCGCTAGAAGAAGCGAAATGAGTATGCTTTGATAGAAAAGAGTGGAAGACCTATTACGAGATAAGGCGTGATGGGTAAAAAAAAGTCTTGATTTTTGTTATTTCATTCGTGGGCGAGTTGACATTACAAAAATGTTCTCTAGTGTCATTGTAAATTGTATAACCCAGTTTAAAATGGCCTAGCTATTATTGACGTTAGGTATTGTCTAAATGTCATAGTTATGGTTGCATAGATGATCACAAAATATCTTCGTCTTCTTCTATGGCAGATCTGCAGAGATAACCCACAAACTACGCCCATAACTCGGCGATAACTTCATAACAATGATTAATTATAATATATAAAACACGTCAAAATAGGCAGACGTGCGTCTTCGAGATGCAGGAAGACTAGTTGATATACCCCGCGTCCGCACGTGAACTCGATTTCCTCATACATAACACTTTTTTATCAAACAAAATAATATCTTGTTTATTGATTGAAAACTGGATTTTTCCTAGTAACATAGGTAATCAAAACCAATGTATTGGAAAAAAATCTCAACAGACAATGAGCCTATCAGATCTTGGACAACAGAGCTGAGGGCTTACAACCTCCTAGGCCAGGTTAAAAGCGCCTTCTATTCCTAGGAAACATTCGCTGTTCTCTGTTGCCAATTGTCATTTCGTTGAAACTTGTATATATACAGTGGGTGGGGAAATATTTCAATTTTTAACGAGAGACGCTATTGGTGGATGATGTCGTCATGTGAAACATGGCCGCTACAACCTATTTTACGTAGGCTTAAACATGTTTTGGTCCTTCTGGAGTTAAAACTACCAATAAGTTCCTTGGATTGCTTAAGTCCGGGAAGGTTGTGGAGTTTGTTGTACTTGATCTTTATACCAATATAAATGAATAAAACGAGCTTTGTAGTATTACGAAAATATTTTTTTTTTTTAATTAACATTCAACATGACCAAACACCATTACATATTTTATTATTAGTAAAATATTATACGGATTAACATATAAATCGTAGTGAATAGTTCAACTTTAAACTTCTGGTTAAAATCATAGTAATGCCGCACTTATGCAACGCCTGTTGTATGATCACTGGGTTAGTATTTTTAAGAATCTTTAATCTAAATAGCCTACGAGAGGAAATCTTGACAGCGCTTAATGTCACAATATTATGAATTGTTATCGTTTAAAACTGATTGAAAAGTCGCGTCAAAACATGGATCATGAATCATAATGTTTCATTAATATGGTAAAGGTTATTGGAAGGTGCTAGTACCAAGATTATATTATGAGTTCGTGTCAAGTAAGAATCATAATATAATGTCAGTTGGCCGAGGAGAGCGCTGTTCTTCCTTCCATCAGGGTCCCGAAGACGAGGAAGACCCTCTCACACTGTGTTCCACTCCTTCGAAGCAGAGCTGAGGGATATGGACATGGTGTGGGAGGAGATCATAAACATTGCGCAGGATCGAGCGCAATGGAGAGCTCTTGTTGCCTCCCTATGCCCCTGAAAAGGGAGTGTTGTTGTTGTTGTTCTTGTAGTCAAGAATCATAAGCTTATGCTGAAAAAACCCATTGATTTTGAAAAACATCTTTTAGCTAATTTTTGCGAATTTAAGCCACTACGGACTTATGATCATTGTCTACTGCTATCACTTTTAGTTGACAACGTTTGCCATTTAGGTGGTCAAATTCGTCAAAATCCCAAGTCAAGTCAATTTTGAATTTCGGCGATTTCCACGAATTTGAGCACCTTAAATGGCGAACGTTGTTAATGTAAAGTAATAACAAAAATAAACATTTTTATTTTACTGAAAAAATGGTTAGAACAGAAAAGTAAATAAATTACTATTCATCCATAACAACTAGCTTTCCCGACAGACGTTTTCCTGTAGTCCTTACTATGAATATTGATTCCAAATTTGTAATTTATACAAAAACACGTTTAAAATATGTTTGAATGTTAAAAAGAAATATTTCTGAAAGCTCGAAAAAAAAACATAAAAAATCTGCGAACCAATATTTTTAATGTCAATGGTTGTCAGGTAAACTATAACTTTGTTGTAATATATTTTTTCATAGATGGCGTTGGGGTTGCAGAAAATCCGTTCCATACTTACTCTAATATTACCTACCTTTATTTTATATTATTTCTTATGCATTTTTTCAATTTTTTTATTAGAAGAATCCAATAAATCAAACTTTGGAAGAATCTGTTCAGCCCATCTAGATAGCTATAAGTGTTCGCACTAACTCGAATTTCTTTTATATTATAGATTGGAAAGGTTGCGATCAAGGAAGAATTTTTTATTTAAATTTTAAGGATACCTACGAGCATAGGTTGGAATGATGCTCTTGATCTAGCCCAGATTAAGGTTCCATTTAAATCACAAGAATGTAGAGCCAGGGCTGGAAAATAGAGTATATGTACTTTCATGATCGTTGTTTAATATGTACTAATTTATCATCGACAACTTTAGCTATCTCACTTGTTATTACATAAGAGTTCAGATACATCCACATGTGGAAATTAGAGGTAAAATACACTGCAGCTGTTTTTTTTATTGATTGCGAAATAGAACAATGCGATATTTCTTTACACGATGCACTAACGCATTAGGTACATTCTCTCTCCCCATCCTATATCCCAATATCCTAATATCCCAACGTGCAATGTGTGTTTCTATCTATTATTATTTGAAAGTATCAGGCTGACAGGAATGGGTAGAGATTAGCTGTAGGTACAGGCATACAGAGGAGGTGGGAGATTGATAGGTGTTCCCGATATTACACAGATTCCCAACATTTATGTAAAAAAATCTTTGAATAATAAATATTTTTAAATTGAAACTACGCATAAAATTAAATTAATTTGAAGAACTCCACCATTATTAATGTGTCTAAGGGACCGTGTTTTCGTTTTGTGCAATCAATTGATCTATATGTGAGCAAAATGTATTCACCTTTTTTTTGTTTTAAAAATGAAATTTATATTTGTTTGTTTTTTAATCAATTATATTTTATTGATGTATCTAAATTTACCTATTTCGTTTTATACAATCATTTTTTTATATATGCTAACACATATGGTTTTGTTCTAATACGGGATTTTATTTTTTAATCAATTATTTTTATTAATATGTCAAAATGACCCATTTCTTATTACTATTATTATTTTCTGCCAACACGACTTGTTGGTTTTTAGTGATAAATTTGTACTTTTTAATCAATTGTTATTTCTGTTAATGTGTCTGCATGCATTATTGTTTCATTGATCTAATCAGATTGACTTTTAAAATGATCCCTTCAGTGCCTTCGTCTGCTTCTACTAAATAAATTAACTTGTAAAAATGTCAAAGATCTGTATTTAATTTGTAATAAATATACAAAAAAGTTTGAGAATCGCTACAAATGCAGCGTAAGTGCATATTTGAGGGATCACCCTAAGTTGCAATGGACAAGTGAACACCTAATACCTTCGCCTATTAAATCGGGGGGAAAGACTTAACATACTACACGTACCTACCTATAAGTACTTACGCATCCTATAAATTCTAGCTATACGCGAGGCATTCCTATATTACTATTGGCTGAAGAGTTTACTGTACGTACGAGTACTTACCTACCTGGATGCTCTTCATCTAGAATGTGAACCAAAGCGAACAATCCAATGAAAATGATTATACCTTTAACTGATTATGTGCTCCTGATAATTGTATGAATTAATTGGATGAATAAAATCTTATTTGTATTTAGCTTTTACGCATTTAGAAGGGGTCTTTGGAACTGAGGGTCTTACTCTAGCTTCTCTACTTCAACTCTACCATCATCTACTCGTAGTAGAACATGTTATGTATGAAATCGTGGTAAAAAATATCTCAGTGTATGCTAGAGCCGACAATCCGACGAGAGTACGGTGTAATTGCATGGCTGCGTGGTTTGCAGTGATAGAAGGTTTTGCAGGTATGAACAGTTTTATTGAAAAAGTCTGTAATAAAAGAATGCTGAATATAGTAGGTAATGAGCGGGCGCCAAGTGGCGCACCGCAATGCACGTCGCGAGACGGATGGTGCGTATTGACTCTATGCAGATTTGGTGGTGACTGATAGATTGTTGTGCTGCATTGTACGGTGGGGCAGGCTACTACCGGATGACGACATAATGGAGAAACGCTATTGGTGGATGATGTCGTCATGCGAAACATGGCCGCAACAAGCGTATGCTTTTCTTCCCAAAAATTCCAATCCAAGATGTCAATCAAACTTTGCCGAAGTATGCATGACTGACGGGTAGCTTTAACAGGAAGCAACCTCAGGATGATTCTAACCTTACCTTATTTCGCAGAACTAGGGTTACAAATGTCACCCTGAGACTCTGTTAGGTTGGACTCTTATTTCCCTAGGCTATGGAGGATGCATCTGGCATGTCTGCAGAGAATGTGGAAGCTAAGACTTTTCCTAGTACCTCCTCAAGTTGGGCATCAGAAAAAAAATTATAACAACCGTGAAATAAGATTCCTGCAAGGGCCTTTCTTTCAGGGGAGCCAAAAGGACAAACAAGAAAACCAATTGCGGAGTACAGGAGACGGGAAGGGGCAATGACACTCTGCAAGTGGCTTCTGGAAGGAGGTCCAACGATTTTAAGAATGCCACTATGCGACTCAAAGAGCATGTGGTTCCATGACCAAATTGATAAAAGTGTTGGGAAGCGAACTCGATATTTATTATTGACATTTATTACCATTTTAGTATTTTTATCAAACCTTCATTTACACGAATAAAAAATCTTTTTCACTAGATAGGCAAAAATAAAAAAAAGCCAGGGTTTTCAAAAGCAAGTCGTCCAAACACTTAAAAATGGCTGCTGTCAACCTGTGAATGGGAGGTGATCAATCACCGCAGTGCTCCTCTTCTTATCTGTCTCATGAAAATGATCCAATTATCTGATAGTACTGCACAACGGGACTCTTCCAGTCAACCTGTCCTCCTCCACGCCTTGCCCACCTGTCTACGTTTAAGACAGGTGATTAATTTCATTTACACCGACTTTCACTAACATCGGATTTCATTTTATTCGCGAAATAGAAAAGTGAAATATTTTTTTTTTAAGACTAGCTCTACTGACAGACCTTTCTCTGTCATAATAATTATTAGCCTTGAATTCGAATCCGTAGAGTAAATAAATTTTCTATTTATCAATGTAATTCCGACCGATTCATGTCTCTTTTAAACAATGTTTGTTGAGGACATGCTGTGGATCGCACTAACTGTAAAACAATGGACAGTTTTGTCGAACGCCAATTTAAATTCAAACATTGAATAGTTTTTACTGTAAAAAGCACTATACAGATTACCTTTGTTAATGTTCATTGCAATTTACTTATTTTCTTGGATAAAAAGTCCTGACAATAGCGTGAGGCTCCATTTTTATATATTATAGAGACACTTAATATAGTAATAACGTTGTGCACCAACAAAGCCAATAAACAATATATTTGATATAATATTCATTCATATCCTGGCGCCAAATACATGACAGCAGTCGCAGTCTTTAAATTTGGTTGCTCTCTTGTTCTCAATAATTTCCAACTTTTATCCCTATATTACATTGATTATTAAATCTCTTAAGTAGGTACATGTTGTACACATGGGATATTTCGACATGTTGAACATGTCAAGAATTCTCATGTTTAGGAGTTTCGGAGACTTAAATATTATCACATATGGCGAACATTGTTAACGTAAAGCGATCACACTAAGCCAGCCTTCGAAAGGTAGTGGTTTGTTCCATTTAAAAATCGAACATCACTTATGAATTGTTCGTCATTAGTTGTTACATATTCGTTAATATAGTTTTGTTCATTACAATGATCAATCTCCCTACATTAATTTTTGGACCTTGTTTGACTTTATATTGAATCGGTGGCTTTCCAAAAAGGAATATTTTCAATGTCGGTCACGGGACATAACATTATATAAAAGTTCATATTGTATGGTATAGAACTTACCTATTGCACTGTCACTGAATTAAACTCCACCGTGACTCTCCTTGACATATTCAATTAACCGAAACTTGGTTGAAAAGTAACATCAAGTATTTTTTGTTGTTTTACTTTGTATATCACTTTTGTTCAGGTGTTTCCGAATAGGATATTTCCATGGAGATAATTAAATTTTTAAAGACAAAATTTTAAACAACCATTTTAACACAAATTTGAAACATTAAACTATTTTTTATATATAATATTCAAACAGCATTCCCATGAAATTCGTGTTTGTGGAATAAAATGCTTAGTTTTCTTTGCAATACAAATAAAATAATTTGAAAATAAGGTGTCTGGATGCTCAGCGATTCAGTCGACGACTTTCATTCGTACAACGTACTGGGGGTCGTGGTATCGAATCCCGGCGGTGATTTCTGTTTCCACTTTCACGACACAAGCTTTTGCTTATTGTGAAAGATGTAAAGAGTGTTTGTGTTATCTTTCATTTTTGATTTAAAAAAATATCGTCCACTTTTACACATAACATTTGTACAATTTGAAGTGTAAATTACAAAAACGAGAAGTGCTATAGTGGAAACAGTCATAGATCATAATATTCATAAGAACAATGCTGCCGTTTACACAAAAATAAATAGATAAATAAATTTTCTATAACTTTCTAAGCTAAGGGGCAGTGCAATATGCTTTTCAAGATAAGAGCTCAGTAGTGATAATAAAATTATCAAATTATCCTGTATCCCGTGCTAAGACGGACGCTACTGCGAACATCCCTCAATACCTTGTGCCCCACGCAGGACAATGGCTGCAGGACTATCCTCCACAGACTGGATGTAAATTAAGGTATTGTTCCCTTCCCAATCTCTCGATAATCCTTTTACCTTGCACCCTCAGGCAGAAGCTGACAAACCTACATTCACTGGTCTGCATTCTTAACCCACACAACTAAACAAAAAACCATCTTATTTTTATTTTATGTTAAGGTTTAATATCCAGGTTCGGGACAAACCTTCCTTAAATCAATCCCTTTAACAGTCAACGTTATCTGTTCGGAGACATCGATGCAGCAAATAAAATGGGTATTTGTATCAAGTATAACTATGAAAAAGATTCACACACAATAACGATTCAGGAGAAGGTTTAAGGAAGGAAAGCATATGAAACAAATTGAAAATTAGTTATGAAGATAGAGCATGAAGCCACACATCAAAATATTAAAATGTTTGAGTTGAGATACACTGCAGACAATTACTTATCTTACTAGACCAATAGTAAATTGTTTTTGTCTAGCTAGACGTAAGAGTGTGATGCTAGAAAATCCCTATTACGCTTTGGGTGGACTAGAGCTCTCTGAACAAATTTAAACACCGCATAGCCATAGACGGTAAACACCGCACAGAGGAAGACCCTCTCACACTGTGTTCCGCATATGGACATGGTGTGGGAGGAGGTCATAAACATTGCGCAAGATCGAGCGCAATTGAGAGCTATTGTTGCCTCCCTATGCCCCTGAGTGGGTTGTAAAAGGGAGTGTTGTTGTTGCAATAGACGGTAGGCCGTACTAAATCGCTAGAGCTGGACACTTATATGTACAGATTGAGTGATTATTAAAAGTAGGCTTTTTAAACAGCGCTGTTAAAAATTTGTGACTAAAGATAGATCTCCCTAGATAGATCAAATGCAGTTTAAAAATCAATTAATGTATATTAGTGCCTTAATTGATAGATTCCAATATTATAACAAAACGTAATAATATTGAGGAAGATTTCGTGTATGCAAAAAGTAGAAATTCATCTATATCTTAAATCTTAATTGCTTATTTCGTCTCTAACTTCAACTACTGATGACAAAAATTTGAAGTCCGTTAAATTATTATCTTCGATTAAATTAATATTCTCATTGCTCAGTGAAAAGGGTTTGTACCTGTTATGCTGAGAAGTGATTTTTTATGTATAAAAAATAAAAATAATATAAAATCTTTGTTTTCAGTTGGTATCTACCTCGTTTGTGTTATTGGCATTGTTAGGTTGCAAATAAAATAATAGAGAGAAATAATGTGATCATTGATTGTTCAGCCACCCTTGTATATTATTGGTAATATTATTTGAATAGAACAGAAAGGGGTGCGTATTCTTATTACATCTCGAGCTCGAAAGCAATCAATCAAATTTCACCTTCAGAAAATCATCCCTCTTGTCGACTTTCACTGTGGATATTCCAAGCAATGATGTTATTATCAACAAAACAGATTCGTCCATTCAAATAATTTTTACATTGTTTAACTACAATTCACTTATCGCCATCTAACGTAAACTATTGAAAACAAAATCAATGGCACTTAACCATTTTTATGTCAGTCGGGTAGACTTTTCTCGTACTACCATTTACTTTCTACCCCTCTATTTTTTGCTTTAAAAATGACAATATTATATTTCTTATGCTACACCTTACACATTCACATGACATGTTATTGTATGATTATCACTTCATACTTTTTAGACATATTCACGACATATAACTTTAAAGATCGCAAGCTTAGTCGTATTCCAAAGATTCGATGGAAGGTCACACATCAAGTCCCTTCAAGAAGATACTGCTCTACCACTAGTATAAGTTTTCGATGATCGAATATCGAAACATATAACAGGTTTAATAGTTTTTCTCCGCTCCGGATTACAGAATAACTCTATATAAAAAATTGAATAAAATGGTCAGAAAATAGATTAAAATATAATATTATTAAAGTCAGTACGGAACGGACTTCCTTACAACGTTACCTGTGTCCAATTCCATAACAACACAATTTTTTTTTTACCTGACCTCCATTAAGTTTCACAACATTGGTACGCAGATTATTGATAGAATTTCTATCTATAGTAATCCCGAATTAGGAAGTCCGCTGGGGTATGAATATCTCACTCTAACTTTGCAGAGATATTGAACCTTGTGGTTTTACTTCATTATTATTTATTTTCAATTAATATTAATACAGTTCATATTAATAATTTAGATTATACTATTTTATTCTCACTAAACCTCATATTCTTAGACGTAAGGTAAAGGTTAATCACAGACGTAATAGGTAATATACTCGTATAATAACATTGTAGGTACCTATTTTTTAGAATGTACTTCAAGCGAAAGCCCTTTGATGTACCTACGCGAAACCCAGGTAAACAATACACCAGCAAACAATAGCAAGGACACCATGGACACATCAAAACAATTGCCATGCGGCCGTGTGATATTACCAAGTCATTATGTCCCTGTAATCCAAGCAATGCCATTTAAGATATCTATTTAAATACTTTTTCCAAGAATCTACTATTTTAGTTAAGGGTTTTTCTGTGACTGATGGGTGAGCTTGATTAATATAGAAATCTTGGAAATGTCAATTTCGATTTTTTTTGGGTAAACATTATTTTAAGTTAGTTTACATTTGGCTGGCTTGAGTGATAGTTCATTCGTGTTCATCATTAAAAATGGAAAAACGCAGTGTACTAAACGAACAAACGCGACAGTTTGTATTACGTCTTCGCGAGTATTTTGAACAAGAAAAGGCAAACGGTGGGCCTTTAATTTCAGTACAGAATGTTTGTGAACGAGTCGCTAATGCGCTGAAAATTAGCACAAAAAATGTGCAAAGAATATCAAAAGAGTGTCATAGTGTTTCGTGTGTCCAAAATTGTGAAAAACAAGGTAAATTAAAAAGACCTCGCACAAAAACCGTAAATAAAAAAGACTCATTTGAAATCGACGCCATAAGACGTCATATTCATGACTATTATACCAGAGGTGAATATCCTACAATACAAAAACTATTGAAATCGCTTAAAGAATCGGATCTGTATGACGGCAAATCTATATCACTAACGACATTAATGAAACAAATCGGATTTAAACATTGTAAAGTAGATAGAAGACAACATTATTTAGAAAGAAGTGACATACAATTGGCCAAAATAAACTTTTTGAGAAAAATACAAAATGTTAATTTTAATAACTTTATATTTACCGATGAGACTTGGGTCAATGCCAATCATAATTTATCAAAATTCTGGTTTGACGGCAATAAAAAATCAATGTGTAGAGTACCACTTGGAAAAGGACAAAGAATAATAGTAATACACGCAGGATCCATGAATGGGTTTATTCCCAATTGTCTTTTGGCTTTTAAATCTAAAAAATCTGGAGACTACCACGAGGATTTAAATTTTGAATTATACTCCAAATGGTTTGAGGAACAACTCTTACCAAATATCCCAGCCAATAGCACCATCATTATGGATAATGCCCCGTATCACTCCAAACAAAAGGACAAACCACCAACAACTGCATCGAGAAAGGATACAATTATTGACTGGTTAGAAAGGAACAACGTTCCATGCAGTGACAACTTGAGAAAAATAGAGTTGTTGGATTTAGTAAAAAGGCATAAGCCTAAAGATGCAATATATGTTTTAGACGACATTGCGCAATCTAAAGGTCATACAGTAATACGATTGCCTCCGTATTACTGTGTATATAATGCAATCGAGCTAATATGGGCACAAGTTAAAGGGTTTGTGGCTCGCAACAACACAACTCCACCATTTTCAACAACGCGTGTCCTCCATTTGTTAAAAGAAGCCGTCAGTCATATAACGGAAGAAGACTGGCGTCGTGTAATTAATAGCACGAAAACAAAAATATTCGAAGATTGCGAGAGTGATTGTTATGCAGAAAGTGTTATGGACAATTTAATAATAAATGTAAACAATGGTAGTTCTAGTGGGAGTGACACTGATAGTGATTTGTCTGAATAAGACTCGGACATGAAAGTGTTTATATATCTAATATTATTACTTCTATTCCTAATAAATATTTTTATATAAAATGTGTAACAATGTCATTGTGTTGATTTATTTACTTTTTAATATTACTCAAAATCATCAAGACAACTTACGAAAATGTTATCAACCCCTGGAATCTACCGAATTCAGGTAAACATTAAACCTTTTTACATTATTTTACCGAGTGTGAAAGAGATAATCTTAGTGTTAGAAGAGCAAAGCCCCTCAACAGACTTCCTAATTCGGGATTACTATAGTTTTCAGAAATAATTCTTTAACATATTTTCATCCACTAAATGTTTCTTCGTCAACGCTGTAATATTAATGCATTTTAATAAGGTTGAAACAAAAAAGAACTTTGCAATAGGTACCACTTAATAAGTGATATTTTAAGCGTATTTTTGTATTTTTAACCCCGTTAGCACACCTCCGCTGCGGATTAGCCGAAGCGACGACGGTCACATCTGTCAGTTTCTGCGCGCCATGTTGAGAGTGAGATAGCATGCTCAAACCCGTACTGTTTTCTATACATTCATCTCTCTCTTGCGGTGTTTCGCCATAGATTACTTGTATCCGCCTGATATTTCGCGGATCCGTGTGTTTCGCATTCCGCCCGCTTTTGAAGTTGTCAAAATCGACAGAATATTGGAGCGAAATTGAAGCGAACGTCATGTTTTCCATAGAAATCACAGATGGATGGGATGGTTTGCAGAAGTTGGATGTGCATATTTTCTAAATTGTAAGTAAAAACGTTGTTAATTTTGTAATATTTAAAAATATATATGAAATGTGAAATAATATTGTGGTTTTAATTATTTATATTTCCCAACAAATCATAACCATAGAATACTTGCTTATGTGCATTTTTCTCTTTCGCTACTCGTTTACCCGCTAGTATATTAACACTACCTGCGATTTCGCTTTCTGCAGTTCCGTGTGCCGCGATTCGCGGCGGTGGTGTGCTAACAGCCTACCATTCAATGATTCCTTTTCTGGTGTTTTTGTTGTGATTAAAATTTGTGCAATTATTTATTCATTATCCCCTGACTTATTGAAAAGTCTGTAGGTATTAGGTATCTGAGTTATAAAAAATCTATATAAATGTCTAATACTTAAATTAAATGTGTGAGTTTTGAAGTTTTAGAAAAAAAAACTGACTCATAATAGTATTAATTACCCAGCAATATTTTATTGACTTTCAAGGCGGGTCAAAGTTAGACGGGTCAGCTAGTGACCTGGTGAACTTTGTATCACCTTCATCCTTAGTCTATATGATTTTTATATTTCCAGTAACACACGACAATTTGACGTGAAACCTTTAATTACCCTATAATATGTATGTATTTAGGTTTACAGTTTAAGAATACCTATCAAATAAACGTTTTTTCACGGCTACGGTGATTGATGTGGTCCATGACCAATCATGGATTATCTGCGTGTGGTGCTCAACAGTCTCTAGGGTCAACAGTAACAGGTGAAGGCCCGCAGCTTGGAGCGTCTTTAGCATTGCCTCTAATTGCCGACTGACATGAGAACATCTTAAGAAGATGTGTTGAGCGTCAAATAAATGATTATAATATAATATTTTAAGTTCTCAAACTTTTCACGAACTTCCATATAAATTAAGGTCACGACAAATAACATAATCACACAAAAAAATGATGGTTGCTTAAATTAAAACATTCCGAAATCGTTCGATAGATGTCACTTATTAAGTAGGTACCTACTTACAATATTATTTAGATATAGTAGGGAAAAAAATAATAGGTATTGTTGTCAGCAGGTGAAATTTGTACCTAATCATAAAATAAACAAAATTTAACGTAGGTAGATATTTCTACAAAATCTTAGTAAAATCATATTAAGAACCATTTACCTAGTACAAATATTATCAGACACTTTTTGTGGACGCGCAGAACCGAAAATTGGTTCATTTATGTAGTTGTCACGTGTCTGAATATAAATCTTATAATATAAAAGAAAGTCGGGTTATCGCGAACACTTATAACTCGAGACAGTCTGGACAAATTTTTATGATGATTAGTTTATTGGATTCTTCTACGCTCCGAATAACAGAATACCTAACTAATAAAAAATGAAAAAATGGATAGGAAATAATATAAAATTTAATATTAAAGTCATATGGAACGGTCAAGTATGGAACGGACGGATCATCGCCATCTGTGAAAATTCCATTACAACACAAATTTTATTCACCTGACAACAGAAATATTTTTTAACATTCAAACATAATAATTCAAAGGTTTTTTTTTGTTAATTACTTTTTCGAAATCAATATCCATAGTAAGGACTACAGGACAACGTCTGTCGGGAAAACTAGTTATTAATAATAATAATTCATTTGAATTTGGTACCTATACAGTAGTAGCACATTACGAGTATTATTTTTCTTCACAAATAGCAGAAGCATATTTCATTTTAAATTTTTCGGCAGCGACCGAAATTGAACCGAATATAACCACATAATAGAGGCCTAACGTGTATTTTTTACATAAATATGGGTATGTACATAAGAAGTAAAGAAAATAACAAAAATTGTTGTTTCGGCGTGTCAAAGAAATTAAATAAACAGTGGTCGAGTACCTTTGTTTTAAAACGATTTCGAGAAATATTTTTTTTTAGTAAGTTATTGATAAGTTCTTAAGATTCATCATACATTTTCATAGTTAACTGCACGCTTATAAATTCAGCCATTAGACGTATTATTATATTATAATGTTACTTTGGTACCGTTTTTTTTTCTTATCACGCCTTGTCCTCAAGGGGTGGGCGGCGAGAGCGTAACTTCACTCCTTTCATAAGATTGAAGGAATGTTAGAAAGTCCTTGGAGCAAGAAAATTCAATCGAAGAGATAACATATATGTAGTTTTTTTTTTTTTTTTACATATGTAGTTCTTACAGAAAGTGTCGAAGATAAAGACCATACCTATATTGTACTAGTCCATGCCTGCCAACTATACTGGAAAACTCTTTCTCTATCTGTCGCTGGTACTCTATCGAAACGATAATTTTAACTCTCTACCCATGACAAAGAATGGTGAATTGTTGAGGTAGTTGCTAGTCCAGAGGTAACAATCGTTGATATTTTAAACAATGACAAGCAATGACTAAGACTAATTGTGGGCGATGACAGTTATTTCTCGTTGTTATTTCCTTGGTGACCATATCAACGATCAAGATAATATATTATTTTCCAACTCTGGCTCTATGTTCGTTCGGTTCGGTTTGGTTTGGTTTACGTGTGGTTAGTTCGTCTTTACGGAGCTGAAAATTGGATGCTCACGGCTGATACAATGAACAAAATAAAAGTTTTTTTTTTATCGTGGGTTCAGAGAAAATGACTAAAAGGATTGAAAGAATGTGTGCAGGCAGACGAGGCCGACCTCGAATTACATGATTGGTCCGTCCATATCGGTGCCGTCTTAGAGAAGGGCCAAGTCAGGAGCAAAAGGAATAAAAGAGTATGTATGCGGAATTTTATGCGTTTGGAAGAAGCGAAAGAGGTTTGTTTGGATAGGAAAGATTGGAAGTCCGTACTCTCTGCCTCACTTCTTCGGGAAACGGCGTGATTGGTAAAAAAAAAGGTTTATTGAAGAATGTTGCGTATCCATTGTACGGATATGGTCATTGGTCAAGGATTTGGAGGTCCCGAATAAGGCGAATATTGACAGAGAATTGTTGACAAACGTTGAGATACGTTAGATCTCTTTATTCTCAGAGGCGATAAGTGCTCGTCTTTGCAGGTAGGTATTTATCGAAGACAAGATCTGAGGAAGATGTGGTGTGACGGAGAGGCAGGTGTCAAAGCTTCGTGTGTCAAAGGGCGTGGACTGGAATCCAAACCATTGGGTAACTGATTCATGCTTCTACAGAGAGGAATGCTTTTCTCAAGTGATGGCCAACGTCAGAGGACCTGACAGAGTGCCTCAAGAAGAAGATAGTACAGCCATTATCGATGTTACCTTGTATAATGATTTATTTCGATTAACACCCCTACACTTCGTCATTGATAACTGCAGTATACGGGAGAAAACAGCGCCAAATTATCGTGCACAGGTGAGAAATTCTCAGAATTTCTCAGAAATTTTCAGAAAGAAAAAAAAAGAAAACAGAATTCAGCCAAACCTACTTGGAAGGAAAGATGTCACTTCTCGATAGTAAAAAGGTTTTCGTTTCCTGCTCGCTATATTTGACAAACCGAAATCCATATCATGACAAAGGTCACACATGTCAAATTCCGTTTTGAATTCAAATTGTGAAGAAAAAAAACACAAGAAATCGAGTCAAAATAATACGCAATCCAACTAGACTAAAGTTATGCGGTTTATTATAACGAAATTGTAACCATGGATTGTGAAATTACTAGAGGGTACCTTTGATTAAAGAACTGTTTTTTTTTTTAGTTTAAACAATAATTATTGTTTTTTGACAAATCCAACTAGCTGTAAAGGAGAAGAAATGGGAATAATTAAAAATTACAAGTAAACGATAGTCCATATTAAGGGCATCGTAAATTTCACAAAAACTTGCGGATGTATGAGTATAATATTTACATTCATAATTAATGAATGCTGGTAAGGTTTACTCGCGAGTCGCCGTACGTTCGTTACTTAGAAAATAACAAACTAACGAAAATATGATCGTTTTTATATTTTAGGCCCTTAAAAAGTCGATTAATAATTCTCAACTGAGTTTCTTTAAAAAGCTTACAATGTTACGTTTTATTCCGTTGTCAGATTTTTATATTTATATTTATTTTTATTTTTTATTTTTTATTTATTTTTATGTTAATACTCAATTGTTTTTTTTTTTAATGTGAACCTGATACTAATTGTTAACAATATTTATAAATATTTCTGTAAAAGGCTTTGGCCGTTGATCTGATAAATAAATAAATAAATATTTTTTTATAAAAGGATCTCAAAGACGTGGGAGACCCTGTCATACCGTGTACCGTTCCTTCGAGGCACACCTAAGGCAGTTGGACATGATGCGGGAGGAGATCATAAGCATTGCGCTAGATCGAGCTGCTGAGTGAAGTACAATTTTTTTTTTGATTGATTTGATACAAAAATCTATTTATGTATATATCTTATAACAATTACGGACCACAAGATGGGATTATTATGACCATGCGACAGGTCGATTATGATTACGGGCAATGGAGAGTGGTCCGAGAAGTCGCTAAATTGTCTATTTAAAAAAAAACGTGTGACCTGCAATATTCACTCAATCACTTTCACGTAGTAGGTATAGTGGACTAAACGCAGTAGGTATAGGGGACTTAACGTAGTAGGTATAGTGGACTTAACGTAGTAGGTATAGTGGACTTAACGTAGTAGGTATAGGGGACTTAACGTAGTAGGTATAGTGGACTTAACGTAGTAGGTATAGGGGACTTAACGTAGTAGGTATAGGGGACTTAACGTAGTAGGTATAGTGGACTTAACGTAGTAGGTATAGGGGACTTAACGTAGTAGGTATAGTGAACTTAACGTAGTAGGTATAGTGGACTTAACGTAGTAGGTATAGGGGACTTAACGTAGTAGGTATAGTGGACTTAACGTAGTAGGTATAGGGGACTTAACGTAGTAGGTATAGTGGACTTAACGTAGTAGGTATAGTGGACTTAACGTAGTAGGTATAGGGGACTTAACGTAGTAGGTATAGTGGACTTAACGTAGTAGGTATAGGGGACTTAACGTAGTAGGTATAGTGGACTTAACGTAGTAGGTATAGTGGACTTAACGTAGTAGGTATAGGGGACTTAACGTAGTAGGTATAGTGGACTTAACGTAGTAGGTATAGTGGACTTAACGTAGTAGGTATAGGGGACTTAACGTAGTAGGTATAGTGGACTTAACGTAGTAGGTATAGTGGACTTAACGTAGTAGGTATAGTGGACTTAACGTAGTAGGTATAGGGGACTTAACGTAGTAGGTATAGTGGACTTAACGTAGTAGGTATAGTGGACTTAACGTAGTAGGTATAGTGGACTTAACGTAGTAGGTATAGGGGACTTAACGTAGTAGGTATAGTGGACTTAACGTAGTAGGTATAGGGGACTTAACGTAGTAGGTATAGTAGGTATAGTGGACTTAACGTAGTAGGTATAGGGGACTTAACGTAGTAGGTATAGGGGACTTAACGTAGTAGGTATAGTGGACTTAACGTAGTAGGTATAGGGGACTTAACGTAGTAGGTATAGTGGACTTAACGTAGTAGGTATAGTGGACTTAACGTAGTAGGTATAGTGGACTTAACGTAGTAGGTATAGTGGACTTAACGTAGTAGGTATAGTGGACTTAACGTAGTAGGTATAGGGGACTTAACGTAGTAGGTATAGTGGACTTAACGTAGTAGGTATAGTGGACTTAACGTAGTAGGTATAGTGGACTTAACGTAGTAGGTATAGGGGACTTAACGTAGTAGGTATAGTGGACTTAACGTAGTAGGTATAGTGGACTTAACGTAGTAGGTATAGTGGACTTAACGTAGTAGGTATAGTGGACTTAACGTAGTAGGTATAGTGGACTTAACGTAGTAGGTATAGGGGACTTAACGTAGTAGGTATAGTGGACTTAACGTAGTAGGTATAGTGGACTTAACGTAGTAGGTATAGTGGACTTAACGTAGTAGGTATAGTGGACTTAACGTAGTAGGTATAGGGGACTTAACGTAGTAGGTATAGTGGACTTAACGTAGTAGGTATAGTGGACTTAACGTAGTAGGTATAGGGGACTTAACGTAGTAGGTATAGTGGACTTAACGTAGTAGGTATAGTGGACTTAACGTAGTAGGTATAGTGGACTTAACGTAGTAGGTATAGGGGACTTAACGTAGTAGGTATAGTGGACTTAACGTAGTAGGTATAGTGGACTTAACGTAGTAGGTATATGGGACTTAACGTAGTAGGTATAGTGGACTTAACGTAGTAGGTATAGGGGACTTAACGTAGTAGGTATAGTGGACTTAACGTAGTAGGTATAGGGGACTTAACGTAGTAGGTATAGTGGATTTAACGTAGTAGGTATAGGGGACTTAACGTAGTAGGTATAGTGGACTTAACGTAGTAGGTATAGGGGACTTAACGTAGTAGGTATAGTGGACTTAACGTAGTAGGTATAGTGGACTTAACGTAGTAGGTATAGGGGACTTAACGTAGTAGGTATAGTGAACTTAACGTAGTAGGTATAGGGGACTTAACGTAGTAGGTATAGTGGACTTAACGTAGTAGGTATAGGGGACTTAACGTAGTAGGTATAGTGGACTTAACGTAGTAGGTATAGGGGACTTAACGTAGTAGGTATAGTGGACTTAACGTAGTAGGTATAGTGGACTTAACGTAGTAGGTATAGGGGACTTAACGTAGTAGGTATAGTGGACTTAACGTAGTAGGTATAGAGGAATTAACGTAGTAGGTATAGTGGACTTAACGTAGTAGGTATAGTGGACTTAACGTAGTAGGTATAGTGGACTTAACGTAGTAGGTATAGGGGACTTAACGTAGTAGGTATAGTGGACTTAACGTAGTAGGTATAGTGGACTTAACGTAGTAGGTATAGTGGACTTAACAGATGATAAAAAAAAACATTAGGCCCTTTCCATGAATTTTTACATCAGCGTATCGATCAACAAACAAATTCAGTACAACGATAATTTTTCTCCTATAGGGAATCGTGACTTTTACATAGATAGCTCCATATCGAACTATATCATCGTTCGCACTCCGCGTACTACTTTGCTCGCAACAATTTTAATTTAGTTTGATGTCGCTGCTCTACTGCCATCAGGCGCTCTAGTTTAAATGGTGCGTTATGTATTGCGAACACGGAAGACGGGGAAAGTTGGTTCCCGCGATAGGCCGACATCGTGACACGTAATTCTATGAATTTCAAAAAGGTTACTTAGTGAATTATGTAAACAAGCCGACGATAATAATAATAATATGAAAGTTCGATATATTTTTATTCGCACATGGGATCATTTTTTTTTGAAAAAAATCCGACTAAGAATACAAAAAAAAACCTAGGTACATGTTGTTTTTTTTTTTTTTTTTTGAAAATTGGATGAAGATATGATAAGAGATCATGCAATATTTTTTCATGGAATTTGTGTAGATAAATAAATTTACATATAAATCAGATAGAAGGGATTCAAAACTTGGATTAAAGATAGATAAAATAACTCAAAGAAAATTCATATTAAGTAAGTACAAATAAAGTTCTTATTTTAAAAAGTTTGATCAACATTGATGCACATTGCACATACATGTAGGTAGGTAAAAATACGAATTGAAATGTCGTAGATAGCTTATCACAGCAAAAAATTTCAAAAAATTTATATGTTGATATTATGTTCAAAGCTTTTTCTATTGTTACCTATTTAATACGAAAAATATTAATCTATTCTCAATTTTACCACAGATAAACATAAGATCTGCTTCAAATAATGTCAAAAACATGTCAAAATAACAGCATTACAGTAGTGTGCGTAGTGTTTTTTTTTATTTAATCTATTTTTATCTATAATTATAAAAAAAATATAAGCACCCTTTGTCTATACATAAACTATAAGTGTGCGAAATTTCATAATCGTCCATCCGCGAGATTACCGTAAAATAGTTATAAAGTTATTCCTTTACGTATTAGGTAATATATAGATAGCGCCACAATAATAATAATCCTTTTTAATCTATACTAACTTATATATAAACAGGGAAGATTTGTTTGTTTGCATTGAATAGGCTCCAAAACCTCTGAACCGATTTGAAAATTTCTTTCACTTTTGGGAAGCTACACTATCCCCGGTGAACATAAGCTATATTGAATTATCAAAAAAATGGGATCCTTACTAAAACTCCAATAATGTAAACCAAGGTGTAAAAAAAATTACCTAAAATATCCTTTACATCGCGTGCGCTGTGAAAACTATTGATGAAAGAATAAAATAATGTACTAGGTACGACTTTGTAGAAGACATCGATATTTACAAAAAGTGTCGCGACAGCATACTTATGTCTAACAATTATAGCTATGCCATAATAAAGAGTTCTTTTTATTTAAAAAAATAATAATTGAAATGTGGCAGAGATGAAAACGCCTACGGCTTCATAGCACCATCTGATCGTATAATATTGATTATTTTCCAAAACTGTAGTACTTAAATTGGTAAACATTTTTACCTTTTCGCAAAGCTTATTGATTGGGGAAGTTTATCCTGTGGTTTGTACGCCAAGTATATTATACTTTTTTGAAGTAAATAGCTTAGAAAAATCGAAATTAAAACTGAAAAAACTGACTTGTGATTTAAAAACGTCATATTTATGAGGATTTTGGAATTTTCTTCTTGATTTTTTACTTCAACTATTCTTTTATTCTTTAACTATTAGAAAAAATTATTTTTACTTTCCTAAATGAAGTACTTTTTTCACAATTTTAAATTTTAGGTCAAAAGGTGAAAATGTAAAAAAAACTCTAAAAAGTTAAATAACTCGAAAACCACTGGTATTTTACCCCTGGTTAATGGGAACAAAATTGTTGCAAATTTTCTCTTTTTCTTTTTTTACAAGGAATATATTGAATTACCAGTCACCCTCTATAAAGATCATAAGAAAACTTAATTATTTTTTTAATACCTATCTACCCGTGCGGACAGACCGCTAGTCTGTAACAAAATAAATAATAATGATAATTATAGTCTGTTGGTTGAATGAGTGGTCCGTATGGTCTGGGCGTGAGGAAGAATCTTAAAAGAGAATGTCAAGAGCATCATGCAGTGATCGTCGAAGATCTGATGATGTCCGCAATGTCGTTAGCATTCTTTACGAGTGGATCTTAATGCACACGTTTTAACATTTATTTTTATTTTATTCTTCTTCGTTTATCCATTTATTTATTTATTGCGTGATCTACCTTTACCTTTAGTGATCATTCGTCATTACGGCACTGTACGCGTTAATCAATCAATGATAATAATTTCGTACTAGCTGATACCCGTCTTGTTTTATCTATACACTGTTGAGAAACTATCTAGCTAGATGCAATATCTACCAACTGTTGAATCATTCCTTAAGAGCGCTCTTTAAACGATCAAAAGAAGCTTTTCAAATCACTCCTGTCGAGACATATACTTCTCTACATCATAGTGTTTGTTAATATCGAGCGCGAAAGATCTCTTGTTGCCTCCCTACGCCCCTAAGCGGGATGTAAAGGGACTTTGGATTGGATAAATTCATTATTCATCAAATTAAAGACTATATAGCTTTCATCAGTATATTATTTAGGAGATAAAATCTACTTCACAGAGTATACTTGGTTTCAAAAGAAGATATATACTTAAATAAATGAAAAATGTTTTGATCAAAAAAATTTTTTGAGAATAAGAGCCACAAACTTGTTGAATAATTCAGAATTTTAGCATTTTCACTAAACGGAGGCCTTAATAAATGATGGTCGTAAGCCCGTCAAGGTTTTAAATCTAATTTATTTTCTAAGCATCAAAAAAATCTAAAATTAGATTTAAAAAATTCGAAGTAAGTTTTGCAAACGGATTCGCTCCAAATATGTAAAAACATAATTAGTTTCGACGGGGCAAAAACTTAAGTTCCTTAGAAAGTCAATTTTTATTTACCTGACAACCATTGACATTAAAAATTTTGGCAAGCAGATTTTTGCTAGATTTTTTTCTAATTTGTTAACATTGAAGCGCATTTTCTACAAATCAAAACGCGAAAAGTGAATAAATCTAATTTTAAAATAAAATTGACATTTGGCGTAAACTCCGATAGTTGGTCCGATTGACAGAATTCGGATGTAAAATATGTGGTTTAAAACAGATGCATCAGTCGGAATGACATTGGTCATAGTTATCATTTTTTCAAATTCGAATTCAACATTCATACCTATTTAGATCACAGGACAACGTCTGCCGAGAAAGCTATTGTGACCTAATTGATGAAAATGAAGAAATTATAAGTCATCAGTGATTCGAAAGGATATTATTTCATTGAAGTGCCAAATGCTTTTAAAAATTACTCAATTTTTACACATTTTATCGACCGGTTGCTGCATATAAGATTGGGACACTATAGGTAGGTGAGCAAACAAAATGGGCCAACATCGTCACCTAATCAAGAAGAGATACAATAATAATTTTATGCTATTCATCTATGTACCGGCCTTGCATATCTAAGAAGCGATTTGCCAATTTGTGAGATATTGCAGAGATGAATTGGGAAAATATACTTATCATTATTTCAGAATATTTGACGTTTTTTTAGAAAGGTACTACAGATTTTCAAAAAGAGGGTCGCAATAATTGATTCACACCATTTTTTTATCATCTGTATTATTTACAATTAAAAATTTTGTTATTCCCTTTAGGGGTAATTTGCGCTCTAACTTGTGTAGTGGTCTATTGTACTTCCCCAGCTTGCTCATGATGTCTGCCAATTACATAAATTCTCCCTTTAAGGCCCCACGCACACCGAAAGCTAGCCCGGAGGATACCAATCCGCAGCAAACCCGACCCGCACGAAACCGACCCCCTAGCTCGATCGAAGCAATCAAACCAAAAAGCCGGCCCCGGACAAATCAAGCCCGCCGCAAATCAGGCCTAAACCAACCAGCAATGCGGGGGGCCTAAGCCCCACTCGGTAGCATAAGGAGGCATGAGAGTGAGATTTAAGGACGTGAGGTGGTCAACCTCACGGCCCCGATCTGATTTTTCGATTTCCTGCCTCTTACAGGATGCTCGAAAAAACAGCAAAAAGAGCAGAGGTGCTATTCTTAGTCGGCAACCCCATGGCAATGTCTCCCAATTAGAGCATATTAAAGAGTAATATGAGTAATCAAAATTTTATTTTCTAACAATTTATCTTAGTGTGTTGTGTTGAAAGTTTGACAATGATTATGTAGGTAGGTACCTAGTATACATACTTACTTTTATAATATCAGCCTAGAGCTGTCTGGATAAATTTCTGAGATTTAAATAATCTTTAATATAAATTAATGTCGGGTTAGTGCGAACACTTATAACTCGAGATCGGCTCAACAGATTCTTCTGATGTTTGATTTATTGGATTCTTCTCCACTCCGGATAATAATAATAATAAATAATAAATAGTATATACCGAATAACTAATAAAAAGTAAAAAAAAATGGTTAAGAAATTATGTAAAAAACAATATTAAATATATTTCTCATGATTAGGAGTTTCGGAGACAAACATTACCACCAAATGGCGAACGTTGTTAACGTAAAGTGATCACACTAAGCCAGCCTTCGAAATAACAGTAGAAGACGGTCGTAAGCCCGTAGTGGTGTGTTCCATTTAAAAATCGAACATTAGTAATGAATTGTTAGAGTGTTGGCACAAGGGATACAGCGCCGTAGAGTTGCATGACTCTATGTAGCATCCATTATCTATGAATTTTTGTATATCCGTTTCCCCCTTCTTCAGCCATATTGTAATGGAATAATACGTGTTTATAATCGCTCCACGCATTTTTATTTAATACAAAATAAATTACCCCAATCCTCAGCTCAACATGGTCCTTCGAGCCGGATTAAATATAGGATTGGGGGAAAATAAAAATTTAAAATAATAATATGTTTTAAATGTTGTTTTTTAAAAGTGTTGATGTGAGCAAACATGTGGCAATGGAGGAGCAAAAGGTTACAAAAAATTAACCACTAAATTAAATAAACAAAAAGTACGTACTGTGACGTCAGTCGTACAAATAAAAGTTGTAAAAACTACAATTTAAAAATTAAATTAAAAAAAGTGTTAAAAATATAACACAAATAATAATTTAGAAAAAAATGTGTGAATGTTTAATATAACATTTATCAACAAAATTAAAAAAAAAAAGTGTTTAAAATATAACACAAAAAATAAATATAAAATAAAATAACTGAATGTTAAATGTAACATTAAGATTATATAAAAAAAATAAAACCATTTATTAAATAAATTAAAAGTAAAAAAAAAACAGAAGAAATAAAAAAAAAAAGATATTAATAAAATGGCGTTGGTAGCCCAGACGAATTTTGTGAAAGAGCGCATAAAAAAGTTGAAGAATACGATTAATGAACAGTTTTTCCAGACAGCTAACTTTCAAGATATTAGCTTAAGAGTCGACAGACTTCTGTTTCTCTACAAACAATACAACAAGATAAACATGGAGGTTATGGATTCGGAAGGTGAATCATTAGTCGATGAGATGTATTTTGAGGCTATGGACAAACTCAGAACAAAAATGGCGCAGATGGAGGCTGAAAACGGCGTGATGCCGCGGGCGCATATGTCGAAACCTGGATCCAGTCAATTGAAGCTGCCCCATCTCTCTTCTGGAAAGCTTACAGAATCTAATAATTTAATGCCACCAAAAACTGTAATATTGGCGAATGATAATTTTAATATACCTGTCAATATACTCTGTTCAAATATTTTCTTACAGCCCCATGATAGTTGCTTGGATGTTGATGCGAGTGCCATGAAGACAGTTCCGACTCAGTTGGACAACGTCGTTGCAGGGAGCATCCAAGAATCTGCTCAGCGGAAGACACTGAACCTCTGCTGTCGGGATCGTGAAGATGACATAAATCTTCACGTGTCACGGGTATGGCAGCTGGAGTCTGTACCGGAGGTTTTCTTGGACAAGTCTGAGCATGAAAGGGCTGAAGAGGTATTACTTGAAAATATTTCTTTGAAAAATAATAAATTCAAGGTTAAGAAACCATTTATTGCGCCTTTACAAGAAATTAATGAATTTCTTGTAGACCCGCTACCATTTACATATAAAAATCTAAATAATTTAGAAAAAAGATCAAAAGGCAACAAAAATTTGTTTTTTGAATACAAAAAAATCATTCAAAACCTTATTAATTTAAATCATATAAAATATTATGATGTCAGCAATGATGCTGTATCATTTTTACCTCATAACCCTATCATAAGGGAAAATATACTTTCAGCGAAGCTCATTGTAGTCTATGACACATCCATGAAAACCTCAAATAAAGTTTCGTTGAATGATTTGATGATAAAATACGGCCTTGTGGTACAAAAACAATTGTCTTTTATAATATTATTATTTAAGATAATAAAATATTAGATAGTATTTGCTTGTGATGTCATGCAAATGCATAAAATGTTCTTGTTATATTGAAAAAGAGCATGAACTCTTATTTGTGTTAACTTAATATTTCTTATTTAAAGTTTTCTAACACTTATGTGGTCATAAAATCATTCAATTGGACTTGCAGATATTCCAAAGAGTTTGCAGTGTTTTTTGTGTGCTCTGTAGATTTGCCAGAGATGGATGCTGCCTGCAAAGTGGCGTGCATGGCATCCGTTCCAACAAAATTGTATTTCAATATTTTATAATAAAATTAAATGTAATGTAATATGTACTGCAATTCAAAGGGCCACAAATATGTCTGTTATGTATACACAAATGGGAATGATGAACCTCTATATATGAAAAAAAGAAATTAAAGAAAAAATACTTCCAGACATAATATAAAAAAATGTATAGAATATGTAAGGCTTGTATCATAATGTCAAATTAATTAGAACATAAGAAAATTGACATAAATAAATAAAATAAATTAACTTTATTAATTTATAAAAAAAAAAAAGTAAATTCTATTTATGAAAATTGATTAAAAAATAGTATACAAATAGGTATATTAATAAATAGATTCTAACATTATATTGAAAGTGGTTGAATATTTAGAAACTTATTTTTTATAGATGGATTATTTTGTTTGCACATCTAAGGCCTATAAATGCCTATTTATTTAATTTTTAGAAATTCATTTTGTTTATAACATAATGATTAGTTGTGGAAGGAATATATGTATCTTTACCCGCTTTCTGTAAGGATTACTAAGACTCTTCAAAAGGTTTGTTTGTTAATAAAAATTACTTGTTTCACAAGTTATATAAATAAATTGAAAAATTCGTTTTGTAAAAAACGGTATATATTTTTACCTATATTTAAATGCTTACAAAAGCCAACTGTAAATGTTTTACCTTACGTTGCATAAGTAACATAAATATAATAATTTTAAGTTTATATTATGAAATAAAAAATGGATATTTACTTACTCTCTTATAAAAGGATATACATAAATAAAATGTTCCAACTTTCCAACATAGAGAAATATGTTTTTATGGTGTGAATTGTTTTGTAAAAAATATATATATATTTTTTACTCATCTACAAGGCTTATAAATGCCTACTGAAAAAAATATTAGCCAAAAGAATACCTAGTTGAATAAATTACATAAATAAAATAATTTCAATTTTTTTATTAATTATTAAAAAATGTAAGTACAAATGTAATTCTTGTAAAAATGCAGGTTCATATTAAACAATCTATATGGATTATATTTCTACTTGAAATGAGTTAGTAATAAAAAAATAACATATTATTAAGTTACATAAAGGAAATAGTTTCAACCTTTTGAGTTGGTGTCAGTACTATATATTGTATAAAAAAAAATATTTTCATGTTATTAAGAAAACTTTTGTAGAAAAATGTGTTTACAATTTGACAATTCCTTTATTTTATTTGAAGGCTTGCAATAGCCCACTTATAATTTGTTAATTGATAAAAATAATTAGTTGCATATTTTTATTTACATAAAAATAATAAAATCAACATTAGGTATTATATTGCATTGAATGGCATATTTAGAAAATTTATTTAACATAATACTAACTAGGTATATGAAAAGAACTTGTCTAATCAAAGTAAAATTTTGATTATTTATTTAAAATTAATTAATTGTGCTAACAATGTTAATTTCGCATGAGCACATAAGTAAAGGTTGTCTGTTTTCTTTTCAAGCATTCATCATCAGGTTCATAAAATAAAATACAGTCCACTAATGAAAGAAACTGATGACGATTTGAGAAGAGGGCTGACGTATGCTGTTGTTCTTTGTCTTCTGCTTCGGGAGTATGTTGGCACAAGGGATACAGCGCCGTAGAGTTGCATGACTCTATGTAGCATCCATTATCTATGAATTTTTGTATATCCGTTTCCCCCTTCTTCAGCCATATTGTAATGGAATAATACGTGTTTATAAACGCTCCTCGCATTTTTATTTAATTAAAAAAAATTACCCCAATCCTCAGCTCAACAAGAGTCATTAGTTCTTTTTTCTTCAATATTTAAGTTTGTATGGAACGGTTACCTAGGACGCGCCCACGCCATCGCGGGTAGTTCCCTCTCATTCTCGCATACGCTCTTACAGTAGCCCATTCCATTTACTCCACCGCACCGTTTTGAGCGTTTTAGAAAATTTTCATACAAAGTCAACAAGATTATCGGGCACATTAGCATTGGTACTAGGCGAGGTAGGGTGTGTGCGCGAGCGCATTATTCTCAAGTTGTTCCCGAATCCCGCCAGAGCTTCGAATATGTTTCAGAAATAGTTTAATGTTATTATTTTTTTAGCTTAACTCAATAGAATTAATTTTGTATTGTTTTATGGGGGCGCAGTGCATATTATGTACATATTAACGGGCCACATCGGGCTAGAACCACAGGACAACGTCTGTCGGGAAAGCTAGTAAAAAATAAAATAAAATGAATACGGCGAATTTGCCTCTGTTTAAATCCATAAACAAACAATAATGTCTCACGCATATTATTTAAATCCAAAAACAGCGGATTATTTGGTTACAAAAGAGAAGTCGTTAAACAGTCGTTTTATTGTAACCTTGGCGGTTATTATTGTAAACTTAGATTCCAATTCAAGAAAACATTTGATATTACACAGATGAAAGATTTTTGCAAGACAACAGTAACAAATTTTAAATCGTAAATACATACCTATACCTACCACTTAAATTTTTATCAGTGATTTTATACTATTGAAACAACTCTGTCGCGAGTAGATGGTGGCAAAATATAAAATACTAGCTTTCCCGACAGACGTTGTCCTGTGTTCCTAACTATGAATATTGAATTCGAATTTGTATTCCTTACTTTGAATAGATATGAATTAATTATCATTTGACCAATGCAATTCCGACCGATGCGTCTGTTTTAAACCATATACCATCCGCATTCCGTCAATCGAAACAATGGACAATTTCTGTGACAATTTCAAAATTGTAATAAAAATTATAAGGTAAAAAGTAGGTACTAATAAAGTTGTCTACGTAGAGTTTTCTTTATTTTTCTAATTTTCCATACATTTTTCTTCTAAAAGGACACTCTCCTGATAAAAGTCTACACGACAAAAAAAGAATTAGCGAAATCGGTCAAGCCCTTTAGGCGTGATGCGATGACATCGGGAAATAGCTCTCCATTTTTATATATAAGATTTAATTAGGTATGGATTATTTATAAAAAAATATTATCATAATGGATTCTTGTACAACTTCCAGGACTACTTAAATCACACATGTAAAATCAACTATTTGATGCAAAAATTAAAAAATAGGTATATAATACGATGGTACCACCGCATCACGAAAGACGCTATACGCTGGCGCACCCAGCGGGGGCCCCTCACCCCTACCATTGTGGAGAGGAGACGGACTTGGCTGGGACATATTGTGTTAAGGATGTCGAATGACAGTTGGCCGAGGAGTGCGCTGTTCTTCCCCCCATCAGGGTCCCGAAGACGAGGAAGATCCTCTCACTCTGCGATCCGCTCCTTTGACGCAGAGCTGACTGATTTGGACGTGGTGTGGGAGGAGGTCATAAACAAGGAGAGTTCTTGTTGCCTCTCATGCTCCTGTGTGGATTGTAAATGGGAGAATTAATTGGTCGATTGATTGAATAAGTGTTATTCTATTTTCGTGTCATTTTTTTTACTTATCGCGACCAATATAATATTTTGGATTTTTTTTTTAAGTTTATGCGAAAGTTCGTCATTCTATTGTCTTGTTACTGTTTGGAAACCCTTTCCTTGGTCCTGGATGTCCAACAATACAATTTTGGTGTTTCTGGGATAAATATGTCCAACATTCCAATCCCGCGGGTATTTCTGGGACTTAGATGTCCAAACAATACGATATAGATGTTCCTAGTACATCGATGTATCTACTTACAACGATACAATTCAGATGTTCCGGTGACTTGGTTGTCCAACAATCGAATTACAGTGTTCCTGGGACATGAATGTCCAACAATCGAATTAAAGTGTTCCTGGGACATGAATGTCCAACAATCGAATTAAAGTGTTCCTGGGACATGAATGTCCAACAATCAAATTAGTGTGATTTAATTACTAGTACCTTCATAAGCCGTTGAAACCAAATGCGTAGTATAAAGAACGTAGGCTTTAATGTGTTTGATATAAAAATGTCAATGACAATAAAATAGTAACAATTCAAGATGTTTCTAATATACAACATTAAATGACAAAATATTCTCATTCACAATATTATCCTATATGGTAATTGGATTGACACTCACCTCACGTGCAATATTTTCGTATTTACCTATACTAGTGGTCGGCCAGTGCTCGAAATTCGACAACAACTTATTAAAATTATAAGTTTCAACATTTTTAATATTTCTTTGTCAAAGACTGAGCGAGGGGTATTTCAAAATTTTCTTACAAAAACAATGACATGGATACGTCAAATTTGAAATGTTGATATGCCGTACAAAGTTTTCTTATTATTACTAAAGACAAACAATATTAATTTATTCTCAGTTTATATCCCGCCATTTCCAGCTCCACCTTCCATTTGAATATACCGCCTCATAAGAGGCGGTGTATTACAAAAATTACAAAAGCTGAAAGTACCTACCCACTAAATGGAAAGATGAAGTGCTAAAAATGTTCATAGTTGATCTCAGAAATCAAAAAAGGTCAATGTAAGTGTGAGTTTGAATGTAGGTTCGGAAGTAAAAATAAATGCGACAATAGGAAAGATCCACCGATGCATTCATTGTGTTGTAAAACGATGCGCATATAACTGTCATCTGTCACTTGTTAGAGGGGGCATCTGTTGTCAAACTGTGGGGCGGGACAGTATCTATATAAATTTGCTTAAAAATCTTTTTATTAATACCTACGTGAACGAAAAACTTTGTGACTATTTTTACGAAAATTGCGTGGACGGAGGAGTATGAAAATTTTCACACTCATAGTCTATATAGAGAAGGGGTGGCGAATGCTAATATTTTCTTAAAATTATGCATAACAATGGATTAAATAAATAATAAAAACCCTACGCACAGTACTGTAATGTTTGTATTTCTACTCACACACACACACATCAATGTATTTGACACATATGTTTTGTTTATCTGTGGTCAAATTATTGAGACTGGATTAATATTTTTTGTATTAAATAAACATAGAAAAAACATTGAACATATTATCAACATTTCAAATTTTTGATAAATACCTAAATGTATAATTGTAATAGATATGTTTCAGCTATTACCTAGCCATTATCAATACTACAGAAACAACATAGTTATACATTTGGTCGAAGTGGTTGGTAGTCTAGCGGCTACGACGCCGGCTTTCGTACTGTTTCGTTCGGAGGTCGTGGGTTCGATCCCAGGTGCCGACCATCTTCCTCTTTCACGACACAAGCTTTAAGTAGCTTACTGTGAAAGAGTCAAATGGTGTATTTGTGTTCACTTTGAGTGAGCACAGATTCATTTATATAAAAAAAAATATTTATCTAAGAATGGATAATTGTCGCAAAGTAAGCCCAAAGACGATTGAAAAAATCAACATTTCATATTTGACGTATCCATTTTTTTAAGAAAATTGTGAAATAGAGCTCGCTAATTTATAATCTAATTTAGCTATGGTCGAATTTCGACCACTGGCCGACCACTAGTAAATATTAATAACCTAGAAAACTGACTGATCTCGCTAATGCCTCTTTTCCAGGGAATCTCATCGGTCTACAAAATACACACATACCTATTTATAATATACTAGAGGTCCGCCCCAGCTTCGCACGGGTAGATAGATACTTAAAAATAACTATACAGATCCCTAACTTTTTCAAAATATTTTATAGCATATGTTAATCTGGAATAATTGCATTGCAATGTATCGTGTCACGTCACTTTACCACCGTGACTACTTTGCGCGGTATTTCTACTAAACTTGACACGACTCCCCTCAGCCCTCCCCGGCTCCCATACGCACTCTGCATCGGATAAGTTGAGATGATAAGAGACTATGCTTTTTTTTTCCAATACTCACATTTTTAAACTCGTGATAACTTTCGAATGGAATGTCCGAATTGAATAATTCAAAAAGTTATACAAACATATTGAAGCAGACTTGAATATGAACTAATTTATTTTAATAAGGAGTAATACCAAGATACCAATAAAGAGCTTTTTCTAAAGGTGACATTTTATTGGGTTTTTTTAAATAAAAAAACACTTATTGTGGCATAACTATAATAGTTAGACATATGCTGTCGCGATACTTTTTGTAAATAATTATGTCTTCTACAAAATTGTAGAACATTGTTTTATTCTATCATCATTAGTTTTCACAGCGTTCGCGATAAAAAGAATATTTTAGGTAAATTTTTTACACCTTGGGTTACATTATTGAAGTTTTCGTAGGTTACCCACTTTTTTTTGGAAATTAAATATAGCCTATGTTCACCGCCGATATTGTAGCTTCCCAAAAGTGAAAGAATTTTTCAAATCGGTTCAGTAGTTTTGGAGCCTATTCGAAGCAAACAAACAAACAAACAAACAAACAAACAAACAAACAAACAAAAAATCAAATCTTTCCTCTTTATATATTAGTATAGATAGGATGTGTGAGTTCTGTCGGTGGAAAATAAAAACATACACATACCCCCACAGGTACCGCATCAGTTAGTTTTTGCCCATTGTGTGTAAGTAGGCGAGAACTTTTATGCACCTACAGCTATTAGTGGCTCGCTAACCCCTTGACAACGCTGAAAGCATGATAGGTATTTAAAACTATCGAATCAAAAAGAAACGTTAAAACGTGCAACGAAGTATATTATATGGTGAAAGGTAACACCTAGTCGTTAAGTGACGCTTCTCAACGAAAAACGTTGAATATAACATACTGTTTGTATGCATAGTATTCAACGTTTTGACGCCATGAGAAGCGTCATATAATTATTTATGAAATTAATAATAGTAAAATATATCAGTTTGGAAATAGAAAAGGGTTATGCCTAGTGAAATATTTAGAAGCACTGTCGCAGACTGCATTAGACAGTGTATTAATAAATGCTATGCCACATGTCAAAACTGTGACAAAGACTTATTTTACTTACAAAGGAGATAAATCAAACGTCGTACGTCTTGAGGTAAATCGATTTCAAATGTCGACGGGTCCGTCGAGGTATTTCGGTATTTTGTTTTGTCAGGTATCATCATAGAACGACAGGGACACAAATAAACAAAATTTATAACGGCACAGTCAGTTTTGACATTGAAGTTAAAAGAGTGGTTTTTAGGAGGTAGTATTCCCGTAGTTATTTATTCAATGATATACGGTCATTAGAGAGCGTTCAAGTATTGCGTAACGCAATATGGGGGGGGGGCTTATTCTTGTAAAACGTTACTATTGGATTACCGGCGCTGCAAGAAAGGTATTTAGTGACTTTCCAGTAATAATTGTGATTTGAGGCATACATAGCAGTAATATGTGCGTTAGGCGTTTAACGTTTAGAGAATGGGAAGAGGAGTAACAAAGAGCGTTACGGTGCATCTCGCGGTGGGGGGGGGGGGGGGGGGCAAAATGTTAAAAAATGCGTTACATAATACGGTCCCTTAGCATTGTATTACATAATACAGTATATGATGCAAAAAAGAAAACAGATAAACCAAAAGAAAAACCAACTAGGCACAAAACAGTTGCAACAGATGCAAATAGAAATTTATACAAACATAAGGTATAAAACATTTGTTTCAAACGGATATTGATCGATAGGCAAAAGTCAAGCAATAAAAAATCATAAAGAAGGCAAAAGTTGACTCAAAGTCAGACAGTTCGCAAGAGCTATACTTGAAAAATAATGTTTGACAAATAATGAGTATACCTATATCTTATGAATATAATATAGGACACCCATGAAAAAAAGACGAATAAGTACTCGTACACAAAAGATCACACCCCAAATTTATAGTTTTACGAGGTTATTCAGCGATAAAACAGCCGTCATAAATGATTGTCTCTAAGGGACGCAGTCTGGAACAACAAACAATTAAGAAGATTGAGAGCAAAGCCAGGATTACGACCTAAGCTATCGAAAACACAGCTGAAGACAAAAATCTTCTGTGAACGACATAATATGAAAACACTGTGCTCTATAACAGTATGCGTAACTATTACGGAAAGAGCTCGTAACAAGGAAATAAAGAGACGATGTAACGTCAATGACATTGTCCGATAGGGTAAAGAGCGAGGGAGCTATTGTAGGAATCATGTTGGAAGAATAGGAGATGACAGAATTCTCAAAATATCGAGAGTAATAATATGAGAGTTTCCAGCTAGTTCGAAGCTGGTCATAGAGATCCCAAAAGGCATAATCTGACCTATGATCCTTTAATAAAAAAAATAATGTAAACAAAATCAACTGGCAACACCAAGCCGTGAATGTTGAAGATTTTTGAGTGCGCTGTTTAAATTTGAAATAATCTTGAATTTGATATTGGAATTGCTTGTGGAACAGTGTTATAACAAAAGTGAAGCCGTGAATAGTTTATCCAATAATAGTGTAACAGTTTGAACTGAAAAAGTTATAAATTTATAAAGTTTAATATTAAATAGTATTATTGTTGCAAGATGCCTGCGCTAATTTGTACTATATGCGACAAAATTATACCCAATGTAGAACTAATGCAGTGTTCAAAGTGCCAAAGTCATTACCACTTTTCTTGTGCGGGTTTTACTTCTGAAAACTTCAAAAAGATGAGTTCTTCAAATAAAGAGTCTTGGAAATGCTGCAAGGTGAAAAAAAGTAACGAAATTGCTGATCTCATGAAATCATTAAAAGAGGACCTGACAATCAATCAACAAGAAAGCAGCGACCGAATTTTAAAAAAAATGGAAGTACAGACAAAAATGATGGCATCGCTTTTAAGGGAAAATGAAGAAATTAAGAATACCATACAGTTCCTTACAGAAAAGTATGAAGTTCTCTTCAAGAAGCTCGATGGACACGAAGAAATGGAAAAACAAATACTGAGTCTGAAGCAGTCCAATAAGGCCATGGAGAGAAGGATGGAGTATTTGGAGGAGAGGGTGGATAATGAGGACCAACTGAAAAATTCCAAAAACCTCGAAATCCGTGGAATACCATATAAGCGAGGAGAAAGACTGGAAGATTTCATCACGAAGATTGGAAATATTGTAAATGTGGAGGTACGCAAGGAAGATATCGAAAGAGTCAAGAGATTCTCCTATACGAGTAAGGACAGAAATTCTAGTAATGTGGAGCCCCCAAGCATTGATGTGGGACGACAGGGGAATATTACTGCGACCTTCACGTCGGTTATTTTGAGAGATAAGCTCTTGAGTGGTATAAAAATCTACAATAGAAGCAAAGACAAAATCCATAAACTAAACACAGCTAATATTGGTATGGAGGTGAACATACCCATATATGTCCAAGAAGCTCTAACACCAAGAATTAGGCATATGTTTCTAGCGGCCAGAAGATTGGCAAGAGAGAAAAGCTACAAATACGTGTGGATCAAGGAAGGGAAGATACTGATGAGAAAGGAGGATTCAGGGAGAGTAATTCGCATCAAAACTCTGTCCGTACTGAATGCTTTATGAACTCAAAAGGCTTGTACCAAGGGTGGTGTATCTGTTTGTGCTTCTTCCAAGTTTAAATTTAGTGCACGGTTGTATTGCGAAAATTTCCGGAAAGTGACATTTGCTGCTTAAGCGCGGAAATCTCTTAATAATAATATGACGTTTAGACACGTAGTATTTCTACTGTGCTCTTTAACTAGATGAGTGAATTGTTTTTTTTTGTATTATGGTACTTTCTTATCTTTTTTTCAAGACAAATTAAGCTGCATGTGGTGTTTGTATGTAAGAAGAGAACGATTTGGAGTGAGTTGTGTCAAGTCATATCATTTGAAGCGTACCTACATTGTGTATTTTGTCGGTGCTCTATGCATGTGTGATTGGTGTATGCTTGCATTAAATCGAGGAATATAGTTGAAAGGATGAGTGTTTTGAATTGTTTTTTGTAGAATTACTTTCATTGTAGTTATGTTCTTTTGTCTGTGCTGGTCAGGCTTTATTACTTGGTCGCATGGCAGTATGATGGGTGGGTACATTTGCCTGCCATGTTGCGAGGATTGTTTGCATTTTAGTTTGGATAAATTTAAATGTAATTCGTTAAGCGAAGAACGTAAGTGGAACTTGTGCCAGGTTGCGTTGTGAGTTTACGCATTTCATTTCCGTTTTTATTTTAATTTTGAGTCTGAAGACATTTTTTAAACGTCAAATTGAATATTGCTATATCATTATAATAGTACCGAAGGAGTACTGCTTTCGGTCAATGTTGTCTAGAGGTGTTATACCTAACTATGTTTCAAATTACGTCTCCTTTAAAAATAGATATATTGTTTACATTCATAGTGAATTGACAGATATGGTAACTGGACCTAAATTGCGGTGTGCTCATGGTTTGTAAGTAGATGTAAACTTGGCCGACTGTCCTGGCTATTCAAAGGTATCCTTCTGAATGAATTGTTATTCGAGTACAGTGACGATGTTGTGCACCTGCATACGACTACAATGTGTAGAATTATTATTATTATTTTTTACTTTTATTACGCAGAGGTCATTGTTGTTACATCTATTTGTTGCAGAGTTTGAACTTTTCACATTCACCTATGTTTTATCAAGTGAAAATATCTCTAATGAGAATGATATTTCTAAAAGGTGATGTGTTAGTTTTAGATCAGCTGCCCACTTTGGATGTGACTGCGATATTGTGTCACCTTCCGATTTAGTGCTCTATCGCGAAAGAAAAACATGTAAATGGACTAAGTATGCTTTTCTTAACATTCGAGTTATTTCTGTACAGACTGATGGTTGCCTTATTTACGTTTGTTTTTTATAAAGCAGTTGTCTCACTTATATGCTGTGTATGTGAATGTCAGTGAATGAGGGTGTGAAGGTATTTGTGAGTGTGTGTTGTTTTTTTTTTTTTTTTGTACCAACTTATATTATTATAAGACTATATTTTTAGAGCCTTTTTTAGTTTGCCCTAGCACAGGCTTAGAGCCTATTTGGGCAACATTTTTAATCCTTTTGTTTTTCAAATGTTTTGTAATAATTGAATTGAATAAATAAATAAAAAAAAAATAAAAATAAAGACCCTGGCATACAGCAAATCATTCATCAACTATAAGGAGCACAAAGAGAAATGGTTAAAACAGTGTTTGGAATCAAAAGACTTAATTTCACAATAGGTACCAGAACAAAAAAGAGATGCTGACGTTATAATAACAGTAGCATTAAAATTGTGGGAAAATGTCGTAAAATTATGTAAAAGCAGGATAAAAATGATAAGTAGATCATCAGCAAGATGGAGAGACGATACAATGTGAATGAGCGGACATCAGACATAGATGGTCGTAGAGAAAGGTGAGGAAGCCCTGGTCCAGATGTGGAGTATAACGAACTGCTGATAGAATTAGTGGTCATATACATTTTATATTCGGAGCGCATCAATCATGTTGGTTCTTGGCATCCACCAAACGCCCTGGGTTGATCAACGATTGTCTTTCTGGTTCAAATAAATTCCAGCCATCCGTATTTAAAGAAATCAGCTCATCTTCGATATATCTGTAATCCTCTGATCTAAGGTGACCTTCAATATACGAAGTACTGTACAATTACATGCTCTCTATGGTGTTTCATATACAGTACCATCACAAACGGTAGTATTTGAAATCCGACGAGGTCATGAGTGACCACAAATATATTAAATACTTACACAAGAGGTGCCCAATTAACTTTTGGATAATTTAATTATGTTATACTATAGAATCTTCAAGCTATAGTTTTGTAATGAATGTCTGTATTTTTTATTTAACAGAATTATGTACATAGATAAAATAGGAAGCTATAAGCTAAACCATTTTAGCGTCATTTTCTGTATTCTTTCTTTGAAACAGATCTGAGTGATGTAGTGTTATGAGATCATCAGAATTGCGCAATATTGAGAGCTGTTGAGGGATATGGCTAGAATTCAATGGCCTCCCTATACCCGTAAGTTGGGTCATAAAAAAAGAATTGAATACTGATAAGTTTAGTGTTTGTTTATCTTCATCATCTAGTGTGATGAGTTTTCAATTACGTTCACCATAATGGTAAAATTTAAAAACATGACAATCTGAAATGTGACGAAAATCTCGTACAAGATGCCGCAGCGCACCGATTTGACAGAAACTAGGCAGAATTAGGCAGAAAAGCTAGCCTCCAAACTAGCGACCTAATTCTTAACGTTTTTAGGTCTAAACAAGGCAAGTAGCAATTATGAGAACTAATCGATAGCCTAGTGGTTCAGTCGTAAATTTGATCCAGGGTTCTGATCATCTTCCTCATTCACAGACAAGCTTGCCTTCTGCGACAGATGATAATAATAATATAATTTATCTTTTCGACCGTGGCTACTTGGTGGAACATACTTCGAACTTATTTTAAAGAAACAAAATATTTAGTTTTTTCCACAATTTTATTCAGCTAACCGGTTTTCGAAGACCGTACGTCTTCTTCGTCAGGCTAGTAGATGTTAACTAAATTACAAAAAGTGATCCAACAGAAAATAGAAGCTATATAATTCAAAATTAGAGAGACAAAACAATATTATTCTTACATACTAGAAAGAGACAGAAACAATGCGGTTGGTCGAACAAAGGCAAGTAAAGATGTTATTAAGTGCTCCAAAACAAATTTTTAAACGGAGAGAGATAATAATAACAAAAGACATTGTTGTTAATACATAGTACCTAAAATAATCCATACCTCGAAAGCTGATTCTATATTATTATATTTTAAAAGAGAAAGTTTTTGTTTATATATATATTTTTTTTTCCCCGAACAGGTACATAGCTGTATGACAAAGAATGTAATAAGAAAGAGGAGACAGGGGTGGAGAACTGATACAAAAAAAAAAAAAAAAATTATAATAAAAATAATGTTGAATAGACCTCCAAATAAAAAATATATATTATAACAAAACTATAAAATTATTTTTTCTTGTACGAGACTTAATATGTAGTGTATTATACACGACATGGAGCAAAAAAAAAAAAAAAATAATATTATTAGTATTATATAGGTGGACATATTATGTAAATTATAGAAATGTTTTATCGTGTACAAAACAATAGGCAATTTATTATACAGGGTTTAAAACTACTACCCAAAGGCAATTTAATATACTGGACATAAATTTATTGTACAAGGCTTAAAGTAATAATAGTAATAAATATATAGGACATAGGTATATTGTGTAAATTAATGGAGATATTTTATCGTGTACAAAACAAAGGCAATTAGATATACAGGGCTTAAAACTACTGTCGCGAACAAATTGTTTTGGGTATGAATATCTACGTATCCTAAATGAATTATCACAAACACAAACACTGATTTAGGTAGGTATGACTATCCGTATCCTACATGAATTTTCACAACACAAACACTGATTTAGGTAGGTATGACTATCCGTATCCTAAATGAACTGACACAAACACTTGTCGAAGATAATATTATGTAGGTATGTCCCATATCTTGTCGACGCTGCCGACTGGGCTGATGTGGTGTAGTGGAGGCCAAATGTTCACCATCCCTGGAGTGTATCTGAAACAATAATACAGCGGTGCGGTATCAAAGGCCATAAGGGAGAGAACACGAAAAAGTGATAATGTTAGGATTAATTATTATTATCAAAGAATAATCAGAATTTTGGTATAGGCTTTAATAGGGGCGATGAGTTTTGTAAATCTAATTGATCATTGAGTATGATTTTGTTCCTATCCTGTTTTAATTTATTGATTTCTATAGTCTCTAATCTATCTAATACTCTACCTTTATCGCACTTATGTAAGATTTTGACGTCTGTGTCCCAATTGCAAACATGATTATGGTTATTCAAGTGTTCTGAGAAAGAGGATTTATCATTCTTTAATCTATAACTAGCTTCGTGCTCTTTTATTCTGCTTTTAAAATTCCTGCCCGTTTGTCCAATATATGACGCATTACAATTACTGCATGATAACATATATACTCCACTATTCTCAAAGTTGTCTATTCTATCTTTATTATTTACTAGATGTGTCCTTAATGAGTTTTTGTTATAAAAAGCTATTCGTTTCTTATTTCCTTTAACAATTTTTGACACTTTCTGTGAAATTCTCGGTATGTAATGTAATTTTGCCCATTTTTCACTGTCTGATTTTTGTATTGTATTAAGCCCCGGTGCTATCAATTTTACTGATCTTTTCCTTATTTTACGTTCTAATAATTTAATTATACCATTAACAGGGTAACCATTGTTTTTTGCTAATACTTTAATTGTGTTGATCTCTTTGTTATAATTCTCTTTAGATAAAGGTAACTCTAGTAATCTGTGTAATAATGAATGAAATACTGACATTTTATGTGAAATGTGATGGTTTGAACTGGCGTGAATTATATTGTCGCTGTATGTTGGTTTTCTAAAGACATCAAATTCTATTTTATTGTTATGTATGTTTAATCTTAAATCTAGAAAACTAATGCTGTTTCCTCCCACTTCCATCGTGAATTTAATCGAGTCGTTAATCGTATTGAGGTTCGTCAGGAATAAATCAAGTTGACGTTTTGTGCCAGTCCACAGACCTAGTATATCGTCAACATATCTGTAGTAAAAAACAAGATTCTTAAACATGGGTAGTATCGATATTTTTTCTTCTAAATAGTTCATGAAAAAGTCTGCTAAAAGTGGAGAGATTGGTGAACCCATTCCTAACCCGTCCAATTGTCTATACCACACTTTATTGAATTGGAAATAATTCTGGTCAATACATAAGTTAAATAAATCTAATATTTCTATTGTATGCTTTGGGTTTAGGTTTTGTTTTTCTAAATGAGTTTGGAGTGATAATTTTAACTCTGTTATAGGAACATTGGTGAAAAGGCTTACTACATCAAATGATACCAGTATTGCGTTATGAGGGACTTCTACGTTTTTTATTCTCTCAACTAATTCTAATGAGTTTTTTTATTGTAAATTTAGGATTATAGTTGCAATTATTTAGTAATATCGAATTTGCTTTTTTCGCTATTTTGTAAGTCGGTGCTGTGTAAAAAGATACCACTGGTCTCATGGGCATGTTGTCTTTATGGACTTTTGGGTATCCTGATAATCTGGGACACTGGGGATTCATCTGTTTGTATATTAAATTGTCGTATTTACCGTGAAAAATTGTTTTGTTATTTTTTATAAAATTTGCTACTTCCTCATTATATTTTTGCGTGGGGTCATTGTTTAGAGCTATGAATGATGAAATTTCATGAACTATTTAGAAGAAAAAATATCGATACTACCCATGTTTAAGAATCTTGTTTTTTACTACAGATATGTTGACGATATACTAGGTCTGTGGACTGGCACAAAACGTCAACTTGATTTATTCCTGACGAACCTCAATACGATTAACGACTCGATTAAATTCACGATGGAAGTGGGAGGAAACAGCATTAGTTTTCTAGATTTAAGATTAAACATACATAACAATAAAATAGAATTTGATGTCTTTAGAAAACCAACATACAGCGACAATATAATTCACGCCAGTTCAAACCATCACATTTCACATAAAATGTCAGTATTTCATTCATTATTACACAGATTACTAGAGTTACCTTTATCTAAAGAGAATTATAACAAAGAGATCAACACAATTAAAGTATTAGCAAAAAACAATGGTTACCCTGTTAATGGTATAATTAAATTATTAGAACGTAAAATAAGGAAAAGATCAGTAAAATTGATAGCACCGGGGCTTAATACAATACAAAAATCAGACAGTGAAAAATGGGCAAAATTACATTACATACCGAGAATTTCACAGAAAGTGTCAAAAATTGTTAAAGGAAATAAGAAACGAATAGCTTTTTATAACAAAAACTCATTAAGGACACATCTAGTAAATAATAAAGATAGAATAGACAACTTTGAGAATAGTGGAGTATATATGTTATCATGCAGTAATTGTAATGCGTCATATATTGGACAAACGGGCAGGAATTTTAACCCTTTCTTAACCGAATTATGAAAGCACCGTAAATAAAAATATTTTTATTGAAAAATGGGCATAAAATGTGAATATAAAGAGATTGCAATATATTTTTTCAAAAAAATATTTTCAGTTTTTTGGAAAATTTTATGATTCCAATTGTCATCATTGGTAAATCGAGTGATTCAGAAATAGTGAAGGACATATTATATATTTTTTTATTTCAGCTACAATTTTTGAATATTATTATGTTTTATAATTGATTATTTTAAAAAACACGTATAAATGATTAAAATGTTCAACCAGGTACATATATATTACATATAATAGTACCTACATATATAATACAATATGGCATACTTACTTTATAATATGATAGTTTTTTTCTTTTGGTACACATGTCATTGTGTTTATCTTTTTATATAATATAGCATTGTTATTCACTCTATATTGTGTTCAGGGTCCCGAGGACGAGGAAGACCCTCTCATACTGTGTTTTGCTCCTTCGAAGCAGAGCTGAGGAATCTGGACAAGGTGTGGGCGGAGCTCATAAACGTTGCGCAAGATCGAGCGCAATGGAGAGCTCTTGTTGCCTCCCTATGCCCCTAATTGGGGTCTTAAGGTAGTTTGGATTTTTGGATTGGATTGTGTTCAGGCCAATGTCCAATTTAGTCAAGTCAGCACCCCTAGTATAAGTTTTCGATGATCAAAATATCGAAACGATCATCGAAGAGCCCCAGACATTGCCAGAGACAAGATGCTAGAAGGAAGCAGACATCTATGACGACCCCCTAAGCCCTTAAGGAATACGCAAATACTGCAAGAGACAAGATACCGGAAGGTAGCAGACCTCCAGCATGACCGCCTAACGCTGGAGGGAAAGCTGGTAGCCAGGTAGCCAGCTTTCCAAATCGAAACTACCCCCACTTAGGGGCATAGGGAGGCAACAAGAGCTTTCCATTGCGCTCGATCTTGCGCAACGTTTATGACCTCCTCCCACACCATGTCCAGATTCCTCAGCTCTGCTTCGAAGGAGCGGAACACAGTATGAGAGGGTCTTCCTCGTCTTCGGGACCCTGATAGCCAGCTTTACAAGAGTATAATGCAGCAGGAACAACATGCAAGTAAGCCAAATCAGAAACGAAGAAGAAGAAGAATATATCTTTCCTTTCATATTGGTTCTATAAAGTAGAATCAGTAATCAATAACGTTAAATTTTTCTGGTTCTATTTTATGAAAATTTGTTGTTCAGCTGAATTACTACACTTATATCGCAAACTGCTTTCAAAATTCACTCCAGCACAGTCTTTTTCATCATCAGAAAGCTCCATATCAGATAGATCACCTTCTAGTATCATAGAAATATCATGAAAACTCAAAACTTTTAACATCTTGAGTATTTTTTGACACTAAAGGCAAAGCATCAGATTATAATAAACCGATAACTTAAAATAGAAGTGTTCAAAATAATATGTGCTCGAACTACCACTGATTCCAAATGGAATCATAAACTAAACTATATATTTTTCAAAAAATAAAAGTGTATCATTTTGAATTATTGTAAAAAGTTAAAGAAAATATATTAAATAAATTTAAAAAAAATAAAACATGCTATAAAACAAAAAATAAATCACCATTGTGGCATCTTGAAAAATCGTGTTTATGAAAATACGCACAGTTTGAAAAATCAAAGTTTTCAACTTTTCAAACGCGGTCGTTAAAGAGGTTCCCGTCATTTTCAGTGTTCAAAACGATAAAAGATATTGTTATAAATAATATACAAGAGAAATTATAATGACTACATCGACCTTAATTGAGATATCCGAAAAATTAATGGATGATTCCAATTGGAATCACCGGTTAAGAAAGGGTTAAAAGCAGAATAAAAGAGCACGAAGCTAGTTATAGATTAAAGAATGATAAATCCTCTTTCTCAGAACACTTGAATAACCATAATCATGTTTGCAATTGGGACACAGACGTCAAAATCTTACATAAGTGCGATAAAGGTAGAGTATTAGATAGATTAGAGACTATAGAAATCAATAAATTAAAACAGGATAGGAACAAAATCATACTCAATGATCAATTAGATTTACAAAACTCATCGCCCCTATTAAAGCCTATACCAAAATTCTAATTATTCTTTGATAATAATAATTAATCCTAACATTATCACTTTTTCGTGTTCTCTCCCTTATGGCCTTTGATACCGCACCGCTGTATTATTGTTTCAGATACACTCCAGGGATGGTGAACATTTGGCCTCCACTACACCACATCAGCCCAGTCGGCAGCGTCGACAAGATATGGGACATACCTACATAATATTATCTTCGACAAGTGTTTGTGTCAGTTCATTTAGGATACGGATAGTCATACCTACCTAAATCAGTGTTTGTGTTGTGAAAATTCATGTAGGATACGGATATTCATACCTACCTAAATCAGTGTTTGTGTTTGTGATAATTCATTTAGGATACGTAGATATTCATACCCAAAACAATTTGTTCGCGACAGTAGTTTTAAGCCCTGTATATCTAATTGCCTTTGTTTTGTACACGATAAAATATCTCCATTAATTTACACAATATACCTATGTCCTATATATTTATTACTATTATTACTTTAAGCCTTGTACAATAAATTTATGTCCAGTATATTAAATTGCCTTTGGGTAGTAGTTTTAAACCCTGTATAATAAATTGCCTATTGTTTTGTACACGATAAAACATTTCTATAATTTACATAATATGTCCACCTATATAATACTAATAATATTATTATTATTTTTTTTTTTTTGCTCCATGTCGTGTATAATACACTACATATTAAGTCTCGTACAAGAAAAAATAATTTTATAGTTTTGTTATAATATATATTTTTTATTTGGAGGTCTATTCAACATTATTTTTATTATAATTTTTTTTTTTTTTTTTTTTGTATCAGTTCTCCACCCCTGTCTCCTCTTTCTTATTACATTCTTTGTCATACAGCTATGTACCTGTTCGGGGAAAAAAAATATATATATAAACAAAAACTTTCTCTTTTAAAATATAATAATATAGAATCAGCTTTCGAGGTATGGATTATTTTAGGTACTATGTATTAACAACAATGTCTTTTGTTATTATTATCTCTCTCCGTTTAAAAATTTGTTTTGGAGCACTTAATAACATCTTTACTTGCCTTTGTTCGACCAACCGCATTGTTTCTGTCTCTTTCTAGTATGTAAGAATAATATTGTTTTGTCTCTCTAATTTTGAATTATATAGCTTCTATTTTCTGTTGGATCACTTTTTGTAATTTAGTTAACATCTACTAGCCTGACGAAGAAGACGTACGGTCTTCGAAAACCGGTTAGCTGAATAAAATTGTGGAAAAAACTAAATATTTTGTTTCTTTAAAATAAGATAATAATAATAATAGGATAATTTTTAAGCGCCGTTTAGTGACAGCTAAGGCCACCTCAAGAGGGTAGCCTAGTATGTACAGGGAACCAGATTCGCGCTAAAAATTCAAATGGCGTCAACAATTCAAATGCGCCTAAAATTCAAATATATTCGGTTTGCAGAGGGTAAAATGGATTCGGGGTGTGTGCGAAGATGTATGGGGGGCTCTGCCCCCCAAACCCCCCTAAATAATTATGTTCTAACCTAACCTAACCACGAACCTATTTTTTTATGAATTTGGCTCAGCCAAAGTAAACACAAATACACTTTAGACATCTTTCACAGAAAAAAACGGATAAATAGAAAAAAAAAACGAAAAAAAAGGTCCGCCCCCACTGGGATTCGAACCAACAACCGTCAATACCAACGGCGGCGACTATAACCGTAGGACCATTGTGAACTTGATAGCGACGCCGAAAAACTTTAATATCTACTGTTAGTGTCACGCATGCGCACTTTATGCAAGGATTCTATTGGTGCGAATCTGGTTCCCTGTATATACTAGGTTACCCACCTCAAGATGTCAAACATGTAGTCACTTTTGATGAGATCTGATATTTTTAAATAAATATTTACATAAAAAAACTTATAAGGCATCTTATGGACATTGTGAGAACTTTTATCTTTGAACTTATATTTTCTACTATTCCATTTTGCCTAGTGAAAAGAATGTGTCTCGAAGCAAAGATTATAGTAGCATTCAGAAAAACTATTTCTAAAGTTCAATTGGTTTAAGTTTGGTGATAAATTATTAGGTATACCCAATAAGCATCTTCTCACCTTCAATGATAATAATTATCAAACATCGTATCTGGACAGGTATGTAGGTTCATAGCATAAAAGTATGTCTTATTATACACAATCAATCAACCTTATTGAATTTCGTGGCTGATACTTAATGTCAGATTAACTCAAGTTAAAGATGTTTACCAATCATGGTTAACTCTCAAAGAATCACCGTAACCTCGTATTGATTAATTTTATTACAATTAAAAAGAATGTGAAATTCCAAAAATTTTATAGATACCTGTTTGGGTAAATGCCATGTTCCTTCTGCTTAAATATTAATTACCAAAATTGGGTCTTTTTCCTTTGGTCTCAAGTAAGACACGTCTTTATTTTGGAGTTTGAAAGAATAAGACTGAAAAAAAACCTTCAATCATTAGGTACTTCTACCTGCCACACCTTTCTCTCTTTTATAACATGTCCTTAAGCGTTCTGTCACCATACATCTGCATCATCCACTTTACTCTTCAGTTCGACATCTTCTGAGATCCATCATCCAAAACTCAGACATGTTATTTAACCTGGGACGAGTTCTGTTATAATGAGTGCCTTTGCAAATACCATCCTCAATAGTTAAGAAAGATCAAGCATGAGTTCATAATATTATGAAGGACATGATCATGTTTAATACAGGCTTCGGTAAAAAAAAAACTGAAAAATATTGTAAAAAAAAACAACTATATGTACCTACTATGTGTGTTTAAGATTTCAGATTTTTGTGTTTTGAAATTATTGTATTGGCATGATTTTAAAAAAAAATATATGTTAATAATATATCCCTTTTTTCCCCTCTCCTGCAAAATTATTATTTTAGCACTTAAGGTTCTTCAACGATAAAATAATTTTATGACAAGTTTACAGAATTCCATGATCAGAGATTCCTCAAAGGTTAAATTCCATGTTTTGTCAAAAGATCACCATTCCATAAAATCAAGGACGAATACCTTTGAACTCTTCACAAATCTAATCCTCGACATTATCACACGACGCTTACCACGGATCTCCATTCTAAAGTACATCGCGTGTTCCCGCCGCCAACAACAATCATAACAAACAAAACTAATAATTGCCTCCAATATAATCAGAGGTGTTGAGTTCAAAGAAACTTTATAATTATATCAGTCTCAAACGCTAAAAGATAGTTTCCCACAATATTACTTAGAATTATTAATCAATACAATGTAGCGTACATAGTGTTAATTCAATCTAAACTTAGCACAGCTAAATAAAGATGTTTATATTAGGTATATTATATTATTTTATCGATAAAAAAAGTTAACAACATTGGACCGAAATCAGTTCCCTGGGGTATGCCATATTACAAATATTATAAAACAAATCGAATCATTGCATAAATGCTGTAATTAAAACTATCTCGGCAAATAATATTCTTCTACTTAGTAATATTTTATGGGCTGGTCAAATGTAGATGGTTGTTAACTTTCATTAGTCAGCTATCAATCGGCCAACATAATAATATGTTGTCAACAATCATACTTTTTATGTGCTCAACCATCAAAAACACAAAATTCTACATTGTCACATAAACTCGGAAGGTTAATATAACACCATCAAATATTTTTAAAAAATCTACAATTCACCACTTCCATTGCCAGACTTATAATTTCCTCAACTTTATTAATTAATAATTCCTTTTATCAAGATTTTTGCAAAACAAAAACTAGATTGTTGATTGATAGGTTGACTGATGGTTGATTGAATAATTGGAAAAATGAATCTGTAGAGAGCTAGAGAAAGAGTAAACGGTCTAAAATATATTCCTTGGGGCACGCCATACATTAAATCATTTCCTTCTGCATGGTGTTCTAAATCCTCGACGTAAGTGTCTCCTTTTACTCCCCATCCAAGATGAACTTGAACTTTCTGAAACCATATCATATTCCAAAATCATTTTTCCGATTTCGTTTAAGTAGGTACTTTTTCTATAATTATATCTGATATAATATTTATGTTGATATGATTTGATTTATCAAACCGTACTTAAATTAAACAACGTAGGTATTACCGACGAAATGGAAAGGATTCTCAGCATATGCACTAGGCATCTACATTATCCATAGTCTTTAGCACGCAACGGTCAAGGTCGCAAAGCAAAATGGTCAAAAGATGCCTATCTAAGTGCTATGAGGCTGTAATCGATCACGCTTCTACCAAGAAATTAATGTTCAGTTAGTAATTTGACGATGGTATTCGAGACACCTGGTTATAAACTGATTTTTTACTTTTCTTGTTATATGGCGCCTATTGGCATTATCTAAAAGCTACTTTTGTGACAGAATTTTAGCTGTTTCGCCCTTTTTTTGAGGACTTCCTGGAAGGCGATTTTTTGGAGCTGGTTGTTGAGAGCAGAGCAAGGGAGTCACCTGACTTAGTACCTACTTTGCTGTCTGCTCCATCAAGTTATATTCTGTTGATTGATGATTGTTGGGCCGAAGGGTATTGTGACTGTAGGATTATGCTTTGTTTGTGGACTGTACGTGGTCTGTTCGTTCCCTGGTGCCGAAAATCTTCCTCTTTAGCGATAGGTACATGCTTTACTTCGTGTGAAAAATGTCAAAATTGAATCATGATTTTTTTTAAATAACATACAATATTTATTTTAATTAAAACCGTAAAGTTGGCGAAATGACTCTATATATTATTATGCACTGCAAGAAGACGAATTTGAGTTCAAGGTAGCATAATATTATGTAATAATGTAAATGTGAAAGAAATATTATATGTAGGTATCTGTGGAAAAAAAAAACAAAAGCAATTAATACGAAAATGAAAATCTATGTTTACATTTAAAATACCGCGACCGGCTAGATTGTGTAACTTTTTGATATATATGGTAGAAACTAATTATCACCATATATATTATTCAAATGAGATTTTATCTACGGAGCATAATCACACGATGTATATATAAATAGATGTGTAATTAAATCATTAAATAAATTATTGAAAAGGCTGGCTTGTGCCGTGGTAGCCGCATGCGTGGGATATATTATTTACTGCTCACTTACATGAATCACGACGGCTGCGTTAGGTCAACCAGATTTCAATGTTTGAATATCATAAATAGTTTCAAATATTAAAGGTTAAATTACTGAAGATGGCTCTTGTGTTTGTGCCCGTCAAATTTGTCGAATCCAAAATTATTTTTTTGACTAGCAGACCCGCCCGACGAACTTCGAACTAACCCAGAATAAAAAATGATTTACTCCTAGTTTATGCAATGTTTGTTACATTTTAACCTTTTCTACTTGTAACTAACTAGAGATGGGTCTAACGGCTTAAATTGAAAAACGTTAAAGCAATTTTGTTAATTGATAATAACGTTAATACCTTTTAAAAGCTTAAAGCTATTTTATTTTATAAGCCTAAATGCCTCAATGAACATTTGGTATCTAGAAACATATCTTTTTCCTAAAAAGGTCTTTTTTTAAATTTCAATCAGTATTATTTTCATTCACCTAATATTATTGCCAGTATATTAATAATAGGGGTAGGCTATTATTTTTGCTTAATATTACCTGACTGTTATTTTTATTCTAACTATTATTTTTATAAATATATTTATATAAGATTAATAACGTTATAGGCGTTATTTTTATTTATCTAATATTTTTATCAGCTATCGTTGTAATGCCCATCTCTACTTGTAACTACCCTCCAAGAAGTGGTATTGAACTCATACTCCGCTCAAACCTTCCCGGACATTTGCTAGTCATCTGTTGCATCCACTGGGACCATTTGTGCCACTGATTTATCCTAGGCCGATGGAACAGGGCCCACTCATTGAGTACAATATTATTAGAGAGCTTCTAGAAGAATATGTGAAATAATAAGTATAATGGTTGGTAGTCCAGTGGTATCAATCGCCGGCTTTCATGCGCACAACGTATTGGAGGTCGTAGGTTCGAATCCCATTGTAAAAAAGCATGACCGCCCAGAATGACGTGCAGGGTTATTCTCGTAGCGCTTGAATTGCAATCTAGTTGAAAAGATATCTTAAAGGGCGGCTCGGATAAGGATCGGACCAATCAGGGAGAAAGAGGGAGTGTCATGATCGTTCCACGATTGGCTACATCGTATTGTAGACACTCCCTTTTTCTCTCTAATTGGTCCGATCCTTATCCGAGCCGCCCTTTAAGATATCTTTTCAACTAGATTGCAATTCAAGCGCTACGAGATTAACCCTGGTGAATCGAACAAATCGATTCTAAAGAATTATCTAACAACTATGACTCTAAAAATTCATTACCTACTGATGTTCGATTTTTGAATGGAACAAACCACCACGGTCGATTCTATCCTGGCCAGGTCAGAAATAAGAGAAATAGGAGAGATTGTATGAGAAATGGTATGTCGGTGAAAGAAGTGTGCTTGGATAGATCTCTGCCTACCCCTTACGGAACTCGGCGTGATAGGAAAAAAAACCCACTATCAACAAACTTCACGTTTACAACAGTCACGTGGTACCTACTTGTTGGAACCATGCGCGGTAGCACATTATCTCTCTAGTATTATTTCTTCGCCAAGGGTCCACCGTGAGTAGAGTTGAATTGCAGAGACTCTTAAATTTGCTCATGACATTTCCATAGACTTTTGAGTGATTGCTTACTAATATAAGTATTCCAATCAATCATGAAAACAGAATATTTCTAACTAGACAAAATTGCATGGCATTTGGTACAAGACATTTCCAATGAACATTTTAATGTGCATTTTATAAAATCATCTGTAAATAATTGACAAGTAATGAAAGATAATTATAATATGATATTTAAATTATTTACCATGGAATCGAATACTTGTAACCTTTGACAGCTAATTCTTACTTCATCTTAGCCAACAAGATATATTGTTTTTACAACTAACTAATAAAAAATATAGGTACATAAAAAGACTGTCAAATGTCGAATTTACCTATTAGTTTTACTACTTTATTATTAATTCTTTTTATTATTTATTTATTTTTATTTTTTTTTACAATTTTTGAAACACCAACAGAACACAGATATCTATATATTAATACGTGAAGGGAAAACTTTGTGACTGTATTTACGGAAAATGCGCGGACGGAGCAGTATGAAATTTCGCACACTCATGGTTTATATAGAGGAGGGGTGGCGAATGCGAATATTTTTTTTTTGAATAAGCATAAAACAATAGATTAAATCAATGAAACCTTCGATGTATTTGACATTGACACAGACGCATATATTCTTTTGTTTATTTGTAGTCAAATTGAGAATAAGTGTGCGAAATTTCATACTCCTTAGTCCGCGCAATTTTCGTAAAAATGGTTTCAAAGTTTTTCCTTCGAGTTTAGATTAAAGATAGATTAAAATACTTCAGTCATATAAACCTAATTATAAATACCTATACAAATTAGCGAAATAAAAATCTTAGTCATTACATGAAAATATTATCAAAACAGCTGTTAAACTGTCAAGCCTTAAGGTCTAAGGTAGAACTATGTACCTCTAGAGATAAAATGTAATACCTAATGTCTATTTGATTGCCCATACTTCAAAACCGGTTCGGCGAAGAAGTTTCAACTACATTCTTTACTAGAGTGCGTAGTGCGTAGGTAACTATACAACCTTCGGCCTGATCTACAACAACGTGTTTTATGGATACAACCAATCTTAATCAAAAGACTGATAAAAAAACATCTAATGTCTTCAAACGCATAGTGCCTAATCCTGAAATGATTTATCCCTATCCTATCCTAAAATCCCCTCCATCCCCTCACTAGTATGTAGATTTAATTTTTGGTATTTTTTTTTCTTTTAGTTTCTTGTCTCACAACTTTTTTACTTGTCTCAGCCCTGACCTGGTCCAGCTATCGCATTGGAGCTCTGTCCCGACCTCTCCTCTCCTCGACTTTGCCTACTATTATCAGTTTATCAAAGTTGGAGTCCCGCCTAGCGATATGCCTTAAGGAATCGGAGAATCCGTCCGACACAGAGAGTCGAGAGTCTTTCAACTATACAAAGCAATCGTTCAATATTGACGAATTCGTACTCTATTCGCTTAAAATGGTCGGTAAAGATACCTATAGCTCATCTCAGTTTAAATCATAAACGTAAGTACTCACAACATGTACAAAATTCACCAAAAGTACCGAAATATGCAAACACAAATAATGTATCTTATCAGAAGGTAGAATGTTAGGTACAAGTAAATCGAACTAATATGCTATACCTATTAAAATGAAAAATATACGAGTGGGTAAATATGCATATCGAATAAGGAAAAATGTAAAATCAAAATGCATGTGTGAAAATGCACATAGTTATCGTGCGAATATTAAAATTTTAGTGCACATGCATATTCCCATATTTTGGTGGGAATGTGTTATTTTTCTCAAAACAGTGTTTGCCAAAATATGGGTCGCGAATAACAATATTCAATATCAATATTGAGCGATACCTATTTTTTTTTTATTTTAATTAAAATGTAATAAGACACTGAGTGGCACATATCACTCTTTGAGGGTAATTAATAAAAAGAAACAGAGATGATTAACGTCTCGCCACTAGAAAATCTGTATATGCCCTTTTGAAACCATGAGTCGGTGTCAATTCAACTTTGGGAACCACTGGCATAGAACACAATCTGTAATCATAAAATTTTAGTACAAAATCAACTCCTCTAATGTACCTGTGTACTGAAAAGTGGGGCAATTGATGAGGACATACCACGATGTCACTTCATACTATTACAGACGACACGTTCTTGCGTGATTCACCCATGAAACAAATGAAATGGAGTTGCGTTCCGATTTCGTAAATCGCGCGCCTCATGCAGCGTCTATCGAAAGGTCAAGAAATTTATTAATAACTTGTGATAAATGTATTAATTCACCGTCATACCTTGTCATTTCCGTGTATTGTCATTGTATGTCGCAGCCATCAATAGCTGAAGGCATTGGCGTATTATCGCTGATAAAAATTATTTTAATATTTCCAAAAACAAATACACCATAAAATTTGTCATTTGCTAAATCATAGCAAGAGACTGTTAGGGCCAGAACAAATAATAATTGCCCGGGAGAAGAAGAAGTTTCGGGGAGAAGAAGAAGAAGTGTTTTTCCTTGTAGCGGCCCGTCCTTGGCTCATAATCTTCCCCAGTGGCCCCTGTTACCTATAAGTCTGTGCATCCCTGATTTAGGTGATCGTCGAAAAGAAAGAAATTTGTCGAAAGTCCCCCATATCCCAAATCACGGAAATCTTCTTAAGGCTAATAAGCTGTCAAAAAGAATCTACAACCACTAATCAGTTGATGACGCCATGATATAAAATATCCATTTAGAATTCCCATTAGCTGGATTGAACACAACCTTTTCCAAATTCTTTCATCGTTTTTCCAGGACTAGTCCTTCAGATAGGTATTGATATCTAATAGACTAGTGTTGCTCGATATTATCGATATTCAAAAAACTATCGATCTCTCGGTAATTTATCCTATCAATACGATATAATGGAATCATTCGATATCGATAAAATAATCGATATATTTTATTCGATATATAAAATATCGTATAAGTAAAGCAAAGATTCCTATTTGACCGAAATGTGTCCGTAAATGGATAAAATATTATTTTTAAAGGATTTAAGCTAGGAGTTTTGTGTGCACGCGCACGCTGGGTGTGCGTGGTGGCCATTAGGTCATGTTTCAAAAATCATTGTGCATGTACCAACTTGTTAACAATAACCTAACATGAAAAAAGGCATGTACCTACCTATTTGTTTTTTAACAGCCACGTTGGCAGTGCGTGCTGAGCACCTGCCGCATTTATTTTAAATTTTTCATATTTAAAAAAAATAACAAGGGAATGCGACATGTAAATTTATTTGGTACATAAATGGAAGCTGTGAGTGTTGGTCACGTGGTGGTGGAGAACAAACCTAGACCAAAATTTGTATGAAATAAGGATCACAAAATAAATATGCAGCGTAAATTAAATTATTCACGATCACTGCTGATTGTAACACTGGCATTTTTGAAAATAATATTCCTTGTTCTAACAGAGCCTGAAAAAGCGATATGTCCGGCCACAAAGCTGTGCACTTGTACCTAGTAATTTTTTATTGTATTTATATTAAAAAAATATATAAAACGGAACATTGTAAGAGATAATAAATGCGAATTTCCTTTTATCATTCAGGGTCGAGAAATTAAATAAAAAATTTATACGATAAATTACCAATATCGATATATTTTTCACATGAACATCACTATAATAGACTAAACTTATATTATCAAGGTTACGATCCCGCTGAATAATACGAAAAACGCGTATTCACAGCGAGATGCCAAAAATTTTGAATTATCACACGGATAATTGTTATTGTTGTGATCGTACGGGATAGACAATGATGTATATCAACTTGCTGATAACATACTTCACATGTGATAAATTTACAACTTTACCGCCATCTATGGGCGAAACTCAAAAACACAATACGTATTCATTGCAAAATGTGTTTTATTTCAACACATGAATTATTTTTATTTTAAATCGACAAGCTTTTTAGGAAGCTCTCTTTGTCTCATTAAAGAGGAGTAAAAATTAAAATGTCATTTTTAATAAGATTTATTCTTCTAAGTAAGTACCTAGGTGGGTTTCTGTTTGCTCATTATTATGTATTGAAGTTTTGCATTTTTGAACACTGATATTGAATTTTTTTTATAAATATTAAAAGTGATTTTCTTCTTTCTCATTTTATAAATTGCGAAAATGACATTCTTCTTTTTCTGTGCGTATAATAGTTACACATATGTTTGTGCTTCAGCCCTTTCATCTAGGTCTGTTGAGCAATGGGAGGCTAGACTAAAACCTGTTTAATAATCCATTGATAAAGCCTGTATTAGCTAGTCATCAATTGATTAATTGATTGAAACAATCTGAAGGTAAACAATGGGTTTATCGTTACGACACTGTTGTCATTTATATAAAACAAAAGAAAAACAATGATCAAGACACATGACAATGGTTAATCTTACATAATCCAATATGGATACGTTTTCCTGATCGATCAATATCAGGAAAAACTTCTAAAGCATTTCTAATATCTTCATTGCATATTTCTAGCTGTACCTACTATGTTAAATATATATACCTATAAGATATTTTTTGATTAATTCAAAACAATTCTGTGTTTCTCTGAAAAAAGTAAAATATTTATTGATATCTAATTGTTTTACTTATACAACGTGCACTTGATAATTCACCATAAAGTTACATTTTCTAAACTGTGATATTTTTTTTTTGTATATAGACTACCTGACAAAATGCTGGTCGTAGCTTTACACTGCAACCAGCATTGCTCTTGTATGATGTTCTTTGAACTGTTCTCTGCCACTATAAACTATTAATTTTTTCTCCATGTATATTCACTGTGCCTGTGCTGTTTCTTTTTTTGTCTTGTTCTCTATTTTTTTTATTTTAATAATTAATAATGTTCAAATGACGATTCCAAGTGTCCGAATGGACCTAAGGATGATAAAATACAATAAACAATAATAATGAAATAATAAACAAAACAAACCTGAAAAAAGAAACGACATTAAGAGTAATGAATTTACAATGTTAAAATAAAATAAAATAAATTAAATTTGAAATAATATAACTCTTTACATTGAAAAAATATCTTATAAGTACGGATATGACATTGGATATGACAGCCAGATGTCATATCTTGCATTTGTCAATAAAATTTTGAATTTGTTCTAAATTAAAGAAAATTATAATTTTCTTTACATATAAATAACTTCCACAATTGGCAAATCAAGTTGGCAACCTAGAAGCTATAGCGCCTTTGGCACGGTACAACTAGGTTCAAATCCTAACGGATGAATATGAAATTTTCGATAAAGGTGTTTTGAAGATAAAGAAACTCATGATGGGTTGAATTTGATCACCATATACCGAACGTTTTTAACGTAAAAGTGATCACACTAAGCCAGCCAGTGTAAGCCCGTAGAGATCCAAATCTTACCATAATAATTTGGTAAAATTTGGTTTTAGTGGAGTCTTTTCTTTCAACAACATAATACAATAATGTAACGTATTTCATTTGTGACTTATTTCCTACTACACCGCCATCTCTTTTTTTTTTGAGTTACGCAACTTTTAACGAATTGTTTTTTTTTACACCCTTATGACCCATCGAACTTCATCCCACATCCGAATCAACAATAATTATTATTACATAATGCAATAAATTATTAGCTAAATTTCAGTTTTTATGTCGTAAACTCTTCCCATTGAAATTTTTTTCCCAAAAAAGAATTTCATTGATTAACAGGCCAATTCTGGAGGCACACGTCGAACTCCAGCAGCACAGACGAAACTTTTTGCTGCCGGTCGAGAGCCCTCGCTCTGAAAACCTTTTGTCAAGCGATCTACCACCTTTCGCCACACTGGTGTATCTTTAGCGACCTGTTCCCAGTTAGCTGGAGCAGTGCAGAGCAATAGAGATTCTTTAAGACAATCCTTGTATCTCTTACGCTGTCCACCAACGTTGCGCTTGCCGGTCTCAAGCTCGCCGTACAAGACAATTTTGGAGAGTCTACGATCATGCATCCTTATCTCCTGGCCTGTCCAACGAAGTCAGACTCTGGTTATGAGATTCTCAATTAACACACACCTGGAGCGAATCAATACCTGAATATTTGAGACATGATCGCTCCAGTGTATTTTTTGAACCCTCCGTTGAAAGGATTCCAGGGCTTTAATATGTCTCCGAAGAGGGACCCAGCACTTCGCACCATACAGCAGTATGGGAACAACAACAGATCTGTAAACTGCAAACTTATTGTCGTTCCGAAGGTCTCGACTTGCGAGCACCCTCTTGTTCAGCGTAACCAAAGCTACACTCCTCAGATGTAATTAATTTCATCATCCAGAGATGTATTGTGCGTCAATAATTGTTGGTAGCAACCCAGGTAGGCAAAACGTGGTACGTTTTCTAGTCTTTGTTGATTAAATCACAGATTTCATTTTATTTTATTTAACGAAAATTAGCATTTAATAAACTTTTCGTCATAGTTTTTTTTTATTAAATAAAACAAAATAAGTTCAATAGTTGTTTATTCCTCAAGCGCGTATAACATTAATTATTTTTATGAAAAACCCACACAATTAATCAATGATACGTGCAATAAACTGTATGATGCAATTTATATTATACCTACTAGCTTTTATTTTTATTTTATTTTTTTAAACAATCTTTGGAACATAACAATAATATATAAAAAATAATACACATACATAATATAGTTGAAAAAACACACAATTATTGTTACACCAAAGATCGACGATCTTTCCCGTCAGACGTTGTCCTGTAGTCCTTACTATGAATATTGATTCCAAATTTGTAATTTATACAAAAATACGTTTAAAATAAATGTTTGAATGTCAAAAAATTCGATGTTTTTAATTTCAATGGTTGTCAGGTAAACAATAATTTTGTTGTTATATAATTTTCCATAGATGGCGGCGGCGTCGCAAAAATCCGTTCCATACTAACTTTAATATTAGGTATATTTTATATCATTTCTTATCCATAAAAATATTTATAAACCGTATAAGAACGGACTGTGGAAGAGGTGCGGCAGAACTACATAGATGGGGTTACGTCCCCGATGTGAGTGTGGGAGCGACACACAGACGATACAGCATATTATTATTGTGCATGATTGTCCAGTACATAATATGTTTCCTGGCTCGATGGAGGATTTGAATTTGCTGACGACCGACGCCAAGAATTGGCTGAGGGATTTTAAATTGTTTTTATGATTTTGACTTCGATGCGCCTTTTAACCATACGACTATATACATATATATATGAAGCGTACGCGAAACGTTTTGAGTACACGGAGTACCCATATATATATATATATATATATATTTCTTATAATGAGGAATCTGGACATGGTATGGGAGGATGTCATTAACGTTGCGCAATGGAGAACTCTTGTTGCCTCCCTATGCCCCTAAGTGGGGTCTAAAGGGAGTTTGGATTGGATTGGATATATATATATTTCTTATCCATTTTTTTTTCAACTTTTTATTAGTTATTCTGTTATCTGGAGTGGAGAAAAATCCAATAAATCAAACATCGGAAGAATCTGTTCGGCCGATCTCGAGTTATAAGTGTTCGCACTAACCCGACTTTGATTTAGGTATATTAAGTATAAGATTATAATACCTAATAAGTATAAAGAAAAAAAATACTAGTTCACATACAGGATCTTAGTAATTAAAAAAATAAATAAATTCCAACGCATAGTTTGAATATTCTGGCATTTGATCAACGATCAAAAAAGACATTTTCACGCTTTGATTTAAAAAAAAAGCTCCAAAGTGCACTAAGGAAAAAATTATAAATTGATATTTCGTTACAAGGTTGCGTTAAAATAACGCAACAAAAAATAATTATTATTTAATTATTTTAAAATAAATAATTTACTATTAATAATTTAATATGTAACTGTTATAAAAATTCTAACAATTTGCCCATACGCCACAGTGGCGACTCCCTTATTCGTCCTGTAAAACATTTTGTATGCGGTGACACTGTGGACAAAAATGACTAAAATAGGGCGGAAAACATAGCAAAACGGGAAGAATATTATTGTTTACAGAATATTTCGTTTACTAATTCATAAACCATATTAATAATAATAAATTAACACGGCACTTTGATGTTCTATTGAGAAATGAAATTTACAGATCAACAGAAATTCCGCGAAAATATTAGTAAACAACCCATGTTTTCAATAGATTTCCATGGTAACACTACCAAATTTAAAATATTTTTTTGACATTTCACATTTTAGCTGGAATATTTTTTTATGAAACGCGTCAGCTTAAAGGAGTGTTTAAATTTTAAAAGGAACTTTAACTAAAGTGTTCTTTTGAAGCTTTTTATGAAACAGGCTATTTGAGCATCGCTCGAATAATTGTCGATTTGTCGAATGCTTTATTAAGTTTATACGTCCTCTATGAAAACAAAACATAGGAGAGAGATCTCATGTGACATGGTGAGGACTGCCAAATATATCAGGACAACATTGACTTCAGTATAGAAAATCATGACAATAATATGTTCAATGGTATGCTTTCACGGTCCCTATACCGGCAAATGCGTAACGGTTCTATTCGGTCAAAATAACAGGCGTACCTCAGGCGTCATTCTATAATCCGTCTGAATGTAAACGTGTTGATTGCTTTCTGTGCATTGATGCTTTTTACTGTTAATTGGCTAATCTTCTTCTTCTTTCGTATGCGTGCGACCTCTGTTGGAGTTATTATAGCTCCGCATCAATATACATATTCAAGATTCTCTCCTGCCCTAGGGTCACTCTGCTAAAGATCCCTCATTTTTTAATAGGACAGCTCAGACAACGTGTCCAACAATCACGATCTGGCCACACTCATAATATAAGATGCTTTCTTTTCCCCCATTTGTGTAAAAAGTGTCCACATCTACCGTGACAAGTCCGAATCCTATTTAGGATTGGACAATAATTGTCCATTACCTGGTTTCACACCAGCATAATGATATTTATAGGTGAGCGACCTATCGAGTGTTACACCAAAGTATTTTGGATGGAAATTATGGAGAAGAGTTTATCGATCGAGTGAAATGGTTAGCTAATAGTTTTCCAGTCAGGTGAAATACTGTTACTTCCGTTTTGGACAGGTTCCATTTTTAAAATATGTAGTCTGCGAGGCAGGAAATGTCTACCTGCAGATCACTCTCGCAGGATGAATTGGTTAATGCGCTTAGCTATGTCTAAAGTATTCGGAAGTTCTTGGTTTTACTCTTTAGGTAGGTACCAAGGCAGAACTAGAGTTATGAAGATACCGATACAAATCGAAGCACTATATCACAAGGCTTATAAGCAACGACCGAATAATAACCGAACCGAACGAAGCCGTGTAATGAGTCTTTGTTGTACCATAATCACTAATAACAAATGCTTGATTCGTCTTCATTTGGATGCCCCATGACGCTTTGACCTTTGGGTCTAGAATCTCTATCCAATATAATAATAAACAGTGTTCTCAAATACCTACATTAGTGTTTGTTTGCATGTTGATCTTTATTTTTATTTTCCGTATTTTTAATTAAGTATTTATTCCTATACTTACAAAATATTTCTATATATTTTTTTCAGTTTTGTTTTAATTACATACGCGCAATATTATTTTTATGAACTTTTTTTGGTTTTGATGTTACTTAATGCTCTGGAGACGTTATTATGTACCTATTGTGTACCTAAATCTGTAAAAAAAAACTATGCGAGAGATACCTGTTATTGGAACACTGAAGATTCTATGTGTGTCATGATTTGTTTTGTTTGTATCGTTCAGCGTTCTGTTGACCGAAAGCCCTTTTCAGAGTGAATAAAATGTTCTGATTTCCTCTATATCTTAATATTTATTTTGTTGCTCAGACACAATTATTGCAATGTTAATAGTCACAACCTATTGATAACCACGTGTTAAATAATATACTCGTACCACCATATCAAGAATCTATCTATTCTCCTTTTAAGATCCCACTAAGGTGCTAAGAGAGGCAACAAGAGCTGTCCACTGCACTCGATCCTGTACAGTTGTGATCACCACCGCTCTGCTTCAAAGGAACGGAACACCGTGTGAGAGTCTTCTGAGGCTCATTCGTTCAAACGCGAAGACTTTGGTCAAGTACCATGACTCTTTGCCATGAGAAGAATTGGACAGCACATACACATCAAACATTTTAAATTTACATATCGAGAATAATGCAAAAAAAACTAGCCCCAGTACAAATCATACTCCTTATTCACGAGACAAGATTTGCTTAGTGGTAATAATTCAAGTTTGATCAATTCATCTGCCAATCTACATTGATGTGGATAGCCCGTCTTATAACCGTCTGAAATCCCGACATTTGTAGGTACTGGCTTGCTACTGCTGCTACTACAAATGCGGATTGCTTGATTGAAGACGGACTAAATATTCTCGACGTGGTCATTGGTCAGTCAGGCACCAGAATCTAGAGTAGCTGATCCGACAAAAGAACTCAACCCAACTCTATTTTGGAGTTCGAATCATGAGCGTTTATAAGAGGAAGAAAAAATACCTAGGTGTCACAATTAAAAAAAAAATTCTATATAACTCTGATATTTCCAAATCCGTAGAATACCTTAGATTGAAAGAAGGAAACTGGCTGGTAGAAGGGTTGGCGGTGCACTTAGACCTCTAATGAGAAATAACAACGTATCTCTTAAATCCAATCAGTCAATGCACAATGCAATCCTGATACCATCCATGATGTATGGGAGTGAAACATGGACATGGACGAAAAATCTGAAAGTTGGAATAAATGCTGTGGAAATGAGATGACTGCGTAGGATATGCGGAAAGAAACTGATTGATAAGGTGAGGAATGATAAAACCTATTAGAAAGGAATGTGGAGTGGATGTTAGCGTAGTGACTAGAATGAAAGTGAATAAATTAAGGTGGTTTGGGCTTGTAGAGAGAATGACTAAAAGGATATATTTTATATCGGGAGAGAAACGACGTTTTGTTTTTTCTATTGTTTCTTTCAATTTCAATGTTTATAATGTGATTTCTATTATTTCTGTACAAAGAATTAATTAAATAAATAAATAAATAAAATAATAATAATAAAAAAATCTGTAAGAGTTGGTGAACGCAGACGAGGCCGACCTCGAATGACATGGTCTGGCCAGTGACCATATCGCTGCCGTCTTAGAGGAGGGCCAAGTCAGGAGCAAAAGGAATAGAAGAGCATGTATGCGGAATGTTATGCGTTTGGAAGAAGCGAAAGAGGTTTGTTTGGATAGGAAAGGATGGAAGTCCGTACTCTCTGCCTACCCCCTTCGCGAAACGGCGTGATGGGTAAAAAAAAATACCTTATCAAAGGCCTTCTTTAAATCTAGCGGGTGTCACACACTAGGAACATAACATTATAATATTAATCTTCTTCAGCAGAAATGAATATGAAACCAACCCGTTGTCCTTAGAAAGAAATGGCAACAGGCCTCTATGTGACATCACTAACATCTACTGATCGTGAATTGCGGAGACTCTGCCCGCTGTAAGGAGTCGAAAGGCTGCGAGTGGTGGAAGGTCGGTCCCCCGGTATAAAAGTTAATGTTATCGTCCACTAAGCCACAGTTCATACATCGCTCTCTTACAGTGCCATACTAGCTAACTAAAAACAAACTATTCAAAATGAAAGTGGTATGAGATTAACAATCACTATTATTTTATTTGAATTATCATCACGATAACATAATTAACAGTGATTTTGAACATTGATATTTTTTTCGACGTGTTTCGAACGCGGAAATAAAAATCACAGTGAATGGTGCAATTATTTTCAAAATAATTATCAAAAAAAAAATGTGAATTCAAAACTCAATGCTTTTGTATTTTAAACCTGAATAAAAAAAAGTGATTTATTTTTTGAATTACTGGAAATGTAATTATAAAATCTTTGAAAAGAAACCGAAAATAATAAGTGCTAATTAAAAAAAAACAAATCGTGTGTTCTATTTTGAAAAAAATCACTGTGATTTTTATCGTTTTTTTTAAAAAAAAAAAAGGAAATATTGTTCGAATTTGGAACGACATCATTCTAATGTTTTTATTTCTCCGCAGACAATCTTCTTCCTCTTCTTCGTGGTTGCCGTAGCCCTTGCCGCTCCACAAAACCCTGTCACCATCCTCAAATACGAAAATGACAACATTGGAGTTGATGGATACAGATGGGCGTAAGTATCTATCTGTCAGTTTTTTCTAAAAATCCTTTCAATAGCCTTTTTTGCCAACTAAACAGGAGATATTCTACATGATTTACCCATACCAACTTCTGTCACAGAAATATAATTTTCAAGAAATACCATGAAGAGTATACTGGGAAGCATATAGCTAGCCCTAAACCAAACGCCTCTCCATTGTATTTTTTTTATTTTTACAAAAAAATTATCCAAAACTAAAATAATTTGAGAATCTATCTATTTTTAATTTGCAAGGATTTTGAAAAGTAGAACTTAAAATGTCCAATGTGAAAAATAAAAAACAATTCCTAGATTCTTCAAATTTTATACCCAACTTTTAGCGAATTTCCTCTCTACTTATTTACTCACCCTTTAGCCATTCTTTGAAAGTTGAATAAACCTGTACAATGTTCCTCGTCAAATCTTTGTCTTTCTGAATCAATCTTTGCCCTAACCGAGTAAATATCGTTTGCCTATATCTTCTGTGTTATAGCACCGTTTATTTCCTTACCCCAAATCCATGGGATTTCCTTGGAAGTTCCAGAAATAATAAAGCATTCTGAATTGTCCACAGTTATGAAACCAGCGACGGACAATCACACCAGGAACAAGGAGAATTGAAGAATGCTGGCACTGAAAACGAAGCCATCGTTGTCCGTGGATCCTTCACCTGGGTTGCTCCTGATGGACAAACATACACAGTCAACTATATTGCTGACGAAAATGGCTTCCAGCCAGAAGGTGCCCATCTTCCCAAAGCTCCCTAAACACCAGAAATAGCAGAACTCACAACGTGGGCTGACAACAACTGAACAACCCCAATAAAAGTCATCGATTTAAAAACACGCCCGTTTTCTTTTGTTTTTGTGTTATTATTTTCTTTTCTTTTGACTGCATGTAAATAAAGCTTGCCTTTTCTTTTTTTTCTTTTTCTTATGTGGTCATTCTTTTGTAATTTATTTATTTAAATGTGTTGTAATTGTATATACCTTGTCTTAAAACTTCTATCTTTTTCGAAATTTAACCGGGACAATTTTCTTTTTGCGACTATTGTCCCAATATTTCATTTTGTGTAATATATTTATTATGTTTTATGCGTGTTAAAATATTATAAATTATTACGCTACTGTATGTATGACAAATAAAATAAACAAATTTTATATAAAATATTTTTTTGAGTCCCTAAAACAATACCCTTTATTTTGTTAGCACTACTTGTGTAAATAAAGGCATCAGTAAATTGAGGCTATATTATTATGTATAAATAACCACCTACCTTTAAAATGAGGTCTAGAATTGGACAGCGATTGCTCTTCTGTAAGGAAACAAATTTACATATAAACTCCTTATGAAAAACATAATAATATAGCATCGTAAACTTTTATAACCTATTTATATGTTTAATATACCTACCTAAGTGATAAAGGATGCCAAATTAATGTGCATTGATTTCCTTCCATCTGGATTCCGAAGACAACGAAACCCATGCATTCTGTGTTTCATTCATTCGGGAGATTTTGACATATTTATTGGAGAAAATCATCAATAGATAATGTATTAAGAATCGATTGAATTGCTAACTAAATATAGCTTTACTAAATACAGAAATATATTCACAGTAAAGTCTAAAAAAACTTACAAGGATTTGTCTAACCCTTAAATTAAATAACGAAATCAAAAAGTGTATCAAATTTGCAACATTGCATAATGAACCAAAATATAAGGACTTCGCGGTTTTAGAAGATGGCCTACGGAATTCTAGAATTGGTCTCCACCATTATGAAAGCACCATCCCTTTATTCCTCCCTGTCACTTGTCAGCCTTTTCCCTTCTTGGTAGGTGAAGCAGCACATGATCATGAACCTGGTATACCAAATAGTTAGCTCTGAGGCGGCCTCTGTAGTTTTTTCAGAGGAGACCCGAAAGGGAGTCGCCTTGTTTCCCCGGCTTGACTCAGTACTTCGTTATTGGTAGAATGATCTAACCCCTGGATCCCTAGCATGCGTTTTTGCAGCACATTTTAAAGGATGATAGATACTCAGAATGGCTCCGGATAATGGTCCATTTTTTGCTACCATAAAGCAGTTTCTTCCAACAATCTTGGTCAAATTCTCCCGAGCATTGAATTCTATATTCGGGTATTTTCAGGAAATATGACCTCTGTATATGAATCAGAGGATAACATTTTGCAGTATAAGAAGATGGACCAGGAATTAAAAATTTGCTGAGTAGGAAAAAGCAATCCGAAAAATAAAAAAAACGGACCGGAAGGTTACTCTTTAACGATGTTATTATCACACTTAGATTTTGGTTTCTATGCATAAAAATAGTTCCACGTAGTTTTATTTTAAATCCGGTATTGCATTATGAGCAAAAATTGTATAGTAGCAAAATTCCGAAGCTGACCTTCGACTGGTAGCGGCTGCTGGAATCGCAGGAGACAGGACCGCATGGCGAGGACTTGTGGAGTCCTTATGCTCCAACTAGGGAGCTGACACGGATTAAGAAGAAGTAGAAAATTTATTGACGGTCTACATTGAGATCGTGAATAAGTTTCAAGATTATATAACCCCCCAGGAGCTTAAATTGATTGAACAATTATTATGTACAAAAAACAATAATTAATGCCCAATAAACACAGAAATAACTTATAATTGGTCGATGTAACGAATGAAATACAATACATATTTTGCAAAATATTTGCAATAAATCATCTAATATTTTGAAATGGTCTTAGTGTAACAATACGTAATGATCTCGATTCGAAGAGAAAGTCCCTCAATAAACCAGACATTGTAAACATCTTGGTTAATAATCTCATTAACCTTACAATTAATCAGTTTTGTTTTGGATTTTAAAATCACCCAGAGGTCAAGAATTAAGCAACTACCTAGTATGTGCTTGATGACGATGTAGGTGGTATTTCAAATACCTACAAGACATATATTATGTTAAAGTTTTGCAAAATTTCACTTATCGTTTTTATTTCATCTGTAAACCAGACCTTTCTTTATTCACTGTCTATCAGTCATTGGATATAAGAATATCAGCAAAACTTTTAACATCGACTTTATTAAGACTTAGCCATGAAAGGAAGTATCATTATTTATTTATTTATTTATTTATCATCATTAACGGCCCAAAGGCCTTTTACAAAAACAAAGCAATTAGAAAACAAATCATACAAAGTATGGAATATCATTAAAAAAAAAAACAGAGAAAAGATAATCTTAAGTGTAAAAATTTATACAACAACTAATGTTCATAATATTCCTCAAAAAAAAAAAACACAGATAAACTGTAATAGATACTTATTAATATTAAACATGATTGCACACTGGTGCATTCACACGCACACATACACCCTACCATTCCGGCACCAGGTGCAGGGCCGGTTTCAAACTTCACCAAGCACACATTTACAATAAAAAAGAAAAAAAATGAAAATAATAAAGATAAAAAATGTGAATGTGAAAAATGCGATTATGAGATGATTTAAAGTAGATGGCAATAAGTTTTATTGAGATTAATCTATTTTAACCGGAACAAAATACATGACAGCAGTCGCAGTCTTTAAATTTGGTTGCTCTCTTGTTCTCATTTCCAACTTTTATCTCTATATATAATTTATTATTATTATACAATATCTACTTGTTGTATACATGGGATTTTTTAACATGTTAAACATGTCGAGAGTTTTCATGATTAGGAGTTTCGGAGACTTAAACATTACCACCTAATGGTGAACGTTGTTAACGTAAAGTGATTACACTAAGCCAGCCTTCGAAATAAAAGTATACTTAAGATAGTCGTAAGCCCGTAGTGGTTGGCTCCATTTAATAATTGAACATCAGTTTATGAATTGTTAGAGTAATTAGTTGTTATAATATATTCAATATGTTTTCTTAATTATATTTCAAGATGCCTCCCATAATCCACCAATTCTGAATAATGGTGGGTATTTCTTTGTGTGATTTTGTAATTGGCAAAGGTACTGATTTCACATAATATTACGGAATTTCTATGTAAGCACCTTAATATTATTATGTATAGGTACGTATTGATCATTTTTTGCTAGTTCCTCAGTTTATAATTCAAGCTCTTCTTAAATGGAACGGAATAAAATATGAAAGAGTTGACCACGACCTCGGACAAACCCACCAGAAAAAAGGACAGAACTTTTGCCGGATCTCTCTCAATTGGTTTACAGACATTAATTCTTCTTTTTCTTGAGGGACTGGCTATTCTTATCCTTTCAAATTGTTTTAATTATTTATAATCATGTAGGTAAATAAAATATTGAAATATACTACACATAGATTAATAAAAAAAAGCGGGCGGTCTAATAGATTCAATTCTTCCTAGTCACCCCCACGTAAATCTGTTTTCAGTGGCACTATGTGACAATAGATTATTAAGTAATAGACATCTACTATGGACACGTGGTCCAAAAGAGGTTGTCACCAATTTGTTATGAAGAAAAGCTATGTAAATAATTTATTCTAACTTCATCTTTGTTATGTTAGAGACAAAAATGTATAATCGGCCATCAATTATGTGTGTACACGCATTTAGGTACCTACGTATTTATATGCGTTATAGGTAGAGACTGGAAAATAGTGGTGTTATTTTTTGTGAATTTCGGTGTTATTTTTAGAGAAATTCGGTGTTATTTTTGCCCTAAAACACGGAATTTCGCGTTATTTTTTCAACGTTCATTTTGTTCAAAATGAAGGTAGATTTTATAACAAAACAAAAAAATAGTAATAGGTATTCATCAACAATTTTTATGAATAGGTATACATTGCCAAATGAATGAAAAAATCTGATCTACAAGAGATTCACAAAACATAGCTACACAAAAAAAATTATACAATATTTCAATCAATGTTACAATAATTTAAGCCATGCTTCAAAATAAAAAAAAACACTCTTGTTGACATCGGCGTAAATGATCTGGGATCCTTTTTTGGGTGGGGTCATCCAAAAAAAAAGTCGTCACTATGGGACCCTCCCAGCACTTGGGTAGTTATTTTTTGCTTTAAATTATTATTTCTGAGCGAGCAACCAGAGCAAAGTTTTTCCTTCGTTTTCTACAAAGAGAAAAACCCTTCAAGTCCACATTAGAACAAAGTATCCAAATCACATCCAAACAAGCTCCCAATTATTTTTTTTCATTTCGAGTAATTCAAATAATGTGATAATTTCCACTTTGATTATTTTTACAAAATCACATTATTTCAGTAAAATAGACACGAAATTCGCGTTTTTTTTTCTAAAAAATCACATTATTCGAAATTCGCGTTATTCGCACAAAAACCTCAAAATTCGCGAAAAAAATCGTTTTATCGCGATCGCGAAATTTTCCAGTCTCTAGTTATAGGTTCGCTAGAGAGATATCTTAGGGACGTCGATATCCGCATCGATTAACTTTAAGTTTTCTACTTCTATGTCTAATCTAAAAGGTACCTAATTGATCGTTTTATTGAATGGTCATTCCATAAGACAAAGCTCACTCTTTTCTGGAGCCATAATATGGCCATATGTACCATAATTAATACGATAGTGTTCCCCCTAATAAGCTACCGCCAAATCTTGTGCGTCTCTAAATATAAACGTGCCTGTTCTGGTTGGGTCTCATGTATTCAGTTGGAAGTTCTGCAGGATATCTTGGGTTTTGTCCTATAAAGTAGTTTTGTTAAGTTTTGTTTTTTTTTTCTTTCTTCTTTATACTGTTGATTGATGTTTGTTGGGCCGAAGGGTGTTGTGACTGTGGGGTTATGCTTTGTTTGTGGATTGTAGGTACGTAGTTGAGTTGATGGTTGTGCTGTGGTTCGTGTTTGTATGTTCCTTTGAATATTCTTTTTTATGAACTGTTAAGATGTTTGCCCTATTGGCTTGGCCTATTTGGGCAGCATTTCCGTTGTTGTTGTCTATTATCACTGTAATATTGTGTATGAATAAATAAATAAAAAAAATACATTTTGCTGATGTTTATATTGTTATTTTCTTTGGCAGCCATCCACGCCTCCACGTCCATCAATTTTCCACTTAATTGCTTCTTTTTAAATGAATCTAGGCTCACTCAAAGTGAACACTAGTACAATTTTTACATCTGTCACCATTTACTTAATTATTAGATGAAGTCAACAACTGCATTTTGTGTTACGAAGTTCGTGCCCATGGAAGGAAGTTTTTCTTCTCTTGATTCTGGTTAAAAAGTCTCGATCTTGTCTTTAAATATCTCCGTGTGAGTGACCATATCAGCTCACGGAAAACCTACACAGCATTCTGTGGTGGAGCTTCATTTCAAATGACTCTATAAGAGCATGAACGCCGAATCAGCGTTTCAAAGCGTGTGCGTTTCGATGTAGTTACGTACCATCGATTGCATCGTGGACATCTCCGTTACCGGGACTGTTGCAGAGGCTTTAGTGGCGGGTATTACGTGTCACTCCGTGTCGCAGGTCAGCTCGCAGATTACTAGGTCAGCCTGTACGATATGTGTAATACTAGACGCGGTAATCTCTCTAACATCTTATCTCTGTCTTACGGATTATGATGCTTGAAACTATTATTACCGAATTATTGTTCTATTGGTTTTTTTATTTTTTTTTAGCGAATTTAGAATCACGGATAGTGAAAATCTTTTCGCTGAGCAATGTCGTGAATGATGGCACTCAAACCCACGCCCTTATATCACAAAAATACAATGTTACCATGATTTAAATAGAAAAAACTTTTTTAGCGAATTTTCTAATGTTCCTCTAAGCTTTCTTATTTTTTTTTCATATGAACCTTTTTCTGACGATAGCAAACACAACAAAAAAATAACAGTCGTTCACGCATGATGCGATGACCACGAAAAAATAGGGCTCTATTTTTATACAGTGGTAGAGATTATTTCATCCATCATATAAATATCATTTTTTTTTGAAGAAGCGTCTTTTTCCTCACGTCAGAGTTCCAAGTTGCGGCGTATCTTGGTATGTGTGCCAAATACAGTCATCTTTTTTGAAGCAGAGCTGCACATACATTTTCAAGATTTTTCATTAAAATTTATCAGTTTTTTCACCATCCCATCTAAGACAGGCTTCTGTTTCTTTTTTATTCCAACGTGCTTAGATAGGCTTAAACGGGCAGAATTTGAAATTGAAAAAGACATACTTATAAGATTCGACCGTAAATCGAGCCCTGGACCTCTTCATAATCAATCCGGTTTATTAGACTACTAAGCTAAGATGTTCTAATATGGGAATGTCGACTTTTTTATGATGAAAACGTTATTGAATAATTCCGTTGACAAATCAAACGGTCATGACATACCATATCGAACGCTTTCCGAAAGTCAGCGACACCTATAAAAATAACATTTCGAAAAGTATAGACGTTTGACCCGGGATTTGCGGTCACCGCATATGGTAGGATGATGTAACCGAATGCCTCAACACTACAATGGTTGACCTATCGTACGAAATCAAACTATTGACACAACCTACAAAATAAAATGTATTCCGTAACTATTGGCTGATGTTTTATCAATTTTATTATAGACGAGAATATAAATAGCTACATCACTGTAAAGGTGAGTTTACCCCGGTTCAAATGTAAATGGATTTAATGGAGTCTATTCAATATTCATCCAACGACATATACAATAATGTTACACGCTTCATATGTGACTTATTTCTTACTACATCGCCATCTCTTGGGTTTTTTTTTTCAAAGTTATACAACTATAGAGAAATTGTTTTTATTATAAACTTATGACCCGAACACTATTTAAATAGGTAGGTACATAACGATTGCATAAAAAAATTGGTTATATAATCTGTCAGATGTCAAAATTCAATCAAAACTCCGTTTGAATTCTTCTCAGGGGCATAGAGAAGGAAGGCAACAAGCAAGCACCTAGCATGTCAGATATAATCCTGGAAAAAAAAACAATAATACCTACATTCATATTCTTTGTATTCTAAAATCGATTGTCGAGTAGTTAATTAATACATCAAACAAAAAACAAGAATATCTACAAGAAAATAATTAAAAAATACGGGCAATGTAAATCGACCTTTACAACCAGTCGAGAGTTGAGTGAGACGCAGCTCACAGTACATGGTTGCGTAGTTCCTACCTATTCATTGAATATTTTTCTATGATAATTGTATACGACCTTGACATACAAGGCGCATCTTCTTTAAATATCACAGTTGTGTTGTTGGTTGTGCAGTCATCAGACATTAAATATTTCACTATAGCAAAACCGGTTTCGGACATTCTTTACCGACTATTACCAAGCAGATACCCTTTTAATTTATGTTGATACCTACCGTTCAAATTAACATACCTGTCTAATTTTTCATGTCCTTTACTTATGCTTTAATATACCGTCTTAGAATTATTATTGACCTTTAATCTTCAACATAAATCTTTATGAATCCCTTCACTATCTTGCATTACATACAGTCCTATACTAGCAGATCAATTTCTTCTTCTTCCATGTCTGCCCTAGAGGAATATGGACTCCACAAATCCTCGCCTAGCTCCCCGAAGATCCGCCTTATATACCTAATAATAAATAAATAACCTAACAATAGGTGTATGTCAGTATAGCCGGCGGAAATTAATACTTGAATTGTTCTCTACCAGTTAACCGATCCCGCTCAATCTGAGATTCCAACCCCGAGTAGAAATTTCAGGAGGAAAAGCACAATTGAAAATTTCCGATCCGACCGGAATCAAACCCGGGACCTTTTGATCTGAAGTCAGAGCCTTTGCCACTAGGCTACCGAGGTCGTATACCTTACTAATCTTCTTAAAAATTGAAGGTGTCCAACGCGTTTTCTGTTATACTCAGTATGGTATTTGAGGCTTAGACAGGTTAAGTCTTCTGCGGGCTTTTTCAATACATGGTCTAGCCAGGTTATTCTGCGTAATTTATCAATTTAGTGACATACGTTTGACCTATTAGCTCTCTCCGTTGCGTTACTAGCATCAGAAAAGGGTCATTTATTGGTTGATGGTATAATGAATCGGTTGTACCGTTCTTAAAGGATGACATTTTTACTTAAAATTTGTCATTTCTTCACATAGCAAAAGTTGTATGTAGGAACCTCTCACCGCGGACCTGTTATTACCATCCAATTGAACAAAAATCAACTAACAGACGAATACCCCTATTCCCTTTAAGATCCGCTAAAATTTAGCATCAACTAAAATTTTGAATTTCGCGGGCAATTCCATGTGATTTCAACCAATCCAAGCGATATTCCTTAAGAAATCGATCGAAGTGAATATAGCTGCAAGTGATTTCAAACGAATAATTTCCCCATCTCAAAATTATCATCATGGCCGCCAAAATTCCTTTTTCTCAAACAAATTCATCTTGATCCAGAAATATAACACTATTAACGTATCTTTTGTGATGAAAACAAGACAAAATGATAATATTTGTACTGAAATAAATAGTAACGTTTTTTGTTTTGATTGTTGTTTTTAAGAGAGGTGACTTAAAAACAAGACACGATTTTGACATAATATAAGCGGTTCCTCTAAAATTTTGGCGGGTCTTTCTAATGTGCCGCTTAAATTGATCGAATATAGGGTCATTTTAGAGGAATCGTGATAATTTAAGTGGAACAGTCAGTTAAAAGTTACTTTTTTCATACACTTTTTGGCGGATTCTTAATTTTAGCGGATCTGATAGCAAATAGAGGTAGAACACTTTAAAATATGTTTGAAAAATATTTTCCCTTCTAGCTTTACCAATGACGTTTATTGTGTCTGCATAAGGTAAATTATTTGTTGTAGGTATGTTTCGTGAACTTTACTTAAACAACATATTATTTTTATGTAGTGTGTGTTATAAATATTTGCAGTGCATAGATATATTTGACTGTAGTCACGAGGCACTCAAGTCTCATGTATTATCTGCATTCGCCCGGGTAGAATAGATCTACGTGTGTTGGATCCATCGTTTTGAAAGACCTCTCTCTCTTTTCGCCCCGTTGAAAGTTTAAAATGACATTTTTGTTCCTCTCAAAATAAATATACAATTAATTAATTATGCATTTCTCGGTTTTTCAGGAAACGTATGTACCTGAAAACAGAAAACTTTTGTTGTTGTTTCTGTTGTGGTGTGTTTCATGAGGTGTATTGTTGTTGTCTCTGTTGCTTCTGTTTTTCTGCTGCTGTTGTTGTTGTCATGTTGTGTAATTTTTATACCTGCTTATTATTGTCACTACTATGATTGTTAATTTTTTTTGTAAAAGGCATTATCGCCGTATATTGTGAAATAAATAAATAAATAAATAAATAAGTATGTACCTACATAAAATTATACGTTTGAAGTATTTAAAATTCTTTCAATACAATATACAAGAAAAATAAAACACATTAATATTCTGCGCCACAACGCAGAGAGAAAGCAACTAACATTATTTAAGACAAAAGATTTTTTCGCATCACATTTCCCATGCATACCTATACCAAAGAACCTACTTCGTAGGCAGTATTGTTTTGTTGTTATATCTGCTACCGGGGATCACCTCTCACCACGTGACGGACTGATTCGTCCATTTTTACGGTTGTAAAATAAAATTAAATAATAATAATAAGTTCTTGTCCAATAACATTGACAACAGAACTGCAGGCCTAGACAAATTTGCATTTGGCGATCGACTACAAACGAATTTTTCGAGTAGGAAGAAAATTACATAGCTGTCCACTTTTTATATTTTTATATAAGTGTCATTGTTTGGTTTAAATAATAGTTTATACGTTCCAGTGGACAGTTAATTTTTTTCGCACTCTACATTCACGAAATCTTCGTTAGTAGTCAAACGCAAATAATACAAATTGTCTACGGGAGCTTATTCAGTAACTACATGGGGTGTGTAATGTATCTGAATTAATGTAAAGGTAGGTACCTCATTCACGATCAGCCCATCCCTCCAAATGGAGTCATATCACTCCAAATAATGACCATAAGTGGTGTCGACCAGAAGATGTGGAGTGATGAGTGAATCCATCGGTCCAAAAATTCAATCGCGTCAAGCCATTGGTCCTCGTTCATCACTCCAAACGGATCGTCAATGGAGAAATTCGAGTGGGCGTTGTGCATGTCATCGCGACATTTGATTGTCAGTGTTAAAAACGTGTCCAAATTCGTCTCACTTATCAACAATAGCGTCCCAAATTTATCCTTAACGACAATCCTCCACAATAGCGTCCCAATTTTTTTCTTAATGCTTCTGTGCTCACTCAAAGTGAACACAAATACACTCTTTGACTCTTTCAAAGTAAGGTACTTAAAGCTTGTCGTGAAAGAGGAAGATGGTCGGCACCTGGGATCGAACCCACGACCTCCGAAGCCGGCGTCGTAACCGCTAATCTACCAACCACTTCGACCGTTTATCCTTAATATATATTTTTTTTAAATTTCGAAATGATTCCGTAATATCGCTATAATGTGAATCGACCGACACCTGATTGAGAGACCTCGGGTTCGATTTCAAACTGTACCATTTTTGAAAAAACTTGCTGTTGTAAATCTACATAATATTTTAGTCCGTTTATTTATATTTTTGAAACATCATCAATCGTAGAAAACAGACCTTAAGGTCAGATATTAATATGCGAAAAGCCGCGCAAAATTCCAGAGAGCGTTCTTAAATACTCTTTGATAAATTAACTTTAATATATTTAAAGCTATTTAAAAAACTCTTATTTTTTTAGGATCTTCATACAACGTTTTCACAAAAGACAGTAAGCCATCTTTTGGAAACAAAATTACTCATGTAAACGTTGAATGGAATCTTGGTATTACGGTATGAAAATGTAATAAAATAATTGGAGATTGATTTGTTATACATATAAATGTTATTCAAATCTTATTATTCTCAATAAATAAAGATTTAATAAAAAAAAATGCAAAATAAATCCTCCATTTTGAAAATTGACACATTTTAGCAAATTTATGGCCACAGTTTTTTTTCAAACTGTCGTAGCCAGATAGATGAGTAATTATGTGGGTACCAGATAAAATCATAGTAAATATTAAAGAAAATGTATTAAATATTAAAGAAAATATAATAAAGCTAAGGTAATAAAATATATTAATGAAGATTTAATTTGAAATTTGTATAAACATCCATAATAGCAAGAATTGGACGGTAAAACAGTTTGTGTAGTGTGTACTTACCCACATCTAAATCTCAAAACATTACCAGAATATGAATTCACGAAACTGTATCGAGCTCAAAATTCTTATGTAGATAAATGCAAACTTATATTCTCTTACCTTTTATTTATTTTATTTAATGTTACATTCATCACAAACAAGGTGGGTAATATTTTTTAATAAACACAGCATGTTGTTGAATGTTGAAGCATTCGGTAAAAGTTTGGCAGCGTTTCTTGACATATCCAAAATCCTAGCAAGGTTCTGACCTAGAAAAAAACATAATTCATTTAATATATGAAAGCAAAATAAAGTGATTACATGGCCATGGTTGCAAATATATAAGACAAGATTAGAAAATTTTGCATTTTTCAGGGATTTGTTTTAAAAATACACATTGTGAGAATTTGATTAGAATCAATATTAAGGATTTAGAAAGTATATAAAACTTTTAAGAACTTCATATTATATTAAAGTGTAGTATTTATACCTTTTAAAGATCTTCATAAAATCCATTTAGACTGCATAATGAACCATATTTGATATATGCTCTGCATAAAACCTTCATTTGGAATCTTTCATTATTTGTTTGAAAGTGTAGCATTTATACCTTTTAAAGATCTTCATAAAATCCATTAAGACTGCATAATGTACCAGGTATTATTATTTCAAGCTGCTACTCCATGCCTAGAACATAGTATACAAAATAATCTTCAAAACCTGTCATATTTTAGTTACAGGGATAGCAAATTCAAAAAGTATCACATATTATGCCCCTATATCTTTACAATTCATGAATAGCCTAATCTTAGTAATTATATATAGCTTAGGTACCTACTTAGAAAAATATATTATTCAATTCAATATATTAAAAAACTTACAATGTTTTTGAATTTCGAATCCCATCGCAGTTTCGTTTTGTTTGTATGAGCTGTCAGAATCTGAATCTAATGACAATCGGTCCGCGGTCGCCATAGATAAATAGCTTCACGAGAAAACAAAAAAGAATGAAGAAATTTTTTATAATAATTTATTGAATGTTTTATATTTTTTTTTTACACAATAATGTAGTTTTTGTGTAAAGAATATTTTTTTAAATGAATCAAGTATTTAAAGAGGCCATTATATAAGTAATTCGAGAAAAAATATAATTTATGAATGTTTTATATTTTTTTTTTCACATTTAAGGTGGTTTATGTGTAAAAAATAATTTTTTTTGAATGAATTAAGTATTTTAAGAGGCCATTATAAAAGTAAATCAAAATATTATTATATCATAAAATAATTTTATAGTACCTATACCTATATTCTAATGTTGAATTGTAATATTATCTTTTGTTATCCATGGATGACACCACGATGACAGGTACTTCACAATAAATCGTATTTTGTTGTCAAACGAAAGTTACGGTTCGATTTTGAAAATAATTATTTTCAATTGAGTTTAATGAAAATAAAACTGGTAAGTCATTAATTGATTAAAATATTTGTAAGCTTATGCCATAACTTAAAACATTTATGTGTTGCTAATTGCAGAATAGTTATGTTATAAGGCGGGAAGTGTCTTACCGAAATTACAGGATCTTAATAGTAATTAAAGTAATTAATTTTGTTCATATTTTTTCAGGTTCCTGTGGCAAACGTGTTTTCAACAAGACTAATAATTGCTTTCATCCCACCTTTTTGACATAGCAATTAAGTACATACTTCTAATGATCGACAACATTATTTACCAAAATGGTAAGCTATGTAAGAATTTCATTAATTATGTTTCTTGAATTTCTTTATGTATTGTGTATTTTAATTCAGAAACATTATGTTGCAGATCAATAATTTTAGAGAGTTCATTAAAATTTCCCATTTAATTTGAGAAGGGAAATAATTATATTGAAAAAATATTCAATGGCAGCTTATGGGATGTAAAGAAGATTGACCATAATCAATAAAAGACTCTTGCGGGTGCCAGTGATTTTATCAATTTTTACTACATATCATTATAAATAAGTTCTCTTTCTTCTTTTGTGTTGTGGCCCGCTAAAAGCATATTATCAGCTTCATACAGAGTCTAAATGTATCTTAAACCATATTAGATAAAAACAATAATGCTTCTGGCTCGACACAACACAAGCTGATACAATTAGTGTGTTTCTAGCAAATAGATTTTTATATATAACTACCGAGATGGAGTACTCCAATAGCTCTTCATAGTAAATAAGTGAAGCCGATTTGGCCGGCAATTTTGACAGTACGGTAGTCAAAACGGAACGTAAATGATGTTGACATTTATAAAGATACTTAAAAATGATCTAATTTCACTTAGGTATTTCAATGTAAAAATATGTTTTATTGTAAAAAACACGAGAAATCGACTGAATAAATGTACACCGTACCACGTTCTTTTGGGAACCAAACTGTCAAAAGTTGCAATATTTCGGCTTCATTTTTGAATGCGAATCGGGATTCTACGTTATTTATTGTATAGAATTCTGTGTTCTAGCATCAGATTTATTTAAACTTTAAATTTTTGATTTCGGTTATGGAATAAAAATGAAATAATGTTGGGTTAAGAAGTGAATAACTAATATAACAGTGGGTCGGAATATTTTTTCTGGTTTCCATTTGTTTGGGAGAATATTTTTTTTACTCTGCTGATTTAACAATAAAACTTTGAGATTATACATATTTTATTTTATTTTATTTATATAGCTTTTCAATTGTTGATTTTATGTTTTATGAATTAAATAATGATTGGACAAAAAATAAATAAAAATTCTTTCATTCATTCATTCATACTCATAAATAATACTACTACTAAAATGGTTCTACCTTGAAAAACTTGACAATTTTCAGAAGCCAATAACTTAAATTTGAATTTGTTTCCTATGTACATTTTGGTTCAAATTTTGTTTAATTTTAATAGATAATGGCATTTATCAATAAGGAGAAGAAGAAATACCTAAATTGGATATTGATATACCTGCATTGATTCATTCAAAATTTCCTATTAGGTAACTTCACATATTTTTTAAAATTATATTGTAGTGGTGTAGTTTTGTTTTGATTCCAATGCCTTTCTCAAAATGACATTAAATAGTTTTGCCTAATTGCCATAGAATTTTTCACCTATAACATAATAATAATACAACATCTATTGACGTCAAGTGAGCATCTCGGTAGGTTTCGAATCCTACCATGGGCAATTAATTCTTCAACTTCCTGTGACGAGTCTGGGGATTGCAGATTTATAAGTTGAACCACCAAAATAGAGAGTATTGTTGTGTATTGTGAGTATGTAGGTGAGTTTATTTGCATAATCAAGTTGATTTTTATTCGCTCAGTAATAATCTACCAGATGTTGTTACTTGCATCTTGACGTTATAACACATCAACCATTGATGTCAAGTTAGATGCAAAACTCTTCAACAATTTTTGGCGATTATTTTGAGTTTGATGTATCCAGACATGGAAATGAAATTTATGGTAATCATAGATACAAATTTTTACAATTTCTCAAATATATTTAATGTGATTAATAAATTTCTAAAATTACAAAATTTTCATAGTAAAATCTGCGTAAACACAGATGGCCATCTTTTGAAAAAAAATTACTCATGTAAATGTTGCATGGAACCAAAGTTTGACAGAATAAAAATGTATTTAAAAGATTCAAGGTTGTTTTGAAATAAAAATAAATGTAATTCAAACCAATATAAAACACATTTTATCAACATTAAAATGAAAGTACATTTTCAGATTACTTTTCGACTAACGTTTGAGGTCGGTAAAACAGCTGCCTTTATCATTAGCCAATCGCATAAAATTTGTACCATTCCACACATAGAGGATGTAGGGAATGTAGTCAAGACTCAAACCATATTGAGAGTAAAACTTTCATAATATTATTATTATTTAGGTAGGTTTGTATTATATTACTATTAAAGGAATTTTTTACCCTTCTATTGAGCAGTGGAATTATATCAAGTGTAAGATGTAACATATTATGATACATGCAGTTTTTTCCATGTAGGTAGGTATGTGGCAGACTATAATTTTTCTTCTTTCTTTTTTATAAACATTAAAACTGTCATTCTTCTCTCTTTTTATGAATTGTGAAAGTGTAATTCTTCTTTTTCTGTGCTTATGTCAGTTATAGAGGTCAGTTAAGCAATGGGAAGCTAGACTAGAACAATAGAACCTGTTAAATTACCTACCAATCAAGCTTGACATTCGGAATTAAAAACGTAAAGCAAGACGGGTATTAGCTAGTTAAATAATAAAAGCACAATACGTGTATTAACATTTATAGTGACAATTAGTTATAATGGTTGAAAAAAATAATCACTCATATTTCATATCAGCTGTAATTTCATGACTTAAATTATTTGGAGTGATCGTGAAAAGGGGACTTAAGATAACGATTTTTTCAGTTCTCTTTAAATTTACTGTTACCGTTACAATGTCAGTAATAAGAACGATCCTATATTCGGTTTGATTTTACTCACTATGTGCTTAAGCCATGGTCTCATTTCGAAAAAGTTCTTGAGGATTACATAAAATTCAAGTAAGATAGTTGTATAGGTATACAAATGGTACTAAGGTACTAGTTGGTGCACGTAATGTGGATATTAGAGGGATGTATGTGAAAAGGTGGCCAGATTGTTCAGGATCTTCTGACAATGGTGGGTGATAATGGGCCGTGAGAGACCCTCGCATCCTTGCTAGGTGGGATGGAAGGTAAGAATGGGAGACGAGATAGAGATGGAGATCGGAGTTAATCAAAGGGAACGGTCACAAAGCCGAAACCGAAGAATAGAAAAATGTTAACCGAGTTATTTACGGGCGAACCGTTATGTAAAGATACTCTACTTAAACCATGAAATATGTAGGTAGGTACTATTTATCTTTACTTACTTACTTTGTGAGTTCGGGGTTCTCTGTCACGCCAAAATACGGTGGGCTGATCAGGAGGTTACTGATGCTGCCCTGGATTACCTCGCATTCACATCGAATGTCATCAGATATGGAGAGTTTTTGGAGGTTTTGTCCCATTTTCAGTCTTTCGAAGGTCCTCCACAATGGTATGGCAGATTTTCTCCAACATTGATTCGCTTATGATGCTCTATCTTGGGGCCGTTCCTGACTTTGACTGCCAAAGCTCCTCTTCTGTGTGTTCTGAGAAATTCTTAAAATTACATATTGTGTGGAGAAATATTTAGTTTAAGACATGAAATGTTATTATCATCATCATCCCTGGCGCCACAGCTGACTGTGAGCCTCAGCCTCCTCCAGAATTCTTCGCCATTCCCTCCTGTCCACCACCCGCACTATCCAGTTTATCCTAAGGTCCCTTCCTACACCAACCATCTTTCAAAAATTGGATCTGCCCACCACGCGTCTCCCATCTGGTAGTCTATTAAGAATTTTCTTTGGTATTCGGTTATCCTGGGCTACAACTAGGCTACCGACCTCGGTAGCCTAGTTGTACTGGCGTGGACTTCAGATCCGAGGTCCCGGGTTCGATTCCCGGTCGGGTCAGAGTTTTTCTAAGTGTTTTTTCACTTGAAATTTCTACCCGGGGTTGGCCTGTCTCAGATTGGACGGGACCGGTTGACTGGAAAAAATTGCCTCAGGCAATAAGTTCCGCCGGCTATACTGACACCTTTGTATAGAAAAGAGTTATATTATATTATTATTATATTATCCTCTATGCGCTGGACATATCCCAATCATCTCAGGCGGTACACCTTTACAAATTTTATTATGTTGGGTTCTTTGTTCAGTGCTTCCAGCTTATATTAACACCTTATTCTCAACCATAAAATGTTGTCATTTTATTTATTTATTATTTCGTTTTTTATTCAATATAACAAACAAAATAAGAATACAACTAAATAAAAAAAATAGTTTACTAGCAGAGTTACTTTATTAGCTGGATTGGCATTACCTTTAATGCACCTTCCATCTGTATTAAGAAACACGAGAATGTGAGAAATAGAAACGGCATAGATGTACCGCGTGTGTGATTGTATCATTCACGTATTGTGGCGAGAGGGAAGGTAGAGGAAGCACAAAGAAAGAGGAATAGAAAGACTACAAAGGGACTTTTAGGTGAACGGAAAAATGAGAGGTGTTAATGTATTAGATGTGCCGACATGATACGAAGGAAAATAAGGTTGCCAGGGATTACATACATACATGCAAAACTTTTTAATTCTGAGTAATTCTTGGGTGTACAAGAGTATACAACCTTCTCTTTGTAGATTATGCTTTTCTTCTTTCCTTTTGGACCCTTAAAGAGCCGCCATGTTTTAAAGTTAGTATGGAACGGATTTCCTGCGATGCCAACCCCATCAAATTCTATAACGATAAAATTATTGTTTACCTGACAACCATTGACGTTAAAAATATTGGTACGAAGACGTTGATGGATTTTTTCGAGTTTTCAGAAATAATTTTTGAAGATTCTAATATATTTTAAAAAACCTGCATACACACGCTACGATTTATCTTTACGATTTGACCGATGATCGCTCATTTTCCAAATTTTAGCGAAGAAAACAATCTCTTATGTTTAATGAATGAATGCTAATGAATCTTTTACCTGTTCAATCTTAACGACTTATTGATTTGTGTGTAGTATTGTTTTTGCTATAATCACATTGTATGTCGATTACGGATAAAATTCTAATTTTACTTTTTACTACATAGGTATTATGTTATATTTTTATCTTTGACTTTTAACTATTTAGATGTTATGTATTTATTGTTTGATGTATTTTATATATTGTGGCTAATGTAGTAGGGGTCTTCACTGGTCCATAATCTGTTTCTATGTTATTGATTTATATGTATTGTCATAACTGTCTGACCTCTTACAATTGAAAATTTTAAATGAAAAAATAAAATTAAAACGAATACGAAACGAAACGTATAATCAATCGAATTTTGTCTGCAAAAATTTTTTTATCCAAGAATGACTGTAAACAGACAAATTGTCACATTATTTTTCAATTATAAAAGTGCTGAAAATATAAAAACAATCGATCCATTTTTTCTTCATTCTTCACCAGACAGTTTTTACTGATTTCTCGAAAGTCACGAAGTTGGTCTGAGGTGGGTTTTTAACATTCTCATCCCACCAGAATTAAGTCAACAGCTTATAATTGTTTTATTTAAAAAAAAAAACAAATTTTACAAAGGTCTCCCTTTGTTAGTCCTCGTATAATGTTAGGAGTATTTCGCTGTACAGTGTACAGTGGTCCTTAAAATAATACAATTTACATTTCACACCCTCTACACGGTAATAATTCATAGCGCCCGAAAGAGGGTTGTGAATTTGAAACCTCTGTCTTGTCATAGATTTATAATATCGTATTATTACAACATCTCTGTGGAGAATATTCTATTTTACCGCCATCTGTCGCCAGGATCCACGTAACACATTGTGTCCCTTGTCCAATTCTGCTGAAGTATCACCTTTATGAAGTACTGTAGCGATTCTTTTAATAAAATATAGTTATCAGACCACAAAATACTAACGTTGGTGAAGAAGAAATTTGATAATATTATGGGTACGTCATATTATCAGATCCTTCCAATTCAGGTAGGTATAGGAATTGAACTTCACGCCTATATATTATGATTTGAAGTCCACGCCTATACCACTAGGTTACTGAAGTTGGTACTTAAATCAAATAATTTTCTATACTCTGTAACAAAGACTGGAAGAAGATTGCAGTTTTTTTTTCTCATGTAAAAATGTATTGTGAAAAAGATCTGCCTTTGAAAACACGAAATGGTACTGGGGCTAAACTCAGATCTTCTCTGAGCAAAGATCAGATTTCCTTGAAAAGCGGTGTCGTGTATAGCGACCGTATTCTTATACTCTGTTATCCTAGGAAAGAGAATCTACCATAACACAATTAAAGCAGTATTGTTTGAGACAAGTAGGTACACTACAATGTAATGTCATTATTATGATTATCTCTTTCATTGCCTGCAGTAACATAATGAAAGCGTGAAAGAGACAGTGTAAGCTTGACGTTTAGTGTCATTAAGCGTACCTATCTTGGCTACCAAAGTAAACAAGGCACGTACTGAAATAAAATGTACGCACTTAGCAAAAGTGTTAAATTAAAAAAACTTTGCAATAATAGTTAGTTTTTTTATTTTTTTTTATTTACCATACCAATAACATAAGTACAATAATAAGTACAAGTACTTACAATCTATATATATATATATATATATATATATATTTATTTATTTATTTTGGGATTTATTATCTCACTAGGCAGACGCCGGGATATATATATGGAAGTAAGTGTTGTGACTGTATATATATGGAATGGATATATATGGAAGTAAGTGTTGTGACAAAGATGAAAGTTAATAAGTTGAGATGGTTTGGACATGTGGAAAGAATGGATGCAAACAGAATGACAAAGAAAATTCATAAGGCTGAAAGGAATGGTGTAAGAAAGCGTGGGCGACCGAGAATGACGTGGATCGAACACATCGATTCCGTCCTCAAGGAAGGCCAGGTAAGAAGTAAGAGAAATAGGAGAAGCTGTATGAGAAATGGTATGTCGGTGGAAGAAGCGAAAGAAGTATGCTTGGATAGAAAAGAGTGGAGGTCCGTTCTCTCTGCCTACCCCTTACGGGACACGGCGTGATGGGTAAAAAAAAAAAAATTTATATAGAAATCTAATAAAATATAATATTGAAAATAACAAAAAAAAAACATAAATAAACTATATTTTTGAGACTAGTGGCATATATGCAGGATAACAGTGCCATTCACTCAGTTAGTTACCTATAGTATATTAAAATTACATTCTTCTTTATATTAGGTTCGGCCATTCAATTGGAGGTTCATTTAAAACAGTAAACATTAGCGGTGTCATTAGGATTACATATTAAACATTCAAAGTCATATTTTAAGTATTATTATTGTATTACGGCCGCTATACGTCGGCACCGTTTTTAATGAAATCAGTAAGGGACTTGTTTATTCCGAATACAAAAAGATGAAGAAGAGAAAAATTTCAATAGAAAAAATAAGTTTTCAACACCAGTGGTCCACTTTTGGTTCAAAGATGCATTCGAATTGAATAATGTAGCAGCGATGTTAGAGATAAGTTGTTGATGTCGAGGTGTAGAAACGTGGCTGGCAGGTCGCCTCCCGATGGCGTCATCCGGAGAAAGTTTGTTTGGGCAGATTCACCTCGCTGCGGTCACAACCTACGAGGATCTGCTCGGGTTGTTGTTCCGGAGAACCTTCAACATTTGTTGCTGAATACTTCACAACACTACAAACTTCAGCACAGAGGCACATCTAGGACAAAATACTACCAAACCTTTTTTTCAATTAAATTTATTTTTCTCAATGTTATTCTTTTTCTCAACGTTCCAAACATTTATGAATTATTCGAATTGAGCTCCATGTTAGATTTTAAGAGGTCAATATTTTACAAATTTGAACCACTACGAAAAAAGTTCATGCCTTCGCAAAACATCCCGATGACTTTAATTTTGTAATACTGTTTGCCTATTTTGGCAGTATTACATTTTTTTTTTAATTAATTAAATAAATAAGAACGCCTTATTGATCATTCTTAAGACAACATTTTTAAAAATTTACATCGTGAAGAAGCTTCTAAAAGATACATCATGAATAATATTCTAAAGACTTATCCTGTGACTTCCACCGCCCTCTGTCCTGCGCCAGCTGCATCCACCCACTCCAGGCAATCCGTCTAATGTCGTCAGACCACCTCGCCTGAGGCCTGCCAACACTTCTCCTCCCAGTTCTCGGACGCCACTCAAGAACTTTCTTGGTCCATCTTGTGTCGGTGACTCTGGCCACATGACTAGTCCAACTTCACTTTTGCTTTAGGATCTTCTAAACCACATCGGTGACTCTGGTTTTCTGTCTTATCCATGTATTAATTTTCCTATCATTGAATGAGATAGCTAGCATCCTTCTCTCCATAGTTCATTGTGTTACAGCTAGTTTATTTACTTAAAGCTTGTGTCGTTAAAAATTTGCAATTTCAATGACCGATTCAATCAATGTAACTACATAATAATTCAGTTGTTTTCAATATCACACATTAAGCGCAGAATTTATGTTAAATTTTAATCATCATTCAACTTTGCAATAATTATTTTTGTAGTAGGTAATGTTATATTAAAATATTCCGTTTTTGAATTACAATTCGAAATCGACAGCGTCTTTATAGCTAGCCATCTTTTGAAAATTCATCTTGTTTTACGTAAAACAGACATCAGTTATTATATTTTTATTTTAATCCTAGAAGCGCCTCTGGACGTTTAAGATGTTCGACCACGCTGTGTTCGGAATAATTGTACGTGAACTTTGTTGAACTTTCTGAATTCGGAGAAATTGAAATTTAATCTTGTATTGCTTAAGGATGTGGAGGCTTGTTGGGGGGTTGAAAAGATCTAAAGGGAGTCATCGGGCGATTGAATCCCCCCTTTTAGGAAATGGTTGAAAATTTCAAAACTGATGTAGAAGTTACCGGTTGGAAACAGGTGGACATCTTGTCCCCAAGTAATAACATTCCAGCTCTATAAGTAAGTGGCAGAAAGAAGAAGGACAGTTTGAAAGTTTGAAATTCGATTTGGAAATATCTCTTTAGCTAAATTTTGTGCCATGCATCGGTGGAATTTTTTAATAACTTGTATTATTGACTTATCATCTTCTTCTATGGTCATTTTAGGAGTCTTACTGACATTCATCATTCGGGAGAAAACTTTCTTTGCTGCTCCCATCAGTTTTTCTACAACTCTTTCTTTTCTAATTTTATAGAACCAACTGTTTTATGCCACCATTAAATCAATCATCGGTGTTTTTCTCTTCTCTGGTCACAATCTTACAATTGATTGGCAGCAATTTCCTCCACTCTGCTCTATCTGTTGCAGCTCTATTTAGTTCCTCGTATATCAAGGAGCAGCACATATCTGAAAACACGTCATGTAGCTATTCCTGACGTGATCGTTCTCGGGAATAATAAGTAATCTCCTCGATAATGGTATGTAGGTGACCTCTATTCTGTATAACATGTCCTCTCCATCTTGCCCGCCTTTCAGACAGGGTTTCGAGAAGGTGCCTTCCTCCTTCGATTCTCTTGAGATCCTCTTCTTAAGAGGCACTTATTTTAAGGTGGAAATTTGAAATACTACAGGCTTTCGACAGTATTCTACTGCCGTTTCGAAAGATGGTTTAGTTTACGATAACAACGTTGTGAAATTTGTCAAGACCCCCGAAATTCCAAATCAAATGATTTTGACATGTTCAATGTTCATTGATCAACCATCCCTCCTACAGATCTCGGACCCGCAGTCGTCAAGCAGAGACGCTGGCTACTATGTCAATCGACCCGACCATAATACCTTCGTAGTAGGTGTTTATAAGCATTACAGGTAGTCATCAAAGAATAATGGGCCTGCGTCAGAGATTTATGGAAGTAAGATTTTTTATTAATTTAATGCAGAGAAATCCGCTAAAATGTGGTATTTTATAAACAATTGTTAACCAGGTGAACCTACTTAAAATACAGTTCGCACAACAAAAAATGTATAAGATAATGAATGAGTTAATAAATCGTATGAGGAAACGTTTTTAAAACTATTTCCAATAGCCTAAACATCACATTAAGTCCACATCCATGATTTAATGGCGTATAATACAGTTCCGAAATTCATCATGGGACTAAGTGCATTAGGTAATGGTAAAAAATCTAAAAGGCCACCGCAAGTATTTCGTTCATTTTACCTACGTACAAACAAATTCAAAAATGGCTCCCATCGAAGTTCGTATAGGACGATGTTTACTGTATAAAAAAAAAACAAAATAGGGGATTTTGATATAAACAATAGATATTACAATAAAATGAACGAAATACATGGACAAGAGTTATGTGTCATCATCTTAGAAAATAAAGTCTGCTATAATCACTCCAGGTGAAGTGGTACATAGGTTACCTATTATATTTAACAGTCGTACAAATTTTCGCACAAACGCCAGAACTATCAAGCCTAGCTTGAGTGATGGGAATTGGTTTTAAGGATTAAAAGCACGAAAATATCAATACAAAAGTAGATGACGCAACCACTAGTCTACCGAACAATTTGCGTTGGTAGAATAAAATAAACATTTACCTTCAAAAGGAAAAAAAACTTTTATAATAGAGATTGGCAAAGTAACCCATTTCCACTTTAAGATAGTTTTAGACAAGCAGTTAAAGATATCTCAGGTGCTCCACAAAGTAGCCCCAAGTAAGAAGAGAGGGGGAAAAGTTTTTGCTTGTAGAAAATAAAACGTTTTTCTTCATTTAAACACCTCCTTTTCATTTCCAGTTCAATTCACCCAAATGTTCGACCACTTCAAAACTTTTTTGGAAGACAAAAACACCCTTATCCGGCCAATATCAGATCTTGAAATTTAACCAATTTTTCTTTCATAAAACAGAACTGATAGATTACCTTTTCAGATTTCAAACTATCGGTAAGGGCACCTAATACATAATGGTTCACTTTTTTTTAAATATTGAATATATTCTGTAAGCCAAGTATAAGTTTTCGATGATCGAATATGGAAATTCGATACGATTATCGGAAGACTAACGAAAATATTATGTCCATACAAAATGATGGAACGATTCGATCGTTTGATATTAGAACATTAATTGCTCGCTAATAAGCGCTTTTTAGCATGCAATTAGATACCTTATGGAGAGTTGATGTAGTAAATCCAATCCAAATCCAAACTCCCTTTACGCCCCACTTAAGGGCATAGAGAATCAAGAAGAGCTCTCCATTGCGCTCAATCTTGCACCCATTAGACCATCTCTCTGTGTTATTGTATACTTCTTGCTCCTAGCATGAATTTTCTTAACAGAAAGTCCATGACAATAATGCATATAGAAGGAGCCAGTACGCAGCCCTGTGTGACTCCTGTGGGGCTAGTACGAGTTTAATCGAAAGCTTTTTGCACGCTAATAAGCACTTACATACAAACGTGCAAGTAGTGTTCTAAAATCAAACGATCGAATCGTTCGATCATTTTTGTATGGAAATTTTTCGAAACTCTTTCGATGATTATTTCGTTATTCGATGATCGAAAACTTTGTTACATATCTTCGGAGGATGAAAAACCTGTAGTTTTATTATTATGGTCGAAAAGATAAGTGTTTTTATTACTTTATTCTTTATTGGTGTGAATCTTGACACCTAAACAGAAGCCTAAACGCAAAGGATCTCCGCCTTTGAATTAAAGTGGCTAAAAAGTATATCGGGCATAAGGTGGTACCGCCGCATCATGTATGAAGTCATGTTGGCGCATCCAGCGCTGTTCCGTCACTTCCATTTGGAAAAGGATAATATGTTAATAGCTGGTCTCAGAGACTGGCCGAAGAAATGTTTCAAAACAGCCTTTATTTACAAGTTTTCGAGCTGTATTGAAAATAGAAATACACCGAAGGATAGAAAATATTCATTTGTTAGCAAAAATACTCGGACATCTCTTAAACGTCAAATGCGACGTTTGCCAAAATAAATTGGCGAGGATGCGATAGTGGGTTATGGCGAAGGTGGTCTATGTGCATTGTCATCTTGCATGTGGCAGAGCTGGTCTCCTGTCTGCCTGCTGTGGGACGCTCACCTTTGCTGCGGCTCGGCAATAAATTAAATTGGTGAAAGGGGAGAGGGTGCTGCTGAATGAAGAGTTTAGTGACAATCCGCACCGCATTGAGGCGGGCGAATATCACAATGTAATCGAATATGTTCGTCATTCTTCAAAATTTATTTCAAAGACTTTTATAATCGCAATCACGATAAATTGTATCTTTTTAATCGCAATCACGATAAATTGTAACTTGTTATCGCAATCACGATAAATTCTAACTTTTTAATCGCAATCACGATAAATGTTAAATTTTAAGGTCAACTAAATCAATTAAAACCAACCACTATAATATACCAAAATTGCAAGTGGTAATACTAATTTAGCCTTCAGGACATGTTCTGTTCTAGTCTACCTACTCGCCCTTTAAACACAACTAAGGGTCATTGGGAGGCAACTAAAGCTCCCCATTACGCTCGATCTGGTGCAATATTTATGGTCATGACAGGGGAGACACCGGACAAGAAAACAGAGTTTTTAAACAAGTAGGTATTATTCATGATTTACAAATTTTTTGTGTAACAAAGGCCTCCTTATTCTATCACTAGCTAATCCGTCTGTCGACCTTCAACCTAACCCAGAATAAAAAAAAATTTAAATCTTATTACTCGAATAAGATGTGATTTACGACATCAAAATGTAATTAAATTTAGCTAATAATTGATTGCATTAGGTATGTAATAGTGATCGTTGATTCGGATGCGGGATTAAGTTCGATGGGTCATAAGTTTGAAATCGAAACAATTCCTCTATAAATGCTTTACTTTTATAAAAATCCAATAGATGGCGGTGTGGTAGGAAAAAAATCACATGTGAAGCCTGTTAAATTATTGTATATTGTTGAAAGAATAAAGCCAAAATTGTTATAAGACATATAAACAGATTTTTATACAACTTTATAAAATTAATAAAATAAATAAATAAATTTAAACCAAATTTTACTTATTATGGTGAGATTTAAACATTTATTTATTTATTTATTCATTTATACGTTTATAAAAAATCAGTCATACATTGCATTGACTCAACCCACTAGGACAAGCCTGTCTCGGGTAGATAAAAAAAACAATTACTTATACATATACATTCAAAAACAGTAAACAAAAGAAAAAAAAATACAACATACAAAGGCATTAAAAGATATGAAACGCATTCATGATGCAACAATGTCAACACAAAACAAATCAAAAATTGAACCTCGAGATATAAAACGGTAGTGTGTGTATGAAAATAATTATTACAAAATATTCATAAATAAAAGACAAAACACAATAAAAATCTCGATAATCAGTCACATTATAATGAATATTCATAAAAATTTCAAATCATTATAATAAATATCAAATAAAATAATTTTGAGTAAGTATAGGAAATAAATTCTAATGAATGATTAAAAAATAATAGTAATAAAAGATAAAAGAGATAAAAAGAGTAAAAAGACAAAAGATAAAAAATAAAACATTAAACAATCACAATTAGTCAAATGTATCAGATGATTAAGAAAACATACACAAACACATCTTCACTTATAAACACACAAACAACTTTATAAAAATAAACATATTTTGTAGTCAAAAATATACTTCAAATTATCACTATAAGCAGTCACAACAATAAGAAAACAAATATGTAGTTCAGGCAATAGACAATCATACAAAATGACAAATAGGTAGACACAGCAATTAATCAGTGATCAAAATGTCCAAAATGATCTCAAAATCAATATTCAAAAACATAACAGCAATATAAGCAATGTATTGATGAAATTCTACACACACATACCCCCACACCCTAGAACACTCCCTCTCACACACATTTAGACACACGCTCTCTCTCACACACACACACATTTACACGCTCCCTCTCACACCCATATAAACATACCATCTTTCGTATTCATTTAAACACGGGGCATCCACTAATATGGAATTTCGCCGATTTGTTCTCTAATCCAGTCGTCAATAGACCTCCTGAACACACCTTCACTTTTAGCATTCCTAATGCTTGGGCTTAAAGAGTTAAAAATTCTCGGAGCTATTGCAAAATACTGGCGCCGACCAAACGTTGTTCGACAAAATGGGACCCTGCAACTAATTCCCACTGCCGTTCTCGTTTCACGGCTCTGCTGAGACCTCGACCGAGACACAGAAGTAAAGTATCTCCGCAGTGCAAGTCTAACAAATAATTGATCCACAGTGAGTACATTGAACCGTCTGTAAATTTCAACAGTGGGAAATCTAATGGGTTTCTTTAGGATCACTTTTATGAGGCACCTCTGTGCCACTCTCAGTTCCTGCAGAACCGTAGTTCCACAGCTGCCGAATGCAACTAAGCCGTAGATAAGCCGAGACTGTGCTAATGCGAAGTAAACTGATCTCATGGTTAGAGGATCCAAGATGTTTCGCAAGTTTTTAAATATGTACATAAGCTTTCTTAGTGTTTTACTTAGTTCCTCAACGTGTCCGTGCCATCCAAGTCCATCATCTATCTTGAGTCCTAAATATTTAATTTCTCTCTTCTTTTGAATACTGGGACATTGACATTCACCGTGACCAGCACAATCACGCAAGTGTAATCTCAAAGATTCATTCATGCTAGGCTGTTTCAATTCCCTTAGGCTGAAGGAGAGATACAGGGTTTTATTTAAGTTTAAAGTCAATAAGTTGCAGTCCAGCCATTTCTTTACCCTCCTGAGTCCCATCTCAGCACGACGGTATGCCTCTGTCCATGTTTCAGCTGTGAACAATAGGGTTGTATCGTCCGCAAACGCTATAATTTTACCGCCAATATCAAGGTTGCATAATTCATTTATGTACAGTAAAAATAGTACGGGACCAAGGACACTTCCCTGTGGAACACCATATTCGATGGTCTCAAATGTACCACAAATCTCCCCCACCCTAGTCGCCTGTTTTCTATTGGTGAGGTAGCTCGAGAACCATCGATGTGCAGGGCCCACAATCCCCACCCTAGCAAGCTTGTCCAACAAGAAACGATGTGACACAGTGTCAAAAGCCTTCTTAAGGTCCAGGAATATTCCCAAGGTTTTCTTTTTATCTTCAAAACCCCCCGAGACGTGTTGAGTCAGATCCAGTATGGCATCGACTGTGCTCAGCCCCTCTCTAAATCCATATTGAGAACAAGATAATATAGAGTTAGCTTTCATGTATCTAGTCAAACGGATTTTTATGACAGTTTCAATAATCTTCGAAAGAACATTCAATATGGAAATGGGTCTATAGTTTGATGCGTCGCTTCTGTCACCATTTTTGAGAATAGGAATTATTACGGCCTCCTTGCATCGATCCGGAAATGTTGAACCAGCTATACTTAAGTTTGTCAGATGTGCTACTGGACCTGCGATGAAGTCACATGATCTTTTATATGCATCGCCACACAACCCATCCGATCCGGCGCCACATCCTGTTTTAAGGTTGGATATCACGGTCTTGACTTCGTTTATGTTGGTCTTAGTCATATGAAATTCAATACCGCTCATCTCGACATCTCTCAGATCACCCAGAACACCCGCACAGTTCACACTTGTATGTGTGCCCACAGCATCACTCGAATGAATCAGCTCATCTGCCAACTTTGAGCCTATTGAGGAGAAGTATCGATTTAAGTAATTGGCGATCTTTCCCGAATCACGTTCGTACACCTTGGTGTCCTCAACAAGTATGCTTTCTATATCCACTCTATTGGTTTCGATATTTGCTGCTTCTTTTATTGTCTTCCAAGTTTTTCGTAGATCGCCACTATGATTATTCAATTTATGCTTATAATAATCTTCTCTAGCCCTTTTAATTATGGAACTGCATACGTTACGGTATGTTTTGTATTGCCTGGAAAGAAATGGGTTATTCGGATCCCTCCGACAAGCTGCGTGCATAGTATCTCTCTTATTCATACATCTAATTAAGCCTCCAGTTATCCAAGGTTTTTGGTTTTTTCTTCTATATGTTACGATCTTAGTGGAATAATTCAAATGTCTCCCAAACGTATGTAAAAAGTTCTCCGTAGCTATATTTACATCACGGCTATTCATGACGTTCGACCAATCCTCGTTCGACATGGCTTCATTTAATTTGACATAATCAATCCGTTTATACTGCATGCTGGTGTTCATCCTCTTACTAGGAGTTATGTCCTTCCTATAGCGATATAATAATGTATAGTGGTCAGTTATGGTGTTCTGATATATTAAGACAGATACCTCATGCTTGGATCTCACCATCACATGATCCAGACAACTGGTAGAGGACCCAAAAACTCTCGTCGGCCCATCCACCATCACTTTCAAGCCATAGGCCGCCATAAGATTCAAGTATTCGCTTGAATTATTTTGTAATAAGTCAATATTAATATCGCCAGTAATGAGTAGGTTTTCCTGAGCTTCACTATTACGCAATACCTTTTCCAAATCACTCAGAAATTCGTCACAACACCGGGTGGAGGGGGACCTATATATCGCCAACATGCACAATGAATTCCCAAACTTCAACTGCAGACAGTTGGCACCCGAGAGAGTGTGTTCACTGACTTCGACCCCTATACCATCTTTGACATAGACCACCACACCATCATTCTGTAGTCTGTGTATAGTCGTAGAGAAACATTTGTAGCCCTCAATAGATCGAATTTCTCTCTGGTCTCCAAGCCTACACTCAGTTAGTGTTATTACATCAATGTTGCGTAGGGTATTCAATAGAATCAGCAATTCATCAAAATTCCTGTTAAGACTTCTAATGTTTAGAGTGAGTGAATTAAGATGACCAATCGGCATCAAGAACCTCCGACACTCGTCGATTCTGTTTGTCTCAAACGCCGGTGGGTTGGTGAGATCGTTCATAAGAACGTCATCCATAAGATCCCGACTCATCATCCAAAGATAAAGCCCCACACATCGACGATCCCAAAACCAATTCAAAATGACTCACCAACCCCAGCTGTTGTTGAATGTCAGAGTTTCCCCCACTCCAGAGCAATCGCAAATATCCGACCATACACGCCAAGACAACCCCATTACCACAGTAAACTTCACCCAGTTCAAACTCAGACACAACATGCACACACAGATCGTGGTAACAATCATAGTTCAGGTACTCAATCACAATCACACATCCATACAATATAATCGTCAAACACACACTCACACACACAAATATAACACCTTGGATAATTAATAAAATCACTAAGACATAAAAGCATTTACACTGCATACAATATAAAACAAAATATAAATAACACGAAATACACATATAATAGGCATATAATTTCATTGAATAATAGTGTGTTCTGTTTAAAATGTGAATAGAACATACAAATACAAATGATAATATTAGATATATAAAGTACACACAGGTGCTGTAAAAATAAATTCTAGAGAAATAAAAAGTCAATAAATAAAAAAAGGTATTAAAAGTAACCTGTAAATAAATATAAAAACATTCAAAATACAAGTTTTTTGTTAATAAAGTGCAAAAAATGTGGCAATAAAAATAAATAAAATAAAAGCAAAATAAAATCTTCCATAGTAAAAACTTACAGCAGTTGAGAAAATATCCACCAAAAATTGGTAGTCATTTGGGACACATGGACTTTAGGTCTGATATATGGTAAATGGGCAATGGCTTGTCGTCCATTTTTACACGGATGTGAACCTTGCCCGCGTATATCCAGGCCCTAGAAATTTTACCATCTCTTCTCATATCTCTTGCCAGCTTCAACAGATGCTTTGTTTCTCTTGTAAGACGTGGATTTACATAAATTGGTGATTTAGATGTGTTCTCTGCTGTCAGGTGGCTAAGATTCAGCTTTTCATCAACGCTTTTATTTTTGTTAAAAACATGAACTGGTTTTCCGAGACTACCATCTCCAAAATAAAAGGTTAAATATTTAAGGGGTTTAGAAGATTTCCCTTCACAACTGACGTAATTAAAAATAGCTAAAAAACATAGGTATGACCAAAAACCCATCCAATGCACTGGAATCATCAGCAAGAATATTTTTTTCTATGATTTGATTGTTTAGATTTGGAGCTTTTACCCTCGAACCATAGTCAGTAATTAATTGGGAGGAGAGGGGGGAGGGGGCTATAAACGTAATTAAGTCAATCGAAAAAGGTTTAAAAATTCTAAAGTTGATCGCGAAGTAAAACAAAAAGGCTACCTCTGTGTTTTGGAATATGTATGTAATCTATTTCAAAATCGAATCGTATTATAATGACAATAAAACCATCAGTTTGAACTGCAGTAAACGGTTCGTATCTTCTGCGTTCAGACCAATGATTCATCTGTTTTAGGAAACCATTTCGCCAGTCACACAGATTTCACATGAATACAGGCAGCAGTAGCAGGAACGGTGGTATCGGCGGGAAATAACAAAGGTAAGTCATAGCTGAGCGTCACTGAGGTTGGGAGAGAGACACTGGGGTGAGGGTGGGGGAGGAATGTGGGTGATTGAAATGGTGTAATAATGGAAGCTGGAGCAAACATTGGGGAGGAAATTGGGAAAGATTATCGCAGTGCTTTTAAAAGCTCGTAATTTTAAGATATTACATACTCAAATTACCTTACTTACAATAATAGATCTCATGAAACATTCCGTATGTCTTCATCGTTATGGTGAGGAGGTAGATTTGTGTTAAGGATCTGCGTATAACAGTTGACAGACAATAAGAACACTGTTACATATGTCTCCCATCAGGGTGTCGAGGACAAGCAAACCCTATCACGCTGTATTCCTTCCTTAGAGGGAGATCTATACTCAGGCCATGAGAGCTGTAGAGGACAGAAAGGCTAAAACATAAAACATGAGTTCAGTTCACCTTCAGTTATGCAGGAACGAGGATGGATAGAGTTAAATGAAGTGGTTAGTAATCTAGCTATTACGACGCCGGCTTTCGCACTATTTCGTGCGGAGGTCGTGGGTTCGATCCCAGGTGCCAACCATCTTTCTCTTTCACGACACAAAATTCTATAATTTAATGTTTACGACCTATTATTTTATCAAGTACATACCTACATCTTCAGTATGATCACATCGACACTAACAACGTTCGTTCGGTATTTTAGTTCTTGACATTTTCAAAATCTTACGTGAAATTCCATGTCCTCGGTAGTATTCTAATTTCAAAACTAAGTCAAATATTCAATGAAAATATTCATTGCCATAAAATAATAGGAAAAGTTTCAAAATCGCTGTTTGCGAGTAGCTGTAAGGCAGGTAGGTAGGTATTATAATAATATAGGTAAGAATTTATGAGACGCCATCTATCGGAGGTGGGTGGGAAGCTGATTAGACAATTTCTATGAATAGATTGACTTATCACTCATGTCTAAGCGCCGCCGAGGTGAAAGAATCCACGACGGTGAAATTGACTCATATATCAAAAGCCTGAGTCACCTTTTCTTTCAGCGTCGAGACGCCGGTAGTTGTCATTACCGGTAGGTACCGAATAACACGTCATCGTTATTTTTTTCACTTTCACATCATTATGCGATGATATCGACATCTATTGAAGAATATTTCAAGCTTTTAACAATTGTTTTATCAATATAGACATTTTTTGTGTATCAAAATAATTATTATTGTCAATATGGGGTACAATTATTCAACATACATTTTCATTCAATCAAACAATCGCTACTCCCTTTAAGACCCTTCTTAAGGGCAAAGGGAGGCAACAACAGCTCTCCACTGCGCTTGATATCCCACTACACACACCATTTCCTAATCCCTCAGCACTGCTAATAAGGAACGGAACACGATGTGAGAGGTTCTTCCATTGATGGGAAAAAGAACAGCACTATCATCGGAATCCTTAGCACATGTCCACCTGCACTCATAATGGAATTAAAAATGGTGCGCTGGCGTATAGCGTCGTTTGTGATGCGGTGGTACTCTTATACTCACTTTTTTCGAAGGTGGATACTTTTTGTGTCTGGGCTTGTAATCTAGGTAAGTAATCATCACACGCATCGAGCACTTTTCATTTATCTTAACATCAAATACTTAGGATAGGTAATGCGAAATTCACCAGGTTGTCTTATCTTATATTTACTTATAAAAATGACATTTACAGTGACAAGTTCAATATATTGGTATTTCTGAAAAAAATCAAACAATCTGAAAGTTTTCTTTAAAACAAATAATAAAACACTTTGGATAGGATCCAATTTAGTAAATTGTCCCTAAGCTCTCTCTACCTGCGTGCAATAATATTAGGACGACCGTAAAAATAACAAAAAAAAAGTATTAGAGTTTTATTCCACAATAAAAATAATTTCAAGTATAGGAACATAAATCTCGATATGTTTATTGCAATCCAAAGAACATAAAAAATACGCCACCACTACTAACTCCAAGTAGGTAGATTCCCCCTTTCTAAAAACCGATTCAAATCGCTTTATCTTGATCGGTGTCCCATTCCGTTCCAGCTTCCCCCGCACGAGGTACATCACCCAAAACACCTTAAAGTGACTAGCGACGAAACAGTAAACTCAGATTTGGGGGTGGCTGAGACATGAACGAAGATGATTTATGGATTTTGGGGCGCAGTTCTTGATTTTCTCCTATGTTTGCCCAGGGCGACGTTTTTTTAACAACCTTTAAAACACCGTTTTGTATTGTTTTATTTTTAACTTGGTCTTTCTTAAAATTATAATTACTTTCAATGTTAAACAGTACCTACTAGAATTTATAATTACAAAAATTTAAATTACAGTACCTACAGGTAATTCACACAAAAAAAAGTTTAGAACTATATAGTCAAATATTTTAAGGGTGCGTTCCAAGTAAACACCCGTCTTTTCCATTTTTACTTGAACAATTTTACTTGATTCCTCGAGTCCTTACTTTAGAATGAGTTTTGCTGATTTATGATCCTTATTGAGTTTTTTTTTTCTGGTCATATCTCCATTCTATTCTCGATCCATAGCACACAAATATTAATATTTATAGAAACGTGAGGTGCAAGAAATGTGCTCAATAAAATTTGTAATTTCTCTCATTTGCCTCGAAATAACAGTAGAAGACGCTCGTAAGCCCGTAGTGGTTTGTTCCATTTAAAAATCGAACATCAGTAATGAATTGTTAGTCATTTAGTTGTTATATATTCTAAAAAATATTCCATTTTTGAAAGTACCAATTTTTTTTTCGAAAATACCCGCGCGGTTTTTACAATGTTGGTGGACCAATATCAAAAAAAAAATATGACTTAAAAAAGAGGTATTTAAGTAAGTACTTCAAAAAATGAACCGAAAATATTTCAACAGAAGAATCATCTAAGAGTCCCCAAGAGTGTAAGTTTTCTTGAAACAATCAGGATTCTCAAAACTACTTTATCTAGATACCTACTGAAAACTTAAGTATTTTATGTTATTTCCTGATCTGTCAATACTGACATTAATTTTTTGAGAAACTCAAAATACCCACAGAAAATTATTCGGGATTCTAGTAAAAGACGGTCAAATTTAAAAGATCTTATTAAGAAGTGGTTTATAGTCTAGCGGTTACGACGCCGGCTTTCGACCTGTATCGTGCGTAGGTCGTGGGTTCGATCCCAGGTGCCTAACATCTTCCTCTTTCACGACACAAGCTTTCAGTAGCTTACTGTGAGACAGTCAGAGAGTGTATGTATTTGGGTTTTACAGATTCATTTAAAAAAATCAATCACAGTTAGGTGTTTAATCATCAAAAATATGAGGATTGATTTAAAGATCAAGTTCTGTGAAAACGACACAAGAATCTAGCTTCAGAAAAATCTGTAGTAAATAAGAAGCATCAAATTGTATATGAGTACCTACATAAAATACCTTTCAAAATTCAGATAGTAGATTCATACCCATGACTATTATGGGAATCCTACCACCTTCGACCATATTTTCCAGATTTTTCAACACAAGTAATAAAACGGACCTTCCTTGAATTCCAATGGAAGGTGGCCATCAAGATAGGGCTGGCAGGTACCTATCCTTAATACTAGGTACCTACCATCCCTCTCTGCCGTCCCCGTGTGATTTGATCCTAAGGTATGATTGAAGCTGAGGGTGGTTTTGGGAATACTTTTTGGCATTTTATTTCTCTTTTATCTTCCCTCATCTTCCTCTTATTCTGTGCACACCTTCCAACACGCGTCTTCTCTATTTCAAATTTGTGCGTCTCTGACGGTAGGATCAATCCGTCATTTCAGAAACTTTCTATTTTTTGTTAAGTAGAAAATTATCGATCAACACATTTCACCTTTCCTCAAGTTGATGTGACTTTTACATTCATTCTCACGGTCCCGATCTGATTTTTCGATTACCTGCCTCTTACAGGATGCTCGAAAAACAAGCAAAAAGAGCAGAGGTGCTATTCTAAGCCGGCAACCCCATGGCATAACGACTTTTATATACAATCATAAAATAGGGAATTAATTTTTACACAATTTTTTAACTGTTTAAGAGTTTTTTTTATCTGATTCTGTTATTAAAATTAAACAAAGACATTAACGACAAAGACAAAGACATTAATAATTTTAGTCCGAGAGACAGGGAGCGAAATGATTGTACCTATTAGAGAATGAAATAAATAGGTTTGGTTGCTCTCTTGTTCTCAATAATTTCCAACTTTTCTTCTCTATTTTTCATTAATTATTAAATTTCTACTTGTTTCATACATGAGAGTTTTCGACATGTTGAACATGTTGAGAATTCTCATGATTAAGAGTTTCGGAGACAAACATTACCACCTAATGGCGAACGTTGTTAACGTAAAGTGATCACACTAAGCCAGCCTTCGAAATAACAGTAGAAGACGGTCGAAAGTGGTTTGTTCCATTTAAAAATCGAACATTAGTAATGAATTTTTAGAGTCGTTAGTTGTTATTTTTTCTGAAATAAATAGAAATAGTGTCACTAAAATATAACTGGGCATTTCATTATATGGTGAAAATAACTGACGACAAGTAGACCAAGAAAACCCTGTAGTAGAGACTCAGAACAGTTTAAAGAAATCTAGTTTAGTCACAGCTGAGGTATGGTCTGATAATAAAATATGGTACCCACATAACAGAAAAAGGCGGATAATCGTGGATTTTTGGAAGGTTGCAATACTGAACGAGTGAAGGCTGATGATGATGTGGAATAATCAACGTATACCTATACAAAGTTTGCATCAACACCTATATTTATGCAACCGTTTGTACAATAATTATTAGTAAGTTCGTATTTTTTAAATTCTCTACCCTTTTTTATATGCCTGTCCTCCAATAGGTTAGGCTGCTAGTTTTCTATGTGACGATTAACATTAAACTTCTGCAAAAAAGTCAAATCCATCATTTTTTTCTTTCGAGCGACAGAATTCAAATAACGTCCAATTTAAGCCATTTCCTCTAACTGAAAAAAGTAGTGTCCACTTTTTCGATTTACCCTCAGAGATACCACGGAGTATATCTGGATATCAAGCCATATACCTCCCTCTTCTAAGTTACTCTAAGTTTTCGAAAAATCCTTCAACTCCATGTCTTATACAATTTTCATTTCGAATTTTTATTATAATAATTTTGCATATAACGTTAATTTTACTAACACTCAGATGAGAGAATGCTTGAAAGCTATGTGTACCTTGACCATACAATCAATCCAGAAACAGAAAATTAAAAATCCAGTGGTATCAGTCGACGTCTTTCGTACGTATAGCGTAGTTGAAGGTCGGGGGCTCGAACCCAGTTGCGACAATTACCACTTTCACAACACATGCTTTCGTATAAGTACATAAATTAAAGATTTCGAAATGTATTTGTGTTCACATTAAGTGAACCTAAATGTATTAATTAAAAGATAGGAGGTAAGGGATGGTCCGGGCAACCCTCGATAAACTGTCGTTTATCCTGAAGTCTCTAAATAACTCCAGCTACTTAAAGAGAAACTCACTTTTATTGCTATGAAATCTTAGTGTTCATTAAAAGAATCCCATATAATAAATCGTTAGTTTTTTTCAATAACTAGACACCCCACTTAGGGGCATAGGGAGGCAACAAGAGCTCTCCATTGCACTCGATCTTGCGCAATGTTTATGACCTCCTTCCACACCATGCCCAGATTCCTCAGCTCTGCTTCGAAGGAGCGGAACACAGTATGATACCTCGACTTCGGGACCCTGATGGGAGGAAGAACAGCGCTCTCCTCGGCCAACTGTCATTCGGCATCCTTAACACATGTCCCAGCCAAGTCCATCTCCTCCCACAATGGTAGTGGTGATAGGCTCACGCTGGGTGCACCGGCCTCGGTGGTACTATCTTACGCCCAGAATTCTCCTGAGGCACTTCATTAAAAAAATGCAATATATTATTGATACCAATACAAAAACGGAAATGTTTTTTATACGTGTAATTTGTTGGTAAGTCGATAGATAGTTTCTAAGATATTGGTTTCTAAGAAAGTTGGAAGTTATTCGTGAATGGACGGGGATCACGAGTGTGGAGGAACTGTTTCGTGCCGCACAGGACCGGGATGCATTCTCCAGAGTGATAGTCAACGTTGGGGCGACCTGACACGACACAGAAAGAAGAAGAAGAAGAAAGTTGGTAAGACTATAATAATAAGAATAAAAGGTATCCACTGTGTATTATACCAGCGGTAGCTGGTTGCCTAGCGGCTAGGATGTCGGTTTTCATACTGTTTCATGCGAAGGTTGTGGGTTCGATCTCAGGTGCCGACCATCTTTCTCTTTCATGACACAAGTTTAAGTAGCTTACTGTGAAAGAGTCAAAGAGTGTATAGGTATGTGTTCACTTTGAGTGAGCACAGATAAGTTTATAAATAAAAATATCATTGAAAACTCAAGCTTAACTGGTGTCACTTTCAGAAGATAAAACAAAATTTCAAAATTCTTAAGAGTCTGTTACTTTTTCAAATACAAAAAGGGCATTTTCGTTCTACTTAGAAAGGTAAATATAATATAAAGAGAGCCTTTGTAAAAAGGAAATAATATTATGATATGTCAGCTTTATATGAGCACCAAGGCCTACTCGTAAAAAGGTACAATATATTCTTATTGTTTACTGTTTAGATTATATAAAGTGTGTAAGTAATACGACACTAAACAAATAATATTGTACCTTATGGTTATATGTCATAAAGGAAAAAATACCTTGCGTAGGGATGTGCGCTTATAAGTGTTTTCGTCTAATTTTATTTTTCATGACTCTTAATTTTGAAAATGTGGTAAATGGTGGCAAAATATACTTATTAGGTACTCGTACAATGGCAACGACGATTGCTGGAATCATATTTTCCAACCACATCATGCACGAATGTCGCTATACTCAGGGCTACTCCATCAGTTCTTAATGTAATTAATGAAAAAATTTGCCATTTTTTTTTTCGTAAATAAATAAATTAACACTTAACACTAGCCGGTAGAACTCATTAACTGTAGCAATTTTTTCCAGTCAACCGGTTCCGTCTAAATTGAGACATGCCAATCCTAAGTAGAAATTTCTACTAAAAAAAACACAATTTCTAGGAAAATACCTGGGACCTCGTGATCTGAAGTCAGCCTATATCACTTAACTTTTCTTTTGGGTATTGTGCGTCCATTATGCTTCCACTGGTCCATTATGCTTCCCTGCTTAATTCTTATAGTGTATCCCAAACTGGTCGACCCCACCAATACCAGACGTTTCAAGAAATCAAGCAAGATTCAAGGCCGCAAAGTCTTTCGCCTTAATCCTATATTTTCCAAAAATTCTTGCCCTAGCATCTCAGTAGAGTTCAACACAACTTGCAAGATTGCCCCGTGCGCGTTAATCCGGAACCTTTTCATTGCCAACTTATTCCCGAAATTTCTCGAATGAAGGATAGTACAAGATGTCAGACTTTGATTCTGTGAGAGAAGGTAATTTAAGAAGTGACAAAAGAAATTAAATGAATAACAGAAAAAATGAGCTAAAAGATTGAACTCATAACCATCAATTAAGTTTTTGGAGATTTGTAAGACCATCTAATGCTGTGAGAGTAATCCTTTTTAAGATGCATCTTCAAGGAAGAAAAGAACTCGCTCTAGCAATGTAGCTCAGCATTAAAATCGGAAATTGACGTAATACGCGGTAGTGTGTAAAAGACAAAAATTTCATGACTTCGTGTCATGATTTCAAAACCATCAGGGATACTCATTAATAATGTTGGTTGAAAAAAATGGGAGCTTTGCCTGATTTATATTTTAATTGACAAATCTGACGGGTCATTTAAAGGACAAGATTGTTTCCTCGTCTTCTCTATATGCATAAATCTGATTTTGTCAGTGTTAAAAAAAGATCAAATTTCGTATATTAAACATCGATCTTTAAAGATCGTTCTCAACCGTATAGGTACTGCGATTCTTCGATTGTCATTTTGCTAAAATAAACTCACCTTTCTACCCCCAAACAACACGCTCGGAGTTATGTTTCATAAACAAGAAAAGGTTAACCTGCCGAAAACAGTCCAACTTTATCTGGGCTCTACATAATATACCTACCTACGTGATTGGGAACACATAGAGCGTTCATCTTAGGGAGAGCGCTTAGCGAAAAAATAACCAATAAATATCTCTAACGGTCGGTTTCATCTCTAATATAAATTAAAGTCAGGTTGGTGCGAACACTTATAACTCGAGATTGGCTCAACAGATTCTTCCGATGTGTGATTTATTGGATTCTTCTCCACTCCGGATAACAGAATAAGTAATCAAAAGTTGAAAAATGGATAAGAAATATTATAAAATATGATATTAATATATAAAAATATGTTGAACATGTTGAGAATTCTCATGATTAGGAGTTTCGGAGACAAATTTTACCCCCTAATGGCGAACGTTGTTGACGTTAAGTGATCACACTAAGCCAACCTTAAAAAAAATAGTAGAAGACGGTCGTAAGCCCGTCGTGGTTTGTTCCATTTAAAAATCGAACATCAGTAATGAATTGTTAGTCATTGGTTGTTATAATATACCTACCCATTCGTTAAAAAAAATAAAAAGACTAAACTTGTTAATGTGTTTGCTAGATGCACCCACAGATGGCGGTAAAGTAGTAAGTTTATCACATGTGATGTATGTTGTCGATAAGATTATATATGAGTGTCGCCGTTAGTATGTTTAAATACTCTTTGATATATTAATTAATATCATAATTTTTGGAATCTCGCTGTGGATACGCTTTTGTATTACACAACGAGATCGCGACCTATGTAGATTGGACTGGGTGTCCTTAGCATTACACTACACACCTGGTGGACTATACGATCATATATAATAATTAACCCTTACGGCCGGTTTCATAAAAAATAAAGGAGACTTTAAACTCCCTTTAAAAAATAAAGGGTTTCATAACAACAAAACGACTTTTAGCTAAAGTACTGTTATTGATTATTATTTTTAGTTAAAGTTGACTTTGGGTAGTTCAAATTTTTACCACCGGAGTTCATAGAAAATTTCATGGCGCTTTCTCTGTCATAAAAATAAACATTTTGTATGCGGTGATTTTGTGGACAAACATGACTAAAATAGGGCGGAAAACATAGCAAAACGGGAAGAATATTATTGTTTACAGATTTCGTTTACTAATTCATACACCGTAATAATAAATTAACACAAAAAAACGGCACTTGATGCTCTATTGAGAAATGAAATTGACAGATCAACAGAAATTCCGCGAAAATATTAGTAAACAACCTAGTATGTTTTCCATAGATTTCCACGGTGACACTACCAACTGCTACCAACTTTAAAATATTTTTTTGACATTTCAAATTTTAGCTGGAATATTTTTTATGAAACGCGTCAGCTTAAACCTACCTAATAAAGTATCAATCCAATGATGTAATGATTGTATTAATTAATTGATTAGGATATAGCGCTTAGTGGTTAGGTAAATATTTGTCATCTTCACATAATTTCTGATTAAATAGGTTGCGGGCGCATCGTTTGGATGGTTATAAAGTCTTTGACGGACGTACACACTACACGTATGCAGATAAAAAACTTTCTTGATTTTTCTTCTAATTTTAGCAAACAAAGCACTTTTTTGGATTAAAATATAAGTTTCTAAGTCACCTGTGACCATGCAGGACCTGTTCCTGCGAAACTAGTCAGGTAAATAAATATAGTGGAATAACAAATCAATTGTTTCATTTAAATTATTTTATAAAATATAAACACTCCTATTTATTAATAGTAAGAAGTTGTTTCATATATTGGCCGTGGGGTTGCCGGCTAAGAATAGCACCTCTGCTCTTTTTGCTGGTTTTTCGAGCATCCTGTAAGAGGCAGGAAATCGAAAAATCAGATCGGAACCGTGAGGTTGACCACCTCACGTCCTTAAACCTCAACCGGTCAGAAAAGGCACCATAGGCCTCAGTCGCCTTCGAGCGCAATAGAGAGCTCTTGATGCCTCCCTATGCCCCTAAGTGGGGTTTAGGCCCCCCGCATTGCGGGTTGGTTTGGGGGGGATCTGCGGCGGGCTTGATTTGTGTGGAGCCGGCTTTTGGATTGATTGCTTCGATCGGGCTAGAGGGTTGGTTTCGTGCGGGTCGGGTATGCTGCGGATTTGTCTCCTCCGGGTTGGCTTGCGGTGTGCGGGGAGCCTTAAAGGGAGAATGTATGTATGTAATGTATGTTTCATATATAGATTTTTCAGGTTGAAAATCGTACAAAAAAACACGGCTTTTTCCTTATATCTATGAAACGGCTTTCAGTGTTTTGAATGTCTGGCTGCCTGAGAAATCTATATTTTATGATCACATATAGGCGATTCTCTCCATACCTCGGGGAAGTTTCTGAGGGCGAAAAATGTTTAGAAGAATCAGAGGTATCTTCCGTTTTATATTGAATTCTTTCAATAACTCAACAATCTTATTAATAATATGCTGTTAGGATGGCCGCTCTACCCACACAGATTATGCAAAAAGGATGAGAGATATGGAATATTACGAAGAAAATTGGTATGAAAGTTGGTGTTTTAACAAAGATGAAAGTTTGAGTTTTGATGCTTGAGTATGTTAAACGAATAGATGCCAATAGTATGATGCAAAATGAAATATGTTATGTCGATGGAAGCAGCGAAGTTTGTTTGGATAAAAAAAACGGAGGTCCGCTCTCTGCGCCTACTCCTGAATGAACCATTATGCATATAGCGTATAAACTGACATTTTAGCCATTATTTTGCTTTTGACAGCTTCCTGGTTTGTTTCGTAGTGTGTTACTTGAGAATATTTAAATCTTCTAGACTTACATAAGCCTTAGATAAAGACCTTGTGGACAGTATTATAATCTTCAAGATTGAATTTATCGAGATCTACAGCTAGCAATACAACCCCATAAAATAATATATTTGAGGATGTTGTTAATCATGCCCAAAAACTGGATGATAACAGACGCCCTTACATCGTATTTCACAATCGGGCACACAGAATTAATCTCACAGAAGAACTTCTAAAATTTTGAAGAACAGTTGGGGTAACCATCACAGGAACGAAACTCTGAAGAACTGGCCTTTTTTTCGGGTCCGTTTTTTTTATTAAAAGAAACAATTACCCTGACAGCACCTTGTAGGGAGATTAGTGGTATCAGTCGATGGCTCTAGTACTTACATACAACGAACTGAATGTCGAAGGAAGCGTTGTCACATCTACCAACTTTTCGGTTCGGTCGGGAATCTACCAAATTTTTTGAATTACATAATAAGTAATATAGGGAAATTCTGGCATTCCGGATACCGAAAACCAATCTAACAATTTCTATTACCTTTTTAGGAATTTTCTACTTTTTTTTTACTTTCTACTTAAATTATAATTGGGTTAACATACATTTTAATTTTTAAAAAAAATATTCTCAAATCTGTGTGCATCTTCGAAAAATTTCAACATTTCTTAATGATGATGATTTGATATCAACAAAAAAAAAATCCTTAAACATTAATAATTGTTAATTTTAAAAAATATGCATAACTGTGTTGCATTGTATTTCGGAAGGCCATTTTCAATATTTTCAGTTTTCCTTCCTCAAACACGCGTAAGAGCGATATATCGTGAGCACCTGTAATAATGTGTCATTCACAGATGTCGTGGAGCGGACGCGAGTAAACACTACTTCATCCCCTTTTACAACGGGTATACCTACCCGCATACCTACCTACCTACCTCCTAACACGTCCTGTACAACAATAAAAATAATCCTAGCACCTACGTATACCTACCTGCCGCCGGAAAATTTGTTCAAAATAATACCCGTAATGTCTTCTGCACGCCTGATACCTGATATTGAAAATTCTCAAGACAAATACAAAAAACGTGTCTTGACAACTGTTTTTTCACCCCTTTCTAGGAATTCTAAGTTTTGAAAAACGTTTTTACGCATTCTGAGTTAGGTAGGTGTACATAGATCGTTGATTTAGTACTAACACAAATTTGATGAATGCCATTATAAATTAAGTATTTCAATATCCATGTCAAAATCTATTAGCCATGAATTCGTTCCAAAATTTCAAGTGGGGACCTACCCAAAAAAAACTGAAAAAAAACATTAACATTCTCATGTATAGCGAATGGAGATCATAAAATATGACATGGAGCTGTCTATCTAAAATCAGCAGTAGTTGATGAACGAAAAATGTGGTTGTATACGAAATCATGCATTTCTAACTTACAGATGTCATATTATTTATTTCTTTGAAATTAAAAATTAGGTACCTACCTACATTATTAAGTTTATCAATTATGGTTTAATTCTGTAGATTATGTTTAAGCCTTAAGACGAGTGGGAATAAGATTCAGGTTCGAGTCCTGCAGGGGAAAGGGTCGAAAATACCCATAGGATATAAGAATTCACCAGGAATTGCTTTTTGACTAACAATAGCAAACTTTGTGAATCGGTTTCCACGGGTTTGGCCGTGTAATTCTACGTGGAGGTCTATAAGTATCCTTGTGGCGGCGCTATACACGGTTTCCATATAAATTTTATCGCGTTATTTTCGTTCTCGTTTGTGAAAAAAACTCAGAATCAGTACTGAATTATTCCATTCTCCTTACAGGTGCATACATAGACTTGAACAAAGATAATGTAATATTTGCATCAAAGAGATCGTTCTTCTCATCATACTATTTCAAACAACCGCCAACACCTGCAAAACATTCATAGGTACTTACAACCTTTTCTCCAAATATTAAAATAAAAATATGGATGTTATTCGGAATGAATTTTTCATGAGTGCCATAATCGACTACACAAACCACTTACATTATAACACACCCACTAAATGTATCGTGCGCCACTCTGGGAACATCTTTATGGCCACTTTCTCCAGCATCTTACACCCCATTAAAGTTTATACGCCACCTACAACCCCATAAAGACATTTAAAACAATAATATTCTTTCATTTTTACGCCATTTTCATACATCCAATTTCACCTGCACTCTTGAACTGTTCGACTTCCTAACCGCTATTATAAAAATGTTAACCGTTCTTTTTCCACGGATTTTCCTTACTTTTTTCTATTCTTTACTGTCGTAATACTTGCTTATTTTTAAACCAAATAAATGACAGCAGTCACAGTCTTTAAATTTGGTTGCTCTCTTTGGTTGTTCTCAATAATTTCCAACTTTTATCTTTATATTTCATCCATTATTATTATTAAATAATATATACTTGTTGTATACGTGGGATTTTTCGAAATGTTGAACATGTCGAGAATTCTCATGATTAGGAGTTTCGGAGACTTAAACATTACCACCTAATGGCGAACGTTGTTAACGTAAAGTGATTACACTAAGCCAACCTCCGAAATAACAGTAGAAGACGGTCGTGAGCCCGTAGTGGTTTGTTCCATTTAAAAATCGCACATTAGTAATGAACTTTTAGAGTCATTAGTTGTTACATATTCGCGCTATTTTATGTGTATTTAGTTAAGTTATTTTTACCTTTTTTTTTGTAGACAGGGAGAATGAACCTCCACTCCTTCCTATCCAAGCGTATTTCTTCCACTGTTATTAATCATCAATCTCTCATATTTATCTTGCTTCTAACCTTGAAAAGAGGATCGCTGTGTTCGATCCACCTTATTCTCCGTCGGCTAAGCCTTCTTACACCTTTCCTTTCAGCCTTGTAGTCTCTTTGTCATTCTGTTCGCTTCCACGTGCCCAAACCGTTACAACTAATTAACATTTTGATGAATTTGAAAAATAATTTTATACAAACAATATGAAAAGATTCATTGATGTGTTTGTATGATTATCTCAACTCCATATTATTTATTTCTTCTTCTTCTTCTTCGCCCTCGCCTTTGTCCCATTATTTGGGGTCGGCTCTCCGTGTCCTGTTGCGCCAAGATTTTCTGTCCAACGCCATCTCTGGCTCCACTTCGCAGTCTTTTAAGTCCATATTATTTATTTATTTTATTTTTATTTTTATACAATCAAAAAATCAGTACTCAGCATAAGGTACAAACCCTTTGCGCTGAGCAATGAGAGACATGTACCTATATAGTTAAAAAAAAAAAAAATAAGTGCAGCCAGAGTAAATGTATTTTCAACTAAAGGAAAGGAAAGAGCAAATTTTAAAATATATTGGAGACAGAAAGCGCAGACAAAATAAATCGTTAATGGATTAACCAAAAATAAGTAGTATTGAACAATTTACAACAGCACTTTACCTTCGAAACGTTGCACTGCGATAAAACAATAGCTTTCCAGAAAAATAATATTCAATGCTGGTTATAAAGTAAGGGTTCGTTGTAATTTTTATTTATGAATTTTATACATTATTATTTAACTACTGAGAAACATACTAAATATTTTATTCGATATTAAATGTTAACTATAGAGTAAGGGGTTGAAAAAGGTATCCTTTTCTTTTAAAAGATATTTTGGAATTGCAAGAAAGTAATTTGTAATTTAAATAATACCTTTAGGCCCTGTTCTAGCTGGTCGCATGATCGTACGACCTTTGTATTGCTCTGTTGTATCGATAATTAATACGAAACCTTCTTGCCAAAAGATCTTACTTATCTACTGACACTCATATTTATTTGTTTGCGTTGTCAAGGAAAGTGGACGCGCGATCATGCGATGGCATTTGGGACACACAATTTTTCATCGTGCGATCACAAATTTGTTTATGCAATCATCGCAATCACACGATCGTCCCCTTCATGCGACCAGCTAGGACAGGGCCTAAGGATTATTATTTATTAATTTTCATTCTTTTAGATTAAACAATTAATAGTAGGCATGTAGTTACCTATATTCCTATTAATTTCACATAATGAAAAAGTATTATTTCAATATTTATACATTTTTAAATTTACCCCATCAGGAAGTCATGGTAAAAAAAATCTTTTTTTTTTGTTTAATTGTTGTCTTCTATTTAAAATACAGCAATTCAATAAAACGTCAGGAAACCGTATAAGTAAAAAGCTGTTCGATTCGGCTCGAAGGACGAAAATTTATTTATTTATGATTTAGGCCTTTTACATGTTATACATTACATAATGTCGTACAAAATTGGAAAAAAAAATACATAATATTACATCAATAACGGTTTTGTTAAAAAATATAAATCTTAGAGAATTGAATGAAATTGTAATTCCAAAAATAGTCAAGATAAAATAAAATAACACAGTAGAATATCGAAGACAACTATGTTTTAGTTGTATAATAGAAATTTTGGAAAAATAATGGGTTTAAAATTTTGAAATCAGTCAAGATATAAAACAATACAACATTCACAAAGAACTAAAAATACATAATAATATTATGTTCCCTGCTTCACCCATCTTTTAGCGGAGAGAACATTCATTCGATCCGTGCCGAAGGATGCGTGACTAACGGGTAAGTTGGTAGCTGACGATGGCTCCTTGGGGTCAGGCAACCTCAGGGTGACTTTTTGCCTTATCCCTACTTGCAGGGATCTGTAGGGGTGGACTTTTTTCCCTAGGTCTTACTTTACAAGATGCACGTGGCACATCTGTAGAGACATCCTGTAGCCCTAGTATAAGTTTTCGTTGATCGAATATCGAAACGATCGTCAAAAGAGTTTCGAAAAATCTCCACACAAAAATGATCGAATGATTTATCGTTTGATTTTCGAACATTATTTGCACGTTAATAAGCACTTATTAGCGTGCAAATAGCTTTCGATTAAACTCGTACTAGCCCCACTGATTCGGAACTTTGATATCGCAAACATTTTTTTTATTTATATATCGAAGGCTAACTTTTACAAAAAGTTTATAAGATATTTAGGTATAACAAATAGTAAAAACCGACAAAATCATCAGCAAGAGAATTATATACTTATATAATAGAAAAAGAAAGAACAAATAGAAAAACAGATGAATAAAATGAATAGGTTGAATAACCAAAAATCCAGCATGCCTAAATGGGAACCAAAAATACTATGAAAATTCATTTAAAAACTTTTTGGTTTAATTTATTAATCAAGATTTTGAGACAGCCTATTCAACCTCAGTATGTTAAACTCCACAAATTTGCTTCTTTGCATATCTACATATCCTTATACTGAAATAAGGTTCAATGTATATTATATAACTCCTCATTTTATATGTAAGCGAATGGGTACAAAGGCAGAGGTAGGTTGTAAGTTTGACAAATGGTTGCTGAAGCTCTTGCACCTTCGGAAGTTTTCTCCATACGAGAGTTTAAACCCTAAACCCATTTGAGAATCAATAAAACGGGGATCCGACAAAAAAGCCATCGCTCATTTTGAATAATAGTAATTGTCTTAGCTGATAGATTTTGTTTGGATCCACTCCCGATGGAACACCCCTCTAGGTGAGGAGAAATATATGGTTGTCTCGTCTACCCGCAGCCGAACATTGAATCATCCTACATCATTAATTCTAAGACTCGAGGCCGGGACCAGTGCTGCTACTGACAGGGCCGGATTGAGGGATAAGTCGTCCTATCATAGTTTTAAACAGGATGCTGCACCAGGGTTGTCACAAATGCAACGTCATTAAAAATAATGTTTAACACAGTTACAAGAGAAGTGAAAGAGACACACGGCTAAAAAGGATAATTTTTATGGTAAAATATTATGTAAAGAAAGGGGGAATGCAATCCATATACCGAACAGCTTGTCGGAGACTCCACAGTGATACCTGCTGGTGAAAACCTACGTCACCGTCTGTGGTGTAATATCAACAGAGCAAGAATTGTGCATGGAAGATGTGCCCTTCTATTCCACAGATGGGGCAAGCTTGACCATCCTAACTGTACTTGCGGTGAGATAGAGTATGTGAACCACATCGTTCAAGAATGCCAAATAACCAAGTTCGGGGACACCATTTTAGACATTCACAGCTTGTCACCTCACGATCTTAACCTTTGGCCGTGGCTTTCTCTACAACCATACGATATATTAAATATTATGCAAAGAAAGACAGAAGCAGAAGCTTCAATTTTTATAATGGATTGAAGTAAACCGTTTTCCAATTGCCCTGCTAAAGAAGAATGCTGATAATTCTTTGCACAGCAAGAAGATACCTATGTAATATGACAACTCTTTTCCGGGCAGTGCCGATACTAGCGCCTCCAGGGGGCTACGGTCTGCATCGAACCGCCACTACTTCGATGCAGTCACTGCTCTGAATGATGTTAAAAAATATTCGTTGTCAGGTAAACAATCATTTCGTTGTAATAGAATTTTTCATATTTATTATCATATTTTATTTATTTCTCTTGCATTTTTTTTTCACTTTTTAATAGTTATTCTGTTATCCGGAGCAAAGAAGAATCCGTTAAATTAAACATCGGATGAATCTGTTCAGCCGATCTCGAGTTATAAAAGTGTTCGCACTACCCCAACTTTCTTTTTAAGATATATATTTTATACTGACATAAAAATGTAATTTTTGTGGAATTATTCCGATCAAATTGTTTTTGGCAACCCTACTGTCTAGGTAGAGCGTCGTATCTTCACCTATTCCTGGCTGGAGTGCGGCCCGGGGTCCTGAGGGAGACCAGGGAGACAGACGTGAGGTACAGCTGATGCCTATCATTAATTTCCTTCGTGATGAGATCGGTTCTTATGAAATGAGCAACGGGACATCCACCCTTAATCACCTTAAGATGACGGCATAACTCAATTTGGACTTTGTTTATTCTCTCCCAAGATCTTATCGCTCTCTTCTTCGCTTCAATAGACACTCTATCTCTATGAATTTACTTACCTTCGAATTAGCACATTTAATGAACATAAATCAGAATATGGTACCGAAAATTTGATACAATTATAAATTTTACCTATAATTTTTTTATCATTCATTTGCTATTCGTTATTTTTTTATCTTAGCTTTTTGTTTGTAAATTAATATGTACTCACTCAAAGTGAACATAAATACATTCCTTGACTCTTTCACAGTAAGCTACTTACTAGATTGTGTCGTGAAAGAGGAAGATGGTCTGGAATCAAACCTACGACAGCCGGCGTTGTAACCACCAGCCTACCAACCACTTCGAAATAAGCGCTTATGACCGTGCCAATACTAGTGTTCTAAGAACATCAATTTCGTATGAAAATTATTCTTTCCATAAATTCTGACATGATGTTCCTACATTGCCATAAAATAGCCGAAAACTCGTGTTACCTACGACAACCTATAATATAAAAATGAATTAGTTGTGGGTTGACTGGAAGAAATTCTGCCTTTTGAATGTCTATGTATTTTTTTTCCACCCAAAACACCGTGTCCCTCAAGGGGTAGGCAGAGAAAAGAGACCTGGAAAGTTTGGACTGGACGAAAGCGTTTCGAAAAATTTCCATACAAGAATGATCGAACGATTCGATCGTTTGACTATTTGTACGCTAATAAGCGCTTATTAGCGTGCAAATGGCTTTCGATTAAATTCGTACTAGCCCCACTGTACTCTTTTCTTACCGAAGAAACTTATTTTGCTTCTTCCACAGATAAGACAGTTCCCGTACAACCTCTCCTATTTCATTTGCTTCTGTCTGGCCTTCCTCGAGGATGTAATCAATGTGTTCGATCCACTTCACTTTCCGTCGACCATGTCTTCCCACATCTTTCCTTTCAGCCTTATAAATTCTTTATGTAATCCTTAAAACGTGCCCATTGCCCAAGCTTAATGTTTTTAACCACGTGATTTAAAGTTTTATATTTTAATGGTAATATAGAGCCTACACCTTCATTGAAGAGTAATAATGAACATGAATCCCGGTGCGATAAGACAAGGTAGAAGCAGATAAATCGGCAGCCCTCTAACTCTGTTGAAGGTGCCTGAAGAGGGAGGGGATTTGGAGGACGATCACAAGAGCCATAAACCTTTCATCCACGTCTTAACACTAATATACATTTATTGCAAGATGTTATAATAGGAGCGTAGTATGAACGCTTGTTTAACAACACGTGGTTCGCGTTAGCATCGATAATGCTGACTCCTGAACACGTTTTACATGTATCTATACTAATATATAAAGAGGAAAGATTTGATTTTTTGTTTGTTTGTTTGTTTGTTTGTTTGCTTCGAATAGGCTCCAAAACTACTGAACCGATTTGAAAAATTCTTTCACTTTTGGGAAGCTACAATATCGGCGGTGAACATAGGCTATATTTAATTTCCAAAAAAAAGTGGGTAACCTACGAAAACTTCAATAATGTAACCCAAGGTGTAAAAAATTTACCTAAAATATTCTTTTTATCGCGAACGCTGTGAAAACTAATGATGATAGAATAAAACAATGTTCTACAATTTTGTAGAAGACATCATTATTTACAAAAAGTATCGCGACAGCATATGTCTAACTATTATAGTTATGCCACAATAAGTGTTTTTTTATTTAAAAAAACCCAATAAAATGTCACCTTTAGAAAAAGCTCTTTATTGGTATCTTGGTATTACTCCTTATTAAAATAAATTAGTTCATATTCAAGTCTGCTTCAATATGTTTGTATAACTTTTTGAATTATTCAATTCGGACATTCCATTCGAAAGTTATCACGAGTTTAAAAATGTGAGTATTGGAAAAAAAAGCATAGTCTCTTATCATCTCAACTTATCCGATGCAGAGTGCGTATGGGAGCCGGGGAGGGCTGAGGGGAGTCGTGTCAAGTTTAGTAGAAATACCGCGCAAAGTAGTCACGGTGGTAAAGTGACGTGACACGATACATTGCAATGCAATTATTCCAGATTAACATATTTATGCTATAAAATATTTTGAAAAAGTTAGGGATCTGTCTGAAAACTAAATTATTTTTAAGTATCTATCTACCCGTGCGAAGCTGGGGAGGACCTCTAGTAGGGAATAAAACTCTGAGCAACACAAAACACAACATTCCAAATATTGATGGATTCTTTCGGTATTGTACAAAAATAGATGTTGTTGACACAGGATTTCGGCGCAGTGGAGCCGTTTGCATTCGTACGGCTCTAGGCCGCTTTCAGTATCTATGATTTTGTTTATCTGTGTATGTATCTGTGCATTTGCGCTTTCTTATTCAGTAACTTCAAATTAAAGTAGGTACTAAATGTTTTTAATCGCTTTACGGATTAAAAAACAGACAAAATCCCCCGATTTGAAGTTCCGCATGGTCCTTCGAGCCGGATATAAATCAGCGACCTATGGATATAATCATCTAGGTAGTTGATTTCGATCATTAAATCAATACATAAGTGTCCGATTTAAAAAGCAAAATATATATAATACAAATTTGAACTACTATAGGCTTACGACCATCTTCTTCTGCTGCTGTTTCTAATGCTGGCTTAATGTGATCACTAAAAGTAAACAACATTTGCCATTTAGGTGGTCAAATTCGTCGAAACCATGGGAACATTCTCAAAATGTTAAAAATCCCATGGGAAAACGAACCCGTATCTTTACTTTTCCAGAGACGCTAATCACTGGGCCAACCGACTCTACGACAACGCCTTCCTAATATTTGTGTCAAAGCAGTTTAGTTAGTAATGGTGTTATTTATTAATTCAGCGCAGAGGCATCTGTTGGAAATTGATAGAAACATTTACCTACAAATACTAATAAATAGGTGGCGCCGGGACATTTTTTTCAAATGAATCTGTGCTCACTCAAAAAATTAACACAAATACACTCGTTGACTCATTCACAGTTAGCTACTTTAAGCTTGTGTCGTGAAAGAGGAAGGAAGGCGGTAGCTGGGATCGAACCCACGATCCCCGCTCGAAACAGTACGAAAATCGGCGTCATCACCGGTAGGCTACCAACAACAACTACTTTAAACCTTACCATGTCCCTTTTTAGCTGTCGCTATTTAATTCCTATTGGTCATTTCGAACTAAACGTTAAGCTTTTTTAAAGTTACCCATCTTAGCCACGTGGTCGGGCTTGAAGTTTATAATTTATCAATTTGAATAAAAATATAGGTATTATCAATACGAATGCGTCACTCTCAGATAACGGTCAGAAGGATTCTAGTTGTAGGACCAAACCTGATAGGGTGAAACTCTGAGGATATTAGAATATAAGGCGGATAGATATCCCAGGATGATAGTACTATTACCTATATTAGCTATTATGATAGAAATATTAGACTAGCACCCACCCACACCCACACGCATAGGTAACAATCAAATTATCTACAACACAGTACACACACAATCTGCCAGCTACAACATTATACCCTAATAGACTGTCTTATACTAAGATTGCTGCATTCAGGGTTCATGAGAAATTAATAACTTTTGAATAGAATTTTATTCTTGTACTTTACTTATGCAATATTTTTATATATCAAACAATTTTTCCCGACAGACGTCGACCTGTGTTCCAGACTATGAATATTGAAACGAAGTTTTTATATACCTATATATATTATTGTTTTAAATTTATTTATTTACTTACATAAAAAATAAAATTACAAAATTTTATAAACATATAAAAACACATTATTTAACGTAAATAATAATTCTCTCTCATAAAGCATAGTGCTTGTCTTGAGATAGTGTTTTTTTCGACTGACTCGATTTGTATAAAACTAAGATCATATCTGTGGCATCCATACTTACAGTCATATCTCTTATTTTGAGCTTATAAAAATTAAAATACATACTTACATACATACATATACACGTTCATACATACATACCTCAAAATTTATACATATTATATAATTCATTACCTTTTAACAAATGTAATTCCGATTGATGCATTTGTTTTAAAACATGTTATATTTTCCATCCGCACTCTGTGGATCGCACTACCTATCAATCAACTGACAGTTTCTATTAAACGCCAATTTAATTTCAAAATTAGAATTAAATTACATTGTTAAAAGCTTTATATAATTTTTTTAAGTTTATTTTCCGGAATTTACTCCGCGTAACTTTCATAATTTCTTCCCTCTTCTCATGACAATAATAAACACATAAAAAAAAACAATTAGCGACATTGGTCCAGACGTGGAAGAGAAACAAAGTGATGAACGAGAGGACTACGAAAAACAGGAAAAAAATGTACTATGTAGAATTCCCAATTGGCAAAATTGAACCAATATAGCCTTTTAATTTTTCTTAAGAGCAAAATTTGCCTTAAGGTGGTCAAATCTATCAACCACTGGTTGAATACAACCGAAGTGGTTGGTGGTCTAGCGGTTATGACGCCGGCTTTCGTACTGTTTCGTGCGGAGGTCGTGGGTTCGATCCCAGGTGCCGACCATCTTCCTCTTTCACGACACAAGCTTTAAGCGGCATACTCGGGTCGATGAGTGAATTTGTGTTCACTTTGAGTGAGCACAAATACATTAAACAAAAAAAAAACATCGTTCTGTCCCTCGCCCTTGGCCTGCATCCTTTTTTATAACCTTTGCCTAAGCACTCTGCTCCACTTTCTTCCAATAAACAGGGCTCATATTTGCATGACATTGAACTAAAAAGGGCGTTTCTTACTCCAAAATTATAAAGAGACACCCCTGTTGAATTTCAGCACCACATAAATGTAACAATTATCATTGTCTGTGCATGTAAGACGAGAGGATTACAGGTTCGTGACCTGGCAAACGTCGCACACCTTAAGTGTTTGCCGTACGCTGAGTGTTTGCTCCGCAGTAGCTAAATGGAGAAGATCTTACCTTCTCCCCAACTTCGCCAATCGATATTTGACATTCTTGGCTACTGCACAAATTGGAATATTGCTATTTATGCCAATTTAAACCAAGACAAGAACCAATAGTAATAATACCAATAATACATAGTAACTAATAGAAAATAAGTTTTCTTACATCATATTGTGATTGTTTTGTAACTATGAAAATTCAAGCCCCCATAACGAATATGTAACAACTAATGACTCTAACAATTCATTATTGATGTTTGATTTTTAAATGGAACAAACCACTAGGGGCTTACGACCGTCTTCTACTGTTATTTCGAAGGCTGGCTTAGTGTGATCACTTTACGTTCGCCATAAGTTGGTAATGTTTAAGTCTCCGAAACTCCTAATCATGAGAATTCTCGACATGTTCAAGGCAACATAAAATTACACTAAGCCAGCTTTCGTAACAACTATAGAATATGTTCGTAGGCCCGTTTCAGGTCAAATTGAAATTAATCATAAAAGCGAGTCTAATTCTAGAAACAAATAGTAGTAATATCTTCAAGAAAGAATGGGTTGGGTATGATTTGAGTCAACATTAACTTTCAATACTTGCTCGCTAAGGATAGGAAAAAATCTGTAAGGAGATATAGAACACACTTAAGTCGACTAGATTCCCTTTAATCTACATAATAATTCAGTAATGTATGTATATTTATTTATTTATTTATTTATTTATTTATTTGTTTCACTCCAACTGTATGTAAGAGCATCACGCTAAAACCGTAGGTTCTGCGTTGAATATTTTTCTTCGCAGTTTTTCGCAAATACAATTGTGGTAATCTGAGATACAAATATTTACATTTCATTAAATATATTTTAAATTATTTACAAATTTCTAAAAATTTAAAATCTTCATACAAAAATGAGAAAGTCATGTTTTAAAAGTAAAATTATACGTCTAAATTTTGTGTAGAACTGTAGCATTACGGTATGAAAATGTACAAAATCAATCGAAGTTTGATTTGAAATACAAAAAATATAAGTAGAAGTCTTTTAATTCTTATTTTATAAAGATTTTCACCGAAACTTCTTATAAAATATGTACGCCATGACAGATGACTAAAGCCGGTAAAGCAGTGTTCGCTTGCACCCTCTCTCTCCTAAGGTACCTCATTAAATGTATCACTACAGTCATAAGTAGGTCAAACTAACTATACATAATATAATACTAGGTAGGTAGGTACCTATATCTACAAACAGGTTTTCATTAGGAACAACTACACGTATTATATAATACTAGGTAGGTAGGTACCTATGTATAACTACATTCTTCTTTTAATTTTTTCGCGTATTCAAGAGTGAGTATTAATTTTTCCTCATCTTCTATTTTTTTTATACTTAAATATTGAAAGTGACATTAGTTTTTCAAACTTTTCGCATATTTAGCAGTGACTCTTATTTTTTCCTTTTTTGAAACATTAGCTGGGTACACATTCTAAATCTTAGCGTGAAATGCCGCCGTAGACAAATTCAAATTGGCGTTCGACTACAAACAAAGATATCGCTAATGTATAGTGCGAAAAAATTAACTGTCCACTGGAACATATAAACATTTATTCAAACCAAACAATGATCCTTATAATATAAAATATAAAAAGTGGACAGTTAATTTTCTTCCTACTCTACATTGTCGAAGTAGTTTGTAGTCTATTGCCAAATGCATTTTGTCTAGGCCTACTGGTCCTGAGAAGGGGAAAGCTGCATACAAAACCTGTTCAATAACCTACGGCTCAAGTCTGACTAGCCAAATCAACAACGTAAAGCAAGACGGGTATCAGCTAGTATAATAATATGTTACTTATTGTAATTTTCTAAAGATGTAGACATACTTGTATGGAAGCAGGATTGGTATAACGAATTGCGTGCGTACAGATTGAATTTCGTACCTGAACAAACACAATTTGCATTGAGAGGAGGACGGTGTACTTTACAAAAATTGACGGAATTCTTTTATTTCATTCCTATTTCAAATATTATAGTTTCTTCCCAAGATCGGTGAAACCAGAATAATTAATTTAACTACTTTTTGATAATAATTGAATTAAAATGTTTGTACCTACTTAGGTAGGTACTTTAAATTTCTTCTTTTTCGTCGTGTGCCTCTTCTAATGGAATAAAATTACAATTTTGCTTATATTTATTTATTTATTTATCGTATGGTCTTACAATGTATGTCACATTTCATGTAGGTTAATATATTTTTTTCAAATAAGTAAGAATACATAAAAACAGCATTAAAATATTAGGCTTTGGAAGTTGTTTCTTTTTTCTTTCTTTTCTGATGATTTGGTTTATAGCTTTGATGTGACTTACGCCAGGAGATTAGATGTAGGCAATTGTCTGGCGACCTATGTGCTAGCTCATTTTGCTTATAAATCGATAAATATAGATACAGATTATAGACCAGCGAAGACCCTTACATTATCTACAATATATAAAGAACACCTCAAATAATAAATACATAACATCACAAAAGTAAAAAGTTAGATTTAAAAATTACATTAAAATAGTAAAAAGTCGAGATGTCAAATTAGATAAAGAAAATAAGCAATTAGAATTTTTTTCCGCTATTTCTCACAATACAATGAAAGAAATGCTACGTATTTTATAATAACTGAGATCGTAAAATTAAAAAAAAAAATTTAGATTCACCAGCAGATTCATGTATTCTGCATCCAATGTAAATTCAAAGTGGTGGTGCAACGCCGGTTTTCGTATTGTTTCGTGTAGGTATATACTGACTATATAGCTCGTGGGTTCGATGACAGGTACCGATCATCTTCCTCATTGACGACACAAGCTATAAGGAGTTTAATGTGAAAGAGTCTAAGTAGTATTTGCAATCGCTTTGAGCAAGTCAACATTTATTTTATATTTAAAAAAAATACAGTAAGTCCTGAAAAAGCTCATGATAATGATTTTATTAGAGTTGTGACAGTTTTTCGTCCTTTCTAAAACATGGTGAATAGCCAATGAACCAAGCAGTCGATAGAACCTTGCCACATCCTATTTGTTTGACTTATTTATTATTTATTTTATTTTATTTTATTCATACATATTAATACAGTGATAATAGATAACAATTTCAACTGCTGCCCAAATAGGCCAAGCCTGTACTAGGGCAAACATCTTTACAGTTCATAAAAAAAAAGATTATTAAAAGAACATACAAACACGAACAGCACAACCACCAACTCAAATACGTACAGTCCACAAACAAAGCATAACCCAACATTCACGACACCCTTTGGTCCAACAAACATCAATCAGCAGTATAAAGAAGAAGAAGAGAGAAAAAAAAACACCATATCTTTATGGCTTGTGTTGAACAAGGGAGTTCTCTTGTTTGTTCTGGTTACTGAAGATGCTGTCCATAGTTTTCCCCATTTGTGTCCTATCGAGCAATCAATTTCAAATTACTATATTATTCTCACGATTCAGTGAACATATTATTATACCATTCACTTCTGTCGATTTTCATTTCGTCCCTCAATTGTTCCCTTCCTCCCCCTATCGCTCTCATCAATATTCCACCACGGATGTGGGAGAAATTGTTATTCAGAACATCCCCGCTCATCATATGCAAACATGTTAACACACGGCACTGATTTAATAATCATATTGTGATCACCGTTATCAGAACAGGTGAATTGCTGGAAAATACAGCGAGGGCACATTTCAAGGAAATCATTTTCTAGGAAACCATGTGAGTTAATTACAATACCTATCCTATGTAAGGTTTGTGTATTCGAAATCGTTTACAGAAAACAAAAGCCGTCGACTGAACAGCTGGGCTACCTCTAACTTCACGAACTTGTTGCACTTTCACAAAGCTGAATCTCGCTCAAGCACGTTTGCACAACTTGGAGTGGTATTGTCAAGACTTATGAACAATTTTCGAAAAGTGGAGCAAACAAAACTACTATTTAGCTGGAGCCATGAAATCTCTATGAAGAAATGTTGAATAATGGCAAGGTTAGATGAGGATATGAAGAGCAGCATCAGCCTTGATGTTTTGGTCTGAACAACGTTTTTCCCAGCTGTCCTGTCCTGCACAACGGACTTCCATAGATATCCCACACGCCCAGCACGTCCAATGATTTTTTCCAATGGCTGCTGTCTTCATATTTCTTGCGGTCTTCTGCCAATGGCTTCTCCTAAAGCATTCTCCGCACACTTTTTAAGCCGGACTAAATCCCAAAACAGATTTGATAGAAGCAGACATATTATGAACTTATAAAACACCTAAGAGATGAAAGGCTATAAAAATTTGGACATTAGGAATACCTGAGCATGACTAACATGCAACCAAACTTTTTTGTCCCCGGCTTTGTCTCGTTATTTGGGGTCATCTAAGGTTATCTGTCAAGCGAAAGCTCTAATTCCATATCGCTTTCTTTGAGATCACTCTTAATGCCAAACAACCATAAAGCAGGTGGTGTGTGTAGTCTCATCTCATGGCATGCCCATTTCCATACTATCTCAGTCTAATTTATGTATTTTTTATGGTCTTTCCCGAACATTGACATTTCTTGCTCTATCGAGTCTAGTTACTCCTCCAGCACTTCTCAATACCTTTATATCTGTAGCGGACATGCTTGTTGGTGTTCTTGTAACTAAGAATATAAGTAGTAAGTTCTTAATTCCTTTCATACGATCTGGTGGGCTACTCTTGATTTGAATCACAATGACGATCCAATCCTGATAAAGATTTCATTATCTCACGGTGGTCGTATTTAACATCCGGCATTGCTTAAGGATAAAAAATGGTATAAATAAGAATTTATACAAGTATCAAAGTATCGACGTTTGACATTGAGTTTCAAGAGTAACAGTCCTGAATGAAATCGGAAATATTAACAAAACTATTTTTTTTTTGCTCTGCACTGCTTTTCAAGTGATTCGGTAAATAAAACTTTAGTAGATTCGCATTTTCTAATTAATATCCTTGATTGTAAATTTCAATTAGCTGCGCCCCCTCATCCCGAAGGTTCCCCAAAATTGATGATTGTGTAATATTTTCATTGGAAGCGCTCCCAAGAGAGTTCCTAACTAAAGATTGAATGCATATTAAGCAGGTGAATGTTTGAACTTTTATATTAAAATTGCAAATGAACTCCTACCTAGCCGACTCAACCGCTGCTTTATTTTTTTAAGGTACATATAAAGCCCGAGTTAAAAGGTTGCAGAAATCCTTGTTATTTTAAACCTATATTAAATTCTGGAATTTGAATAAAAAAACTTTCAAGTAGAAAGATACCAACTTTGGGTCAGATTTATCTTGTTATTCCTAAATATACGCCGTGCATTTATCTTGTTATTCCTAAATACGCCGTGCATTTATCTTGTTATTCCTAAATATACGCCGTGCATTTATTTCCACGGGTCATTCAGGTAGAGTGCGTTTTCTTTTAGGGCGAAAGAATGAAAACAATTGTAACAAATATGTATGTAACTCTTAACATTTCATTACTGATGTTCGATGTTTAAATGGAACAAACCAATACGGGCTTACGACCGTCTTCAACTGTTATTTCGAAGGCTGGCTAAGTGTAATCACCACGTTACCAACGTTCGCCATTAGGTGGTAATGTTTAAGTTTCCGAAACTCCCAATCATGAGAATGCTCGACATTTTCAACATGTCGAAAAATCCCATGTATTTATTTATGAACTCTCGTCCCTGGGCTTCTTTAGAGGACTTGGATTCGTCAGTGTATACAACAAGTAGATATTTCATAATAATAATTAATGAAATATAGAGATAAAAGTTGGAAATTATTAAGAATAAGAGAGAAACCAAATTTAAAGACTGCGACTGCTGTCATGTATTTGGCGCCACGATATCTATAGGTATATACACTTTTATTAATGCCTCATCTTTATTGCCTATTGGCTTTGTTGGTGCACAACGTTCTAATTTTGAAAATAATCGTACCAAAACCACGTAAAATGAAGAATTGAATAAAATGGTATTTAAAGGTACCTATGCTGACCGATAAAAAATAACCAGTCTCTCGTCGAAGCTTTGAAAGAACCTAAAGCTGTGTACTCACCTGGTAACGTTACCTTGGTTCAGGTGTGTACGCGTGTTCGCAACCAACTTGGTAACGTTGCATGTCACGTATCATGCAACGTTACAAATTTCCATAGTACGCGGTGGTTCATGGCGGACAACCCAAAACCACAGCGTGCTTGAATTTGGTAACGTTGCATGATACGTGACAAATCGGTGTCTACCTAGTTTTCTGTCGGATCGCTGTGTTCCGTTCAGGCGAACCACCGCGAACAACCGCGTACTATGAAAATTTGACAAGCCGCGCGCGGTAACTTTACCGGTACGCAGGTAAGTACACTTTTAAGCACGTTGACAATTTTATAAAATGAGAGTAAAATTGGTGGAAAGTGTTTAATCTGCCCTCAAAGAAGAATGCAGTTTGGATAAGCCAGACGTGGAGTAGACCAGAGTGAACATTACGATGTGTGGTGCGCTTATCAACATAACGCCTGAGTAAGTCGCAACGTGCGGGAGCCATTTGAGCTACCCTCTTTAAATACAGGGGAACACAACCATTGGTATATGAAGATAAATAATTGTGGAAACTAAATTCGTGTTTTCACTAGAATAATTTTTTGAACATATAATTAGGTATAAGTATGTAATAGAACTTATAAAAAAATATCATTTTTTTTTATCTGTGCTCACTCAAAGTGATCATAAACACAATATTATTTGACTCTTATAAAGTAAGCTATTTGCTTGTGTCGTGAAAGTGGAAGATGGTCGGCACCTGGGATCGAACCCACTACCTCCATACGAAACTAGGCTAGCAACCACTTCAAACGTACACTACTTTCTTGTTTAATGTATTTATGCCATTAATGTTTTAAAAACTACAAATTTCCTAATTTTGTTGCATGTAGATTTTTTGTACCTTTATAAGATACTAATCCCAACTTTTAATAACATAATGTGTCAGTACATTAAATAGTTACTTATACAGGGTGACTGGTAATTCGATACATTCTTTGAAAGGGGTTATACTAGAGCTAATTTGCAACAATTTTGTTTCCATTAACCAGGGGTCAAATGCCAGTGATTTACGAGTTATTTAACTTTTTAGAGTTATTTTAATATTCCACATTTTGACCTAAAATTGAAAATAGTGAAAAAAGTACTCCTTTAAGGAAAGTAAAAGTACACTTTTCCAATAGCTGAAAAAAAGGAAGGGTTGGAGTAAAAAATCAAGAAGAAAATTTCAAAAACATCAGAAATACAACGTTTTAAAATCACAAGTCATTTTTTTCACTTTTAGTTTCGATTTTTCTAAGGAAGTTACTCTAAAAATATAATATACTTGGCGTACAAACAACCGAAAAAACTTTCCTAAGTAATATGCTTTCCGAAAAGGTATGAATGTTTTCCACTTTACTACAGTTCACGTCGCCCTACTAATGTTGGAGGACCTAGTGTTAGTTATCACAACAAAGCGCAGCTTTGAATTTTATTCGTGTTGAAGTAGAGCCGTTTGTATGAAAACGCCTACATCTTCATAGCACCATCTGACCGTTTAGTAAGGATTATTTTCCAAAACTGTAGTAAAGTGGAAAACATATATACTTTTTCGAAAAGCTTTTTAATTATGGAAGTTTTTCCTGTGGTTTGTACGCCAAGCATATTATATTTTTTTTTGAAGTAACTCCCTTAGAAAAATCAAAATGAAAAATGAAAAAAACTGACAAGTGATTTTAAAACGTTGTATTTCTGAGGTTTTTGAAATTTTCTTTTTGAGTTTTTTCTTCAACTTTTCCCTTTATTTATTCTTCAGCTTTTGGAAAAGTATATTTTTACTTTCCTTATTGGAGTACTTTTTTCACAATTTTCAATTTTAGGTCAAAAGGTGGAAAATTGAAAAAAACTAAAAAAGTTAAATAACTTGAAAAGCACTGGCATTTGACCCCTGATTGATTGGAACAAAATTATTTCAAATTAGCTCTAGTATAACCCCTTTCAAGGAATGTATTGAATTACCAGTCACCCTGTATACCTACATGAAAAATACATCAAAATAAAAACAAACAGAAAAGATAATTTATAAAAATGCTTCGATTCTACTTTTAAATACAAATTTTAGCATTTAGTTGAACATTAGGTATGTTTCACTTATCAATACCGTTGATTTTTATGAGAAATTACCGATACTGTTGTAAGTATATGCATAAATTAAGATTATCCTTGACTCGGTACTTGTTTGTGTAGGTGAGTAAACATTTGTTTTTAACGCAAACCGATTGAACCAAAAGAAAAATGATGAGCACACCTGCATCCGAAGTACTCTGATCACGTGACATTATTTTCTGTTGTAACATAAAATAATAATTCTCACCTCTAGCCACGTGTATAGGTTCGGGCGCCACCTTTCCACGTGAACACGCTATCACCTTATCAGCGTAACCCGCGTGATTTAACACGAGTCTCTTCCAAACAACCAGCGCCGGGGAGGTTCTCTTTACGATGAACTTTTGTGATTTATCTCTTGGAAACATTACGTAATGCCTCTGATGAAATGTCTCTCTAGTCGACTCCATATGACGCCCATGTTACAAAATGTTTCAAGAATTTTGTATATTTTAACTCAGTTTAGTAGGAAAATGTCTTAGCATTAAAAGGTACCACGAAATTCACAGTCTCTTGTGGAGTTCCACCAATTGTTTGAAAATGGTCCTTCGAGCCGGATATTAATCAGCGACCTACGAATATTTTTAAACCTTTCCAGTTCTACCAATAGGCTAAAAGGCCACATACATGCAATAACCTTAAGATTTGCACTCTTTTATGACCTTAGACGATTCAGGGACCTTTATTATTGATTCTATTTCATAATTACGAAGCAGGGTATTTTGAAAATACAGCTACCTATTGGGTATTACGTTAGTACTTGCCTCTAATACGTATACACAACAATTCATCGCACTAGAAAATGCATAGGATAAAATAATTTATTTTTTCATGTAAATAATTAACACCATAAATTTCAGTGGCGTGCGATAAAGTAACGGCCTGGGAATAATAAATCTTTAACGCGATGGTCGGATGCATTTTTAACGCGACGTTAAAAAACTTATTTAATAAAAGGTACCTGCGTAAGTTGATCCTGTAATAACATGCACTATGTACACACATACTGAAATATTCTTACTTGACTTAATTATAATAATTTAGCTACATATTTTAAAAGATCTCTTTATTATCACACAGTTTTACCGTAGGTACCTACATATAAGGAAGAACCTAATAATATTTCAATATGCACAAATTATGACGTTATATAATACACTAATTTTAAAGTTATAGCCACTTAAAAATCACCCCTTTTAGTAAAATTTTGGAAAAATGGCCAGATATGCTACTACTCATTTCTATTGGAGAATTCATATGCTAAATCTCAAGTTCGTACCATGTCTAGTTTCCGAGATATTAGTATACATTCAAAAATATTCAACCCTATTTTACACCCCCTTAGGGATGGAATTTACAAAAATGAAAGGTTTTGTATTAAAACCTACCTGATTTCCAAATTTCATTTCTCTACGATTAGCCGTTTGGGCTGTGGGTTGATGAATGAGTATGTCAGTCAGTCAGTCAGGCACTTTCCTTTATATTAATAGATTACTAAAAAATAAGCTCTACGATTAAAGTATATGCAGAAGGCTCCCTTTTGGTTCCCGGCTTAAAATTCGGTCCTAAAAACGGACATAGGCATTGACAAAATAAAAACAAGTATAAAATAAGTGTTCATAAAAACAAAACCTTGAAATAAACAATAAAATACGTAGCATATTATGTAAATAAATAACTTCATACAATCAACAGACAAAAAATTGGGTTACTAAGTAAATCAGTTTACCATATATACAACCTTATACAATATTTTATTATACTTTCAGTTGGATCGTAAAGCACACATACGTCATATTTTTTGCAAGAATAAATGAAATTATGTGCAAGTGATGTGCTGATGTCAAATTAATGTAGGTGTTTGAGAATAAAGACATGGCCATATAGCAACATGCGAATATACAAGGTTTGTGTACGTCCCGTCATGACCTACGGTGTAGAAGCTAGAGCGGATACCACCAGAAGCAAACATTACACTGAGAACATCCGAGATGAAGACGCTGACGCAAAACTCTAAGGGATTGTGTAAGGAATACGAGAGTGCGAGAGATGTTTGAAGCTGAGGATATTGTCAAATGGTGCAGAAAGCGAAGAAGGGAATGGAACAACCATGCACAAAGAATGAACGATGCCAGATTTCCTTACACAACCAGCTATATGGATTAGACCCCACCAAAGACCCCTGAAAATATGAAAAGACAGTTGAGGATCAACGTCAAAGGAAGAGAACTCTGAATAACAGGCCAGCATGGCCTAAATCAAGGAATAAAATGAAGAATACATTTCAAAATTTATAGTTTCGAAATCATTGATATACTAGATAGTAACCACTTCTGTTCTCAAATTGGGAGTTCACGATTCATCAGTAATGGTCTATTGTGACTCAAAGATGGGCTTTGAAGTGTTTGTTGGCATACATCAGAAAAACTAGAAAAATACTTTCATTACTTGGGAAGTTTTGTTTAATTCTGATTTCGAGCGCTAAGTAATCTGAATGCCATCTGAAAATATCTAAATATATCCAGAGCTCTTAAAATTAAACGTGAACGAATTGTTTGAAAAAAAAAAATGGATCTTCCTCTATGGAATGGAATTCTGGAGTGCGAGACCGTGAGTGGATAAACCTATTCGAGATATAGTGCTGGGGAGGAGTGGTTTAAAAAATTTCATCTCATTCAGACTATCATCCATATTCTTTCTTTAGCGTATGGTCAAATACTTTGGTCACGTAACCCTCAGGGGAGAGAAAAGCTTGCATGGTTGGGACATTACCGGGTATAAGACCCAGAGGCAGATCGCCAAGTGCTTCAATACTCTATCGCACCGAACATCTGAAAGCGGACACAAAAACCAGGAAAATAATATATACCTAAGGATAGATATATGACCACAACCCTCGAGGATGAGGATGCCTACTGATAAGGTAAGCTGAGTAAGGGCGTAAGTGTTATCTTCAAGTGCATTGAAAAACAAGTATAGTCTTTCATATTGCAGTTTTTACAAATTTGTATAGTGCGGCTCTTTTTCACAAATTTCATTTTATTAATTAAAAGAAAAAAAACATTAAATCAGTCAGTAAATAATGGACTGTTGATTTGTAGGTTACGCGATATTATTATGCGATATTGTCCTATTGTAAAATATGGTTTTTACCTAGACTGATATATTATTTTTCATTATTAAAGAGAATTGCAGTAGCGTCCGAAAGCAATAAAACAATAGTTTAGCCCGCCATATATCAATCATCCGTTAGTGTTTTGTTTGGACATTAAAATTAACGCTTCACTGACTTCATAATATTTTTGAGGGTTTTAATTTATACCTACATTACACATGGTTCCGCGAAATTCGTTTGGGATATTTAAGATATAAAATATTTTAAATTTTTTATTTTTTTTTTATTTTATTAAATATAATATCCCCCCCTTCAAAAACATATCATTTTCAAAAATTACCCTATACATACATACATATAACATAATACATTAATAATAATAATAACATGACAATTTATATAGCGCCGTTTAGTGCATTGCACTTCAAGGGCACTGTACATAAAATATTTAATATCACCCAGTAGGCTCGTCACATTATTCTTATCAACTATTCAGTAAGCAAAATAGAAGTACAATATTTTTTTAGAAAACATTTTCTATATACATATAGGTAAGTATATTATAAACAGTGCCTCATATTACAATTTTTTACACTATTACAATCTTTACCAGAATGTTCTACAATGATACTGAACAATGATACTAAACAAAAAAAAATATTTTGTTTTTTTTATTTATTTTTTGTTTTTTTACTATTTTTTTTTTATTTATTTAAAATCATGATCTTTTTTATGTTTGAATAATTTTTACTACAGTAAAGTCGACTTTAACTAAAAATAATAATCAATAACGGTACTTTAGCTAAAAGTCGGTTTTAAATGTCGTTTTGTTGTTATGAAACCCGTTATTTTTAAAGGGAATTTAAAGTCTCCTTTATTATTTGTGCAACCGGCCGTTACTTCTATCATATCTTTAGACTCACAGCCGGTTTCATAAAAAGCTACAAAAGAACACTTTAGTTAAAGTTCCTTTTAAAATTTAAAGACTCTAGAAAATTTGAAATGTCATAAAAATATTTTAAAGTTGGTAGCAGTTTACCAAAAATGTTACCATGGAAATATATATGGAAAACATAGGTTTTTTACTAATATTTTCGCGGAATTTCTGTTGATCTGTCAATTTCATTTCTCAATAGAGCATCAAAGTGCCGTTTTTGTGTTAATTTATTATTATGGTTTATGAATTAGTACCTAAACGAAATCTGTAAACAATAATATTATTGTGTCACCGCATACAAAATGTTTATCTTTATGACAGAGAAAGCGCCACGAAATTTTCTATGAACTCCGGTGGTAAAAATAAGAACTACCTAAAGTCGACTTTTACTAAAAATAATAATCAACAACGGTACTTTAGCTAAAGTCGGTTTTAAATGTCGTTTTGTTGTTATGAAAGCCGTTATTTTTTAAAGGGAGGTTAAAGTCTCCTTTATTTTTTATGAAACCGGCCGTAAGGGTTAATTATTATGACATCATCGTATAGTTCACCAGGTCTGTAATGCTTATAATAGGACACCCAATCCAATCTACATAGGTCGTGATCTCGTTGTGTAATACAAAAGCGTATCCACAGCGAGATTCCAAAAATTATTTAACATTAATTAAAGTTTGAAAAAGGAAGTAACACACTAACGACAACACTGATATATAATCTTGTCGACAACATACTTCACATGTGATAAACTTACTACTTTACCGCCATCTGTGGGTGCATCTAGCAAACACATTAACAAGTTTAGTCTTTTTATTTTTTTTAACGAATGGGTAGGTATATTATAACAACCAATGACTAACAATTCATTACTGATGTTCGATTTTTAAATGGAACAAACCACGGCGGGCTTACGACCGTCTTCTACTGTTTTTTTGAAGGTTGACTTAGTGTGATCACTTAACGTCAACAACGTTCGCCATTAGGTGGTAAAATTTGTCTCCGAAACTCCTAATCATGAGAATTCTCTACATGTTCAACATATTTTTTATGTTTTTTTTTTAATTGAAATCACGTACAAATACATTTTGAATAACACTTAGTAAATATAAAAACAATCTTCTATAAACAGATATGTGTAGATATAGCCAGCAGAACTTAATCAAGAATAAATGAAATTATGTGCAAGTGGGCAATAAAGAAAATAAGAGCCATCAAGAGCATTTCAAAGTTTTTAGGTTTTCAACTGCAACTTCTAAATAATGTGAAAGCTCTTTTTGTTTTGATATTTTTTATAATAAACCATCGGTTTTAAGAAAGAATTGGTCAAAATAAAAAAAATGTAGATAACAAAATAAATATTGTTCAGTAATAAGAAATATCCTCTGCCAATACGTTTTACTGAAAATATTTAACTTTATGTTATTCTTCTATGTAGCTGACCAACGCATAGCTTGCCAATAATATCACAATGTTCATTTAGGACGGGCATTAAAAAGATTTATCGGTGTTTTCAGGTACGCGTAGAACAACAGAAACACACGCTAAATGTTTAAGTCGTAATTTCTGATTTTAATTGCGTAAACTATCTTCATACGTACTTTTATGACCGTAATGCTATATAATTTATGTGTTCCTTCCATTGAAAATTATTTTTTCTCTTCAAAACCCAAAGGTTCCCAAAGTCAATATTTATTAAATCTTACATGTAGGTATATATCTTCCAAGGTGTACTTCTTCATGAATTGATTTGGTGTCTGTAATTTCTATTTCACTGTTAAATACCGTTTCATTTCATTTTTCTTTATCTTTTTTACGTAATATCTTTTACAATTTTTACACATCTCAATCTATTAAAATTTATTTATTTATTTATTTTATTTCCCATACCAATAACATGAGTACAATAATAAGTAAAAGTACTTACAATCTATATATATTTATTTATTTTGGGACTTATTATCTCACTAGGCAAACGCCTGTGCCGAGATAATACTTTTGTTTTTTTATTTAGAAATACTGGAATAGTACCTACTAGAATTTTATATAGAAATCTAATAAAATATAACTAGTTTTTTAAAGGCGCCCGTGGCGCCCACCTATGAACTTAAACTTTTAAATACAAACTTTACATTCAAATAGCTTTTAGCATGTGGATATTCAACTATATGATTGATCAAACTTTTTATTTCAAACATTGCATTCGTAAGGCTTTTTCCGCTATGAAGTCGCGTGTGTACGTTAGTTTTCTGATTTGGTAAACTTTTTCATGCAAACTTTGCACATGTATGGCTTCTCTACACTATTAATTCACATGAGAATCATTAAAAAAATACTTTAGTGTGTAAACTTTTTATTGAAAACATTGCATTCGTATGGCTTTTCGCTGCTATGATGTCGCGTGGTGGAATAAAGATTCGTGATTTGGTAAAAATTTTCATTGGCAAAACTTTGTTTTCTTATGGCCGAATTCATATGTAGGTAAGACTTTAAAGCACTTGATAATAGAACTCTATGAAAATTTAAAAAAAACTTGAACTTTTTATAACAAACTTTGCATATGTATGGCTTTTCTATGCTATGAATTCACATGAAAATCTTTAAAAAATTACTTTAGTGTGTAAACTTTTTATTGAAAACATGGCATTCGTAAGGCTTTTCTCCGGTATGAAGTCGCGTGCCTACTTTTGAGTTTCCTGAGAGTTTTCTATGTACACAGGTAATTAAACTATTAATTTATGCAAACTTAAAAAAACAAATTCAAGTTTTTATTACAAAGTTAGCATTCAAATGGCATTTAGCATGTGGGTGTTTAAAATTCTTTGATTGATACAACTTTTTATTGCATATATTGCATTCGTATAGCTTTTCTCCGCTGTGACTTCGCATGTGAATCATTAAATTAGTTGAGTCTATGAACTTTTTATTGCAAAGATTTCATTCGTAAGGCTTTTCTCCGGTATGAAGTCGCGTGTCTACTTTTTTAGTTTCCTGAGAGTTTTCTAAGTACACAGGGAATTGAACTATTCATTTATGCAAACTTAAAAAAACAAATTCAAGTTTTTATTACAAAGTTAGCATTCAAATGGCATTTAGCATGTGGGTGTTTAAAATTCTTTGATTGATACAACTTTTTATTGCATATATTGCATTCGTATAGCTTTTCTCCGCTGTGACTTCGCATGTGAATCATTAAATTAGTTGAGTCTATGAACTTTTTATTGCAAAGATTTCATTCGTAAGGCTTTTCTCCGGTATGAAGTCGCGTGTCTACTTTTGAGTTTCCTGAGAGTTTTCTAAGTACACAGGTAATTGAACTATTCATTTATGCAAACTTAAAAAACAAATTCAACTTTTCATTACAAAGTTAGCATTCAAATGGCATTTAGCATGTGGGTGTTTAAAATTCTTTGATTGATACAACTTTTTATTGCATATATTGCATTCGTATAGTCTAGTTTTTTAAAGGCGCCCGTGGCGCCCACCTATGGCCTTTTTTATGCAAACTTTACTTTCTCATAGCATAGCTGTGAGCATTCACATGTGAGACTTCAAAATACTTGGTTGATTCAACTCTTTATGAAAACTCAAATACCTACAACTTAAACTTTTAATTACAAACTGTACATTCAAATAGCTTTTGGCATGTGGGTATTTACCGATTTGATTGATTAAACTTTTTCATGTAAACTTTGCATTCGTATTGCCGAATTCTTATATGAGACTTTAAAACACTTCATTAATTGAATTCTTCATGAAAACTCAAAAAACAACATGAACTTTTTATAACAAACGTTGCATATGAATGGCTTTTCAACGCTACAAATTCACATGAAAATCTTTAAAAAATTACTCTAGGTGTGTAAACTTTTTATTGAAAACATGGCATTCGTATGGTTTTTCTCCGCTATGATCTCGTGTGTGTGAATTAAAGATTCGTGATTTGGTAAACTTTTTCATGGAAACTTTGTTTTCTTATGGCCGAATTCATTTGTGTGACTGTAAAGCACTCGATGATAGATTATAACTATTCATGATACTATAACTATTTATAAAAATGCAAAAAAAAAACTTTTTATTACACACATTGCATTAGTAAGAGTTTTCTTGGCAATGAAATCGCGTCTGTGATTTAAAGATCTGATTTGGTAAACTTTTTCATACAAACTATGCTAAATATGGCCGAATTCATATGTCAGACTTTAAACTAATTTTGAACTTTTTCTAACAAAATATGCATTTAAATGGCTTTTATCATGATTTTATCATTTGATTGATTAAACTTTTTATCGCAATGGTTGCATTCGTATGGCTTTTCTCCGCTATGAGTTCACAAACTTTTTATTGAACACATTGCATTAGTAAAGCGAAGTCCGGCTGTGCATAAAAGTTTCCTGATTTGTCAATTTTTTGCCGAATTCGCAAGTGATACTTTACAGCACACGGTTGATTGAACTATTTATGCAAACTTAAAAATGAAATTAAACTTTTTATTGCAAACTTACCATTCAAATAGCTTTTAGCATGTCATTGGTTGTTTAAATTATTTGATTGGTTGAACTTTTTATTGCATTCGTATGGCTTTTCTCCGATATGAGTTCGTATGTCATTCTTTAAATTACTTGAAACCGCAAACTTTTTATTGCACTCATGGCATTAGAAAGGCTTTTCTTCACTATGAAGTCCCGCTGTGCGTAAATGTTTCCTAATTTGGTACACTTTGCTTTCTTATGGATGACTTCGCATGTGAGCTTTTTAATAACCCAAAAAATTGTTTTTCTCTACGTCAAGACCTTTAAAAAAAGTGCTCAGCCACCAGGCATAATAATAATATCATTATGTTACTGTCAGTTGTCACTGCTGTCAGCCATATTGTATTAGAAGAACAATATTATTTGTCTTTAGTTGCGAGTGGCGCGCCATCTAGCGGCGTTAATGACATCAGTCAGTCAGGCAGTCAGTCAGTCAGTCAGTCAGTCAGTCAGTCAGTGTTCAAGGCAAATATTATATAGATATTGAAAATAACAAAAAAAAAAAAAAAAAACTATATTTTTGAGACTAGTTGCATATATGCAGGATAACAGTGGCATTCACTCCGATCTCCCTTCATTCAAAAAATATAAAAACTCTCGAGTGCAACTCAGCATCGGAAATGCAGGGAAAAAGTCCACAAGAATCCACAACAATGATGAATATCATAGTATATGTTTGAACTGATTGGGCATTTTGTTGTACAAAGTGTGACATTATAACCTTTTTGATTTGTGAATTGTTGTAATTTTTAATATGTTAAAGAAATGAAAAAATATATACCATACATACGAGTTCACGTAATTAAGTACCACAGTAAAGGAGAAGTTGATTGTGCCTTTCTATCTATGCTCCATGTCTATGCGGGAGATACCTATTATTGGAACACTGAAGAAACTATGTTCTTGTTTTGTTTGCATTTTAAGTGTTCTGTTGTTGTCTGTAACAGTTATACATAAATATTGCTCGTCATGGTAAATTCCAGAAAAAATACAGAATATCACCCTCTGGAGTCCATCCCCAAGGAAGACCAGGTCAGAAAGAAGAGAAATAAGAAAGGTTGTACATATGAGAAGTGATATGACAGTGGAAGAAACAATAGAAATTTACTTGGATAGAAGAGACTGGATGTCCGTTCTCGCTGTCTATTCCTTACGGGACACAGCGTGTCGGTTAAAAAATATTATGCCTTCTCTAAGTTATTTAATTCTTATTTGAAAAAGCCAAGAACTCGCCATTCAGAATATTATATCGGCTCCAAATTTCCCTAAGCGTTTTTCACATTCAATTCCTACCCGGGCTATTCCTTTCCTTTCTCAGATTAGATGCTACAAAATAAAAGAGAATCGGAAAAAATAGAATGGAAGAGAACGCTAAGCATTTAGTTCTGCTGGCTATATCTACACATATCTGTTTATAGAAGATTGTTTTTATATTTACTAAGCGTTATTCAAAATGTATTTGTACGTGATTTCAATTAAAAAAAAAACATGAAAAATATGTTGAACATGTAGAGAATTCTCATGATTAGGAGTTTCGGAGACAAATTTTACCACCTAATGGCGAACGTTGTTGACGTTAAGTGATCACACTAAGCCAACCTTCAAATAAACAGTAGAAGACAGTCGTAAGCCCGCCGTGGTTTGTTCCATTTAAAAATCGAACATCAGTAATGAATTGTTAGTCATTGGTTGTTATAATATACCTACCCATTCGTTAAAAAAAATAAAAAGACTAAACTTGTTAATGTGTTTGCTAGATGCACCCACAGATGGCGGTAAAGTAGTAAGTATATCACATGTGATGTATGTTGTCGATAAGATTATATATGAGTGTCGCCGTTAGTATGTTTCAATACTCTTTGATATATTAATTAATATCATAATTTTTGGAATCTCGCTGTGGATACGCTTTTGTATTACACAACGAGATCGCGACCTATGTAGATTGGATTGGGTGTCCACTGTCCTTAGCATTACACTACACACCTGGTGGACTATACGATCATAATAATTAAACCTTAGTCTAAAGATATGGTAGAAGTAACGGCCGGTTTCATAAAAAATAAAGGAGACTTTAAATTCTCTTTAAAAAATAACGGGTTTCATAACAACAAAACGACTTTTAGCTAAAGTACCGTTATTGATTATTATTTTTAGTTAAAGTCGACTAGATGTAGTTCAAATTTTTCAAACATAAAAAATATGATTTAAATATTTTATATATTAAAAATATCCCAAACGAATTTCGGGGAACCATGTGTAATGTAGGTATAAATTAAAACCCTCAAAAATATTATGAAGTCAGTGAAGCGTTAATTTTAATGTCCAAACAAAACACTAACGGATGATTGATATATGGCGGGCTAAACTATTGTTTTATTGCTTTCGGACGCTACTGCAATTCTCTTTATTAATGAAAAATAATATATCAGTCTAGGTAAAAACCATATTTTACAATAGGACAATATCGCGTAACCTACAAATCAACAGTCCATTATTTACTGACTGATTTTATGGTTTTTTTTCTTTTAATTAATAAACTTAAATTTGTGAAAAAGAGCCGCACTATACAAATTTGTAAAAACTGCAATATGAAAGACTATACCTACTTGTTTTTCAATACACTTGAAGATAAGACTTCCGCCCTTTCTCAGCTTACCTTATCAGTAGGCATCCTCATCCTCGAGGGTTGTGGTCATATATCTATCCTTAGGTATATTATTTTCCTGGTTTTTGTGTCCACAGCCAGGTGTACGGTGCGATGGAGTATTGAATTTATATTCTGCTTTATTTGGTTGGACCAAGCCCTTGGCAATCTGCCTCTGGGTCTTATACCCGGTAATGTCCCAACCATGCAAGCTTTTCTCTCCCCTGAGGGTTACGTGACCAAAGTATTTGACCATACGCTAAAGAAAGAATATGGATGAGATGAAATTTTTTAAACCACTCCTCCCCAGCACTATATCTCGAATAGGTTTATCCTCTCACGGTGTCGCACTCCAGAATTCCATTCCATAGAGGAAGATCCATTTTTTTTTCAAACAATTCGTTCACGTTTAATTTTAAGAGCTCTGGATATATTTAGATATTTTCAGATGGCATTCAGATTACTTAGCGCTCTAAATCAGAATTAAATAAAACTTCCCAAGTAATGAAAGTATTTTTCTAGTTTTTCTGATGTATGCCTGCAACAAACACTTCAAAGCCCATCTTTGAGTCACAATAAACCATTACTGATGAATCGTGAACTCCCAATTTGAGAACAGGGGTGGTTACTATCTAGTATATCAATGATCTCGAAACTATAAATTTTGAAATGTATTCTTCATCTTCTTCCTTGATTTAGGCCATGCTGCCCTGTTATTCAGAGTAACTCTTCCTTTGACGTTGATCCTCAACTGTCTTTTCATATTTTCAGGGGTCTTTGGTGAGGTCTAATCCATATAGCTGGTTGTGTAAGGAAATCTGGCATCGTTCATTCTTTGTGCATGGTTGTTCCATTCTCTTCTTCGCTTTCTGCACCATTTGACAATATCCTCAGCTTCAAACATCTCTCGCACTCTCGTATTCCTTACACAATCCCTTAGAGTTTTGCGTCAGCGTCTTCATCTCGGACGTTCTCTGTGTAATGTTTGCTTCTACACCGTAGGTCGTGACGGGTCGTACACAAGCCTTATATATTCGCATGTTGCTATTTATGGCCATGTCTTCATTCTTAAATACATTTGACCTCAGAACTCCTGATATTGTTGTCGCCTTACTGACCTGGGTCTGTATTTCTTCAACCAGGTTGGCATGCCCAGGTATCTAAAGTTAGTGACGTAATGTTCTATTACCCTATTGTTATGGATAGATTGCATGTTTACGGTGCTTTAGAGAAGGTCATGCAGTTTGTTTTTTCGACTTATATTTCCATATTACACTTTGAGCAGGCGGTTTGTAGTCTTACGTAGATACTTATTAATATTTCACTTCGTTTTTATTCTAAATAATTACTGACAATGTAGAAATTGAATGTCTCATGATAAACAATTGTAGCGTTTATTTGATAAGGAATTAAATTAGATTCAACTAAGAAGGTAGGCTACATAAAACAAGCGTGTTAAATTGGAAATGTTTATTAAATAATATGATAAGTTTGGAATGAACAAATCACAATAATGAGCCCGCTACTAATACGCGTCGTATAAACAAGAAAGCGCGGGAAGTGGTGGAGCTTGTAAAACATGCAGTTGTATGTACGACTACATGTAAAACTACTAGCGCACAGAAAACATTGGCGCCAGTGAGTAATCCACGTACCAGGCGACATGCCGGTAACGTAGGAATCTACAATTTACTATGTAGGTAATTACCTACTTACATACTTATGTTATGTAAGTAGCCACCTACATTGCTCCCCCTGAAGAATGAACATTAAAAAATAATAAATTTTATTATTGTATACACCTTTAAACATTAAAAATATAAGCAATTAAAAACTACTATACCCTTAGTACTTATTGCACAAATTGTATGTATTTAATGATAATATTAATATGATCTAATAAAAATTCTTAATCCTCCTTTAAATAACCTTTAAACATTATACAAACAGTTAAAATTTGGTATGTGATTTATCAGAGTTTTTCTTTTACATTTTCAAATTTAAATTAGGTATACAGTTGCATATATTGTATGTATCTACTAAATTATAAAAATATGATCTTATAAATTATAATAAGATTAATTCTATGTATGTACTTGAATAAGAATGACAACCTTTCAATTCACATTAAAAATTTTAAAAAATTTAATAAAAATAATATCTTATTTTAATTTTTAAACGATGTGAGTTAATTTCTTGGTTACTTCTCACTGGTATCGTTTAGGTTGTTGTACTGCCCTTCCTGAACGAGTTTTTAAAGTTGATGTCTGTGTTGAAAATTGTACTTTTTTTGTCTTTTTCAATAGGTCAGCGTTTTGTTCTGTCTGTATTTTTGTTTGAATTGATGTTGGTTGTGTAGTAACATTTGTAGTCTCGTCATTTGTGTTTGTTTGCATTAAAAATGCTGGTTTTAGCCTATCAATAGTAATATTAACGTCTTTATTGTCAAGGTCTATTTTATAGAACTTTTCGTTGCGCTCTAGAACTTTAAAAGGTCCTTTGTATGGTGCTGTCAGAGATCTTTTAACTTCGTTTCTGATAAAAACATGTGTGCATGTTTTTAATTGTGGGTGTAAAAAAATTTGTCTGTTACTGCTATGTGAACTCGTGGTCAGCTTTAAGTCCTTAAAAGAATCTATTAACTGTCTTGTATAGTCAGAATGGTTTATGTTAGTCGTAGATGTTGTAAAATAGTCTCCGGGCAGGTTAATAGTCTTGCCGTAAGTCATCTGTGCTGGGCTGTAGTCATTTTCTTTTGGGACTGATCTCATTCCCAAAAGAATCAACGGTAGATGATTATACCAATTGGCGTTATCGCTGCATTTGGCCATTATTGCTGCTTTCAGTGTTCTATGCAGTCTTTCAATTTTTCCGTTGCATCTCGGATTGTAAGCTGTTGTCCTCGTTTTCGTTATTCCAAGTAGATGAGCAAGTTGGTTGAATAGATCAGACTCAAACTGGCGTCCTTGATCTGTTGTTATTTTGGACGGTACACCAAACCTCGCTATCCAGCTTGTGACTAATGCTTTAGCTACCGTTTCGGCCGTCATATCTCTGGTTGGAATAACCTCTGGCCATGATGTTGCTCGATCAATGAATGTTATGCAGTATCTATTTTCTTCTGATGGTGGTAATGGGCCTATAATATCAATATGGACATGTTCGAATCTTTCTGATACATGGTAGTCTGCTAGCGGTGAAATTGTGTGACGGTGAACTTTTGCTTTTTGGCAGCTGACACATTGTTTTACCCAACTATTTACATCTTTGTTCATGTTGGTCCATACATATCGCTGTCTCATTAACTTACTTGTTGATTTTGCGCCCATATGACAAGTATTGTGAACTGTATTGTATGCACTCTTCCTGTATTTTTCTGGTAGGTACACTCTTGCTTGATTTGTTGACACATCAAAAATAAGTTGATTATTCGTATTTGGCATTTTTATAGTTTTGAATTTCAAGTTTTTGTTATTTTTCATCAATTCGGTTAACTCTTCATCTTTTAACTGATCTTTAAACAGTTCATCGTCGTCAAAATTATGTGTAACGTTTATTTCTGCTAGCCTTGACAATGTGTCAGCCACGATGTTGGTTTCACCCTTGATGTGTTGTATTTGGGTTGTAAACTGTGATATAAAATCTAACTGTCTTAATCTTCGTGGTGTGTCAGATGGTGTCACCTTTTTACTTAATGCGTATGTTAATGGTTTATGATCAGTTAAAACGGTGAGCTCTCTTCCTTCAATAAGATACCGAAAATGTTTTATTGCGAGATATATTGCTGTCAATTCTCTATCATACGTACTATAGATTTGTTGAGCGTCGCTAAATTTCTTCGAAAAAAATCCTAATGGCTTCCATTCATTCATATCCCATTGTTGTAAAACGGCTCCTGCGCAGGTTCCTGAAGCATCGGTCATGAGAGATAAGGGTACGTTTGTGACTGGGTGCGAAAGTGTAACGGCTTTTTTCAAACCATTCTTACACATTTCAAATGAATCTGTCGATGTTGCTGTCCATTGTATTGGCGTTTTATCTTTTTTCTTTGAATTATGAAGATATGCATTCAACTCTTTTTGATGATATGCTGCATTCTTTATCGAACTCCTATAAAAATTTACCATACCCAGAAATCTTCGCAACTGTTCAATATTTTCTGGTCTAGGAAAATTTATTATGTTTTCAACTTTTTCCTCACTTGGTTTGATACCATTTTTATCGATATGATAACCTAAAAAATGAATTTTTTCTTCGCCGAAATTGCACTTGTCCACATTGATGGTTAGCCCATACTCGTCTAGTCTTTTCAGAATTTGATGGAGATGATTTGTATGTTCTTCTTTATTGGCTGAAGCGATCAAAATGTCATCCAAGTATGCAAAAACAAAGTTAAATTCTCGCAGTATTGAGTCTAAAAATCGTTGAAAAGTTTGAGCTGCACAACGTAGACCAAAGTTCATTTTTGTGAATTCAAAAAGCCCGAAAGGAGTTATAATTGCTGTTTTTGGTATATCTTCCTCGGCAATTGGTATATTGTGATAAGCACGTCTAAGGTCTATCTTTGAAAATATTTTTTTATCGGCTGTAATCATTGTAAAATCTGTCAGACGTGGTAATGGATATCTATCAGGAGTTGTGATGGCATTCAATCGCCTGTAGTCTCCGCAAGGTCTAATTTCTCCAGATTTCTTCAAAACGATATGTAATGGATTTGCCCAATTACTTTTTGATGGTCGACATATCCCAAGATTAATCATCTTTTCAAATTCTTTCTTTGCAGCTAAAAATTTTGTCTTGTTTAATGGTCTAGCTTTTTCATAGACAGGACGTCCGTTTGTTATGATGTTATGTACTACATTATGTTTAGTTGTGTTTTTAAAGTTTTCCGATCGTAGTAAATCTGGGTAGTGAGTTGCCAGTAAGTTATGATATATGTCGTTAGAGTCGATCAGTTTTACTGTAGGTGCTGAAACGTGCGTAACATGAGTAATGGTTGACATGTTTGTAAGTTCGTCAATAAGCCGCTTGCCATGTAGGTCTATTAGCAATTTATTGTTTTTAAGGAAATCAGCACCAATAATCGAATGTTTAACGTTTGCTATGATAAATGTCCATGTGTATGGTCGGCGTAGTCCCAAATTTAAGGTTAATGTACGCGTCCCATATGTATCAATTTTAGTAGCATTTGCAGCGTAAAGAGTGTATTTTTCGTCCTTATGTTGTTTCTCTCGGTTGTTCCTGGGTGGAATTACCGAAACATCGGCCCCTGTGTCCACAAGAAACTTTTGGTTTGTAACTTTATCAAACACTTCTAATCGGGATGTGCTATCGACATCGCTTATCCCGTTTGCAGATGTCGCATTTAGTTTTCCGCCTCGTAAGAGCAAGGTTTTACACATTTATTTGCCTTTTTTCCGTATTTAAAGTGGTACCAACAATTTCCCCGTGTAGTCTGTTGATTTCTACTATTACTTCGTTCTCGAGAGCGATCTCTGAAAGGGTTTCTTCCAGGTCGATATCTGGGCTGTGTTTGATTTTCTATTGCCTCTAACTTAAGGCTTAGTGCTGCTATTTGTTTCGTTAATGATTCCATTGTACTAGATTTAATTTCACCAACCTCAGAATTATTACTCCTGTTTGAGTCCGTAATTTTATCTGCAATCGTGGCCATCTTATCCAAGTCTTCGCCATCACAGACTGATAACACTGTTCTGACTGTTTGAGGTAAGCGTCCCATCCAAAGTATTTTTAAGGTCTCATCATTTATTTTGCCTCCAGCTAGGTCTTTCATGCGTCTCAACAGATGAGACGGTTGTTGATCTCCTAGTTCCACTTCCTCTAAAAGTTTTTGTAATCTCCTCGTCTCTGACTCTTCGTAAACCTGAAGTAGTCTGCTCTTAACTGCTTCATACTTCTGTTTTTCTGGTGGTTTTTGAAGAATATCTGTTATTTGCATTAGCTCATCTTTCCCTAGCTTTGCGATTATAAGATAATATTTTGATTCGTTACTTTCTTTTTGAGGTTGTAAGATGGCCTCGAACTGATGAAACCACAAGCGAGGTTGATCTCGCCAGAAATCGGGTATCTTTGAGCCCAAGGAAATCGCGGGCACCATTGATTGCGCACTATTTTCAGACATATTTTCTTCGGTGTTCAACATTTTAAAAGGCTGTTTCACTTAAATTTGATTTAACCACACAAAAGAAAAAATATATTCACAAAAAACTTATAACTGATTTGAAAATTAACACTTCCTGGGGGTCACCAATTATGTAGCGTTTATTTGATAAGGAATTAAATTAGATTCAACTAAGAAGGTAGGCTACATAAAACAAGCGTGTTAAATTGGAAATGTTTATTAAATAATATGATAAGTTTGGAATGAACAAATCACAATAATGAGCCCGCTACTAATACGCGTCGTATAAACAAGAAAGCGCGGGAAGTGGTGGAGCTTGTAAAACATGCAGTTGTATGTACGACTACATGTAAAACTACTAGCGCACAGAAAACATTGGCGCCAGTGAGTAATCCACGTACCAGGCGACATGCCGGTAACGTAGGAATCTACAATTTACTATGTAGGTAATTACCTACTTACATACTTATGTTATGTAAGTAGCCACCTACATTTATAACGAAATTACGAGTGTAACATCCATTTGACTGCGTAATCAAATCCCTACCTTTAAACCCAAGCAAATGAATATTTGCCACATTGTAGGTTTTATGACCTTAAATGTGTTGTTTTACAAATAAATTACACTTTTTCTTCGCTATTTGGTGCCTTCTGGTGTCTTGCGCTTTCCGAAATAACTCCACCAAGCTTCGCATTTCGGTCCATATTACGCTGCCAAGACATCACTACCTTTTCTAAACCCCTCTAGTTAGTAAGTACAATAAAGAACATATTACTATAATAAAGTCCAGTCTGGGAAAGGATTCCAATAACGTGAAAATGTTTTTAGGGAAAAACTTGAACCAGATAGGTACTCTTGATCAAAAATCAAGACCATAACAACAAGGCAACCTAGTCATTGCGGTAATGATAAAAATAATAAAAATTTAATAATTTAATTTTTAAATTCCACCGATAATTATTATTCTTTTGGTTTTATTACAATTTATAATAACACCACCTGAAGATAAAAAGACCCATTCCCTCGGTTTTGGATTATAAAAATGTAGGTAGGTATACAAAATGAATACGTTTATTATGTACACTAAGAATGAATTAACGATATAAAATAATTTAAAACAATTGTTTTACGGGAAACATTGAGGACGCTATGTAGGTATGGCGTCGCGACGCGTAGTGGTCAGAAGTACGTCGGCGCCTCAGACATAATAATATACCTACATACTAAACACAACACAATATGGAAATTACACGACGTCCTTGATTACAATCATTTCAGATTACGATATGATGATATCGTTTTAAGGTAAGGAAACATTATTGGCGGATAGTCGTAATATTATAGATAAAGTTTTTCAAATCATTGACTAGGATAAATGCCTCATTGTTTTTTACTAACGTTTCTACGACAAAGCCTCGATGCTCACCGAACCACCGCATTGCGACTACTTGAAATGAAAATGGCGTTGCTTCTCCCACCAAACGTTACTACTCCCACTCCTCTGCGCGCTCCACAGTGAGTGTTTGAAACTAGGGAATCAATTCTGCCCCACCCTGTATAATGCCATTTTATAGCAGTCAGAGGTGCGATGGTGGTAAAAGATAAACAGGTACTGTTAAACAATAGTTGTAGTGGGTTGATAGTAATTCTGATGAACTGAGGTGAACTGACTCCGACTAACACTTATTTTGATTTCCAATATAAAAGGACCCCTTGGATCTGGTAGAAGGCCGATCTCTTGGTTCTGCAATATGCGGTTTGGAATGAAATAGGGAGAGTGCAGGAGCTGTTCCGGGTAGCGAAGGTAAGAGAGCCCTCGTAAGAAAATTTTCCCAAAATCGAGAACACCAGCTGATAAAGATTATAATAAGAAGTAAATAATACCTAGTTTGTTTTTACCAACGGTGATGTAAAAAAAAATATTCCAGGATGGAGAAAACTACTAGAATTAATATGCCATTAATCCGGTCGCTGAACGAATGACTATCAACGACAACTAATGACTCACTTAATAACGTTCAATTTTTAAACACACTGCGGGCTTACGACCACTGATTGCTGAAGTCTTAAGCACATCTGATTTATTTCCTTGTTTTATGGTCATAAAATATCAGTTGAAATTATTTACCTACGTACCTACTTTGTTTTTATATCTAAACTTTTGATATTTTTTCATTCACAAACAAAGCCGATTGTCTTTTGCATATTTTTTTCATAGCCAGCATAGAGTAGAAATGACGTGAGCTCTTTTATCGCAATATTTAAAAATGGAACAAAAAAATAAGCCACGATGATCGAATCAGCACACATGGAGGTTCGATTGTAGGTGCATGCTCGATGAACGCCAGCCAAAACAAAAGGTGTATCGGCGGGGTATACAATCGTTTATTTCTAGTTCATGGCAGTAATACGAGATGTACAGTGGCGTCGCGTCGCTTTGTTTATGGGCTCCCAGACACCTTAATTCAAAGTTCCAATTATTTCTACACAAGTCATTTTTATGATATCATACACAGCAAATTCTTAGGAAAAAACAATGGATAAACAATTGTTAAAATACAATAAGTTTGGCATATTTTTCACTATGCAAAAATTTGGTATTCATAATATGGGTACCTATAATTTTAAAGAGAATTAAACTTTATTGAAATTTTACTTTAGGTCTTCTTCATCTCCGTCCTCGCTTTTACCCATAACTGAGTGTTCAAAGGGCGTTCGCTTTGTTTGCGATGGTGACCTGTGTTATATAGACGTGCTGCAACTAAAGCAGGCTGGAGCTTCCCTTAAAGACCTTCTGGCTAAATCGTCATTAAACAAGATGTAAAAAACTTGTGAACAAGATCTCTCTCCACTTCGTAGCCATACCGTGTTCTTTGTACGCTCTTCTTCCAGCTTTCCAGGCTTTCTATAGCATGTTCTTCAGATTGTGCGGTTCGTTGCATTTTTGAACCCGACCTTTCATTTTTATTTCATTTTATTCATTTTCCTCCCTCACCCTCCAAACAGTAAAAATCCACTGGTATTAGAAGGGCAAAATACAAAAGTACAACAAGAAGTCATTCCTGCATTAACAATAAACATGCAAAATAAGTAATAAGTAATTGGATAAATTCATAGAATTTGATACATAGGTACATACTTGATTTATACAAAGTACTATTATGTTTCTGTACATTTAAGACACATATTATCCATGCACAGCAGCAGTTATCATTTATAATCTTTATTTTGTTCCGAATAAAATTTCAAAAATACCTAGACAGCGGATTCGATTAATGCGCTCGTTGAGACATAGGTGCTGTAAAAAAATATGCATTACAACGTGTTAGGGCATTTCTTTTCCTATTCCTACCTGTTTCCCCCACAAATAATGTTCCCGCCAAATTATCTTTACCACCGCACTACTGGAAGAAATGCATACGTACAGAGTTCAATTACAGTGGCCGGTCATAGTGCGTGTTTACTTCAAATGTCTTACTTCAAAGTATTAAGTGTACATCGTACTAGACTTCAAGGACATAAGGCGGTGAGTACACCATCAACATACATAATTTGTGCATCCCTTCATAATATTGTATCCACACATTTCTAGGTTTTCACCCTCTCCATACAGTTCACTTGCTCTTAAACAACGTATTGTGAAATATTTAAAAATGTTACATACCTACGGCAATAAATTTATCATATTTTACAGCAGTGTTTATGTTTAATGTCTCCAATTGGCTCGTTCATAAAAGTACAAATTTTCAACAACAGAAAAAGTCCTACCGTAATCGGGGCCCCCAAAAATATGCCCCGCGCCACGTATTCAATAGTGCACACGATTAACGTGTATTGTTTTAAGTTAGGTATATTAGTTCCACGGGATATGTTTCTATGTTACTTTCATTACTCTGGTCCAACAACATCATATGTATCAGCAACACTAACAAAATCAAGCTTTCCATTGTGTCTTTCCATGTAGTTGTGTTCGTACGAAAGTAATCCAACGTAATTGCGCTATCCGAAACGTGGCTTTATACTCATCACTGCGTTTTGTTTTACAAAAGTATATATTTAGAGTCAAATGATTGGCTTGGACTTTTTCCCTGACAACCATAAGACAGGATTATATCCAGATCTGATTACTTAAGGACAATTACAATGATGAACCATACAAAATTAAAATGAGGACTATTTTTAATGAATCTGGGCCCACCAATAAACACAAACACTTTCACATAAGACAAAGCTTGTGTTGCGAATGTGGAAACGGTGGGGACTGAATCTACAGTACGCTATACGTACTGTCGATTGTGTAACCAACGTCTGATTAAAAATAGCTAAATACACCAACGATTACATTCAATAGATTTGAATAACTTAGTTCGAGTGCTTCCGTCAATCTCACGTTGAAATTGTCAAGTTCATTCGACAATGTCAACGCGAGATTGACGAAAGCGATCGAACCCATTCACAGAATACACGATGTATACAAAATAATTACTCTTTTCAATCAATTTTCTTCTTAAGATTGGTCTGTTCCAAGCATTTTTATTCCCTCTCTCCACTCATCTCTGACACACGCCATCCTCTTCATATCCTGATAGCCGCTACATCGCATATCCCCGATCACCTGTGCTATGTAGCTCTTCCTAGGGCGACCTCTGTGGTTGGCGCCTTGTATCATGCCCTCGACGATGGTAATGAGCAGGCCCGGGTGCCTGATGCTGTGGCCAATCCAATTGGCTCTTTGTTGGGCACTCCTAGCTAGGAGTTGTCTTATTTCTCCGACCCTGTCCAATACCTCGTCATTGCTGATATGATCTGTCAGTTAATATGAATCAATTTCACTGCGTAGGAGCGGAGCGTCCTGATATTATACTGGGGTGCTGCTCCTAGTAGCGACATGCAGTATTAAAACTTTTGGCCAGTGTCCAATTAACATCTTTTATATTATTAATTGTCCCGTGTCAGGTGGCGAAATAGTTTATTTCTCTCTTTCTCTTAGCATCGCCGTGGCCAGTCGCCGTAGCCTGCTGGAATAAAAATTCGTATACATGATTTAGAGTCTTTGGGATCGGCGATTGACCTCTTTGTTATTCGAGAATTAATAATAACAATAAAAATCACTGAAATGTTCTTCCTAGTCTGGCCCAGCTCTACTGCGTGTTTTGTAACTCAAAAACAAAAGAATACCTAGGTAATTTTTTTTTAAATTCTAACATGATTATTGTTATGTTATACCATCAATTACCTAGGACACAAGTAGAGATAACTATGGAACGTAACGGCAGCTAACGACGGCGGTCTTTACGGTGGCATTTGGAAAGTACCGTGTCGGACTCTCCATTTTTTAAATAACAAACGTCAATTTGTGTATTGTCGGAACGTGAAAATGAACGATCTTGATTTTTCCTTTGATAATTTGTTTGGAGGATGACCATGCAGGCATCAGAGGAGGATGAATATCGTATGGGAGAAGACAATTTATATAAATCTCAGAAGGTGCTTTTTTAATATCTAGGTAATAATGCAGTGCTATCAATGAAAGCGTTCACCAATCTGACACTGACAAGATGGCGGCCGTTTTTGGAAAAAACGACAATGTTTTTTGTAACTACGGTAACAAAATAAACAACGTTCTACTCGCATTCTTCGGAAAACAACCCATTAGGAACAAGAACGTAGCAACTGATCCGACAAAAGAATTTCCTGGGTCAACACAACCCAGAAATAATATAATATGGTATAGGTCAAGTGAATAATATGCGATGTAGGCTGCACCGCTCCAAACCTACATACATACATGGAGACGGATGGACACATCAGCATGCACATGTGGGATGACATAAACAATCGAACATCTAATTAACAAGTGCCCTACGTATTCGAAGGACAGCAGGACTTGCGTGCACTAAAGGATGTTGCAATCTAATGGCTTCGATCTCTGGAGGTCGGAATAGTGAGCGACCATAAGAGGAAGAAAATGAAGTAGCATCGATTTGTTAGTAGCATCAGTTGATAGTAAAACGAAGTGTTCATAAACATCAGACAGAATAATTATTGGAGAATGTCGTGTGGGAAAACCTGACATTGTATTTTAATTATTGTGATCACCCCACTTCCATCTGTTGGTGAAAACTGGAATGTTTTGATAGCAAATAGAATCAAATGAACGAGAATATAATATTATTATATCATAGGTACTAGTAGACGACCAGTGCTCGAAATTCGACCATAACTATTTTAGTTTACTTATAAGTTTGAACATTAAACTGAGCGAGTGCTATTTTATAATTTTCTTTCCAAAACAATGACATGGATACGTCAAATTTTAAATGTTGATATTATGTACCTATACGGTTTTTTCTATTAAGTACCTATAATAAAAAAAAAACAATATTAATGTATTCTCAATTTGACGCAATGAGTTTGAATATCCCGCTATTTTCAGCTCCACCTTCCACCCAAATACCTAAACCGCCTTCAAAAAGCGTTCCGATCATATCGGTTCAGTCTTAGAGGAGGGCCAAGTCAGGAGCAAAAGGAATAGAAGAGCATGTATGCGCAATGTTATGCGTTTGGAGGAAGCGAAAGAGGTTTGTTTGGATTGGAAAGAGTGGAAATCCGTACTCTCTGCCTACCCACTTCGGGAAACGGCGTGATGGGTAAAAAAAAAAAGATTCGAACACGAGTCTATTGACAAAGTGAGCCAGACGAAAATGCTCGTAATTATTATTTTATTTTGTCGAAATCATTAAGGGCGCATTGGTGTTTAGCTGGATTCTGATATGCCGGCTAGTGGAAGGATAATCCACGAGAATAAAATAAAAATATAACTCACAATAGGTACAATTGAACCAAGATTAATAGCAACCATCATTATAATAAGCAAACAAACTTTATTATAAGTGAAGCTAAAATTTAGAAGTGACATTGTTTAATGCATATAATAATATGCAGTGTAGAGTACTGCATCTAGTTAGAATGAAACGGTTAATCAATTTCGATCGATGAAATAGCACAACACTAAATACATCGAATTTATCAAATGCATCGACATTAAGACTCCTCATTAACTAACGCCACTCTACTAAATGTCGAATACCTTCATTCTGGGAATGAAATGCGAACAACACACTGGTGCAGAGTTTTGCGACTCTTCAAATTGCGCAATCCATCCAGAATTATTGTATGTCAACGTCCTTGAATTCGCTCAAATTTGGTTCAGCAATCTTCGACAATTAGCGACAATTTGAGAAGCCAATGGGACAAAATAAGCCAACAATTTTTTTTTATAGAAATTTCTCACTTCTACTTCAAAGAACGAAACACAGTATGGAAAGGTTTCTTCATCATTTTTTTTTATATAAATGAATGTGTGCTCACTCAAAGTGGACACAAATACACTCTTTGACTCTTTCACTGTAAATTTCTAAAAGCTTGTATCGTGAAAAGGGAAGACGGTCAAATCCTGAAATCGAACCTACTACCTCCAATACGAAAGTTGGCGACGGTTCTACTAGGCTAAAAACCGCTTCAACCTTACCTATCCTTAATTCTTGATCTTGATGATCTCTCTATTAATTTTTTGTGGACAACCTCTAGTTCTAGGGATGAAGTCAAGTGGATAAAAAATGGCTGCTAACGGTATCAATCGGTGTTTCCATGGTAACAACGTAAAAATTCGTTTTTTGCGTTGAAACCATGGAAACACCGACTGAACAAACCGGCCATTTTAACAAACTTGAAGCCCCTGAAGTGTTACTTTTAAGTTACCATGGAATAGCAGATATTCTTAGTATGTTCTCATATTTTGCAAATCTCTATCAAAGGTGTATTTTTTTTCAAACGTCGTTATTCTATGATCTAACTTGATATTATGTGTTCTATATAACATCGGTTGTGCGAGCATGATAGAGGTGGGGCTAAATTCGAAATGATTATAATGTAATGCCATACCGTACCTGAGTGCGACATGAGAATGTGACGTACCTGAATCTCAGCCAGATTTTACCTTGCCACATGTCTCGAATGTGCGACGTGCCGCAAACGCGAGCCAAAATGTTAACAATGGACATTGCGATGAAAGATAGCTGTGTAATTCATGATCTCTTGGGATTGTTGAGCGGCGCACCGAGGGCCAACGCTAGAGAAAACTGGTTCATAATTAAAGAAAAACTTTTCTACACAAAGGCGTCAGTATAACCGACCACGACATTTACGTACCTTGATTGCTTAGTAATTTTAAGTGCCAGTCTTATCATCGAGAAGTCGATTCCCGGTTAGGTCAGAATATACAAAAAAAAATCAACTGGACATTTATAGCTCTTGTTGCCTCCCTATGCCCCTAAGTGGGGTCTTAAGGGAGTTTGGATTGTATTAGATTGGACATTTATACCCGGCGTTACTCTTTCTCCAACTGGATGGAACCGGTTAACTAGAAAAAACTACCTTAGAAAATAACATCAACCGGCTTTAGGTACTATATAGCAACATTTTATAAAAAATAAATTATTTATTTATAAGGGGTGGAGCTCATTGCGAAGGAAAATTTTTCAAGCTATTCCGTCTTTTGAAATCCAAAAAGTCAAACTATGATAGAAATTTCAAAAGAAAATATTATATATGCAGGATGATTCTAATCCGAGAAAAAAAAGCGCGGATTTCGACGCTCACCTACTATATGGTTCGAGACATATTCCACTGAAATGTATTTCCTACTCAATGCCATATTAAGTATCGAATGGTTTTTACTAATGTCTAGAAGGCCTGAATCATGGAAATCAAATGAATCCCCGAGTACAGTTAAATTATGCTTATTTCCTCATTTTTTTTTCCTCGTTTTCATCCCCTATTCTTCTTCTTCTCAGCCTATTCCCGTCCACTGCTGAACAAAGGCCTCCTCCATCTCTTTCCACGCCGCTCTGTTTTGGGCTTTTTGGACCAAATTGTCCCCAGCGTATTTGACGAGGTCATCTCTCCACCGTAGTAGTGGTCTTCCGACGCTCTTGGCAGTCGTTCTGGGTCTCCAAGTTTGACCCTCTTCGACCATTTCTCTGCCTGGTCTCTTCTTGCCCACCGCCATTTGAGAGAAGTGATACGTCGGGCAATATCTGCAACCTTAGTCTTTGTCGTATCACTTCGTTTCCCACTCTATCTCTCCCCTATAACATAAATACATTACATACATTCTCCCTTTAAGGCTCACCGCACACCTCAAGCCAACCCGGAGGAGACAAATCCGCAGCAAACCCGACCCGCATGAAACCAACCCTCTAGCCTGATCGAAGCAATCAAATCCAGAAGCCAGCTCCACACAAATCAAGCCCGCCGCAGATCCCCCCCCCCCCCCAAACCAACCCACAATGCGGGGGGCCTAAACCCCACTTAGGGGCATAGGGAGGCATCAAGAGCTCTCCATTGCGCTCGAAGGCGACTGAGGCCTATGGTGCCTTTTCTGACCGGTTGAGGTTTAAGGACGTGAGGTGCTCAACCTCACGGTCCCGATCTGATTTTTCGATTTCCTGCCTCATACAGGATGCTCGAAAAACCAGCAAAAAGAGCAGAGGTGCTATTCTTAACCGGTAACCCCACGGCACCTAAAACATAATATTAATTATTCTCGTATTGATTCTTGTACAAAAAATTTATGTGCCTTGAAAATCTTTCACAATTGACTGTTCAATTAGGAACCGCAATAATTTGATTACTTTACCACTGTGCTGTTTGCATATTATTATAAACGTAAATAAGAGAATTTTGTACCTTCATTAGATAATGCCAACAAAATTGTAACAAAAGTGTTCATTTTATTTAGAAACAACACTCCGTCGTTTTATAATATACAATAACGAACATATTACCTAATTGCGAAACAAAAGAATGAGATTGTTTAAACTAAGCAACAAATCTATAATCTAATATCCTTAAGTATACCGAAATGTAATATCCTTAACTATAACGAAATGTAAAAATGCAGAAGAGATGAACCTTTACGTAGGATATGAAATTACACTATGCGTGGTATAAAAAAATAATGAGAATATTGCGAAGAAAAATATGGTGTGGAAGATAGAGTTTAAATTTTTTTATGTTAAGTTAGAAGATAATTATTAGGTATAGTCTGGCCTAAAACAAAGAATAAATCTGAAAGAAAAAGTGTGAAGAAGGTTTTATCGAAAAAGAATTAGGTACATGGTTCGAACACATCGATTCCGTCTTCAAAGAGGGGCCAGGGCCAGAAGTAAAAAATGAAATATTCGAGTTTATAAAAATATCATGTCGATAAAAGTGTATCTGAATGAAAAACTGATGAATAAAAGGACCTTCATCAGAACTACTTGTATAACCCAAAATAAATTACCAAATTAGCCCGAGTGTAACGCATTTTTTTCAACATTAAGTTGCCGTTAACCTTAAATAATCAACTCGTCCAAAACCTCAAATTTAACGTGGTATCTATCTACATAATTTATGTTTCCGCGTTCTGACATCTCATGCGCAATTTATTTCATTGCGTGTAGAGTCAATTTCTTAATGAATCTTACCTGTGTTTTTAATAATAATTATCATAATAAAGGCTTGACTGATTGAATTTTACATTCATTCAATTACATATTTATGAATAATTTTTTTTATTAATTCATATTTTTCAAATTTTTGCAAACATACATTTTTTTAATACAACGACAATATGTAATAACAAAAACACACAAAAAAATACACCACATAAACCAATGAAAATGACAATATCTGAGTCGCGTTAAATTCGGGGTTGCGTAATATTCGGGCTTATGCAGTTATAATCGTTTTATTTCAACTCCATTATTTGAATAGTTGTATTAAGAACGTGCGTTTCATTTCTTGATTTTACATATTCATTCTCCGTAAAAAAAAACATCAATATTTTTTTCGAATACCTATAACTTCTATGCGAAGGATTAATAAGTAGCTTATTTCTATGGTGGTTCAAATATCCAATTAACAACGCGATACCTAGTATTTACTTTGCTTAGATACTCTCCTCAAGACATTACTCTTAAAAGTCTTACCTTAGACAAAACAGATTACCTTCAATTAATCATTTTCTCGAGGTACGAAATTGTATCTGATTTCAGGACTCATAATCATTATGAGTTAAGAAAAAAAAAAGAAGGGGAATTATTTTCTGTTTTTTTTTTTTTATTTTACTTAGTAATAGTAATAAGGAAATCCTATGCTTAATTTTATTACAAAAAGTTTTGATGTGCACTGATTATCTTAATTATTTCAACTGATAGAATCCTATGATATAACAGGTTAGTTCGTTCATAACTCGTTGTTTTTGCTGAATCACTTTAAACCCACACGCAGAGGCTATTACAAAACCAATACGGCTACAACGGGATTTTATATTCATCATCTATATAATAATTTAGAAATGTTTTTTTATTTGCCTTTGACAATACTTTAACCGTATATGTGAACATCACGCTCAAAATACAAATGCTAAGATAGATATTAATATGCCCAGAGCAGTATAAAATGCTGGAGAAGGTTCTTAAATACAATTTGCTGCATTAACTTTAATATATTTAGAGCTATATAAAAAAACTGTATTTTTTAGGATCTTCATACAAATTTCTCAAAAAGACTTTTGGAAACAAAATTACTCATGTAAACGTTGAATGGGATCTTGGTATTACGGTATGAAAATGTTATAAAATAATTCCAGATTGATTTGTTATACATATAAATGTTATTAAAAGCTTATTATTCTCAATAAATAAAGATTTAATGAAAAAATTTGCAGTTTGATTTTGAAGTTTGACAGATACAAATCACCCTCTATGGGTGGGTTGCCCAATTAATATCAAAGCAGGCAATGTATGTAGCTAAGATTCAAACCACAGAGCTCTCTCTATGAAAACTTGCAAATTATGTCGGTAGGTTCGTATAATATTTTTTTTATTATTATAGACCTCCAAAAAAAAAAATATTATACGAACCTACCGACATAATCAGTAAGTATATTTATATTATCTGTGGACATAATTTGCAAGTTTTCATAGAGAGAGCTCTGTGGTTTGAATAGGTTCGTATAATATTATGAGGTCGGTAAAACAAAAATTGTAAAAGTGACATTCTTCTTTTTCTTTGCTTATGTCAGTTAAAGTGGTATGTTAAGCAATGGGATGCTAGACTAGGATCTGTTTAATTACCTACCGATCAAGCCTGACAATCGGAATCAAAAACGTAAAGCAAGACGGGTATAAGCTAGTACTCTATATTTCATATTATGGAAATCTATTTATGTTTTTTTGTACAAAACAGTAGCCCTAGTATAAGTTTTCGATGATCGAATATCTAAATGATCATCGAAAGAGTTGAGTAAAATTATTTATTTAAAAATGATCGAACGATTCGATCGTTTGATTTAAGAACACTATTTGCACGCTAATAAGCGCTTATTAGCGTGCAAATGGCTTTCGATAAAACTCGTACTAGCCCCACAGGTAAGTTTGCGTTGGAACAATAAAACCGATTTATGGGATTTATTTCTACGCTCAATTCTATCAATCGTTTTCTCCACGCTTAAAAAAAATATCATCAATAGTCGGTTTTGTAAAATGCCTCTAATCCTTCCAATCCTCCGTAGCCTATGATAACGTCGAAGTCATCCAACCAGTGGGGCTAGTACGAGTTTTATCGAAAGCTAATTGCACTCTAATAAGCGCTTATTAGCGTACAAATAGTGTTCGAAAATCAAACGATCGAATCATTCGATCATTTTTGTACGGAAATTTTTCGAAACTCTTTCGATGATTGTTTCGATATTCGATCATCGAAAGCTTATACTAGGGCTACAGATCACAGGTGAAATATTTTAGACGAAAAACTAAAGATTTTTATTTCATCAATATAGAGCTTATAATTGGTATAAAAACAAATTCACAGGTGTTGAAATCGCAACTTAAAAAATTCCATCTCATACCATTTTAAATCAAATAAGGATCCCAGAATGGTGGGATCATTTTTCATCTCTCCTTCAGCTCTTGAGCGGTGCATTTTAAAAATAATATTAATTGGTGTCTGCGCCGATGCTCTTTTGTCAGAATCATCGCTGTTGTTTTGTTTTCTTTATTTTCTTTTTTTTATATTTTCGAGTTTTCGAACTCCCCTCGTCGCGGAAACAAAAGACCTGAAAAATTGTAATGAATATCGTTACTCGTTTGACGGATAACACCACTTGTGAGTAATTTCCCGCTTTAAATTTCGAGTTTGGGTCTCGTCGCTTACCTGAAAGGGGCGAAAAATGAACAAATTTATTTTTTTCTGATTTCTAAAAAATGAAAATATCAAACATGCTTATCGAATCGTATAATGTAAATTGTATGGTTTAATTTTATTTTATAAATTCTGTATGTTTATACATATAGACCATTATCTTCTATAATATAAACGAAAGTCGGGTTAGTGCGAACACTTATAACTCGAAATCGGCTGAACTAATTCTACCGATGATTCATTTATTGCATTCATCTCCGCTCCGGATAACAGAATAACTAATAAAAGTTGTAAAATGCATAAGAAATAATATAAAATGTGATATTAAAGTTAGACTGGAACGGATTTCCTGCGAGGCCAACGCCATTTATGAAAAATTCAATAACAACAAAATTATTGTTTTTGACTACCATCGACATTAAAAACATTGGTATATATACGCAGATGTTTGATGGATTTTTCAGACATAATTTTTTAACATTCAAGCATATTTATTTATTTTAAACATCATAAATATTTATTTTAAACGTATTTTTGTATAAATCACAAATTCGAAATCAATATTCATAGTTAGGACTACAGGACAACGTCTGTCGGAAAAGCTACTAAGTAATCTCTAACATAAATTATTAGTCGGGTTAGTGCAAATACTTATAACTCGAGATTGCCTCCACAGATTCTTCCGATGTGTGTTTTATTGGATTCTTTTCCACTCTGGATAACAGAATAACTAATAAAAAGTTGAAAATTGCATAAGAAATAATATATACCTAATATGATATTAAAGTTACTATGGAACGAAAGTCATGCGACGCCATCTTTGAAAAAATCTAACAACAATTTATTATTGTCTTTTGCACCTTCGCCCTTTCATTCTCGCATACGTAATAATTGCCACTCTTACAGTTGTAGCCCATTTCACTTACTCCACCGTTTCGGGCGTTTTAGAAATTTTTCATACAGAGTCAACCAACCAACCATGGTTTCGAATCCAGGAGTCGTATCTTGAAAAAGACCCTCTCATACTAAATAGTGTTCCGTTCCTTGTAAGTAGAGCTGTTTACAAGGAACTTATACACGAAGAGGCAATCATTAAGAAACTCCAAGTGGAGTTATTGTAGATACATTGAATAATTGAATCACGGTTAAAAATATGATTTGAAACATGCTTTCAAGGGTCATCAAAATCTTTTGAATTCTCTTGAAAAATGTCTTGCACTAAAGAAAATAATTTACAATCCTACATCAGTTTGTAGTTCCTAAAGACACAAGATCTTGACCTTCACGGGTTGTCGATATATTGAACTCTTCATATAATGGTTGGGAGATTTTGAAAATTACCGGCTTATTTTGAGACAAACCCTTTCCCCTTTCATAAAACTGAAAGATTTTGCAAGTGTTTAAACAATCATACATTTTGTTGTGATATATGAAACAATCACTTTGACAAAGCAGTCGAATATTGAATAAAAAATAGGAGACCGATAAACTAACAAAAATATTGCATGCACAAGATTATTTACATTGAATACAAAAGATGTACCTACATTGAAAATAAGAACTGGTGATTAACACAACTACTTATATAGGTACTCTAATCATATAAACGTGAAAAACAGTACAAACAAAAAACAGGAATATCAAAAATAAATAGCATTAAACGCTGCGATATTTTATAAATCCATATTACATGATATATACCTGAGGTCTTTCATCCCCCCAGAGCTTATATTCACAAGATAATCATAGGGTTGAACGAGAGCGGAAATTTGACGAGGTGGCAGAAAATCAATGTGACCCTTATTGAAGTTTTTTCGTTTTTTTTAGGACTTTTGGGAGCTTAAAACGTAAAATATTTTGTAAAATTCTTGTGTATTAATGTAGTGATGTATTTGTTGTTAGTTTTCAAAAATTAATACAAGAACACATATAATATTTCATCATTTTTGATAAAGTGGTATAGAAGTTAGTGAAAAAGTGGTAGAAGAAATTTAATGTCGCATAAAGTAGTCAAATAGCATTAATGAATAGAAAAGTGGTAGCCCATTCCCTCTGTCTTCTTCCTTGGCTAATAGCGTGATGAGTGAAAAGAGAAATAAATGCAAGGGCGGATCCAGCTTTTGCGCCACGGGGGGAAGGTCAAAAAGTAAAAAAGGTCATTTCCAAATTAATGGTATCTGGTAAACACTTTTCCTAAAAAAAGGTCATTTACACAAATATTTAACAACATAACAACTAACTAAAATCAATCAAAGTTAATCAAAACAGGGCGAAAAATAAATCATACATTCCAAATATTAAGACTCAAATTAATATCAAATACAATAAAATAATTATTTTGGCCACATTGAATTAAGATTCATTCGAAAAATATTTCGGTCATTTCCTTAAATTTACAAAACGTCACAAAAAATATCCGCCGTATTGGTTTTTTATAATGTTACCCTAAGTATAAGTTTTCGATGATCGAATATCGAAACGATCATCGAAAATTTTCCATACAAAAATGATCGAACGATTCGATCGTTTGGTTTTAGAACACTATTTGCACGTTTATAAGCGCTTATTAGCGTGCAAATAGCTTTCGATGAAACTCGTACTAGTCTTAAATAAATACCACGTAAATTATTGCTTTATTTATAGGTATTTTTATACACATTATTTGGGCTCTAGTGTGTACAATTTATACTACGCTCAATTTTCTCAAGGTTATTTATTTTGTTTCTAATTGAACCGAAAAAGGACAAAACATTTAGCGTGATAAAATCGTTGAGTGTTGTCGCAGTTTCCTTTTAATCCTGGTGTAATCTTGCATCACGTATACCTGAGTAGGTAATTAGCATCTTAAACACCGAGACTGTCGGCATCCTGAACTATTACATCCAGCGGTTAACGAGATAAGGACAGTCTGCGGAGACTCTGAGATTAGATGTGGGTAAATATACCAACTAGAAGCATTCTACCCAAGACTCTCTTTAGACAAAGTATGCGTACGTAGTGTCCGTAGAACGAAAATGTTGACACTCAAACAGGGTTGCCACAAAAAAAGTGTTTAAAATTAAATTTTAGATTGATTGCACAAAAAATAGCAAGTTTTTTTCAAGAACTGAAATTTAAAGCATCGTACTCACTTGCTCCGCGAAGGTGGACGTTGCGTCAGTTTAATCGAAAGGTTAAGTGTATTGATGTATTAATTATTGTCATGTTGTTTGCGCTAGCTGCGACTTACCAATCTAATGTGGCTTCTCCTTGATGTTAACTTAACTTTTCCATTTATTTAATTGTTCTTTTGTTTCTTTTTTTTTATTCTGGAATTATAGATTAGTACCTACTCCCTTCCTTTGCATTTTGCTTTTTAAGGAGGGCAAACAATGTATTTTGTTTTGATGTTTATAAGAAAAAATAATGTATAAAATTGTTGTTATATTTATTTAAAGAAATAAAGGTATTTTATTATTATTATTATTCGTGATTCGAAAAAGCGAACAGGAGCGGAACGCATTCATCCTTTTAAAAAAATTGATATAACGATACACGTTCACGGCGCAAGTAAGTACCGATCCTTATTCCTTACCCGACTAATCTAACCACGGACTAGCAAAATTAGATATGCAGTAAACAAAATTGTACGCCTCAAAGCATTTTTACGGAAATAAACTGATTGCCAGCATGTTTCAATAACGTATCTGCCTATCTTTTGTTTAAACTGTTATATATTTTTTCCTCTTTTCATGTTTCACCAAGATTACTAAATTAATTTTACTTAGGTATTATTTTTTTAATTAGTCTCGGCTTATACAGAAATAAATACACTTGTTGACATCTTTCGCAGAAAGCAAAGCTTTTGTTTTGAAAAAAAAATGGTTGGCACTGGGGTCGAACCCACGATCTCAGGAACGAATGCTGGCAACTGAACCTTCAGGCTGCCGTCCAGCAAATATTAGATTTTATATCCGCATCCGCATTTTGGATCTAGGTATATTTGAGAGAAACGCGAGCTAAAACTTCTATAGAAAAACCGTTTTAAAATAACCTCTGACCATCTCTAGCAGCTTGCGATGTTTTTGGTGACTGGTCTTCTACGGTTTTGCTTTCCCCAGATTTGGACATGTCAAAATCTATTTCTTTAAAAAAGAAATGCTTTTTCAAGTGACGAAAGCGATTTAGCATTCTTTGACTGAAAGAATAGTCACAAATGTGCTATATTTCGATATTGTCAAAAAAAATGTGTACAAGTTTCAGTTAAAAAAGCCGTAAGCAAATGATTTGATGATTATATAACCGGTTTATTACTTAGGTACCTCATGTTATCGCAAACTTTTGCTTCAGTTTTACATAATATTCAATATGATTTCTCTCATACACTGACAAAAATAAAAATATTTTTTGAGTTGTGGCAACCCTGTTTACAATTACAAAGGCGATTAAGACCTTTCAGGTTATCAAATGAAGAGAGAAAATAGGTTTTGTGACAATTTGGTTGTTACGTCGTGTTCTTAGTTCCTACACACACAGCACACGCTTGGGGTTTATCACAAGTCACATACAGTCAGAACTCGGAAGAATTACATTCTAACATCCCCAAGCATTTCCTTCTGAGTCGAGTTTTCTTTGTTTCACTGATGCTAATGTACCAACCCATACTAAAAGGTATACTACCATATGTATGTTTTTTTTATCTTAATACATCTAGAATATAAAAGAAAGTCGGGTTAGTGCGAAAACTTATAACTTGAGATCGGCTGAACAGATTTTTATAATGCTTGGGTTATTGGTTCCTATCCTCTCCGGGTAACAGAATAATTATAAAAAAAATCGAAAAATAAATAGCAAATAATATTAAATTAGTATGGAACGGATTAACTGACAACAACGCCATCTGTGAAAAATTCCATAACAACACAATTTTTCTTTACCTACTTGACAACCATCGAGTTTCAAAACAATGGTACATACGCACGAGGTACGCAGAATTTGATTGCGTTTCTTTCGAGAAAAAATGTAGGAAAAACCTACATAGAGGGGCTACTTCTCTGCTGACGAAACTGAATGTGAGTGTGGTGAACTTCAAGAAGACAGCCACCTCTTCCGCTGATAAGCGAAACATGACACCTGCAAGACCTTGTCCTTGCGAATGACAAGGCGATGATTGTCGCTACTTACTGGTGTGGCAAAGTGTAGGCCGAGCTAGTATAGAATTTTTAATGACATCTGTTGAAAGTGATGTAAACCATCTAGTAAAAGATTTCTATAAAAAAATATTATGTATTACCTACTTCTCTTGTCATATTTTTATGTTTTGATGTAGGTCATTTATCCAAGATGGCGAAACGCATAGTTTCTGAAATATCTTACAGTTTTAAACATACAACTCAATACCATCATAGATCACTCTCTTAAAGGTGAATTGCCACATTTGATAACAAAGAACTACAAGATAACTAAAAGATTTTTGGTTATTTACAACAAATTGTTAAAAAAAATGTGCGTTTTTGCTTTCTGGCAAGACCATAGAGAATATAAATGAACAAAATTATACATTTAGGTAGGAACCAAAGAGAATTGCGAACACCCTTTTTCAATATAAATGTTCAATTCAAATTAATTGAAACGAAACAATGATAGGAAAGTTCCTGCTATAATAATAATAGTACCGCACTTTGACGACAGGTGTCGTTGCCGTCTTCAAACTATTGTCCCAATGCAAAGTTCCGCCGATTTCCCCTCCGATATTATTTCGTATGCAAATATCTGTGCAACTCAGGTGTTTTCAGGTCTATTTTAATCAATATGGGGTGGAGTTCATTCGCGTGGGTAGGTACCTATACAAATAAATTGAAATCATAAATAGGCACTCAGGAGAAATGCATAGACAATCAAACGGAAACAATACAGATGCAATCGGTGCATAGTATTACTTTGACATAATTGACAGGTGCATTATTTGAATTTTTAAACACAATTTAAAAAATGGAACGATTTTATTCTTGTTTTTTTTTTTTCAATTTACCTAAGCAATATTTTTTTTTCATATTTTCATACAAGGTTCATAGCTGAATTTATTATTATAATTTATTTAGTTCATTGAAATTTTCACACTTTGGAGCAGCGATGCACAAACTGCGGCCCTTTGTTAGTTTATCTGCGGCCCGCCGACAATAATGGAAACATTGGCTAAAATATTGGAATATCAAAATAATATTAATTACCTTTGTAGCTTTTCGGAGGATTATTAAAAAAATGTTTTATTAAGTATTTACTTTTTGGTTTCTTTATGAAATATCGACTGTGGAAGTCGTAAGTAACAATATTTCTTGACTTTTTATTGAATCTTTTGTATTGTTGGAAATGAAATTGCGGCATTAAATACCTACCTTCCACTGATAGTGAAAATGAACTACTACCATGCACCCTCGGCCGAAACTATCAACCTGCCTTCCACTTTCTTGTTCAGTAGCCTAAGTATGTAAGACACAAAACGTACTTATAGTCTTCGTTTTGTACCAAAACGGAGCCAACTGTCAGTTTTTAATTACATCGGTAGTATGTAAGCCTACGTCACCGTAATTTTTTAGTGAAAACCTATGCGTTTTTGATTACGCGCTGACTTGAAACGTAACGTAACGTTTACCTTAACATGACGCAATGTCAAGTTATCTATGCGAGTTACATACTTAGGCTACAGGTTTACTACGTCCCAATTCTACTCGTCCTACTAAGCGCATATTATATCAATTTCGATATGGATAAGCCAGGAACTAATAAAATCGCAAGGTTAGATGAAAATCGGCAGTTTCAAGATATTTGGACCGAGAAATACATTTTTGTTCCATCGCGTTATAATATTATGTGTTAAATATGCAACAGCTCTATTAATTGCCATTCCAATGGAATTTTAATGTGAAAAGGCACTATGAAAAACAGCATCCTACTGTTACAAAATTAACCAGTGATATACGAAATCAAAAAATGAAAACTTTTAGTACGGCCCGTCCTTGGCTCATAATCTTCCCCAGTGGCCTCTGCTGCCTATAAGTCTGTGCATCCCTTCTTCGCAGTGTCAAAATATTTTTTCCAATTAACTGAATGCCCGTCGTGAGCTGTGAGATTTTTTAAGTTGAAGATCTCAATGATAAAGATTTTTGGGTATACGAACTTGACAGTTGTCGAACTTTGACAATATAAAAAAAATCTGCTATTTAACCAACTTTCATAAAAACACCTCGATTCTTGCGTTGTGGCATTTATCAATAAAAATTCTACTGAAATTAACAACAAGACCCATGGTGGAAGTTTTTTTTGTCCAATACGAACAATCGAATAACGTCACAAAAAGCGTTTCATTATCGCAATCGCAGTCGCAATACACTTGGCTGGAGGTCCAGTTTTCACAATTCAAAATTTAATAGGAGATAATTCAAATCGATTACCTTACCAGTCGTCGTCCTCACTGCTGAGCGTCTACTATGTCTTCGTCCCTAGCCCGCAGAGCTCACCACTCCACACCGTAAAATAGAATTAAGAACTCAAGGGAACGGACAATATGATTTCATATTATATTCTCAAAATAATATTATGTAATCATATTGATTTGCAAAAAAAAAAACATTTTTAACGAAGGATGCACGTTTCAATTCCTTCCTAACAACTTTAAGTCCTAGCCTCTAAGTTTACTTAATAAAGTAAAATTAAAAAGTAGGCTTAATTTCAGATGTGCCTAGGGGGTTAATCCAATCATTGACTTTTTACCTTCTCAGAACCACGGACGCACGTCTGTCGGCCCCACCTGTGAGCTCTATGATATATGGACTCCCCCCGAAGATCCGACATTATTACCCGTGTAAAGACAAATAAATGGCTTGTGCCTTTTCGCTAAGTGCCTGCGCGAGATTGTGTCTTCAACCAACACGAAATATTATTTATGGGAATTTTATGGGGATTTGTTTTACCTTTCTCTTCTATTATTGCTTGTTGAACCTTTTCTAATTTTTGGTAATGGGTTTTTTCTACACTATCAGCTCAAAAGCATTATTTGATGATTTTTTTTTTACTACTTTCAGATTTTTTTAGGACGGATTGTTGCTCGTTTGCTCATTTAGACACATGAAACTTTCAGAATAGCTCATAATACAGACATAGACAATGGTTTATATCAAACTTTTTTTACCCATCACATCTTGTCCCGTACGGGGGATGCAGAGAGAACGGACCTCCACTCTTTTCTTACCAAATACACTTCTTACTCTTCTTCCACTGACATACTTAATCTACATAATATTTCAGAAATGTTTGTTTTTTTATTTGCCTTTGACAATACTTTTACCTTATATGTGAACATCACGCTCAAAATACAAATGCTACGTCAGATATTAATATGCCCAGAGCCGTACAAAATGCTGGAGAAGGTTCTTAAATACAATTTGCTGCATTAACTTTAATATATTTAGAGCTATTTAAAAAAATCTATTTTTTTAGGATCTTCATACAAATTTCTCAAAAAGACTTTTGGAAACAAAATTACTCATGTAAACGTTGAATGGAATCTTGGTATTACGGTATGAAAATGTAATAAAATAATTGTAGATTGATTTGTTATACATATAAATGTTATTCAAATCTTATTATTCTCAATAAATAAAGATTTAATGTAAAAATTTGCAAAATGATTCCTCCATTTTGAAGTTTGACAGATAGCACAAATCACCCTCTATGGGTGGAATGCCCAATTAATTATCAAAGTAGGGAATGTAGCTAAGATTCAAACCACAGAGCTCTCTATGAAAACTTGCAAATTATGTCGGTAGGTTCATATAATATTATGAGGTTGGTAAAAAAGTCATTCTTCTTTTTCTGTGCTTATGTCAGTTATAGAGGTCTGTTAAGCAATGGGAAGCTAGACTAGAACCTGTTTAATTACCTACCAATCAAGCCTGACAATCGGAATCAAAAACGTAAAGCAAAACGGGTATAAGCTACTAATTAATAATTCTGACCTGTCTTTGGCTTACAGCCTTTTGAATTCTATTTTTTTATTCTTTCCCAAACGATCTCAACTTATTGACATTCATCCTTCTCACAACACTTACTTCCACACCACATTTCTTCCAAATATTTTCATCATTTCCCATATCCCACAAACTTTATTTTAAACTTGGTGACATCTTTAAGCGGAATTGAGTTCATTTACAGTATATTTTGTTTTGTACGCAACTCTCCAAAAGGCGTATATGTACATAAGTACCTACATTTATTAACTTTGCAGAATGCTGTGGTGGTTAATAGACCAGCGGTTACGACGCCGGCTAGACCAGCGGAACCCAGACGAGGTCGTGGGTTCGATTCCCGGCCGTGTCGACCATTTCCGCTTTCACGACACAAGCATTTGCTTAGTGTGAAAGATGTCAAAAGTGTATTTGTGTTCCCTTCGAGTGAGCACAGATTCATTTTCAAGTTATATATAGTGAAAGAAAACGTCCAGAAATGGTTGTTAAAACGACAACTAATAAAAATATTTGATAAATAAAAATAATCTATGTAATTATAAATAATTTTTATTGATATTTAACTAGCGGACCAAATCTTCTCTCTGCGAATGGTAACGGAGAAGTTATTGAACAAACATCAAAAGCTTTTCTGTGCATTCGTAGACCTGGAGAAAGCGTATGATAGAGTCGACCGAAAGAAATTGTGGGAGGTTTTGTCTTTTTATGGAGTGGATAGGCAACTGATACGCGCTGTTGCTTCCCTTTACTCTGATAGTTCTGCTTGTGTCTAGGTGAATACTCATCTGTCACGAGAGTTCCGTCTTACGAGAGGGGTGAGGCAGGGATGCGTGATGTCACCTTGGCTGTTCAATCTATTCTTTGATTTTTGCGTGCGTGATATAAAAAACAGTACAGAAGGTGTAGATCTGAATGGAATGAATGTGTGCGCTCTGATGTATGCAGACGACCTAGTGTTGATGGCTGAAAGCGAATGTGATTTGCAAGAACTTGTGACACGTGTGTATCAAAATTGTGAAATGAATGGTCTTAAGATGAATGTCAATAAGACAAAGGTGCTTATTTGTGAAAGAGAAAATTTAAGAACGCAATGTAGTGTGAAAGTGAATAATGAGAACTTGGAACAAGAGGATGAGTATGTCTATTTAGGTAGTTTATTTAGCAGAGATGGAAGGTGTGAAAAGGAAATTGAAAGAAGGAAACTGGCTGGTAGAAGGGTTGGCGGTGCACTAAGACCTCTAATGAGAAATAAGAATATATCTCTTAAAACCAAACAATTGATGCACAATGCAATCCTGATTCCATCAATGATGTATGGGAGTGAAGCATGGACATGGACGAAATATCTGGAAGTTGGAATAAATGCTGTAGAAATGAGATCACTGCGTAGGATATGCGGAAAGAGACTGATTGATAAGGTGAGGAATGATAGTATTAGAAAGGAATGTGGAGTGGATGTTAGTGTAGTGACTAGAATGAAAGTGAATAAATTAAGGTGGTTTGGGCATGTAGAGAGAATGAACGAAGATAGAATGACTAAAAGGATATATAAATCTGAAAGAATGGGTGCACGCAGACGAGGCCGACCTCGAATGACATGGTCCGATCAAATCGGTGCCGTCTTAGAGGAGGGCCAAGTCAGGAGTAAAAGGAATAGAAGAGCATGTATGCGGAATGTTATGCGTTTGGAAGAAGCGAAAGAGGTTTGTTTGGATAGGAAAGAGTGGAAATCCGTACTCTCTGCCTACCCCCTTCGGGAAACGGCGTGATGGGTAAATAAAAAAATAAAATAAAATATTTAACTATATAGGTTTAACGTAGCTGATTAAAATACTAGTTGAAAAAAATATATCAGTTAATGTAAAACAATATTGGTTAAATCTTAAAACTGATTTTTATTCCTATATAATGTCCCTTTTTAGTCAAATTTCACCTTTCTGGATTCCAAAAATATACAAAATAAATGAGTTTTTAAAATAAACGTTATATAAAATTAACGAAACATCTATAATGTTTAAAAAGTTGCCAGTAAGTATGGTAAGCGTCCATAGGTTCTTCTCAAGTTTACCAAAAATTAGAAAGTGCCGTTTTTTTTTGTGTGTTCGATATACTGATTCACGTTTTCCACCACAGCTTAACCATCGAATTTTCAGTCTTCGCCACAGTTGGACGGTCAGTCTTGTACATTCTCCGACCATCTCTGGAGACTTAGAGGTGGGCAAGGTGGTGATGGTATTCAAAGGTGCTCCACGAGATGTACCATAAATATTCATGTGATTGGCTCACCGTGGTAGGGAAAGGATTCCTTCTCACTTACAACTCAGACGTGACTATAATTCCATATATCGTTATCATAGACACATAATGTTTTGGAATGTCCAGGGTGACCATGGGTTATAAAAAGAAAATAATCAAGGTTAAATATTTTTTTTTTATTTATGATTTTTTCATGTTAATGCTCCATAATATAATTCTAAGCTATAGAAAAAGAATAAACATTTAAAATATGTAAACGCAGAAAAGCAGTTGGGTTTGGACTGTATTTAGAAGAGGGATTATGTGTGACCTACTTGGTGTGCTGGATACGGATGTCTTCAGACCGGCCGGTTCTCTAACTTTTCTGCTAATAGTTTTTCACAAAAAAACACATTACATTTAGACAAAGACGGTAGGTACCTACCTACATTTTTATATTTAAAAAAATATATGATTTTTTTCATTTCGAAAATGGTCATAAAACATAATTTGTTTATTATTTTTACTTGTCATTTTTGTTGGTTCATGTGTTGTATTTTTTCCTGAATTGTATTAACAAATTATTTGTTTGCGAAAATTTGAACAATTTGAATCATAACCATGTGCTATTCAACAATTTTTGGCTAGGTATGATAACTTGTATAACTCATATAATAGGTACTTAAACACAGAACCTTAAATGTAAGAAAAAAAACAAGTTTTATACCTTTTTTTTTACTATCGGTAAAACCGTATAAAAGGGTATTTTCTCTAACATCAAAACGTTAAAGAGACTGTTTTATTGTAAGCCCGCAAAATAAAGAAAAAAAACAGAACAGGTGAGGACGGGGCAAAATCAACTTTTATAATTTTCAAAAATATTTTGATCGCCTGACACACAGGAGAAAAGTGTAAATAATAATTAAGCATGCATGCAGTAACACCAAGAAAATAATTAACAAATCGACACTGAATTTATGAAGTGGTTTGATCATTTCGTTTCGCATTTTTTCATACTTTAAAATCTGAACAAAAAATTAAAAAAAAATTTAAAAAAAAGTCCTGTATTTTTTTAAATGCGGTCACCCTATATCAAACACTCTCCCTGAAACCAAACATTTGAAATCAAACATATCGTCTTCATAAACGTCCATGAATTCAGGTACCCTGCAAAATAGCCCCGGGCATCTATATACCTACCCATCTTCACCCACAACACGTATACCTAATAGTACGTAGTGCATCTATACAGGTAGACCAACGAGTAGGTACCTTCATTTACTTTATTTTTTACTAGCTTATACCCGTCTTGCTTTACGTTTTTGATTCCGATTGTCAGGCTTGATCGGTTACAGGCAATTAAACAGGTTCTAGTCTAGCTTCCCATTGCTTTGTAGACCTCTATAACTGACATAAGCACAGAAAAAGAAGAATGACACTTTTAATGTTTATTAAAATTTTGTATGAAGATCCTAAAAAATAGGGTTTTTAAATAGCTCTAAATATATTAAAGTTTATGCAGCAAATTGTATTAAAGAACTTTCTCCGGCATTTTGCACGGCTCTGTGCAGATTCATATCTGATGTAGCATTTGTATTTTGAGCGTGATGCTATGACATACGGTAAAAAGCAAAATAAATAAAAAAACATTTCTGAATTATTATGTAGATAGAGGAGGGACTAATGCGAGTTTTATTTAATTTCCCAATTTACCACGCAACTTTCTTAATTTTTTCTTTCATAAGAACCTTCTACTGATAAAAGCCAACACGACAATATAAAGAATTAGTGAAATCGGTTTAGCCGTTTAGGCGTGATGCTCACATATACGGCAAAGCAACGACAAAAGGCAAATAAAAAAACATTTCTGAATTATTATATAGATAATCTACGTAACGTTTGTCATGAATCACTATTTTAATTGGTGAGTTACTCATAAAACCGGCTTGTATCTATGAAAAATAGAATAACTGTGAAAGACATGTGAGTCAAATTCGTAGTGTGGTGATATATTCTCTACACCTACCCCACAATTGACATTTAATAGAATGCTTGAAATACTTGTAGTGAACTATAAGCTCATAATACAATGCTGCGTCTGGCACAAATCGTCCCTCTAGGGATGGGATGCCATAAACATAATAATAATAATAACAATGCTGCCCTTATGCTTTGCAACGACAAAAGTAAAAACTGTAACGCAACGTCTTTTCTCTGGTCATAATCCTAGGAATAGTTGGCAGCAATGTTTACCACTCTTTCTCTCCAGCTATATCTATAGATTCCTTATATTTAAAAAAAACTATTCAAGTAGGTGCATAATTGAAATAATAAAATATCCTGTATATGAAATATTGACTACATGTACTTATTTCATTTCCATATCTGGATATATCAAACTCAAAATAATCACCGCAAATTGTTGAAGAGTTCTGCATCTAACTTGACATCAATGGTTGGTGTGTTATAACGTCAAGTTGCAAGTAACAACATCTAGTAGATTATTACAGAGCGGATAAAAATCAACTTGATTATGCAAATAAACTCACCTTCATAGTTTAACAATACTCTCTATTTTGGTGGTTCAACTTAGCCCATAATTGCAACTTTTGACAGTTTGGTTCCCAAAAGAATGTGGTACAGTGTATATTTATTCAGTAGTTTTCTCGTGTTTTTTACAATAAAACATATTTTTACATTGAAATAAGTGAAATTAGATCATTTTTAAGTTTCTTTATAAATGTACTGTCAAAATTGCCGGCCAAATCGGCTTCACTTTTTTACTACGAAGAATATATGAAAATCTATGTGCTAGAAACACACTATTGTGTCAGCTTGTGTTGTGTCGAGCCAGAAGCATTATCGTTTTTATATTTATTTATTTATTTTCTGTCAAAATTAAGCATTGCTCACCATTACAGAGTAATCCTTTGCGGTAATAGTGGTTAATAATATGGTTTAAGATACATTTAGGCTCTATATGAAGCTGATATGCTTCTAACGGGTTGAGAACTTATTTATAGTGATATGTGGTAAAATTGATAAAATCGCTGGCATCCGCAAGACACTATTATTGATTATGGTCAATCTTCTTTACATCCCATAAGCAGCCATTGAATATTTTTTCAATATAATTGTTTCCCTTCTCAAATGGGAAATTTAAATGAGCTCTCTAACATGGATCTGCAATATAAAGTTTCTGATTTTAAAATATAATTAATGAAATTCTTACATAGGTAGCTTACCATTTTGGTATATTTACAATATTATTATATTGTACAATATTATTATATTGTCTTGCAAAAATTAAACCTTTGAATTTCTTTGTTAGAAATGCACTTTTATCAATCAATTTGATCCTTAGTAGTATGTACTTAATTGCTATGTCAAAAAGGTGGGATGAAAGCAATTAGTCTCGTTGAAAACACGTTTGCCTCAGGAACCTGAAAAAAATATCAACAAAATAAATTAATTTTGTGATTTCGGTAACACACAACGTTGCAATTGTTTTAGCAACGCATAAATGTTTTAAGTTACGGCATAGGCTTACAGATATTTTAATCAATTTGACTTACCAGTTTTATTTTCATTAAACTCAATTGAAAATAAGGTAATTATATTTTTCATAATCGACGATATCAATCCGAACCTTTTGTTTGACAACAAAATATGACGTATAGTGAAGTATTAACCATCCATGGATAACCAAAGATAATAATATAATTCAACACAGTTAGGTACTATTAAATTATTTTATGATGTATATTTTTTATTTACTTATATAATGGTCTCTTAAAATATTTAGACTTATTAAAAAAAAAAAATTTCACACAAAAAACCACTTTAAATGTGAAGAAGAATTATTAAAAAAATCATTCTTATTTTGTTTTCATATTATGAAGCTAAGACAAAAAATTACATATTAAAAAGTTTGTCTATGGTAACCTACTGTCAATTATTGTTATTCTGACAGCCAAACAAAAACAACAGGAATTCTATTTTCAAAAATTTTGTAAGTTTTTTAATATATTGAAATATTTTTGTAAGTAGGTACCTAAGCTATATTTAATTATTAAGATTTTTACCTATCATGAAGTTTTTAGTTGTGAATTGTAAAAATATGGGTATATAAAATATGATACTTTGAAATTGCTGTCCCTCCTGTAACTAAACTTTAGACAGATTTTGATGTTTGTTTTGTAATATTGTTTTCTAGGCATGGAGTTGCAGTCTATCTGAAATAATAATACCTGATACATTATGCAGTCTAAATGGATTTAATGAAGATCTTAAAAAGGTATAAAAGCTACACTTTTAAACAAATAATACTATGAAAGATTCCAAATGAACGTTTTATGCAGAGCATATCATATCAAATATCTCTGGTGCATGGCATTAACAGTATAACTACAAAAAAATCAATTTTTACTTTTTGATGGAATCTAGTAGTATATCTCAGACTACATGTGTGTAATCGACAACAATAGTAAAATGACAATTTTAAGACCTAAAAAGCAATATTTGTATTTAATGGTATATTTCAATTATTTTAAAACTCGTATAGCATTAAAAGTATATGTAGACCTATACACTTAATGGTAATCATAAATATTTGTTCTCAACAGTGCAAACGGAATCAACAGTATACATCAACGTATACTACTAGTCCCGTGAACGGTTTTTTTTCTTACCTATTACTTATACTGTTGGTAACACCCTGTTCGAATGACATATCCGCAGGGGTGATGCCATATTATACAATATTTCCTTAGTTTTGCGATATCGCTGTGGTGATTTCAACAAAAACAGAGCGTTTTTTGTAATAAAACATTTGTAAATATTAAAATCGTCACAATAATATGTTTTGATAAATTAATTGGTACCTATAATAGTCTGCATGTTGGTGAATAAACGATTAAAATAAAATACGTGTGTGTATTTTATCGATAATTTTGTCATTCTGTAAAATCGCTTATGGCAATACCAAAGAACGAGCGCGCGGTATTAACAGCTGTCAAGTGTTGTTTCTAGAAGTTTCGGTCGCGCTAAAATAATTATTACGTTTCGCAAGCCAGGATCTTTTTATCAACTTAAATTAAGTTTTACATAATAGTTCGTTAATCCGTTTACGGTTATTTTATTAAGTACAATGTTTAAGAATTCAAGAACATTGAAAATGTTCGAAATGTTGAAGGTGGAACCAAAGTTTCCGCGTGGACAAATAGTTTTAAATGAAAATACCAATGAAGTCCAACCAACACCACAAAATTGTAAGTAAATTTGCAGTTAAATTCAATAAAATTATAAATAATTAAAATAAAACAACTGTTGAACTAAACATTGTAACTGTATTGTTACTTTTAGGTTATATTGATCCAGCAAAAAAACTAGTCAGTGGATTTGCCCCCGAAGTTCAGCTGGCATCACACAATAGTAAGTGATTATTATTATGCATAAGTGAGTCCTTGTCTGTGATTTATTTTTAGTATTGTACTTTTATTCTTCTATTTCGTTTTTAGACGACAGCATTCAAGTAGTTATAGAAGAAACAATCCATACTTCGTCCAAAACCATCACCGCTGACGTTGTACAAATTGATGGATTTGAGAAAGTCACACAGGTTCCATTGGCATCACAAACTCGTTAGTAATTGTGTTATGATTAAACAATCTTCTTCTTCCTTTCCAATGTGGCAATTGACTACAACATCATTGGTGGTTTATTTTTGATGTAGTATTGCAAATTCATTATGTTACTATGATTTTAGATGACGATATCGAAGTTATGGAGGGAACGAGCTGTTATAGTTTGCTCACTACTATCGACACAGGTGCTGAACAGATGCATGGAACTGAGAAAGCCCCACAGGTTGCGTTGGCATCTCAAAATCGTTAGTAATAATGTTATGGGCAAACAGGTCCCTTTTGATGGTATATTTTTGATGTAGTATTGCAAATTCATTATGTTACTATGATTTTAGATGACGATATCGAAGTTATGGAGGGAACGAGCTGTTATAGTTTGCTCACTACTATCGACACAGGTGCTGAACAGATGCATGGAACTGAGAAAGCCCCACAGGTTGCGTTGGCATCTCAAAATCGTTAGTAATAATGTTATGGGCAAACAGGTCCCTTTTGATGGTATATTTTTGATGTAGTATTGCAAATTCATTATGTTACTATGATTTTAGATGATGATATCGAAGTTATGGAGGGAACGAGCTGTTATAGTTTGCTCACTACTATCGACACAGGTGCTGAACAGATTCATGGCACTGAGAAAGCCCCACAGGTTGCGTTGGCATCTCAAAACCGTTAGTAATAATGTTATGGGCAAACAAGTCCCTGTTGATGGTATATTTTTGATGTAGTATTGCAAATTCATTCTGTTACTATGATTTTAGATGACGATATCGAAGTTATGGAGGGAACGAGCTGTTATAGTTTGCTCACTACTATCGACACAGGTGCTGAACAGATTCATGGAACTGAGAAAGCCCCACAGGTTGCGTTGGCATCTCAAAATCGTTAGTAATAATGTTATGGGCAAACAAGTCCCTGTTGATGGTATATTTTTGATATTGTAATCCATATTCAGTCTGTCACTTTGATTTTAGATGTGGATATTCATGTTAGTTCCGAAGATGAAGCATGTAATGTGTTTCATCAAGTTTCTACACCAGCGCCCAAACGCAAAAGGATAACAACCAATAATATATCTAGAATAGACTCAACCAATAAGCCTCAATCAAGAAAAAGAATTGCGGAAAAATTTAAGCAACGTAACAGTGGCCAAACATATGTTACATTATCTGGGAAAACAGTTGAGGCACGTACTCAAAAACCCCTTCCAGTCTGCCGCTCAAAATGCAAAGAAAGGTTGCCAGACAATGTAAGAGGTGAGATTTTTTCCGAATACTGGGGTCTCGGCAGTAGAGACAAAAGAGCATTATTTGTTGCGAGCTTGATTGACACTATAGATAAAAAGACCTCCAGGTCTCAAAAAAACTTAGATAAGACCAAAAATCGGCAGGTGTCTAATCTATTTTATTTTAAAGTAGGAGGTGTAAAAACGAAAGTGTGTAGAAAATGTTTTATGCTTACTTTGGGAGAAACTCATATGTTCATAACATTGGCAATATCAAAATCAAAAACGTCGGCAAGTGGCGTCGTTCCAGATGACAAAAGAGGAAAAACTCCTTCTGCAAATAAGATAAGTCCCTCAGTAATAGATGCTGTGAGGACACATATTTTGTCCTTCCCTAGTTATAAATCACATTATACTAGGAGGCATAATGAAACTAGATATTTGCCTTCATTTTTAAATTTAGCAATAATGTATGATTTGTATAAAGAGACTGGAGAAAACTTGGTCAGTAGATTCATTTATGAACGGGAGTTTCATACCTTAAATATTAAATTCAAAAAGCCGAAGGTTGACACTTGCCACAAATGTGATTCAATGTCTGCAAAAATAAAATCGGCTACTAATGATGAAGAAAAAGTGAGGTTCAAAAGTGAATTAGAGCTTCATCATATAGAAGCAGATAAGGCATATCTTATGAAAAATAAAGATAAAGAACATGCTGCTGAGAATGACAATATGAAGTGTTACACTTTTGATCTCCAACAATGCCTACCTACACCATATGTCAACAGTTCCACATCGTTTTATAAACGCCAGTTGTGGACTTACAACTTAACTGTACATGAAATGCATGCATCCTCTGTTAATTGTTTTATGTGGCACGAAGCTGAAGGAGCACGAGGAGCAAATCAAATTGCAATGTGCCTATATAAAGAGTTATCGCAGTTGCCTTCGAACATAAGATTTGTATCATTATATTCTGATTCATGTGGGGGTCAGAATAGAAACTCTCATGTTTCTGCGATGTTTTTATATTTAATGCAAAATAGCCAATTGGAGTCAATAGACCACAAATTTATGGTTAGTGGTCATAGTCACCTCGAGTGTGATGTTGATCACTCTTTAATAGAGAAGCAGAAAAAAAAGACCCAAATGAATATCGAAGTGCCTCGTGATTGGTATCAACTGGTAAGAACTGTTGGGAAGAAAAAGAAATTTAAGGTTACAGAGCTAACTCATAATGATTTTTTAGACTTTGCGGGGCTATATAAAAGAAAGTTTTTGTCGCTGAAGAACAAAGACTCAACTGGAGACCGCTTTAAGTGGACTGATATACGCTGGTTGAGGTATACAAAAGAAAAAGCCACAGTGTATTTTAAATGTAATCTCGATGAAGATACACCATTTCGCAAAATGTGTTTACTTCCCAGAAATGTTAATATATCGCAACCTCTGTCACCTCAAAAATGTTATAATTCGACTCTAGCAATAAGTAAGGAGAAGAAAAAAGATTTGATGGATTTACTACCTTTGATAAGTCCATCATGTCACGATTTTTATAAAACCCTAAAAACAGCAGACGTAAGGGATACATTTCCTGACATAGAATTATTCCCGGAGGGATAGAAATCTTGGATCATAAGATTAGTACATATATAATAATGTTCTGTAATTATTCATCAATAAATCAAAATGCAAATTTCTACTCATGTCTTTAATTTCTTTCACTCTTCCTGCCTTGATATCTTTAAAGGGAAAGTTGCAACCCTTGAAGGTGGTATCATTGGGATGACCTAAAAGAAAGGGAAAATGACCCAAAGGAAAGTTGCAACACTCGAAGATGGTATCATTGGGAGTGCGGAAACGTTGGGAGAAAAAATACTAATATAGTTTGCCAAAAAACTCAGTAAGTAACTAGTAAATTCTATAGAAAATTGCAATCTGACATAACAAAGAGAAATATCTTTTTTTTAATATTTTTTTTTAATTTTATGAAAAATATGTGTATTACTTATTACCAAGATGGTCAACTCCATTCAAATGACATAACCTAATAGCTTTATGAAATTTTTTAATATAAATTTCAGAACTAACCTATAAGAAAGTTGCATTTAACAGTATATGTCACAAAAACTATTTCTGACATCAACAGTATATGTAAGAAAGTTGCATTTAACAGTATATGTCACTAAAACAATTTCTGACACCAACAGTATATGTATGAATCTAACAGTATATTTCATTTTGATAGCAGAATCTAAGAGTATAAGTCAGTTTATTCCTTTATTATAGTTATTTTTAATGTTTTGTGTATGTAATAATAAAATAGTACACATTTTAAATTAACAGTGTAAATTTCACGTCTTTATATCATAATTTGACTTCAGTAGCTCATTTGAAAAGCTTAGAGAAGCTCTCCTGTAAATTGTTGAAATTCGACTTGTACTGTTAATGCCATGCACCAGAGATATGTATCTAGCAGTTGATTGTTTTATTCTAATTTGAAGTTCATAAGTAGTTTGATATACTTTCTAAATCCTTAATATTGATTCTAATCAAATTCTCATAACATGTATTTTTAAAACAAATCCCTGAAAAAGCAAAATTTTCTAATGTCGTCTTATATATTTGCAACCATGGCCATGTAATCACTGTATTTTGCTTTCATATATTAATAGAATTGTTTTTTTTTAGGTCAGAACACTCAGAACCTTGCAGGGATTTTGGATATATCAAGAAATGCTGCCAAACTTACCGAATGCTTCAACATACAACAACATGCTGTGTTTTTTAAAATATTACCCACCTTGTTTTGTGATGAATATAACATTAAATAAAATAAATTAAAGGTAAGAGAACATAAGTTTGCATTTATCTACATAAGAAATTTGAGTTCGATACAGTTTTGTGAATACATATTGTGGATAAATCAAGTGAATTTTACTTTACCAAAATACCTACATATCTGATTCTTTTCCAAAATAAACAGGAAGTATTACTTAATTATTATGATGTGTGTAAAACCAAATATATTTTTTGACTATAAACATACACACATACCTGACAAATCCATTATAATCTTGTAAAATAGGAACGTCATCACTTCCTGTCAGATTGGCTTTCTTTCAGCGTTCTGTTTTACCGACCAAATCTACCAAAGAATATTCATACTCATTTCAATTTTCAAATATCATTTTTTCTCTAAAATCTTTATGAAAGAACAATTTTTAGATTGAAATGTATTATGAATTTAATTTAATGTATCTTTATTATTTTTTACCAACATTTAATATGATTTTATCAGGTATGTAGCTACATAATTACTCATCTATCTGGCTACGACAGTTTGACACAAAATGTGGCCATAAATTTTTTAAAATGTGTCAAATAACAAAATGGAGGAAATATTTTTCCAAAATCTTTCTTTAAATCTTTATTTATTGAGAATAATAAGATTTGAATAACATTTATATGTATAACAAATCAATCTCCAATTATTTTATTACATTTTCATACAGTAATACCAAGATTCCATTCTACGTTTACATGAGTAATTTTGTTTCCAAAATATGGCTTACTGTCTTTTGTGAAAACGTAGTATGAAGATCCTAAAAAAATAAGAGTTTTTTAAATAGCTTTAAATATATCAAAGCTTATGTAGTTAAATATATTTAAGAACGCTCTCTGGAATTTTGCGCGGCTTTTCGCATATTAATATCTGACCTTTACGTTTGTTTTCTATGATTGATGCTGTTACAAAAATATATATATATATATATATAAACGGACTAAAATATTATGTAGATGTACCTAGTCAAATTTAGGTATTTATTCATATACCTACGGCCAAAGGCCAAAAACATAATTTTATACTGTACAGATTCAGCTGCAAAAATAATACGCACAATAACCTAATCCAAACGAAAAGTTAATTAGTTAAGAAATTATCTATAATATAAAAGAAAGTCGGGTTCGCGCGATCACTTATAACTCGAGATCGGCTCAACAGATTTTTATGATCAGATATTAATTAATGATAATAAAAATAATGGTTTATTTCCGAATAAAAGAAATACAAAGCCTCTCAAAATAAAAGAAATACACTCTTAAAATTAACTTTAACACTTCGAAAAATCCCACAAGGCATAGCCTGTTTGTGGGTGTAGTATTACGGAATATTTTTTTTTTACAAAAAACCAATATCTACAACTCATCGGAGTGTAAAAAACAATAATAATAATCATATATTTTCTATACAAATGTGGCAGTATAGCCGGCGAAACTTATTGCCTGAGGCAATTTTTTCCAGTCAACCGGTCCCGTCCAATCTGAGACAGGCCAACCCCGGGTAGAAATTTCAAGTAAAAAAACACTTAGAAAAACTTTGACCCGACCGGGAATCGAACCCGGGACCTCGGATCTGAAGTCCACGCTAGTACAACTAGGCTACCGAGGTCGCACATAATAAGTTAATAAAGAATAATAAATCAATTTTATAAAGAGTACTTAATTGTATTCTTCTTCACTTCGGATAACAAAATAATTATTATTTAAAAAAAATACGAAAAATGGATATCAAAATACTTACTATAAAACACAATATCGAAATAAGTATGGAATGGATTTACTGACAACAACGGCACGTGAAAAATCCTTAACAACACTATTATTATTTACTTGATAACCATTGAGTTTCAAAACAATAGTACCTACAGAGATTTTTGATAGAATTTCTTTCAAGCTTTCAGAAATATTTTTTTAACATTCAAACATATTTTAAACCTATTTGTGTATCTAAACAATTAAAAGACTACTTTCAAATATAAGATTTATAAACTTTAAGATAAGTATCCAATTTCGGCCACGCCTTTCATAAGGTTTACACATCTGCTCACTTCGCAGCTTAATTGAACCAAATAGAAATATGTGTGTGGGTGCTCACAAAATATACTAAGAAAACAAAACAACAATAATTTATAGGGTAGTCAGGTGTGTGTACGGGGCTAAACACCCTAGAAAATAAAAAAAAACATCCCTTAACAATATACAACACGCTCAACTTCTTACAACAACCCTTTTGATGTAAATTATAAAAGCACCTATCTATATACCTTCCACCTCCTTGTCTGGTACAAGGAAACCCTAACATCTATACACGCTTTGTTTTCTTTTTTCATATTTTCACCTTGCCTGAAATAAATTTTCAAAATATTAGGTGTGGGGAGTTGTCATACTATATTATGATGGATGCTCCTTTGAAAAAAAACACAAGAAGTTGGTAAGAATGTAAAAAACGTATTTTTTTTAAATAAAACAGAAAGCCTCTGATCATGGGTTCGAATCTCGCAAATACCATACTCCTGTTCATAACTTAAAGTATGAAAGTGTACTACCTGTTTATCGCCCTATCGCCTACTTCCAAAGGCTATCATCTTTATTTCCAGCCACTCACAATCAAACAATTTAGGGAAATTTGTGCCACATTTGACAGGAAGACTTTGTATGGGGGAACGAAATGGTTGATTTTTTTTTCATTTTCCTCGCAATTATTCCATATTTTCTCACAATTTATTGTAGAACAGTTATCTATAGCAATAGTAAGTACCTACCTACTGTCTAACAAGACTTCTATAGAACTGTTAGAGTACCTAGAGATCTACCTTAGAGTGTTTTGAATATAAGTAGTGCACGCAATAATAATAATTTGTGATGTCCAATCATTATTGAGCGCTCTAGCTAGAGTGAAAAAAACACCGTGAACACTACGCTGGACTTCTCTACCTAGAGCTTCAGGGTTTTCACCTAGAGTACTTAAAATAAGTACTAAGTATTCACACTTCTAGATTCTAAATAGATCGTTTTAGGTAGACCAACTCTACTGGATATACAAAAAAAATACAGTGTATTTGTGCCCTAAGGTTTTCATCTCATGTGCTACAGCGTGCAAGACCCAAATTGGATTTAAATATCTACTACTAAGTACTGACATCATGAAAAAATCAGACCCGATCAAGACTGTACTCTTACAGAAATTCTTCCTCTGAATCATTCATGCTTCTCACGGTACATCATGCCTCCCTTTGCCTCTACAGTAAAACTTTTTTTGTCAAGTTTACCTTAAAAATGAACGAAACACCAAATTTTTTGCCCACTGCTTTTTTCCCCGCCGTAAAACAGGTTAATGTTATAAATAGCTTGTAGATAATCCGGTTCATTGTTGCATTCCTTTCCGCCTTTTTGGTTTAAGGAAGATTTATTACCTCTCACGGAATATGAACCTTAAACCCAAATGATGTGAGTAAGTATGTTTCAAAGCGTATACCTGTAATACCACCCTATTTTTCTACCAACAAGTTTAGCAGGGGCTAACGGCCATATCGATGGGTCCTACGTAGAGTATCGTAAGTTGAAAATGACAACTTTACAGGACGGCCATTCAAAGGTTTGAAATGATACAATTATCTAGAAATTAACATTAGAGAATTGAATTTTTGAACAGCGCTAAATAAATACCGATATTTTAATTTTGTATGGTCAGGTTTTCATAATTATTAATACTTTTGGTAGAAATGATCTTACGATATTTTACTACGGCTTCTTTTTGCACAAAAATATCGTATCTTACACATAGCATAGTGTACGTTGTAACCAAATCATATTCGAATATCGTATGTGATACTTATCATATTTTACTACGAAATTTTTGAAAAATTTCTTGTCGTATCTAACACTTTTATAAGATTACTCTGTAATTATTGTGAAATAAATTATCGTATCTATTTGTGAAATATGTTGCGATAATTCCAATCTTATTTGTTCCCTTAAAAGTACCTAAATTTATTTTATAGGACTAAGAATAAAACTTTATTACCGAATGCCGAATGCATTTTTGTAGTAAATCTTAGGAGTGTCACGCTTACTTACCTATGCGTTTAAATAAAAAATAAACTAATTAACACTTTTCAATACAAGGATCTCAGTATCGCCGGAGGAACTTATTGCCTCAGTTATTTTTTTCTAGTCTACCCATCACGTCCAATCTTACACAGGCCAACCACGACACTTCAAGTGAATAAACACTTATAAAAACTCTTACCCCACCGGGAATCGAACCCGGAACCTCGTACTCTGAAGTTTACGCCTATACCACTAGGCTGCCGAGGTCGGCTCCTAGCGTTTGCTCGTATACAAAAGGATAAAATCCTTTTGAAAATACCGAAAGTACCAACACTCAATGTTCTTAAAGATAATAAGACTTTTAAGATAATCTACACAATTGTGAAGCGATATTTTTTTGTAAATCTAGGGTAAGGTTAACAATGAATGTTTTGAATAAGAGTTGTAAAAGTAGAAAGCAATAATAATATTTGTGTGCGTGCCGACAAAAATATTTAAAAACAATACAAGGATTATTTTTATTGCCCTAACACCTTATCGGCATCTACACTTTTTGGGCTACAGGTATTAATAATAAACCAGCATTGTATATTTTTGCAACTAAATATTCAACAAAAGTCACTTTTAAACAATGCGAGATAAAAATTTTGTTCTTCAATATTGATTTATGATTATAACACTTTATGTACTTACTTTTGAAAAAAATATAGGCTCAACCAAAGTGAATACAAATAATACACTTTAACATCTTTCACATACAGTAAAGGAAATCTTTTGTTGCGAAATGAGAAGATAAGTACATAGTTAGAATTGAATTGGGGATCGAAACCATGCCCTTCACAACGAAAGTCGGCGACTAAAGAGCTAGGCATCAACCACTTGACCAACAATGGTACCACCTTTATGGCAATGAAACATTATAAAAGGATATTCGATTTCAAAATAGATTCTTTAAATTTTATTTTGATTTTTTTGTCACGCTGATCTTCCTTTGGGATGGAAATATTTTTATTGTTTAACTAGAATGTTTTTTGCAATAGTACGACTCGACTGACTCCGAAAACTATGCGATCGCATACGCTGACTTATTATTTTAGGTTTGTAAGAAATATTTTTCGGAAAATAAGGGATTGAGCATTTAATTCAACGAGATTTTAGGAATATATTATTCCATATTTGAAACATCGTCAATTTTAATACCTATATTTTTATCTATTTATTGAATACAATAAAACAGTTGTATGCGGAATGTTATGCATTTGGAAGAAGCGAAAGAGGTTCGTTTGGATAGGAAAGAATAGAAGTCCGTACCTACTCTCTGCATACCAATTCCGGGAAACGGCGTGATGGGTAATAAAAGAGTTTACTTAGATACCTATTACAAATGAGTACGAACTGTGAGTATTGTAACAAAACATATCCCCCTTATAGAGACAACTCTCGTATTCAGGAGGAAGGAATAAATCTTACCTACGCATTTTTTTCCACTTAAAACACCTGTTACTCTCGGTTACTGGCGTTGATTAGTTCGAAATCAGTGTATTTCAGAGAAATCATATCTTAATATGATATTCGATATAGTGCTTTTTTAAAAATAATCAGGTGATAAATACTGTAGTAGACGTCTTTATACTTTCTTCAACGTGTAGATTTACAAACCACGCATTTCTTCAGGAAATATGAATTTTAACTAGTAAATAATAGGTACCTATGTTTAAAAACTTAGATATAAAAAAGAATATCTAGGAAAATATTTAAAAATAAACAAACTTATGGATGTTGTATATACCTATACTCTTCTTTGAGCTTTTGTCATCCTTGTTCTCAAGGAGATCGGCCATCAGAACATTTATTTCACTTGATTCGGTTACAAAAGGCAAAGGAGATTCCAAGAGAGTATAAAAAACCTTAATTTTTGCGACTATTTAAAAGTTTTGAAGTGTAAAATTTCTTATGTTTAAAATACCTAATCGCGTATAATGTGGTATGAATAACATACAACAAAAAATGTCCTAATACTCCGATGTAAATTATGGTAAGATATCATACCATATCGTTTTCAATTCCGCTTTCCGACGTAAATTATTTTAAAGTACACTTACCATAATTTGTTTTAATGCCTAAGCCATGTAAAATATTGTAAGTTCTTCATACAATTATTTACGTCGTTGCAGAATTGAAATTACTCAATCAATATATTTAATAATTCGTATTAATTGGGAAATTGATCAGTGTAACACATGAATAATGAACAGATTACCCAAGTTACGAACAAACATATTTTCTGTGAGTTAAATAATATTATATTCCAAACGGCGGCATAAACTTTATTTCATATTTGCTATTTTATTGATTTTTTTTTTGGCCAACTCATAAAAATACGCTTAAAGTGAACAAAAGTCTTATTGAATGTGCGCGTACACACGGCAACTAATTTCTTAATAAATAAAAACAAAATAATAGATGATCCATCTTTTGTTAAGTCGAACGTCGTATAAATATTGTAAAGAGAACTTACAATAGGCGTGTGCAAGTAGTCAGACGGCGTGTATTGTGTCCAGAGACAATACAATGCTATACGTCGGACTATTTTGTCAAAAGTGATGATACCATAATTGACGTGTATCAAAAAACATATTTCTAGTATAGATATCAACTTTCTGTTTTGGGAAGTGATAAAATACATAAAATGAAGCATGTTTCCGTTAAAACATGAAAAACGCAATTCTGTGGGATACCATAACTTACGTAGGACCGATCGATATATGGGGATGAGACGAAGAAAAATCTCAAAAGGTTTAATCAACCCGAAAAGCATCTTACAATATTTTATTGCTTTTAAAATCATCAAAAATACAAACATTTTTAAAAGGCTTGAAAATTGTTAAAATATTTTTGACAGATGCATTTTATTGCAGCAATGAATTTTTGTTCGTGTTTTTCAATATTTCGGTAGTACCTTTTTTTTTTATTTATTTAAAGAATAATAATAGTACAATTTTATAAAGATATATTACCATACAATAATTACTTAATGCTATTTGTATAATATTATATTTACTGCTCCATTTAAGCATATAACTTGTGTATGGAGCAGAGGTACATTTTTTTGTTATAATATTATATTACCAGTTTTTATTTATTTTTTATTTTATATATATATATATATTTTTTTTTCTACTAGACCTTTGGATATTTTATATGAAGTGAATTTTAATGACATTTTTATATGAATTAATTTACAAAACTATTGAGATAAATACAAATTTTGTTATCCTTAAGATTATTTTAATGATGTAATACATTTGTGTGAAATGTGTTTTTTCCAAATCCATTTTTTAATTTTAACCTAATGAAACCTATTCATTAGGTTAAAATTAAAAAATGGTAGGTACATACTTTCCTTGGTTAAAAGATTTTTCACTGTTGATTAGATGTCAGTGTGGTTTTTACTGACAGTTGCCATTGGCAACCGTACATATTGTGTAAAACAAATTTTTATTTAAATTATTTAAAAACAAAGAGATCAAAAATACATACTTGTCATTTCTCTGTTTTTTCAGGTACGTCATTCCATAATATTATAATAACTTTTAGTTTTGTCGAGAACTCTCATGATTAGGAGTTTCGGAGACTTAAAAATTACCACCTAATGGCGAACGTTGTTAACGTAAAGTGATCACACTGAGCCAGCCTTCGAAATAACAGTAGAAGACGGTCGAAAGCCCGTAGTGATTTGTTCCATTTAGAAATCGAACATCAATAATGAATACTTAGAGTTTTTAGTTTTAGATAATATATTCATTAAAGAATATGCTATTTGATATCCGAAATTCCAAAGAGAAATGCATACAAGGTAGCAGCTATTATAGTAGTTACTTCGATCATAATATAACATTTACTTACAAACAGCAGCTAGACATTATCCGTGCAAGTAAATAGTTATACGGCTTGTCTGGACCATAAAATGTATCTCGCTTTTATGGCTTCTCTTTGTATTGAACTGTTAGAAGGTAAATGAAGATATTACTTGGAATTCAATCGCTTCCTTCTGAGGTACGCAATGGATTTTTAAAGTGTCCCCGTTTCATCGGGTTGCAAATGAAATTACCTACTCTCAAATCACACATTTTTATAGTAAACTCTAATACAATGTAGTTTTAAAATCGTTCAACCGTACATTTTGTACTAAGTGTTTTCTTTCTGCATCCTCTGTATGTTTCTAGCTACTTATTTAAATATGTAGCACCACCCCATACATGAGATGTGCATTAAAGTCACCTGTTTTGCAATTAGACATTTCCAGTATACGAGGAAATCTCAATCGTTGAATCATGGTTGAGTGTCTTAGATTTATGGCTATCTTTGCCTAGTATGGAAGAAGGTTCCATTGATGCCGGAGAACATTGTTCATTGTTCAATGATAAATCCTGCTCCATATTTTCCGTCTTTTACATATATCGTGTCTTTTCTTTTTTATGAAGGTGGCGATATACAGAACTGTAGAGTTTATAGAAAGCACTCTCTTCCTAGAGATTGAACAGTTTCTGCTTTTGTTTTCAAATCGGTGTCATAATAGTTCGCTCTAGATATACAAACTCTATCCAGACGAGAGGAAAATTTTCTTAAAGAAGCAAGAAAAGCGGAATCCAACCATAATCTACCAATCCATCTTGATAACCCGCTTCCAAGCTGAAATCCCGAAACCCGTACTGGCTAGCTGCAAGTACAGATAGCTCGATGGAAGACAAATTAGGAGAAGTATAGACCGCATCGTCAGTAAGGAACCAGAACCTATGGTAGCTGATCCGACAAAAGAATTGCCTGGCTCAACGCAACCTAGAAATATACGGTGTAGAGTTAACGGAATAAGATATGATGTAGGCTGCACCGCTTCAAACCTACATATATGGGAATGACACGAGGATAAACGATCATCTGATAAACGAGTGCACCATAAAAGGGGCTAGAGGAACTTGCATGCACTAACGGATGACGCGATTCAATGGCTTCAGTCTCTTTAGGTCAGATTGTGACCGATCAAAGGAAGAAGAAGTAAAAAAATATTGTTAATCGGTGGCTTTAATAAGTAAAAAAAATACTAGTTACCTCTGATACTACATAGATGGCGCTAGGATAGGACCATATCCATTAAATAAATTTCTGCTAGTTTCAGAAAAAACGAATTCAAAGAAACAAACAATTTAGTAACAACGTGAAATACTCCTTAACAACTATGTTCAAAAATAGCAAAGGAAAGGAAAAGGCATTAAATCTCTCCACGTTAACAAGATACATTAAATTCTCAGGAGTCATCTTGATACAAAGAATTCTATTATTGAGGGCTGGAAGTAATATCAAGGTACAAAAGAACCAACACAAATTGGTCGGAGAGTTGATAGATGTGTTTTGGGAAGCTGTGATTGTGACTGAAGACCAGACTTATATTTTGTTTCCGAATGAAATTGACATACCTAACCTTAAGATTTTTTAACCAAAATAGAGCCCGGTTGGGTCCGATTGTTTGAAGATGCAAAAAATTATCAAAAAAGTAATCTTTGATTAACTAATAGGGCTCATCCGTCAACATGAAATGGATTTCAATCTCTTTCACTTAGACGTTTCTATATTTGACAGCAGAACTGACGTGGCACCTATGTAGGGTATATGTGTGTATCCGCTCGTTTCAAACAACAGAAGAGGCTACAAAGATAGCGCCAGATGTATGTACCGCTTTGGGTAGGCGACATTAGTTGATCAGTGAGTCAGAGTCAACAATTTTCTTATATAAATTCAATACATAAATGTTGAAAAGATTGAGTAAAATCATGTAGCAGGTGATTGTTTTTAGTGAAATTAATGATTCGTAAAAAAAATATTTAAAATCTGGTCTTGAGTTTCCTCACAAACAATGGTCAACCATTACAAGACTCGAATCGGTCATGTTGGATGGGGATGACTTTTATACTAATGAGGTGAATGAAAACCAGCTCTTTTGTGGATGTGGCCAGGTTTAGACTGTGAGACACAAAGTACTCAGATATTTATAACACTGAACAACCAACACAAACGAAAAAAAAAATAATGAAAAAAACACATAGAATCTCCAATGCTCTAATAACAGGTATCTCCCGCAAAGCTATGTAACAGATATCTCAAGGTTTGAGTGATCACTGAAAGAAGGTAGTCGGGTGATGTCTAGACAATGGGATATTTGGTAAATATTGACGCGAAGAGTGATCACACTAAGCCAGCCTTCGAAATAACAGTAGAAGACGGTCGTAAGCCCGTAGCGGTTTGTTCCATTTAAAATTCGAACATTAGTAATGAATTGTTAGAGTCGCTAATTCTAATGACACTTATTTTTTCTGTTGGAGTAAAAAAGTAAACAATGACATGTGTTTGGAAAAGTCAAGTAAATAAAGGACCATAAAAATGTTGAATATGAGGCTTGTTTTCTCATTCTTATCTGAATAAGATTCGGTGAGATGTGCAATATATTTACTTAATCTAACGGTTTTTGCAAACTAATGATACAAATATCTTAAAAATAGCAGTGATTGTTATTTTGTAACAATACTAGATAATATGTATACAAATTGTGAATGTTACCTTTTATCGTTTGGGGTAGGTAGAGAGTGTCTTGTCGGGGTAGTCTCAGCGAGGTACACGTAGAACATCTCCATACTAAATACGAGGGCGGGGGTGAGTAGGCGCAGGTAAACAGGACTGGCGCCGAGACACCTAAGGGTGGTTGGCGTCGAGGCGCCGTCCTTTCAAATCTTCTATTACGCATTAACACTACTACACACAACAACCTACATACAATCTGCATTTTATTATTTTTCACTAAGTGTACACAGACTCTTTACAACTTCCTACGGGATTCTCCTAGCAACTTTGTTTCTTAAACCCTATCCTTAGATATAAAAAAAGTAAGCAATTCTTTATTGTAGAGAATTGATACGGACCGAGATAGACTTCATTGAAAGACAGTTGACTATTTGTATCAGCCAGGTCTCCAATACACATTCTTCATAAACAAACCATGAAAATTATTCGAATGCACAATGACCCAAACAAAAATTCTTCGAAAATCAATTGATCGAATGTCAATTTTCCGAAAGTAAATAATTCGAACTCGCATTTTGTTAGAAAAGCAAAATCACTCAATTCAAATCATCCTGAACTCCACTCTTTTGTATATAGGACTAGCTGACCCGCCCGTCGACCTTCGACTAAACCCAGAACAAAAAAATAATTTTGACTTATTACATGAATAAAATGTGATTTACGACATTAAAACTTAATAAAATTTAGCAAATAATTTATTGCATTATGTAATAGTTATCGGGATGAAGTTCTCTTAAAAAAATCCTCTACACGCTTTACTTTTTTTTAAATCCAAGAGATGGCGGAGTAGTAGGAAATTAATAACATGTGAAAACTGTTAACTTATTGTATATACTTTTGAAAGAATAGATCCTATTTAAACCGTATTTAACTGAATTATTATGGTAAGATGATCTAATGATTTATAATTTTCTTGATAATGATTGAAAAATTGACCATTCGATTAAATAGTATTTCGAAATAAATCTTGTTAAATTTTAACCAAATTTGATAACTTGTTGTAGGCATTGGACAAGTGGGGCTAGTACGAGTTTCATCGAAAGCTAATTGCACGCAAATAAGCGCTTATTAACCAAACGATCGAATCGTTCGATCATTTTTGTATGGAAATTTTTCGATGATCGTTTCGATATTCGATCATCGAAAACTTATACTAGGACTAAAGGTAGCGTATGCTGCCCCGTTTGGTAAACAATACAATAGACACCACTTGAAGCAGCGTTGTCCAAAATAATTGAGATTAGTGTAAACACACACGTGGCTGAGCTGAACAATTTAATTCGTACATGACGATATCATCACCAATCAATAGTTCCTGTAAATGTGTGAGTTCAGACAAACCTCATTTTTTACCACAATCCGATTTCTCACTGGAAAAGAATATGTAACATTTATTCATTACTGATGTTCGATTTTTAAATGGAACAAGCCACTACGGGATTACAACCGTCTTCTACTGTTATTTCGAATGCTGGCCTAGTGTAATCACTTTACGTTAACAACGTTCGCTTTTAGGTGGTAATTTTTAAGTCTCTGAAACTCCTAATCATGAGAATTCTCGACATGTTCAACATGTCGAAAAATCCCATGTATACAACAAGAAGATATTTAATCATTAATGAGATATAGAGCAAAAAGTTAGAAATTATTGAGAATAAGAGAGCAACCAAATCTAAAGACTGCTGTCATGTATTTGGAGCCAGGATATGGATATCGTGGAAACCATAGTCTTGGTTATTCAGGGGTAATTATTTTACTCCACCTGACATCTCCAGTCCTTTCTATTTCATATCTGCATGCATTTTCAATTCGGGGCTATAGCTGGGAAGGCCCCCCTATAATTATAACCTTACCTAACTCATTCATGTAAATAGTAGAAGCTTGCTAACGCTAACGTAAAATAAAATTTTTCGATGAATTGTAATTTCGTACAATTGCCATTCGGTGAATTGTGATTTTCGAAAAATTGTTATTTGAACAATTTACGTGTTACCCAATATCAAAAGGGTGACTTATTTATGTTTGCTAGCAAAACCATCCGTGTTTTACAAGAATGCTCGATTAATGCACATATTCGTATCCAGGTACACAGTGCAATGGACAGTGTACCTACATACCTACTAAATGCTTTGCGCAAACAAAACGGGAGGTAGACGGGACGATTCTACCAAATTACTAATGGATTTATTTGCTCAGCACATTTACCTATTCGCTAAACAAATGCACCCACACGGCACACAATATGAAGTCGGGGTTGTCAATCCAACTGCGATATATGATCTCCTCGTCGTAACAGTTACAGACTAACTATTTGTTAAAAGGGTTTTACTCTTTTTTAAATATTATTTACAACGATCACTATCGAATCTGACAGTTTGTAGCCAAATCTGATATGATACTTTTGCAATTTGATGATATTACCCCCTATTCGGATTTTAGTACGTTCTTATTAAGAACGTTCCAAATGATTTAGAATTAAGTTCACTCGAACTAAAATTCGTATTCGGAATTATGCCGTGTTCTAAAAACCAATATTAGTTCACCATACATATTTTATTGAACTATAAATTGTCTATGGATCGAGCATGCGCCTTATTGGTTGATGCTGACAAGCGGACAGCCAATCGGAGAAGACAAATTCAAACGAGCTCAATGTTCCAAGCAATTTCCAAGTAACATGGTCGCCGGAAACTACCGAACCAACCCGAAGTGTAACGAAGACGACTGTATGATTGCATTGGTGTTCAATGATAATAATTTTTGATGCTATTATTTGTATTACTTATAATAAATTCGGGGGAAATTTATTTATTTATTTATTTAATCATTGTCACATCAAATTCATACATATTATACAGTTCAAAACAATAATACACGTCAGATACAAATAAAAAAGAAAAAAAAATTGCCGCCTCACTAGGTGTGAACCTGTGTTGAGGCTAGCATGCATATACGACTAGGCACAATAAGCACAACTAGCACAATGCTTAATATTTTTAATAAAAATAAACTTGTTTTATATTTATTTGGTTAAAAAAACGTTTATCATAAAAATATCATCAGATATCTTTTAGACGCATACAATTAGGAACGTTTTGACAGATAAACGCACTAAAATTGACTTAAATACGAAATCCGAATACCAAAATGATCTAATTTCAAACTAAAGTCTAATTAGGAACAAATAGGAACGTTCTAAAATTTCTCGAATACCAATCTGGCTAACTAAAATAGGAACGTTCTTATTTTAGTTTAGTGCGCACTTAATTTGAATTGGAATAGGGGGTATTATGGTGTGGGAGAAGGTCATAAACATTGCGCAAGATCGAGCGCAATGGAGAGCTCTTGTTGCCTCCCTTTGCCTCATAAGTAGGGTGTAAAATGGAGTATTGATTAATTGATTGATTGATGATATTACAATAATTAGAGCTATCTATTTCAAGTCTTGAAGTGTTCTTATTATTAACTTCCAATTGCAATCATTTCGAGCTACTGGATTAATATGGATTGTATATCTAGCAGGACCTTGATAAATAAGTAACAGAGCCTCTTTTAAGAATGCGTGAACTACACATTTCCATTAAACAGCAATTGTGTGGCTTCCTGGGTTTACCTTCCATCATTTATTTCCCTGGTCCATTGCAGGAATCTGGATGATAAAATCAGGATGACCACAACAATTCAAGAAGACTTCAGACTTCAAAATAATGGAAGAACGAGTATTATAATATGTATAAAAACTTTGGATGATATCAACGAACAAACATCAATTAAAAAAGCTTTAAATGACCCACTTGTCGTTATGAATATAAAAAAATACTCGTTGGTTGGTCTCAAACCAATAAATCAATCAAATCTTCTAAAACACCCCACTTAGGGGCATAGCGAGGCAACAAGAACCTTCCACTGCATTCAATCTAGTGTGACATCAAAAACCTCCTCCCACACCATGTCCAAATCCTTCAGCTCTGCTTCGAAGGACTGGAACACGGTATGAGAGTACCTGGCGTTGTCACGTTGATGTTATCTATAGTCTTTAACTTCAGTTCTTATTTAAAGTAAGTTGGTGTTGAACATTGAACATGGAAATATCCGTGTCTTTATTGGTCCTACAAATTTGTATTTTTTATGTACACATAGTATGACATGACTTCCAGTTCCTTTTTCGACAACGTCTTCTTCCACAAGTACGCAGCAATAATTCTGTATCATCTTACCACCTTTTTTGAGGCCTTCTAACCATTCCACAGTTTATTGATAACCACATTTTTATTCCCAATTGTTTTCACGATATGCTAAGCCCGATCAGGTGCCAAGAAAACAGCGTACCAAAAATAAAACTATAAAAAAAAACCAAATGTTTTTTTTTCCATGGACAAAACAATAATAAATGCCAATAAAAATCGTGGCAATCAAAATATTCTTGATTGATGGCAAAGGTATGCGTAATCAGTCGGGTATGAAGAACACCTGTAAGTCGGATGAAACAATAATATTGTAAAGAAATAAAACAATTCCAGCCGTAGCGCGGCCATATGGGCGGGCCATGTGTTTCGTGTCCGCCTTAAGTACCTGAAGTCGAGAAATGGATCAGTTTTAAGTATGTTTTATTATTCTCGACAAATCGAGAAATGAATTCTCGATTTGAATGTTCAAGAGATTAAATATACAGTGATGAATTCTTGTTCTCTTCTTCTATTTAGTAAGTTTGCAATAAAAAGTTTAATCAACCAAGTGCTTTGAAGACTCGCGTGTTAATTCAGGGATACGAAAGCAAAGAAAATTATGAAAACGGGGAATAAAAATTTTACCTAAGGTGTAAAACATGGACGAAAAATCTAGAAGTTGGAATAAATCCTGTAGATCACTCGTAAAAAGACTGATTGATAAGGTTGAAGATGTTGAAATATAAAACGTACCTATAAATAAAAGCTGCTAACCTAGGATAGCCCAGAACTCATGGTATATTATAACAGCCTTTTCGTGTAAAACATATCTTTGCATAAAAATTCATCATTTTACGATTAAAATGAATTTATCCTTGGAATTATTATAGAAACTTTAAAATGATATCGACTATTGGAGCTTTTTATTATCTGCTTTAGAACTACATATTCAATTTTAATCGGTACTTTAAGGGGGACCCACTGAAGTTACGGACCTCAAATTTTACGTGCTTGTGTAGGAGCATAAGACCAACCCGTATTCCAAATTTTATGAAAATCGAAGAAATTTTTTTTTCTTTTTTAGCCCTTTTTCTAGAACAAGTGAAATTTTCTTTGGATACTTTAAGAGGGTTCCCCTGAAGGTACAGATCTCAACATTTTACTGACTCATCTACATCGAGGGGCTAACCGTTCTACCAAATTTCAATCAAATCGTATAAGAATTACTATGAGTTATGGGTGCGCACACATTTTTGGCGTACGCGTACGGGAAAATTAAAAAAAAAAAAATTGCATTTTTGGACGAACACGTCGAGAAAATTAATTTTAGCGAAATCTATTTTTTTTTTTTTTTTAAATACGATCACAAGACATGTATATTCCATATACTATGAGTAAAACGTTCATCTAAATTAATGAAGTTTCTCAGCCCTCAGTCCAACTTTTAAATATCATCTAGAACTAGATGTATTTCCTAGTAAAATCATCATAGATTTCTGTGGATAGTGAAAATAAAGTTTATCGAATTTTCGATAACTTCAGTCGTTGCACAACTCGAAATGTCGAGAAATAATGTATTGAATTTATTAAATTACACGGCGCGAGGTAGCACGACGGCGCCAGAAACTCGATTTCGTAATAATAATATTGCATTCAATTTTTGATGTAACTAATCAAGAAGCCCTCATCTAGTCGTTATGTATGTTTATTGATCGTAAAAATCAAATTGCCGCCTCGCACTGAATTACGCGAGGGTTGCGCGAATAGCTCTATGAAAATTCCCAAAACGCATCGTCATTTTTTTACGAGGGCACTTTTCGAAATTATGGGACTGAGAAACAATCGAGTTCGACCGAGAATGTTAAAAATTACATATACTTAATCAATCAAAAATATCATTGTAGGTACATACTTATTCGATTCATATAAAATACTTCCTATTTGGATTATGATTGGCTGAACTTACTTAAACTGAAACTAAACACATGTACCACTTACACACTTGCATGCCTTTTAGAATTTTAGCCTAGAAGCAAGTAATTTAGTAACCAAAACTGTTTGAAACCTCAAAAACTTAGTCGAGTAGATTAGTCGGCAATTTAGTGGAGTTTGATTATTTGGTTAATAAGGCTTGCAACTCCCATTGTTTCGATTTGTAGGATCTTTTAAAATTGCGACAATTTCATCTTTTTATGATTGTTTCATTACCATTACCTATAGTAAATATAGAGAAAAGATAATGTTAACAATGTCTTCAGAGGTATTTCCTCTGGCATTATTTTTAACCAATCTGTCCAGTGGTATCTGAGACAGGCCAATCAAAATTTACTTCGATCCAGGTTTTGCTAAAAAAAACCACCGAACAAAAAAATATCATTAGGGTTTTTTTTTTAAATAAATGAGTTTTTTTAAACGTCAGTTTCAGTTTAAAGAATTACCTCGTGAAAATTTCATTCTGTTTAATTTTTTTTTCCTTTATTTTCTTTTCATTCCTCTTTTACTTCATTATTTCCCGTCGTGATTCCTTCTGACACCTCGCTCCTTCTGTCTTCCCGTCGTCGGAGGAGACGAGTGAAGGTGAGTTCGAGATGAGGGACGCCGCTTAATAGAATCTCAGAAGGGAGGCTCAAGAGTTTAATTAAAAAGTTTCAAAACCGAGAAGGTGGGAGTCAAAACTTCTTAGGTCACTCAATAGGTGTATAAGTATTTCAAAATATAGAAAAAAATAAAAAGAAAATCACCCACGAACACTGCGTCGATTCATTTTATCAAAACATCACCCAATTAATTTAGTAAAACGCAAAATTGGTTAGTTTGTTTGCATATTCCATCGTTTTCAACATTATTTATCTCTTCATTGTATTATTAATTATTTAAACTATAAAAGAAAGTCGGGTTACTGTGAACACTTGTAACTGGAGATCGGATGAATGGATTTTTATCATTTTTTGTTTAGGTATTGGATTCTTCACCGCTTCGGATAACAGATAAAAATCGAATAAATGAATAGAAAACAGTATAAGTTATGACATTAATGTCAGACTGGAACTGATTTCCTAAAAACAATGCCATCTGTGAAAAATACCATAACAACACAATTTTTATTTGCCTGACAACCATTGACATTAAAAATATTGGAACGCAGATTTTAGATGTTTTTTTTTCAAGTTTTTTCTAATTTGTTAACGTTGAATCGCATTTTTGTAAATTAAAACGTGATAAGTGAAGAAATCTAATTTTGAAATCAAAATTGTCGGTTGTCAATTGTTTAAAAGTTGGTACGATTGACAGAATTTGGATGGAAAATATGTGGTTTCAAACAGATGCATCGGTCGGAATTACATTAGTCAGTTGTGGCTTCTAACAACTAACCCCGATATAAACAAAAAGAAAAAAAAGTATAAAGCAAAGAATACCAAAAAAAAAAAAGAAAACAAACTCAAACAAAAAAAGGAAAAGGAAACAGGGGCGGATGGGGTGGGAGAGAGGGAAGATAGATGAGGTTTTAGGACACAGAGACTGTATTTGAGGAGATCATCATCTCTTTAACAGCTTGCTTGAACGACGTCAGATTTGGGTCAGTCTAAGGTTCGATGGGAGATTATTCCAGCAACGAGCACCCTGAACTGCAAAAGAGATCGAGACGAAAGTTGATCTATGTACCGGGATGAAAGGATGCGCTGGTTGTTGGACCTCAGAGGCAAACCGTGAATCGCCAGGTATTCAAAATCTTCCCTAATATAATATGGGAATGAAGCTGAATATAGGTCTTTGATAAGCTGATTTTGATACTCATTTTTTGATTTTTTATTAGTTATTCTGTTATCCGGAGCTGAGAACAATTCAATAAGCCAAGCATCATAAAAATCTGTTTAGACGATCTCAAGTTATAAGGTGTTCGCACTTATCCGTCTTTCTTTTATATCTTTAATAAAGATATCGCTCAATTTAAAAGTGTTTGCTGGCGCAGTGTCCCTGATCCGCTGACTAGTGTAAAAAACAGAGGTGAAGGAAAGTAATGTACCCTCTTAGAGAAATGTCTAAAGAGTCTCAGGAGGTTGAAAAAATAATAATGAGTGCCGAGTGGGTGGGCCAAGGTAAAACTTCCTAAATAAATTAATTAACTTTATCTAAGATCTCTCTTATGCAAAGCGCCACAATTATCTCAAGACATTTAAAAGACAATCTTCATAATGATAAATAATATTTTATTTCCTGAAAAAAATTTGCAAAAAAACGTTTGTTAAAACTTACTACTTAATTTAAAAACTACGATCAGTGGAAAAATAGCTCAGCGATAGAAAATATTACGATCAAGCTGTCTTCGAGTTTAACTCATATTGTTTGATAATGAGCTGATCTCTGTAGATTTTGACCCGCCATATTCCAACGTCAACTGACAGTTGTTTCGAGTATACAAGAACGCTTTTTGTAATAAATTCACTGTATTTAAGTTTATTCCCCGTCCAAATATATTGTACTCCCTTCATGTTTTGGTCCATTGTATTTTGGTTTATCATAATATAATAATAGGAAATTTGAAGAAATTAAGCAAATATGCATTCTCGTTATTGTTTGAGGGCTTACAACCATGATGTACCAACTATAAGAATTAATATAATGACGTTTTGAAGAAAATACTCAAAGAATAATTTTTAAGTAGGTAGAAATATTAAAATTGTAGTGGTCAAACATGAATTTGTTCATTTTGGCTGTAACATAAAGGTTTCGTATGATTTAATAAGAACTAAAACTATATTTTGATAAAATAAGCAATTAAAAATAAGGTACCTATTCTTCCTAGTACCTAAAGCGGATTAATTTTTTTTTATATGAAGTAAAAACTGTGCTCTTATTCTCGTAGCGGTCTTAATACGCTCTTATCTTGATTGACAATCATAAAATGGCGGATTGGTATTCACAAAACAAGATATCTAGTAGATATCTTAAAAATTCGTTATGTTTGAAATATCAGGACCCCTATACTGTAGCAAGTTTAGGGTAGTCACTTGAAAAAACGTGCCTATTAGACGATACATTTTGTATGAAAAACGTCTATATGCGATTCTCGCATTCGATACGTATAGACGTTTTTCATACAAAATGTGTCGCCTAATAGTCACTTTTTTCAAGTGACTACCCTACACTTGCTACAGAATAGGGGTACAGTATGAAAATGATCCAGTTCAAGATAGGATTTAAGATTAGATTCCGATACTTTTGTGAATACGACTGTTTGCGATCGTGTCTTAATCTTATCGTTAAGTGATTTTTAAAAGCGATTGATTACGAGAATAGCCCTACTGATCAGTGAATTTATACGTAATCTTACGATTAACGAATTTTTTATAAGTAAGACGATTAGTGACTTGTAGCAACGTTAACATCTCAGACTCATTGCACTGGACGTGAGTTCGAACCGATCATTCCCATCTCAAAATATGCTAAGTATGGAAGATTTTACAAACTAACGGAGGCTCTCTGGTACCAGGCAACCTAAGGGTGTCTTTTTGCGTTGAAGAGTTAAGAAAAACAACAAAAAATTATTGAAGGTATAATTATTCGGAGCCCATATAGGTCTGTATATGTAGGCTCGACAGGGGTTAAAAGACGCAAGCTAAGGGTAAGGGACAGGGAAAGGGACATGGCAGGAGAAAAAGATGTTATTGCTCCGACGTTAGGAGTTTCCTTGACATTTTGTCTGAACACAGTATGTTAAAAGATTTGCCATCGTCAAACATTCTGAACTATTTCTTTAAGGTTAATAATTATTGTACTTAAAAAAACAATAATAATTATTTGCGCCATCCTATACAGCAATTTCAATTAGGTGGAATCTGACAGAAAAACACTTTTTAAAAGTGTTAAAAAATGCGAGGTGAATAATTATTAATAGGTTTGTGAAGGTAGGCGTCTTCCTGTCCCGCATCACTACCTGCTCCTTCTTCTTCTTGCTTTTCCCCGTCCACCTTCCTTTCACCTTCTTTATTCTTACAAACTTTTTTTTCTTAAGCCGATATCAACTTTAATTCATTTCAAACAAAATTAATCTTTAGAATTCAATTTTTAATAACGAATTTGAAGTAAGAATAACAATGCGACTAATGTGTGCCTAGAATCGATAGATTTGTTTAGTGTACCTATACTGAAAATCTCAACATTGTATGGAATATGATAGTTAATAAAGAGATTTGCTGATGAAAGCTTAATGTGGAGAAGAAACTGATGCTTAGGTAAGACTTACTGATAGAATGAGCCCCTGAAAGTAAGAGTTTGCTTTGTTCTGCTTTTACTTGACTAAACAACAAACATACCGATTTGGTACATGTTCCATATTATGAACATCGGAAACATAGAAGAAATCGTTCCTACATACATTCAGACTCAGAGTTACGAAGCTGACGTGGTCGTGGGCTGGACATGTGGCGAGAATGGTGATGGGCCAAAATCATTTTACCGTACCGTCCATGGTCGAGAAAGAGAAACATATTGTGCACTGTGCAGGCCATTGATGAGGTGGGGAGATGTCATCGTGGTTTGCGCTAGTTTCGTTTTTTTTTTTATAACAATTCACGTTCTTTTAATACCAACCTCGGTAGCCTAGTTGTACTCACGTGGACTTCAGATCCGAGGTCCCGGATTCGATTCCCGTTCGGGTCAAAGTTTTTCTAAGCGTTTTTTCACTTGGAATTTCTACCCGACGCCGACGTGGGCCTGTCTCAGATTGGACGGGACCGATTGACTGGAAAAAATTGCCGCAGGCAATAAGTTACGCCGGCTATCCTGACACCTTTGTACAGAAAAGTGTTATATTTATTTATTTAATACAAGTCCGGCTGGATGAGGAAAACACTAACGAGAGAGAGTTGATGACAATTATTGGGGGAGGCTTATGTTAAGAAGTAGATGGAAGAATGCTAAAGAAGAGGAAGAAGACATACATAGAAATATTTATCGACTATTTTCAATACAAAGGTGTCAGCATAGCCGGCGGAACTTATCGTTTGAGGAATTTTCGAGGTTTTAAACAAAAACTAGGCTACCCAGTTCGGTCTTTTTTAGCGATTTTACTAAATTACCTACTACCGTCAATACCTATATGAGGAACTTCGTCAGCCGTTCTTACATCGATATTCCAGTATGCATCGATATTACATCGACATTATAGTGTGCATCGATATTACATCGACATTACCTATAGTGTGCATCAATATTATAGTGTGCATCGATATTACATCGACATTAAAGTGTGCCCTCGAATCTATTCAGGGTTCAAATTGTTGAAAAAACAATTACTTTTTCATGATCATCTTTTACATATCTAATAAACTTAAATGATATTTATAATTTGTACATAAATTCTAAAGAACTACCGCGTGTTTTCATATATAAAATATTTTTTTCAAAATATGTACAAGATTCAGCTTACAAACATGTGATTTTTTGGAATATGGGTGCAATAAAATTAATTCAATATGTCGTTCATGATCGACGCTCGGTTGAGAAATCGAGTTAAACAGGCAGAAAATATACCTTGTGAATAAATATGGAAATCAGGTTGGCATTCTGGGGGTGATTTTTACCAAATATTATTATTATTTAAAGGGTGCCTTTTGCGGAGGGGATGAAGAAAAAAACACCTGAAAAAATACAAGTGTAAATTTTCATGAAAGCCATATTTTTATATTTAAAAGAAACGGTAATATTAATCGTTCGTACAGAGGTTTAATGAATGTTTCGTGCATGCGGCAGGGTTGTTCACAAATATATATCATATTTTTGTGACCACAGGGGGCATTGCACTAAAACACCCCTTTTTTGGCAATTGTACTTAAAATGGAGTACTCCGCGAGTCCTTAACATACGAAACTGAAATTTGCGTTTTATTGTAGAATGAATATTAATTAAATGGTTTAATAATTAAGCATGATATTTGAGTAATTTTGTTTTTTCTGAAACGTCTCTCAAATCCATATTTCATAAAATACAATTCTTATATTAAAATAGCCGTGGGGTTGCCGGCAAAGAGTGGCACCTCTGCTCTTTTTGCTGATTTTTCGAGCATCCTGTAAGAGGCAGGAAATCGAAAAATCAGATCGGGACCGTGAGGTTGACCACTTCACGACCTTAAATTTCAACTGGTCAGAAAAGATGGCACAATGAGCCTCGGACGCCTTCAAGCGCAATGGAGAGCTCTTGATGCCTCCCTATGCTCCCGAGTGGGGCTTAGGCCCCCGCATTGCTGGTTGGTTTGGGGGTGATTCGCGGCGGGCTTGATTTGTACGGGGCCGGCTGTTTGGTTTGATTGCTTCGATCGAGCTATGAGGTCGGTTTCGTGCGGGTCGGGTTGCTGCGGATTGGTCTACTCCGGGCTGGCTTGTGGTATGCGGGGGGCCTTAAAGGGAGAATGTGTATGTGTGTGTATATTAAAGAAGAGGGTCGCAAACAGTGGGGCTAGTACGGGTTTAATCGAAAGCTATTTGCACGCTAATAAGCGCTTATTAACGTGCTAATAGTGTTCGAAAATCAAATGATCGGATCATTCGATCATTTTTGTATGGATAATTTTTCAAAACTCTTTCGATCATCGTTTCAATATTCGATGATCGAAATATATAAACTAGGGCTACTTTCTATTAAACTCGTACAAGCAAAATTAGAAAGTATAATATTATCAATTCGTAATCACTTCATGCAAGGACAGATTAACTAAAAACAATTACATCAGTCTAAGACAACAAACTTGAAAAACCTGAAACCTAAAGATGGAGCACAATTTTCAAAAGCCTTAAACCAACATGAACACCCTAATCGCCTGGATTTTGCCGGACTCACACCGCTGAAAACTCTTCAATTTAGCAGAAATCCTACTTATCAATTGGGTCCGACACTGCTGATTCCGTCTTTTCAGTACTGTCTTTCAACTTTTGTCAAATTACTTACCATATAAATAAGATGGTCAGCACATGCGGGAAAGCTCTCCAACTGATAGCCGTGCATTCCTAATTCTCTTTCCTCTTATCATCTGTCACAATTGAACAATGTAATGTAAGCCAGCCTTCAAAATTACAGTAGAAGACGGTCGTAAGCCCGTAGTGGTTTGTTCCATTTAAAAATCGAACATTAGCAATGAATTGTTAGAGTAATTAGTTGTTATTTTTTCTTTAAGATCTAGTCCTGAAAAGGTCACAAGAATCTAGACATAATTAGAACGTTGTGCACCAACAAAGCCAATAGGCAATAAATATGAGACATTAACAAAAATGGATATAGTCATATCCTGGCGCCAAATACATGATAGCAGTCGCAGTCTTTAAATTTAGTTGCTCTCTTGTTCTCAATAATTTCCAACTTTTATCTCTATTTTTCATTTTATTACTAAATTTCTACTTGTTGCATACATGAGATTTTTCGACATGAGAATTCTCATGATTAGGAGTTTCGGAGACAAACATTACCACCTAATGGCGAACGTTGTTAACGTAAAGTGATCACACTAAGCCAGCCTTCGAAATTACAGTAGAAGACGGTCGTAAGCCCGTAGTGGTTTGTTCCATTTAAAAATCGAACATTAGTAATGAATTGTTAGAGTAATTAGTTGTTATTTTTTTTACTGAACAATAAGTGTACAGCGGTCAGGGTTGCCAGGTTTTTTTCAAAAATATACCGAACCAAAACAAAAAAAGGTCATTTTCAAAATTTGCTATTCGAAAAATAGGAATTTCCCCTAAAATAAAAAAAGGTCATTCTCGAAATTTGCTGTCCGGGAAGTTACAAATTCACTAGGAAAAATGAATATTATTCCCGAAAGTAAAAATACCGAACACTCCATAGTTCGGTATTTTTTTCATACCGAACACCGAACATGGGGCAAAATTACCGAACGGTTCGGTAAAATACCGAACACCTGGCAACCCTGACAGCGGTACATTTAACCAATTCTTTCAAGGTACGCATATGACACTCCATGATCTGAAAGACGTTGAGTAAGACGCTATGTCACCTCTCCGCCTATGTGTCCATCTTCCATTCCGGAACAGTCCACTCCCTCTGCTATTTCTCAAAAAAAGACCATCATTACTGCTCTTTACAACCATGCATCAGCCCTTCCAGATAGGTGTAACATGCATCAAAATAAACTTCGTGGCTATTGCCAAGGTCTTTTTTGAAGACCAAGGTACCTACACTCCGATGTTTCTTTGCCATGTCTTTCTGAGCCAGATGTTCTTTTTGGACAACCTGATATCTTTTTCTGTCAAATTTAAGAGGGAATAATGACAATCAGCTAAACATTTCAAATGCGTCAATCATTTCCTAGTATGTAGGTACATAATTTAACTCCCGTGTTTTTAATAGCACGTGTGTGTGCAAATTGGTTGGGAAAGAACTTCATACCTTCTTCTCCTTGCTTAACCTTCTCTCACCCAACCTCCCTTTCCTCCCCTAGTGTTATCATAATAATAATATAGCCTAAGTGATTGATGTGTCGTATTGAAATGGAATTTACTCTCTATTGAGCGCAGAAAAAATACGTTACCTTCTATTATCTGAGAAGAATATACCTATCGGAGCGCTCCCATTTCCAGGAGCGAATCTTTAGTGGCGTAACAATAATTATAATATTTATTTAAGATTTTTTAAGGTGTATTTTCAGTGATGAGACATTAACAAAAATGGATATATTCATATTCTGACCCCGAATGCATGACAGCAGTTGCAGTCTTTAGATTTCGTTGCTCTCTTGTCTTATATATAAAAATGGAGAGCTATTTCTCGATGTCATCACATCACGCATAAACGGCTGGACCGATTTCGCTAATTCTTTTTTTTATCGTATAGGTTTTTTTAGAAGAAAAAATAAGAAAAATACATGGAAAATTAAAAAATTAAAGAAAACTCTACGTAGACAACCTTATTAGTACTTTTTACTAGGTATATGATTTTTATTTCAATTTTGAAATTTTGACAGAAATTGTCAATTGGTGCGATTGACAGAATGCGGTTGGAATATACATGGTTTAAAACAGACGCATCGGTCGGAATTACATTGGTCAAAATGATAATTAATTAATATTCATAGTTAGGAATACAAATTCGATTCAATATTCATAGTTAGGAACACAGGACAACGTCTGTCGGGAAAGCTAGTTATTAATATAAATAATTTCCAACTTTTATCTCCATATCTTATTCATTATTAAAGATCTACTCGTTGTATAGGTACATGAGATTTTTTGACACATTGTACATGTCGAGAATTCTCATGATTAGGAGTTTCGGAGATTTAAACATTACCACTGAATAGCGTAGGTATATTGCTAACGTTAAAGTGATCACACTAGCCAGCCTTCGAAACAGTAGAAGAGGGTCATAAGCCTATAATGGCTTGCTCCATTTAAAAAATCATACATCAATATCGTCTATAGACCCCCTGAATGATTTTAGAGTCCCCTAATGATTCAATGGGACCACATTGGACACCATTAAGTCAGAATATGTTTCGACATAATTTACCCATGGCGATGGAGCGGCCATGGTGGTCCAAAGGCTAGCCCCTAAGGTCCCCAGCTTAAATCCGATGGACTTTCGCCTTTGGATGTTTTAATTAAGAGCTATTTTATAAAAATAGCTCTTAATTAAAACATCATTCAGGGAAATTTTCAGGGATGATTCTCCATAAATAGTAGAAGTTTTTAAGATAGTTTGTACTAAACAATGTTTCGTGAAATTTTTTGTCTGGAGCCTTTGAAAGATTTTAGAAAATGTTTGCTTGGAAAAAAATTCTTGAAAACGAATTTTTGAACAAAAGCTATCGGCTGCTGACTCATAGCAATAATAGTTTACGTAAGGGTCAGTATCTGACTATTTTCAGAAAAAAAATCATGATCGTAGTCTAAATAGTTTGGCCACAGTGACGTATTTTAGTCAGAAATACGGTTTTTATTCAAACCTCACAAAAGGGTAAATAACTTTTGAACCACCCAATATCGCTGAACATACATGGGGGTTAAATCGATAGGTATTGAGGTCCTCTACCTCCCTGCTTCGGTTTATCCACCGTGTATATTCGTTATTGAATAATCTTGTTAATGTGTTTGCTAGATGCACCCACAGATGGCGGTAAAGTAGTAAGTTTATCACTTGTGATGTATGTTGTCGACAAGATTATATATCAGTGTTGTTACGTGTGTTGTCAACGTTTTACATAGTAATTTATGTTTCATAATTTTTGGATTCTCGCTGTGGATACGCTTTTGTATTACACAACGAGATCGCGACCTATGTAGATTGGATTGAGTGTCCGCTTATAAACATTACTCACCTGGTAGATTAAAAGATCATAATTTACCCTGTTGGTAGAAGACCCTCTCTTACTGTATGTATATCTTTCCTTAGAGGCAGAGATGAGGTATTAGTTGTTACATATATTATGTATTACTTTAAGAATACTTCCTTTAACCGTACAGTTCTACCAGAGTTTGCCCCTGTCAGCAATGTTTTTCCAAGTCTATCCAACCCAAATCCAAACTCTCTTAAGGCCCCAATTAGGGGCATAGGGAGGCAACAAGAGCTCTCCGTTGCACTCGATCTTAAGCGATGTTTATGACCTCCTCCCACACCATGTCTAAATCCCTCAACTCTGCTTCGACGGAGCGGAACACAGTGAAGGATGCTCTTCCTCGTCTTCGGAACCCTGATAGGAGGAAGAACAGTACTCTCCTCGGCCAACTGTCATTCGGCATCCTTAACACATGTCCCAGCCAAGTCCATCTCCTCCCCACAATGGTGGAGGTGATGGGCTCACTCTGGGTGCGCCGGCGTATAGCGTCGTTCGTAATGCGGTGGTACCATCTTACGCCCAGAATTCTCCTTAGGCACTTCATTTCAAAGGATGAGACTTTTTGTGCCTGGGCCTTGGTCAGGTGCCAGGACTAACCCATATAAGAGAATGGGCAACACACACACATCAAACAGTTTACATTTCGTCTCGACACTAAACGCCGACGCCTTCCAAATCTTGGTCATGTTATTAAAGGCGCCACTTGCCATACCGATACGTAACGAGAGCTCAGCCCCGAGGTCACCAGTGGTGGTAATGGTTGCTCCCAGGTACTTTAACTTATCCACCCGGGAGACCTGGTGACCATCGATGGTTATCGGGGCAGGCATTATTCGCCATGAGCTCCGTCTTACTGACATTGACTCGATGGCCAAGGCATGCTGTTTCAACAATGCTACGCTTGAACAACGCTAGGTCGTCCGCGTACTCCAGATCGAACATTTCGCCCATTAGACAATCTCTCTTGAGTTATTGGTAAAAAAAAACTTAATAAATTTGTGTTGTAAGTATGAAAAACAAAATAAAGTTTCATACAATGGGACTCCGACCCATAATGACAGTGGATTTAATTAAGGTATTGTTCACCTGGTACTGATTGATTATAATTAGATTTCTCAAAAGCCCCATAAGTATAACTTTCTTTAATATTCGGTTACGCCAATGTGCTATGGAAGGTATAAATATTTTTTTTTTATTTCTCGTGAATAAAAAGGAATTTATTACAACGATTCACCTTATCCAGGATATTTTACTTCATATTAATAATATTTTAATTCATCCTCAACCGTTGGTTCTTGAGTGATATGATATTTTAAAGCTGTTTTATTTGTAAAAAAATTTCATTATTTATTTATTAACTATTCGAAATTATTTTTGCACTGTCTTATTGGTATACATTTGCGGCCTTGCAAATTTATATGACATAAAATGTGAAACTCTCTTATTTAGTCAGTTTTTTTGTTTTGTCTTGAGTATGAAGGAATAAACATATTATTATAGGATCAGATTTGACTGAAATTAACTTTTTTAAATTGTCATTATTGGCCACCGACCTCGGTAACCTAGTGTCAAGGGCCCCGGATTCATTTCCCGGTCGTGTCAGAAATTTTCAATGTGTTTTTTGGGCATTTTCGTAAAAAAATGTCCCTGCACATTTTGAGCTGTCCCATGAGTTCAACATTTAATATTTTAAATATATGACACAATTCACTATATTTTTTAAATTATATGGGTAGTATAACATGTTTTATTTTGTAAAAACCGTATTCTAGGCTTTTTCTGCTGTTATAATTCATAAAATTATGTAAAATTATTTCTGAAAAGGGGTAAATTTAGTATGTCCCACTATACCTTTCATACTTTTGGATTCATTTATTTTTGATATTTTACTTGTTTGAAGGTTAAAAAATAGTTTTAAAACGTTTATTATATCACAAAATTTGAAAAATAATATAAATTGTAGGCCCTTTCTATACAAAATTAATTATTTTTCATCATTTGAAGTGTGTCCCACGTTTTCGGCCTAGGTGGACATGTCCATTTTGTTTGCGCGATTTCTTTAAGTGTGTATCGTTTATTGACAAAATAATGTGTTTTATTGGTTGCTGGCATCATTTGTCATCGATGAGGTTATTCAGATTTATTCTCAAATTCTCACCGCAGCAGGAATTCTTGTCGAAACTTTCGAAGCGTTACCATGTCAGTTTTGTGTTCCATTTTGTTATCGTGATTTGAGCAGGTAAGACTGTGTATTTGTTTATTTTATTTTCAATTATTATAACTTTAATTTATATTAAGAACAATGAATTTAATATTCTTTAAAAAATATGTTGATATAATTAATAAATTTGCAATTATAGACTGGGGGTCGTGAAACGTTACTTCCATTTTGTTTGGTTACGTATATGCGGAATGTCAAAAGTAACAAAATGGAAGTATAAAGACGTGTGCATACCTTATATTTTATTATTTCATTTTGTTACCTCTTTTTATTAGTTTGGTTGTCCGGGTTTAAAATTGAAATCGATTTTTAAAGGACTTCTTATCATCCAATTTTACTGAAATTTTGTATACTTGCTTGCTTTGGATGACAGTTCGATATTTTAACATTAACAATACTCTTCTTCTTCTTCTTCTCTTTGAAATCGATTTATATCACCTCTTATTAAGTTTACAATTTTACAGAAATTGGTGTTTACTATTTTTTTGCTACTATTTTTTGCTACTATCATCGAGGGGATAGCCGTTCTACCAAATTTCAATCAAATCGGATAATAATAATTACTATATGAGTTATGGGTGCGCACACATTTTTGGCGTACGGGTAAGTACGCGAAAATTTAAAAAAAAAAAATTTACATTTTTGGAATCTACACCCTCGAAAACGTCGAGAAAATTCATTTCAGCGTAATCTATTTTTTTTGAAATCTGATCACAGGACTCGTGTATATTCCATATACTATGAGTAATATAACAAAAAGCAATCCTTAGTTGTATTTTTTGAGCATGTTTTTGATATCATACTTTATTTTTAATTTAAATAGATCATTTTTTATCTTAGTTCATCAATATTTATCAGTGTTCTGTTTTTCTTGTTGCCACATTTTATATTTCTTTTAAAATGAGTTATAACGAATTTGCAAGAAAAGGCCATGGGCGCACTTAACAAACTAGTATTCTGAGATTAATTAAAGGTTTACTGTTAAACATTCTGAGATTATTAATTTAAAAACATATTGCGAAATCAAACATACCTTGACGTCAGTAATATTCTTGATAATGACTGGACACAGAAAACATTAATACAATCATGATCAGTTTAAACAACAAACTGTATTATTTTATTAAAAACAAAACTTTTGTTGTTTTTTTTAACCTTTCATTTATAAACTTTCTAAGGCCGTATCATATTCATATCGAATGTCATTTTAAATAAACACCCAAGCTTATACACTAAAGGCTGCCTTAAAGGGCCAACAGGTTTTGAATCGTCGAAACACTAAATTACCTAAGTATAAAGTTCACATTAAATGACATAATAAACAATATTATAAATTTAAAACCGATAATAAACAATGACCCTTCACCTTCAGTTCAAAAACACCGTGTTAAAATACATTTTGACAGTTTATATTACCGATTAAATTGCCATAATACAAAAATAAAATAAATCATTGTTATAGTAACCGATAAAATATGTATGGGTTAATCTGCTCCGTGATACATTCATTTTTTATTATTAAAGAGCAAATAACAGGATATTTTGTATGGAATCCTCATTAATTTCTGAATTATATAAAGTAATTCCAATAATTTCATTACGTGATTTTGTTTGAGAGTTGGCAACTCTAAATAATCCCGGATTAAATTTCCTTTGGAAAAAATGACCCGTGGTGGGCCAATTGATATTGACGACGGTGTCGACAAAATTAAAGGGAAGGGATCGACCTGCAAAATGCTAGTGCGAAAGGGACGCACTGAGCCTTGACTAAGGAGTGCTTCAGGAACGTCAGAGGAGATGAAAGCAATACTTTCTCGTTATGTTTGGTCCATAGAATATAAAAATACTGTTATACCATGGCAACCAGGTGTCATGATAGAATATTTTTTTGGCGTGCATCAAAAGTTTTTTTAATTTTTCGTCAGAGTTATAGCAATCTATGAAATGTTTTTATTTTTATATTCCTCTCGGAAATTCTAGGGTAAGCCAGGATTATTGGCTTGTACCAGCCGCTCGCCACTGATAGATAGATACACACCGAAATGCTTTCTTTTAAGATGACGAAATTAACTAGAGCGATAGCACATTGTCAATTGGAGCGACAAATGAAATAGGAGACACGAAAGAGAGAAAATCTTCATCTCAATATTATAATACCTACAGTATTATTAATTGCTTGGGTTCTGTAAATGTGCTGTGCCTACTGATGTAAAGGGTTGACGGACAGTCCCGGCACATTGCCGGTAACTGTATTGATATAAGACATAACGTACCTAATACTGGCATATTTATTTATGTATTGCTTAAATACATAAAGAGACTTTTCACGTATGCTTCGTAAAGCTCTCATGTCTATTGCATTTATTCTACATAATTATTTGTCATCCACATCCACGTTTAACATCCATATATTATCATTAATGGTACCAAGATTGCGTTTTACAGTACTTTTTTAGCGAAAGGTTGTAGTTTCTGCTCCCAGCTACTTCTTAATTTCTCCTTCACACTTTCCATCCCCATTAAAAATACTTACCTACTAAATAAACAAACTCGTTAACTTGCAGACAGTATTAATTTTCTACGTTTTTTTTTACAATTCATCCTTTTAACCCAATCTTCGCTACTGCCCCAGCATATGGGACACTATAAGCCGTGGCGCGTACGCGGCCGTCCCACCAAGTGGGGCGGTTCGTATTACACGGCGATACTGTAGGTACTAAGGACCTCACGGCTGTGATATTTCGTAAGTGTGTTCCCAAAATGGTACTGCCAATGACATCTGTCGATATTTTTCAATATTTCTGTTAGTTCCTTAGAAATTTTCAATATTCAAATCTGGGTCGATCTCATAAAGCTTCGATGAAATTTCAAATAGTGGCGGGTCCTACTGAGTACATGCGCGTTCAACAGCTAATTGCGTCATCGCACAGTTTGATACAAACCCGTGCGCCAACTCGCTGTTTTTCTCTAAATTCGCGATATTCGGAAAGTTTTGTTTTATTCAAAAATTATTTATTTTATAATATTTTTTTTTACTTTATAACATAATATATTTTGATCATAACTCATAGTTTAAGTGCTAAAGTACGCCAATTAGTGAATTATTTAGTGTTTTTAGTGGTGTCATTGTTTTTTATACTGTTTTTTTTTTTATTTTTTTATTCTCTAAAAATGGCTCGTAATCTGAATGAAAGTGAGATTAATGAAATGGTTTCCGTATTAGATTCGGATTATGAAATATCAGAAGACGAATCAGATCCATGTGACGTAATGGAAAATGTTGATGATAACGAAGAAATAAATTCGGAACCTACACCTGCTGAAGAGGTGTTCATTAATTTGAATAATTGGTCTTCAGGACCACACATTCCGGTTGTTCACCAGTTCGAAAATTTTTCTTCTGGCATTTCATCCAACACTTTAAACGAAAATTGTAAACCTGTCGATTTTTTTATTCATTTTCTAAATGAAGAAATAGTGTCACAAATTGTAGATGAAACCAATAAATATCACGACTTTTTCAAGTCTTCAAAAAGTTTTGGACCAAAGTCACGTATTCATGCATGGAAAAATACTAATAATTCAGAGTTTTACGTTTTCATTGCAGTGACAATGTTAATGACGAGATCTCGTCATTTGAAAGTTGAAGAATATTGGAGTACAGACATTTTTCTTTCGACTCCAATATTTGGAATGTTGATGTCAAGAGACAGATACGAACTTTTATTGCAAATGCTACATTTTAGTGACTCTGTAGTTTCTAGTAATGATAAGTTGGTTAAAATTAGGTTAATTTATGAACATACACGTAAAATTTTTAAAGAAACATTAATTCCTCACGAAAATTTGTGTATTGATGAGAGCATCATAGTTTTTAAGGGTCGGCTGATGATAAAGCAATATATACCATCTAAAAGACATAGATTTGGTATAAAATTATTTGTTTTAGTGGATGTGCTAACAGGGTATATATTAGACTTTATTATTTATTGCGGTGAAGGGACAGACGTCAGGGATGACCAAAATCTCGGAATGTCTGGCGCAGTCGTAACGACGTTACTCCAGGACTATATAGGCAAGGGTCACAACTTATGGTGCGATAATTGGTACACTAGTCCTCAACTGTTTAAATTTCTACACGAAAATAAAACAAATGCTTGTGGAACAGTTAGAAAAACTAGAAAAACCATGCCTGTTTTTAACAAATTAAAGAAAGGAGAAACTGAAGCAAAAAGTTGTGGCCCTCTGTTGGCTTTAAAGTGGTGTGACAAGAGGGATGTACACATGCTCACCACTATACACGATAACACCATGCAAGAAACAGGTAAAATCAATTATAAAACTAAAGAAAACATTATTAAGCCTGCTTGCATTGTGGACTATAATAAAAATATGGGAGCTGTGGACAAAACCGACATGATGCTCAGTTCTTTGTCATGCATGAGAAAAATGCTCAAGTGGTATAAGAAAGTTTTTTTCCACATGATAGATTTTTATTTATTAAATGCTCATGCATTATATACACACGTGACAAACAAAAAACAACCACTTGCAGACTTCCAGTTAATTGTAATTAAGCAAATAATCGAAATCCATGGCTCGATTACAAAATCCTCCCAGCCAACTACATCCTCAGACACGTCAACAATATCACGAATTATTTCTAAGCCAAGTGCCGACCACATGCCAGAAAAAATTCCATCTACTCCATCAATTAAAAATCCTAGAAGAAGATGTAGAGTTTGCAGTTTGAAATGTAAGAAAAAAATCAATACGCGATATTATTGTAAAAAATGTAATGTTTCGTTATGTCTGCAACCCTGTTTTAGAGTGTATCATACCTCAAAGAACATCACTTAAAAGTTTGTTTATTAAAAATAGTTATAATTGATTTGTTTAAGAGTTTGTTTATTTAAAATAAGTAATAAAAGTGCCTGTTAACATGAGACCATAGAATAATATACATACTATACAAAAGTGCTTAGTGCAGTGATGATTGACACGGGTTTTGTGATCAGCGCACAGCTCTGCCGACAGCGGTGACACACGACACTCACTATACATACGTACGTAGATATGTATGCGGCAGTATGGCGGCACTAACTTGAAGTAAGGATTTCATAATGTTTCTTTTATTTGATAGATTTATGACAAATGGATGAGATTTGAGATTTGTTTATACAGTCAAATTGATCTCTGATATTTCTAGATTATTATGATACATAAACCATATCTTTCCATGTACAAATAAGGTCATATTTTATCGATTAATCACTACATGTCTTTTTATCCAAATTGCGTCGCGCAATATATACCTGCAGTACAATCAGCTCCGCGAACATTGGGTTAAACTTAAAAGAATACGAGTAAGTTAAATTGTATCTACGCACGAGAACCAATGGTTTTGTACACCACATTAATATCATTTCTTAATACCTTTGCCGTATAGGTAGTCAAAGAATGTTATTGATAGCATTCAATATTACAATCATGGTAGGTACACCGTGAGTGTATAGGAAGGTATGGGGGGGGGGGGGCTATGGAACAAGCCGGGCTTATTTAAGAAAGTGAACAGCCATATGCGGAGGAGACAGCAACGAAGCTATTATTGTAAAATATAATATCTCCCCTCAAACTAATTCATACATAAATTCCTACCGTATCACGAATCAAATAAATAAAATTAATTGCTTTGCCATTTATTATTTATCATCTACTTTAGGATTTTGTTTCGTGAAAATTGAAAGCACACGAATTAAGACAGATTTTTTTTTTGTTTTGTTTCTCAGTTCTTAGAAAGCTAATATATTTTTATTTTATCATCATAAAGGAATCATAGAAATTGAACAGAAGTACACTTTCGAGATCTTCCTCAGAAAGTAGAGCTTGTGCTGTGAATGTGGCACCGGGATTCGAACCCACGAATAATAAAATAAATTAATTAACACTTTTCTATACAAATGTGTCAGTATTGCTGACGGAACTTATCTCCTGAGGCATTTTTTTCCAGTCAACCGGTCCCGTCCAATCTGAGACAGGCAAACCCCGGGTAGAAATTTCAAGTGAAAAAACACTTACTAAAGAAAAACTCTTAACTGAGCAGGAATCGAACCCGGACCTCGTGATCTGAACTCCACGCCTATACCACGAGGTCAATGAAAATACTTTTTAATATCATGTATAAAAATTAATCAGTGCTCACTCAAAGTGAACACAAATACACTCTTTGACTCTTTCACAGTAAGCTATTTAAAGCTTGTGTCGTGAAAGAGGGTGATGGTCGGCACCTGGGATCGAACCCACTGCCTCGAAACGAAAGCCAGTATCGTTAGCGCTAAGCTTACCGAAACATTCGAAATAGAGTGCAGAACTTGTATTAAAAGGGTATTATATTTTTAATGAGTAAAACCACTTAAATGAGTAGCCACCGCCATCTGTGGATATTACTTAAAAACAAGATGTCTGATGTATGATTTTTAAAGGACATATTTTTATAACAGGAATGTAAGTAAAGAACATAGTAGGTAGGTACGTAGGTACTTTATATTATTAAGTTAGATTAACCATGCAATAGCTTTAGTAGAAAATCAGGAGCAATGGAATCTACAAAAAATAATAACACTTTTGAAAAAGTAGGTACATAGGTATCTTGGTATAACCTCCTTAAATATCGCAAAAAACTAATTGCTATCAAGATATGATTTTGGTGAAGATTTGATCCACAAAAACAACCTTCAAGAAAGCAATGCATACACATATTAGTGGCTGTCAACCACCCTGGCAACGATAGAAATTGTAATTACGTCATATAGTGACGATATGTATGTTATATTATTTATGCTTTTTAAAGAAGAAAAGTTTTAGAAGGTATTGGACTGGATTTGACTCCTTCACCCCATCTATTTATGTTATGTCCTGAAAATGGTTGATAAAGAATAATAGAATAGGTGGTAAAAAAGGTAAAAAGAAATAAATCATCGATGTATAAATAATCGAACCTAAATACCTCCGCATAAAAGAATGAAAATCGTTGGGGCCACAAAGCCTCGAGTATACAGATAGTTTTTCGTCACGCTGCCTGTACACAAACATTTTAAACAAAATGTGAATCGACTTTCTTTTCAGCTTGAAAATATCTAATGATTCTGTTTCTCCGTCACGTACATTATAAGTTGTTACCTAATGAGATGTTAGTTTAGTCTTTAGTTAACTGAACAAAATATCTCATATCTAAATCTATGAAGCTTTCAAACTTGTTGATATATGTTTATACACAATCTTCAACCTTAGGTATAAGAAGTTGAAGTACTATAATTACCTATAGTTGTATATTCCATTTGGGACGCTGTCGAGGAAGATTTGCTTATTCTGCCCTTATTCGTTTAATAACATTTCTATTTCTTTGTTCATTTCCATGCCCATTCCCAGTTCATCTGGGGTTTGCCCATCTGGTACACCGTCTCCATATCTTTCTACCCTAATGCGTTGTCTGACTGGTCAGCAGATCCTCTCTCAATTCTATCTCTTCAATAATTTTCCACCAAGTGTGGGGATGTTGAGAGTCACCTAGACCACGTAATCGGCTAAATAATTATGGGTGATCTGGCTGAATAAGTACAACATACTCATATTGATGTAAAAACATACATATGCACAGAGATGTGATGCATTTCAAATAAAACCATTTCAAATGGAAATGCAAAATGCAAAATGTACATTTCCATTTTGCATTTTAAATGGTTTCTTTTTTCACCCATTTCCATTTACATTTTAAATGCTTTTCTCAATACATTTTCATTTTAAATGCTTTTTTTGGAACCTAAATGGTTTTTTGGAATCTCATCGCAGTTTCTATTTTTCGTCGTGCATAGAAAAAACATAGATTATGAAAAAAATCTGTCAATGTCATTTGTTCACGCTCAAGAGCTTCTACGAGCGGCTCGAGACAGAACCACGGCCACCAATAGGATTCCATTATTATTACGCATGCGCGTAAAGGGTATAAATTTTTAATAATTTGGCGGGTTGGAGGGATCTGTTAAAAAAATTGCTCAAAGCCTAGTGGTGGCCTACTTCGTATTGTTTTGTACTGAAAAGAAATGTCAAAATTCAATTCAAATTATCGACGTTATATAAATTATGTGACGTTTTTCCGGTGGAAGGCTTCATTGAATGTTTAAAAAATTCATGCTTTCAAATTTATCGTCGTTTTTTACTCGTAACACATTTATTAATTTGCAGCGCCAAATATAAATAGTTAAATTTTTTGTCGTCGGAGCATATTATAATATATTTATTTTTTATATCAATGAATTTGTGCGCACGCTAAGTTAACACAAATACAATATTTGACTCTTTCACAGCAAGGGCGTCGCCAAGGGGGGGACAGCTGCCCCCCCCCCCTAGAGATTTTAAAATGTAGACAACTGCAAAGCAACCAAAGTTCTAAGACCGCGATTTGCCGTTAAATCCTAAAAAATCTTCATACTCTTGACTATACTTCAAATTCATCCTCCTTTCATCATCCAATTCATTTCTCATCCTCCATAATATGGGATATAGGGAGAATAGCCTATGACTGGGTTCAATTGCCCCCCCCCCCCCAGGCCTTGGGCTGGCAACGCCCTTGTTTCACAGTAAGATACTTAATGCTTGTATCGTGAAAGAGGAAGATGGTCGGCACTTGGGAATCCTAGGATCGAACCCACGAACTCCGCACGAAACAGTGCGAAAGCCGGCGTCGTAACCGCTAGTCTACCAACCACTTCCATATTTTATTGTTTTTTTTTTGTTAAATGAGAAAAAATTAAGTTACAAAAAAAATAAAGTTACGTGTTCCTGCAATTCGACGAAGTGTGATTCTTTCTACTACCTTTTAAGTGAGGAGATCTCTCTAATGGCCACATTTTTTTCCACACTTAGGTTTTTTGTGGCTTACCAAATTTATCCTAAAAGAAAATACCTACTCGTTCGCAATCGTCGCATTTATTCATGTTGATAATTTTATAGTAAAATATAACACAGCAAACTTCACTCGGACGAAAAGTCACGGAGGAAGTTAGTGAAAAACGAACATTTTTTTTACCAGATCCCTCCAACCCGCCAAATTTTTAAAATTTTGTTACCCTTTACGCGCATGCGTAATAATAATGGAATCCTATTGGTGGCCGTGGTTCTGTCTCGAGCCGCTCGTGGAGCTTCTCAAGAGCAAAGAGAGAAAAGAGTTTGGTGAAAAGAAAAGTTTCATTTTTTCTGTGGTCTGTTTTGTAAAAATTGGTTCGGCAATATCCGGCTACTATGATCGTGGTCCAAATAGGAGTTCGTCTTTTTCACCCGTGGTGCAGTGTTGCCAACGTATGCGATTTATCGCCGTTTAGGTTAGGTACTCAAAACGAAAATCGGCGACGAAAAATACGAAAAAGAATTTTCAAAATCATTTGTACAGTTTTTTTTTGTAGAGTTTTCAAAGTGTACAAAGTCTATTACACAGTCAGTATGAACCATAAATTTGCAATAACCAATAATGAGACCTCTCTCTTGACAAAATTCATAACATTATCTGTCTATTCTCTAATTCCCATATCGCAGCCCAAACTTCCCAACCGAGCTAGATCTTAATCCTCGACCTATTTATTTCTTTGAAATCGCCAAATACAAATTTAATTGAATTGTTGTTATGAAATAATTATTTTTATGGATGTTTGGTATACCGCTGATGTCCCCTTAAAACTTCTTCACTTCATCATCATATTTTATAATTAAGAAGGTACATGATGGACGATGGTTTATTTTTTTGTATTTTGATACAAGTTTTACTTTTATATCACAATGTTTTATTTATTTTGCTTGTTTAGTTATGTTATTTTATTACCATGGGAAGATGGTAAGATTCCACGTCTGAATAACATTATTTCAATGATTCATTTTTGTATATTTTTTTTGCATCAATAATAAAACATTATTTCATTATTATTAAGGTTGTTGTTTAACTCTTTTCATGTTTGACCTAAAAAACCATTTTGCATTTTTAATGCATTTTGAAAATAGGTATTTTCCATTTTGCATTTGAAATGCTTTTCTAAAAACCATTTTACATTTTGCATTTTCAAATGGAAAAGTTTTGACCCATTTCCATTTTGCATTTCAAATGGTTTTGGGTACCCATTTTGCACATCTCTGCATGCAGCATTATTTCAAATCTTAAAGATTTTCTAAAGAGAATCATTGTAGAGTATCAATCTAAAGCCCTTTCTGAACAATCTGACAGGTTTATTATTGTCTATTGAAATTGCTTCCGAAACTATGACTTGATTAAAAAAAACTAAATCTCAGGTTGCCCTCAAACGGAACACTCTGTATATTATTATCACGTGGGGATACCGGGTGAAATTCTTACAGATCATTTGATTCTCGCTAAAGGTGAAAAATGTTATTATTCAGAATACAAAAGAGATAATATACTACGTACAAAAGAGCGACTTAGGAGCAAAATAAAATCACCTACCCATACCAATTCGGGTACAGACGAAAACTCCCTTTTATAGTTGAGATATGAAAGTACATTTTTCATTACGATATCTTACCTGTAACAATATAACATAGCATACTCCCTGTGTGACCCCATACAGGGGTATAGGGAGGCATGCAATAAGAGCCCTCCACCGCCCTCGATCATGCTCGGGTTCAATGCTCTCCTCCTATAGCATCTCCAAATCCCTTAGCTCTGCTTCGAAGGAGCGTAACACGGTGTGAGAGGATCTTCCTCGTCTTCAAACCCTTGATGGGAAAAACAAGAACCGTTCGAATAAAGAAAACTCCGCCTATTATAACGACATAAAATTTTATAAACAAGATTCTCAAAATATTTTGTCACATTTTTTATTATGTGGTACGAACGGAGGTGTTAAAAACGTCAAAGGGATGAAAAAATAGTGATAATGTCAAAAAATCGTCTTAGTTAGAAAACCTTACTGTGCTGGGTCGGTGCATTTTCGTTGCGAATACGAGTATTTTATTTATACGGTGCAGATCCAAATTTACTTTTATGAATGGTTTCTTTAACTTTTGTCTATCTCTTTCCATTTTATTGTTTTAAATGCTTGTTCGAAGCGAATTAGCAGTAAAACAAAATTATTTGCAGTGTTATTAAAAGTCTTGGTATAAAGTTATACAACGGTTTATACCATGGTTTAAGAGAAATGTTATTAATAATCTAGGTACACCACAGATCTATGGTATGGTATAGCATAATATAACATCCTCGTTGTACCACGGTTTTAGAAATTCAATTCAATGGTTCTCAGTGGTTCAATCTGTGTTTACTGTTTATACATGGAGTTTTTTGAAAAAGGATCTTAATTAAATACGATCTTTTTTTCGAACGAAGATTACTCCAAGAGTGACGGTCAGTCAAACTTCTTTCATTACAACATTTCATGTGGAGACACCGCTTCTAGCACACCTATATAATATATGGTTATAGTTAATTATTGGTTATTGCATCAAAAAGTTAGCACTGAAAAAAAAAACTAGAAATATTTCTTCTTCGCGAGATCAAAAATGTTTCAAAAAGACAAAACAAAAAGCTTTCATGCAGTAAGTACTCAATGCGAATGAAGTAATGTAGTTGATATAAAGTATTTTCGTTAAACATTTTGACTTTTAAAGGAGTAAGTTAGTAAGAGAGTAGCCTGTAGTTACTTCCAGAGGTAGTTGACAATAGACGGAACATCTGTTGTTTGTTTTCGCAAGTTCAAGTATAAGATATTTTATTTCCGCTCAAAGAATTCCAAGACGAATAATTCACTGCACGCTCCTCGTAGGTACTAATATTCCCAACTAAGAAATGAAGGTGTCCCGAACGGTGTTCCCAGTTTCATTTTGTGTAGAAAGGGGCCCGAGTCAACGCTACAAACCTGTGTGGATTTTGAACTCATGTCATGACACCTAATTCTTCAACACGCTCTGCCAATAAATTTGATCTAGCAGATGAGCCTTCCGATAATCCCCTATTACTCATAGTATATGGAATATACATGTTACTCATTTAAGGAATATACATGAGTCTTGTGATCGGATTTCAAAAAAAAATAGATTTCGCTGAAATTAATTTTCTCGACGTTTTCGAGGGTGTAGAGTAAGTAAAATGTTGAGATCTGTACCTTCAGGGGAACCCTCTTAAAGTATCCAAAGAAAATTTCACTTGTTCTAGAAAAAGAGCTAAAAAGGCAAAAAAAAAATTTCTTCGATTTTCATAAAATTTGGTATACGGGTTGGTCTTATGCTCCTACACGAGCACGTAAAATTTGAGTTCCGTAACTTCAGTGGGTCCCCCTTAAAGTACCGATTAATATTGAATATGTATAGTTCTAAAGCAGATAATAAAAAGCTCCAATAGTCGATATCATTTTAAAGTTTCTATAATAATTCCAAGGATAAATTCATTTTAATCGTAAAATTATGAATTTTTATGCAAAGATATGTTTTACACGAAAAGGCTGTTATAATATACTATGAGTTCTGGGCTACCCTAGGTTAGCAGCTTTTTTTTAACGTCTTTTGAAATCGGATAGTTGGCTTGATCTTTAAACAGGTCCCAGTCAGCGAATACGGTAAGGTTTTGGATATTTGCTGCATAAAGATAATAAACAGATATTTCACTGTTATACCTAATGCTGTTTTCCATTTTTCGCTTCTTATAATTTTTTGCAGAACCTATTTTAAGGATTAATGATGTTATTCTCTTATTCACCATGCGCGTATACTTAGCATCCAGAACTCCTATTAGTTTTTGATGATCGAATATCGAAACTGTCATAGTAATAATTTCGAAAAAAAAAAACATACAAGCGATTTGATCGTTTAATGTTAGAAAAATATTTGCACGCTATATAGTTCGCGCTTATTGTCGTGCAATTAGCTTTCGTTAAAACTCGTACTAGCCCCACAGTTCTAGGACTTGTAAGTACCGGCTGGATTGAAATTTTCACAACCACTTACCTACTAAGTTTTTGAAACAGTACGAGTTTTATCGAAAGTTTATTGCAGGCTAGTAAGCGCTTTTAAGCGTGCAAATAGTGTTCTAAAATCAAACGATCGAACCGTTCGATCATTTTTGTATGGAAATTTTTCCAACCTCTTTCAATGATCGTTTCGATATTCGATCATCGAAAACTTATACTAGGGCTACCAGATATTTCAATCCACAGTTTGATCAAATAACTGCCAGTTTCAAAAAAGGAGAGTAAAGAACTCTTTAGCTAAAGGAACACTTAAAATTTAAAGTCTGCTTTAACTAGATGCGTTTCATCAAAAAAAAAACCGCTTACTTTAGCTAAAGTTTGAAGTGTTCAAAAATATATTTGTAAGTTGTTGGCAGTTGGTAGTGCTACTATGGAAATGTATAGAAAACATTAAACGAAATCTGTAAACAAAAATATTCTTCCCGTTTTGCCATGTTTTCCATCCAATTTTAGTCATTTTTGTCTACAGTACACCGATCATCATTTGTGACGTAGAGACCGCCAAGAAATTTTCTATGAACTCCGGTGGTAAAATATTGAACACTAAAGTCGACTTTAAGTGCCAATAACGGGACTTTACATAGAGTCCACTTTAAGTGCCAATAACAGTACTTTACTTTAGTCGACTTTAAGTGTAATTTGTTGTTATGAAACTTAGGAAACTTAAAATCTCCTCTATTTTTTATGAAACCGCCTGTAAGTCTTTTTTTTTAGGCTCCCGTGAACTTTACTAGCGCCACTGTCCCCTTTCACAGCGTATGCATTATTAAATCCAATAGATCGCCTGAATTAAACTTTGCTCTCTTAGACCTGATGTATTTATGGCTGTTGGAGATATTGTTTATTTTCTTAAGGCAATGAGTTTAATACAAGTGCACGATTTAAAGTTTGTTCGAGCAAAAAATTATACAGTCCAAAAAATAAAAATGAATAAAACAAAGATAAAATTATTCCAAGAATTGTTATATCTACACACAACCATCCATTTGATGCAAACATTACATTATATTATTTATGTTTGTATTCAAATATTTTTTTTATTATTTTGGATGGTTTTATAGTCAGGAATGTCTTTTATGGTTGCTTCGATGTTTTGCATCAAACAGTGTTCACCATAGAAGATTAGACCATAGTTTTAAAAAACCCCCATCAGAAGAATCTTCGATATGTCCAACAAACAGATTCGAGCCCGCATCCTATGTAAGTAGATACGCTAGCCAGTAAGCAAACTGTGCGATGCTTATTTCTCCGATATTAGATCTAGATATACCTAAAGGTTGTTGGTTTATATTTTTCTTCAGAGCACCCGATTAATATTCGGATCCGACACCCGGAAAATGGGAACAGGCTGGTAAAAATTGATACCGGCATTGAGATTTACTATCTTTGCTTACATGATGATCATCAGGTCTCCCAGGTGGATAAATTTAAGTACCTGGGAGCAACCATTACCACCACTGGTGACCTCGGGGCTGAGCTTCCGATACGTATTGGTATGGCAAGTGGCGCCTTCAACAACATGACCAAAATATGGAAAGCGTCGGCGTTTAGCGTCGAGATGAAATGTAAATTGTCTGATGCGTGTGTGTTTCCCAATCTTCTGTACGGGTATGAGTCCTCGCACGTGACGAAAGCCCAGGCACAAAAAGTTTCCGCTTTCGAAACGTAGTAGGTACCTCAGGAGAATTTGGGTATTAGATGGTACCACCACATTACGAATGATGCTATGCGCCGGAGCGCCCAGCGTAGATCCGTCACTTCCACCATTATGGAGAGAAGATGGACTTGGCTGAGACATGTGTTAAGAATGCCGAATGACAATTGGTCGAGGAGAGCGCTGTTCTTCCACCATCAGGATCCCAAAGACGAGGAACACCCTCATGCACATACCGGGTTCCGTTCTTTCGAAGCAGATCTGAGGGATTTGAACATGATTTGGGTGGAGATAATAAAGATTGCGAAAGATCAAACTTTGTGGATTGGATTTTTACTTACACATTTGTAATTTGTACTGTTAATTGTGTTTCTTTAGTTTATTATACAAACTACAAAAAGACATTCCTCGCAAATATAAAAAATAAAACCAATGAAACATTCAGTTTCTTACGTCCGCACTGCAAACGCATTGATTTGTTTAATACTTGTAGTGGGTTTAGAAGTATAGGGAAATAAAGTAGGTACGCATGAGAAAGGTAGACAACTCCATGCTGGAATAATAAATCAACGATTACCAGTGGATTGTCAGACACAGCGCTCTCCCGGCCACTCACATACCCAGCAAGGGATGCACCTCTCTACCCGTCCGTTCTCCAGGTTAACTGAAAATAATATTAACAATATATCCGCTAAAGTAAGTGTTTTATTTTATTTGTAACAATAGTAAAAAGGCCCTGCTCGCTCTAAATAATGGCACATCTATAGAATCACCAATTTGATGAATTCATAGCATACAATGTATTTCTGCATTTTTTTTTCAAAATTCCAAATACTTCGGGCTTTCAACCATTTCCAAATACCGTTTCAATGTATGACTTATTGTGAGCACACATTTTTTTTTCAATGATTTTATACGAAGAAAACGTACTAAGAACAAGAAACACGAAGCCAAAGTTGAATAAGAGATAGATAAAAAAAATAATCCTCTAATTCCAATTCATAAAGAAAAATTTAATACAGGAAAATTAGATATATACTTAGTAAAAAGCTATTAAAAAACTATAAAAAATCATATAGGTATTTATAAGAAACTAGCTTTCCCGACAGACGTTGTCCTGTGGACCCTTTGGTCCTAACCAGAGGCGGCCCGTTCATTGTGCACTGCGCCTTCAAAAGAAAAAAAAACTAACTAAATAATAACATTACATAAAATATTAATTCTAAAACGTCCATATTTCATTCGTATTCAAAGCTCAGACGGGATTAACGCGAGAATATAATTATATGCACGCAATTTGGTTGACTTTGTATGAAAAAATTCTAAAACGCCAGAAACGGTGGAGTAAGTGAAATGGGCTGCTGTAAGAATGGGCAATTATGTATGCGAAAATGAGAGGGTGCAGGTGCAGAGGACAATAATTTGTTGATAGATTATTTCAAAGATGGCGTCGCATCATATTCGTTCCATACAAACTTTAATATCATATTTTGTACTATTTCTTATTAATTTTTCAACTTTTTATTAGTTATTCTGTTATCCGGAATGGAGAAGAATCCAATAAATTACACATCGGAAGAATCTGTTAAGCCAATCTCGAGTTTTAAGTGTTCGCACTAACCCGACTTTATTTATATTAGAGATAAAGAAAAATGTTTCAATTTAAACAATTATTAGTCATATCTAATAAAAAAATATAATTGTCCTTGTCACTTACTGAATAATGTCATTAATGCTTTTTGGTCCTATGTTTACCACAAGATGGCACCACTCGCAACGTAAGATAAATTTTGTTCTACTAATGTGGTTGCGCACTTTTTTTAAAGTCTTGATGTGGAAAAAAACAAATGTACCTACAAAATCGGGTTATTTTAATACTCACATGCAAGATCATAGCTGAAAAAAGCCAAACAAATGCAATATTTGTAAAAAAAAAGTTTAATCAATCAATTAAATACTAAAAAAGCCATTCGAATGTCATGTTTGTAATAAAAAATTTAAGTGTTTTTTTTTAATTTGCAATAAAGAGTTCAATCAACCAAGTGCTTTAAAGACTCAAATACGAATTCAGCCATACGAAAGCATTTTGCAAAAAAAAAACGAGAAGTGGGCGCCATTCAAAAACAATTTCTATAATAAATCTTGAAAACAATAAAAAAAGGCACAGTGGGGTTTTTGAGTATCAGAATTAATTCAAAACTACCCCTAATCACAATGACTTGTATGAAACTATGTGAAATTCCATGAGAGAGATACGAGGTTCATAAAGAGATCAGCGGTATGAATAATGTTGGGCATACTGTAGATAAACTATTTCATACAGATGTCATAGGGTAACTCACTATGTTCAAACAAAATAGATGGTCACCTTTAATCCAATTCACGGGGGAACAAACAAGCTAACATCACATCACAACAAGACTCATAAAAAAAAAATCATTTCTTATACATCATGACCTGCGAGCTGATATTTACAGCGGAATGATGATTGATAATAATTGTCATTGCAACAGTCCTATCTATACTTTTCTTCTCTTCGTTTGTCTTCTTCTTCAGTATCAGTTCTGCTCCTGTCTTGGGCAGCTGCAAAAAACGTTCCGACTGTTCTAATACCAGTCTAGTCTCTGATATTATCGAAGCAAGAAATTTATCTTCGGCCGGCGCTTCTCTACCCTCTATTTTGCACAATAATAATCAGGTGCAGTAGCAAATTTCTATGTTTCCTAAATTGTAGTGCAAATTAAGCAGCCATGTACAAAATTAAGGTTACGGTCAAGCTTTCACTGTCAAGACAAAATTTAAACTCTTTGATGCGTGTGATACCAATTTTTTTCTATGATTGTGATTCCTGGCATCCGACGCAAACCCAAGCACAATAAGTTCTCTGTTTTTTAATATTAAGCATAAAGTAGTGAAACCACGAACCACCCTGACGCCGCGGCGCGCCGATCATTATGGCTAGGCTATGTGATAAGGATGCCGAATGACAGTTGAATGAAGAGGGCGTTATTTTTCCTTCCAGCAAGTTCTCGGAGACGAGGAAGACCCTCTCAGATCGATTTCAGATTCTTTGAGGCAGAAGTGAGGGATATGCAACTGTGCATCAGAATCGAGCACAATGGAGAGCTCTGATGGTTCTGCTTCTTCCTTTATTAGGCAATCCACCCAGGGGGGTGATGTGTGCCATTATCAAGATTAAATCAGTGTGATTCTCTCCCCATACCGCTATGTGATATCTAAATGGTAGATTATATTTATTTATTTATTTATTTTTTCCCATAAAGTTTTTCCACATATTCTTCGTAGAGATTTCATCTGTACTACATTCTTCTTTTTTTCGTCCATGTCCACGTTTCACAACCATACATCATCGATGGTAGCAGGATTGCGTTATGAACTAGTTTCTTTGCTTGTAGTGAGACGTTGCTGTTTCTCATTATAGGTCTTAATGCACCGCCCACCCTGCAACCAGCAACTTTCCTATGTTCGATTTCTTTTTCACACTTTCCATCACGACTAAACATGCTTCCTAAATACACATACTCATTCACTTCCTCATTCATTTCCTACGGTTACTTTGCAATTCGTTCTTGCTTCATCCCTTTCAAATACCAAAACCTTTGTTTTGCTTACATTCATGACGTAGATTATATTGATTGTTAAAATGCAATATCCCTGTGTATTCCTATAAAATGTTCCATTATTTATTTATTTATTTATTGTCTACGCAACCAGCGGTTGCTTTAACAAACAATTCTGACATTAAAAAAAATAAATTAATAGGTGATGCCAAGATGCAAACACCAAAAGAAAATAAACTAAACACAAACAAGAGACACAAAACAAACAGTTACAAATACATAAATATATGGAAATTAAATGAATACAATATTGTAACATGGGGCCAAAGAAAACATCACAACTTCATAGAAAACATAAAGTGCCTAGCTGCTCCGATCTTTTAACATTTTTTTGAAATGGTACAAACTTGTAGCAAATATACCTATTTCGCCGAGGTCGTTGCCCCCCCCTAAGAATCCTCTGCATGGGCGCAAAGAAGGAATAGTTGGTGGTATGATTCGCAAGTCTGAACGTCTGCACATTGCGGGTATCCCTAGTGGGCACCCGAAGCTCCACCATTGATAAGAGTCGAGACGAGTCAATTTGGCCGCCGATCAGTTATAAATATATTTTTAAGATCACTGGAGTTAAATGCTAGTAATACACGTTGTTATTAGTCGGCATAGTTGCATATTGCATTCAAATATCCAAAAGACCATAAATCTTCGAAAGCCAGTGGAGCAGGGCTGACACTAGGTAACAACTCCCACCTCGACCTGCAGGACACGTGAGCTGGGCACGTGAGGGACACGTTCTGGAACTGTCCTGGAACTATTTCATGTATCCGAGTGACACTCAGGTGATGTTAGAACAGTTTTATAATCTCGACAAATGTATCGATGTGTCGGTCTCATATTATCTACCCTGAAATTTATATGAAACAACTGTCGCTTGTTTGTCGCTTTAACCTCCTGATATTTGGACAAAAGATATGACGAGTTACTCGCAACCTTCCAAATATTTATGTATTCTTGTCACGTCAGGTCAATTGGCTAAGTGACTACCGTCTATGAAATGGACGGGTAGCGATGGGGGCTCGAGTCCGACATTATCGACATGCTGAACATTTTGCAGATTTCGAATTTCGGGAATTTGACCACCTAAAACCCAGCCTTCGAAATAGAAGTAGAAGAAACCATTGAAAGCCTATTTTGGCAAGAATAATTTATCATTTACAAATCTTACATTATACTCGATTGATGCCAAATAGAGAATGAAATGGACCTCAAACTGCGGGCTTATATTATTGAAATTTGCGAGAATATATGTATGTGAGGGCGTGATGTAACGTTGAGTGTTACTTTATTAAGAGGGCTCGACCCTCCCTTGCTCTCTCTTAAGCAAGGAAGCTCTGCCTCTCTTTTTAGCATCAAAAACGACAGGAACCGTTATCCATTACTCTCATACAATATTATGCCACGGACTTTGAGACTCTACAGGGGGTGAGCTGTAACGATCATGATTATGTCCTGAAAAGTGTTAGGTATTCTATAATTATAAATAACATGGGTTTCACATAAAAACTGAATTTATTCGTTCAATCAATAAGCATTGTAAACTACATAAATTCAAATAACTAAAATTAATTAAGTCTTTACAAAATCTTTCTGCAAATGGTTGCAGGTTATCTTATTATATAATTTCCAAAAATATAGTAAAATATTGTCAATGCTTCGACTTATTACATCTTTCTTTCCCTCAACTTCTTTTATAATCTTACATAAAGGCCATTTTTTAATTACTAAATTCTATAAGAATATTTCAACTACCGATTTGAATATGAGCATACCATGATCTATATTAAATAAAAAAATTAAGAAAAGATTTCTCAGCTGTGTTTCATTCCTAAATTTGAGGGACACGACCTGAACCTCTGAACTTTCCTCCTCTCCAACTGGTTCCCAAGAATTCGCCTTGAAATCTTTTGGTTCACCCTTGAACTGACCTACCCACAGGTCAACTGTTCAACGCGTATGGAGTAAGTACGAAGATAATCCGTCTTTGATTATATATGTGAAGTTTACAACCCGGGAGCTTCTGTCTTCCCCATCCAAATACTTAGGCATACAAGACTCGACGGAGTTTTGAATATTCGCCGTAATTTGATAGTTCCTCACTTTCAACTAAATACTTTATCCACCTCTGCCATCCGAAAATTATTTATCCAGAAAAAGGAATTATACCCTGTATTTTACCCCGAGACTAGAACCGCATATCTGAAAATTATCATTCAGATATACTTAATATTTAATCTTGACTTGTCCATTTTAATTTTGTCTACTAATGTTACAATTTGTAAATTTGAAATCAACTTTATCGAAAGAAAACGTACCTTATTTCGTTGCGGATTCCATCTTAGGTTTTGCACTAATATTAAATGATTTTTCAACTGAATAAACCTTACATTATCCTTCAATATGTATGGATTACATTTTATAGTTAAAGTTTTATTAATTACTTTCGTGTCTGAGACATGTCGAGCAATTCACTCACACACCGTGCGTCGCACCACCTAACTTTTCTACGTCCCGGCCAAATCCTGTTCGATGATTTTTTTCGTTACCGACGTGACGAAGCAAGCGATATATCTATCTCACTCGCGCCCTTGCGGTCGTCATTATATACTCGCTCTAACTAATGTTCCTACTATAGAATATCTCGCTACAATACCCCTCTTCCCAATTAAATTTTTGTGTATTTGAGTATACACAAAATATTTCCCTCTAACCGTCTCCCTCCGAATAGCCGAATCGACTACTTTTCCCTCGCTTCCATTTTTCATCTCCATAAAAGAAAAGCAAGAAAGTTAAACGAACTTATTGTCTCATGGTACGCTCAATAAACAAATACACCTAACTTATCTTGCCACAAATACACCTAACTTATCTTGCCACTGTGACAGCATTGGATCCTTTAGTTAAAGTACAGAAGTCAATTCTGAGGGTTATAAATAAAAAACCATTTAGGTTTCCGTCGGAGGTCCTTTTCACTGAATTTGGCGTGTTGGACATAAGACAGACATATACGAAAACAATAATACTGCACTACATCAAACACAAACACTTACAGACGGAAATAACACATTTACTGACGACAAGATGTAGAAACAAACAATACTTTAAAGTGCCAAAGACGAGGACAAGATTCGCACAAAGACATTTTACATTTCTGGCACCTAGATTATTGAATAAAATACAAGACAACGTACTGACTAAAAGACAAATGACGTATACACCCCTAACTAAAAAACTCTTAAATGACTGGTTACTAAGAATTGGACGACACGAGACGGAGACCATACTAAACTACATACCTACCTGACATGACTATTATACTCCGCCAAAGACTGTTCCTTGAGCTCATCTTGAGCTTTCCTCGCGTCGTTGCTGGGCACTGCTAGACGGGGTGTGTGTGTGAGAGGTGTGTGTGTGTGTGAGGGGGTGTGTGTTGTGAAGGTATGAGGTTTAGATAACTGAGTGTGTGTTGGGGATGATACCGCTTCCTGCATTCATGCATTGCATTATTTTATTTTTTATTTCCTGCATGCATTTGTTATAACCTGCATTCATCTTTTATTCATTTATTTTTATTTATTTATCTTATTATATTTTTATATATTTATTTATTTGTAATGAAATGAAAATGAAATGATTTTTATTCCAAAGATAAATATAAACACTATTATCATCAATACATGACACAATATGGGCATACATAAATATAATTTATTTATTTTGTTATTTTCTTTATTTATTTTCTTTATTTATTTTTTGATTTGTTTTTTGATGTATTTTATTTATTTATTTGTTTAAATTCCTACAGCACAACAAATAAAACAATACCCTATATGATTGAATGTAAATATACATATATATACAATGTTAAAGAAAGAAATAATGGAGTATATTAAGTAGTACATAGTGGATGATGAGGTGTTGTGCTTTGGCGGGATTATCGTTGAGGGTGATCTCTGGCATCCGACCAAAGATTTTGCTTTTGCCTTTTTACTTAAGCATTTTACTTTTTTTCTATTTAAATTTTGTCTATTATCCTTGTTTAGATCCTTTATTTCGCTAATACTTAAATAAATAAAAATAGTTGCTACAGGTCTACCTTGGTACGGGCTTTGCTCAGTTAGGTGGATTCAAATACTTGTAAAAATTATTGTAATGCTATTATCTATGAATAAAGAAAGTTATTATTATTATTATTATTATCATCATCTAGAAAATTTTATATTTAAAACAAGAAATTACTCATAACCAACACGCCCTAATAGCGGACCATCCTTTACTATGAATTTCATAATAAAAAACATTAATTTTCCTTTGAAAATTTAACAAAGGTTTTGTAAGAAAAATTCAATAATAATAACATGATACAGTATATATCTAAATTTCAATTTCGAGATTGACTTTGGGTGTCCTTTCGACTAACTCAACAGCTCAAATTTACACGTACGTTCTCATTCGTACATTTTAGTTTCATTATAATGAAACGTAACCCAGGCGCCACCATAGAATTTTTGTTTGCTTAGAATATAATAAACTTAAGTATGCGAGAAATAACAAAAGCCTTGTGTTCTATGGAAAAATCAACTTCCTTCGCATACCTGAGGCATTTTTCTTAACTTTTACCTCTTAATTGCCTCGGTCACCCAAAATCGCTCTCTATACTCAGTTAGAGTATTCCTTGGTTACTCTTTAAATTATAACTTAACTACTATATTACACTTGTCTTATCATTATGACCTTATCCTAGTGTACTGAGTATTTACATGGCACGTTAAGTCTATAGACTTAAGTGGCGACAGATCATCAAGAGTCAAAAAATATTTTTTTTTCCTATTTTTTTTTTTACATGAACAGTGATAGTTATAACTCGCACCTACATGAGACGAGGTATAACCCATGGCTCATTCATTTAATAGATACAAAAGCATTGACTCTGAAATCTCTAAATTTAAAATTTTTAATTTACACAAATAGCTTTAAATTATACATATGTTCCTTTTTTAAACTAATAAATTTTTAATACTATGACTTTAAATCTTCACCACTCATACTGTATTCCGTCGGCCACAGTATGTGCGAAACCTTCAGGTGCAAATTTTACACCGATTTTTCTCTTATCATAAGTAGACTCACCCTCTCTCCACTTTTCGCTCTTACCTCTCGATTAATACTATCACCATATACTACGTAACACACGCCCGCTGCGCTGTGTATATTTTCATACCAGACATTTCGCTAGACAACCTTTACCTTTTACAAAGTCAGACACATTAGACAGCCTCAGCTTTGGATTCATACAAATTTTCCATATGTTCAACACTCTTCCTTCACTTTTATTTCCTCTTTCATTCTAATTCCACATTCATCCCCGGGCCACGCATTTTCTTCCATTACCTTATACATCTCTTCACATACCATCACGTTGAAACATAATTTCTCATTTGACTTATCCTCAACCTAGTCCGTACCAACCTAGCCTATCCCCTTGCTTTCTGGTGATGTCTAAGTAATAATCTATCTCGCCTCAACGAGACTCCGCTCAAAGTGTAACGCACGACTATTTCTCTGTAACCTTCTTCACACAGCATGACCTGTCTCAAACCTACACAACAACTCGGCCTCATATCTTGCATTGACCCATGACGCCCGCTGCGTCATTACTTATCAATAATTGCCTCGCGGTCTAATCTTTCTCCATGCACCCCCTTGGGTTACATATATTCGAGAACTTACCGACCACTCACTTCTATTTCACCTATATAAATTCCAGTTCGCCATCCTAAGTCCACAGCTTATACCCTATAACTTATTCTACATTTTAGTTATACTAGAATATTTACTATACAATTTTATACATCTTAATAACTATTCTCTCTGTTGACGGTTACATTCTGTACCGACCGTCCTACCCCCCAAAGATTTTATAATTTTCTTTTTAACCGAAGGCAACCCCTCGCATTTCGCTTCACTGTGATACGTTCAGGTGTCTCTACAACTTCGTTTCGATATCGCATACCATTGCCCGACAATATTGATGCCATCTCCACATCATCTTTAGGTACGCTTAGTTTAATTAAGGGATCTTTGTCCATTTTGGTTTACGTTTCACAAAAAATTTTATCACTATTCTAAACTAAGTCTATATCCAAGCCTGAGTAAACCGAAGTAAATCTTAACCAAAGCTGAAAATAAAAATTTTATTCTTTGCCTCTTCCGAATTATAAAAATAAAATTTTCGTCTTCAAAAGCCGAATAAAAAAAAACTTAAAAGAATTGCTAAAGAGATTTATCAAATGATATTTAAGTGTATCATCAATGTAGCTAACGTCTATCTTCACTCTACTAATTTAGGTATTTATTTACCTTATCTATAGATAACTAGGAAAGTCACTATTTACTTTAATAAATATTTTGTACAAGGAAAAAAATTAACTCTCTACAACTAAAATCAATACAAGGCACTTAACCAAAAAAATTGTAAACTCCTGCGCTCCCAATCTAAAACATTACAAGCTCGATAGACCTTGCTAAAGATTTCTCGCGCCTGCGTAATATTCTTTTCGATATAAAAAAACAAGTTTCTGACTCAGCACGAGCGATCTATTAAAATTACTTCTTGCACATTACGAGATGTAAACAAACCCGATACATAACCTCTTGACTACAAACTTGCAATCAATAAGAAACGAATTCATAAAAAAAGTCCGCTGTGTACTTATCTCGCTAAGGCCACGCGTACACGACAACCTATTCGTATTCGACGACTTCACTCTTTTAACTGAAGAGTCGCTGCTTCCTATTCAAAAATTTACCACTACCACCTCGCTATGTTCAACATACTCAGCTATGTCTATTCGGTAGACCCCACTTCAAAACAACACAAAGGTAAAAATGGAGACACTCTTCAATTTATACCATACCTCATTCTAAAAAAATTTATTCTATATAAAATCTAAATTTGCAAACGCTTCTTTCAGACCACTAGTTCTTTCTCACACACCTTTCTTATCACGAGCAGTAGAAAAAAAAAGAGAGTCCACTAAACTTCAGAAACATATTCAGTATTGTTAATCAATTGTTAGAGAAAATAAAAAATTAATTCAAACATCAACTTGCGGTTTTGTTTTTCTTCTTGAAAGTGTAAAACAATATCTCCGTGTATACATATTTGGTCACTTTAAATTAGCGTTTAGAAATTTTTGTTCGCACATCTGTGTGGTCTCAGGAATTTAAACAGCATTCACAGTGAAAGAATTCCAGCCAAAACCTTAATGACTTCATCAATAACATGGATCTAGAACATAGTAATAATCGAGTACATTAGATTATATTCATTATAGATGTCTTAAATATTGGGTTTCATATAAACTTTCGTAAATTGGGTTTTTTTAATTTTCAAAAAAAATTGCGATCAGCATTTGATCCATCAAAAAAAAATATTTTCATGTATTAACACATTACTAATTTGTTGCCTCCATAACTTCTTTATACAAAAAAAATTATTCATACCCACACTTATAAAATTTCAGCAGAAAAATGCTCTACCCACAGTTCAAGTATACATGTAAATTTCAGCAGAAAAATTTTTACCCACACTAATGTTTAAAAAATTTGTAACAAATTTTTGTTTCAAAAAAAATTAAATGACCCAACTACTGTTTCTTTTACATACAAAAGTAAAACTGATTAAAAGACTTACAACTAGCTTAAAATTAAATGAGGATTTGGCCGTCACTTTTCGCACCAACACTTTCTAAGACATGTACAAGTCGCTACCCCAATGAATTAATAAAATTAGAACAAAAGGAAAAATTGGATAATTCGATTTTGTGTCGTTTCTGATGCCTCAAACGTTGGACGCCATTTTGTAACGTTGAGTGTTACTTTATTAAGAGGGCTCGACCCTCCCTTGCTCTCTCTTAAGCAAGGAAGCTCTGCCTCTCTTTTTAGCATCAAAAACGACAGGAACCGTTATCCATTACTCTCATACAATATTATGCCACGGACTTTGAGACTCTACAGGGGGTGAGCTGTAACGATCATGATTATGTCCTGAAAAGTGTTAGGTATTCTATAATTATAAATAACATGGGTTTCACATAAAAACTGAATTTATTCGTTCAATCAATAAGCATTGTAAACTACATAAATTCAAATAACTAAAATTAATTAAGTCTTTACAAAATCTTTCTGCAAATGGTTGCAGGTTATCTTATTATATAATTTCCAAAAATATAGTAAAATATTGTCAATGCTTCGACTTATTACATCTTTCTTTCCCTCAACTTCTTTTATAATCTTACATAAAGGCCATTTTTTAATTACTAAATTCTATAAGAATATTTCAACTACCGATTTGAATATGAGCATACCATGATCTATATTAAATAAAAAAATTAAGAAAAGATTACTCAGCTGTGTTTCATTCCTAAATTTGAGGGACACGACCTGAACCTCTGAACTTTCCTCCTCTCCAACTGGTTCCCAAGAATTCGCCTTGAAATCTTTTGGTTCACCCTTGAACTGACCTACCCACAGGTCAACTGTTCAACGCGTATGGAGTAAGTACGAAGATAATCCGTCTTTGATTATATATGTGAAGTTTACAACCCGGGAGCTTCTGTCTTCCCCATCCAAATACTTAGGCATACAAGACTCGACGGAGTTTTGAATATTCGCCGTAATTTGATAGTTCCTCACTTTCAACTAAATACTTTATCCACCTCTGCCATCCGAAAATTATTTATCCAGAAAAAGGAATTATACCCTGTATTTTACCCCGAGACTAGAACCGCATATCTGAAAATTATCATTCAGATATACTTAATATTTAATCTTGACTTGTCTATTTTAATTTTGTCTACTAATGTTACAATTTGTAAATTTGAAATCAACTTTATCGAAAGAAAACGTACCTTATTTCCTTGCGGATTCCATCTTAGGTTTTGCACTAATATTAAATGATTTTTCAACTGAATAAACCTTACATTATCCTTCAATATGTATGGATTACATTTTATAGTTAAAGTTTTATTAATTACTTTCGTGTCTGAGACATGTCGAGCAATTCACTCACACACCGTGCGTCGCACCACCTAACTTTTCTACGTCCCGGCCAAATCCTGTTCGATGATTTTTTTCGTTACCGACGTGACGAAGCAAGCGATATATCTATCTCACTCGCGCCCTTGCGGTCGTCATTATATACTCGCTCTAACTAATGTTCCTACTATAGAATATCTCGCTACAGTGATTGTAAGTGTGTAAGGCCGTGTGTGAATGTAAAAATAGAAAGTCTTTATATAAAATAAAAGAAAAATAAAAAAAAATAAATAAATAAATAAATTATTAAAGCATAATATTTTTGTTTTGCAAAACATTAAATATTTGAAACAGGCACAAATCGTCCGTCAAGGGATGGGATGCCATAAACATAATAATAATTATTATTATTGAAAATTGGATTGCCTACTAAATACAAGTTAGAGAAATAAATAAATTAGTGTTTATTTATTTATTTATTTACGGCAAAATACCTTGAACAGTAAATGATACATATATACATTTTGTACTTGTTTAATGTTTTTTTTTCTCTATATAATATTTGCAGATATTAAGTAATTTTACATGGTTTAATATGCCATTTTTATATAGCCATACTAAATGTATTTATTTGCTTTATATGCTATGTATTTTACCTTAATTTGATCTACTATGATTCTTTTAAAGTTATATTTTTCTTATACAATCATCTCTCGTATAAACAATGTTACTTTGAAATATCTTATGTGTATTGGTTTTTTTTATCGCTTACTTTTTTCACTTTTTTTGTATAATTATGTGTTGCTGTAAATCTATTATAATTATTATTTGTTAAAAGGCACATGTGTGCCGTGTACTAATTAAATAAATAAATAAATATTACAATAAAACTTACAAAACTATACAACAATATAAAATAACAATATTTAAAAGGTACAAAACAACCAAAACAGTTTTTTATTTTTATTTCTTACAATAATGTAGTTTTGTCTTCAGGGAACACTCGCTGTCGTGCGGACTTTGACGTATTGTTTCGCTGACATTGAAATGTCAGATAGACAATGGCGGTGTTTACGTCGGTTTTGGAAGCAATTGCAGCAAGTAACATAAAGATGGATTGCAAAACAGAGAGGAATAGCAAACCATACGGTCCTACGTCTTATTGTTAGTAGAATAGTATCGCCATAGCAAAGAGACTCGTATTTGTATTAGTGTGTTCTAGACGTATACATATAGGGCCAATGTCATTGTGTTAGTGTATACCCACACGGGGTTGCACCTAAGATGAGCCCTTTGTTGTTTACTGGTTTGCGAGTCAGTACGTTAAAAGCTCTCTAAGTGGCAGGTTGTGTCCTTGCGCGCGGTGACCACACGTTGAACCGCTTTACAAATAATAAAAATAATCTTATCTACATACTTCGTAGAAGACATGAGGCCACGTGGTCACCCTACCGTTTTTGTTACTAATACAAATACGAGTCTCTTTGCAATGGCGATACTATTCTACCCGCGCAACACATCGTAACCCGACATGTCGCCCCCTGTTTATGCGACATAGGTAGGTAGCCTTATCGCGATCATTATACATTTAGATTCGTGGACTGGTCATATCGAAAATGTCAGGTTTGTATCCTACATGAGTGTTTTATCTACTTATTCTATTTTTAATACAATAAAACTACAAGCATTCTCCATGTGAGACAAAGTGTTTGATTGTTCCCTCCCGCATGTCACCCTTACCTCTACATACCACCTACATAAGACAGTCTGTATACAAAGGAATGGTTATCGGTCAGTGAATACATAATATTAAGTGTGATTCAAGTGTGTGAAGATGCATTAGTGAAAGAGCAAGATCGGGCTGTGCCATTTGATCCGCACTATATAGGCACTGGTCGCCGACGGTGTTACAGGTTTCAGTATAGCCGGCCGAACTTATTGCCTGAGGCTATTTTTGTCCAGTCAACCAGTCCCATCCAATCTGAGACAACCCGGGGAGAAATTTCATGTCTAAAAACAATGACCCGGCCAGGAATCGAACCCAAAACCTCTTGATTTGAAGTCCACGCATATACCATTAAGCTACCAAGTTCGAGAAAGTGGTATGTATAAATACATACCATTAACTTCCCCAACAGACATTGTTCTGTATTTCTTACTATGACCATTGATTTCATATTTTATAACATAAACCAAAATACGTTTGAAATACGATTGAATGTTAAAAAATTAACTCTGAAATCTCTAAAAAAATCTGCTAACCAATATGTCAATGGTTGTCTGTCAGGTAAACAATAATTTCGTTGTTATATTTTTTCATTAATGGCGTTGGCGTCGCGGTAAATCCGTTCCATACTAACTTTAATATTATTTCTTTTTTTTTCAACTTTTAATAGTTATCCTGTTATCCGGAGTGGAGAATAATCTAATAAATCATACATCGGAAGATTTGTTCAGCCGATCTCGAGTTGTTTGCACTAACCCGTCTTTCTTTTATATTCAGATTAGCTGCACCTTACCCAAACTAAAGAGCGTATTAAATATTGGAAAAAGTCAATAAAATGGATAATTATACAAATTTAGTACGACAGATAGTGTCGTGATTTCAAAACACACTTTCATAATAGCCTAAATAATAATTCAGCTTAAATCAAGCTGGTAAAGCAGTTAGCATTAATATCGCGCTCACATTACAATATAGAGGTACAAAGTTGGGAGAGTGTACACTGTACAGTGCGCTACATCTCCCTCTGGCCGCTTGTCAACAAGATGGATTACAGGGCCATCGCAATTAATTGCCCGCTGATTTGAGCCACGCACCTAGGAGAGTCACCGTGTAATTACCTTCGATTCCCGGACCATGCTAAACTTGATGTATTCCCTCCCGGACCGCTACAATTTTAGGTGATTGATTGATTAAGGGCATCATCGACTCGACTGCTTTTTATACCCTCCTCCTCTTCACAGCCATAAACATGACATGAGGGAGTATTCGTAGAAACAAAACACCATGAGAATAACATACGAGCATTAAGTCGCATTCACATCAGCTAAAGATATAAAAGAAAGTCGGGTTAGTTCGTTAACTAATAAAACATCGAAAATATTATAAAATATAATATTAAAGTTAGTTTGGAACGAATTTGGATACAACGACGCCATCTGTGAAAAATCTATAGAAATACAATTATTATTTACCTACAAGACAACCATTGACATTAAAAATATTGGCCCGCAGATTTTTTATAGATTTTTTTAAATGTGTTAACATTGAAGCGCATTCGGGCGTTTTGTGATGCGCGAAAAGTGAATAAATCTAACTTTGAAATCAAAATATTGTCGTTTGACACAAACTGTCAGTTGTTTAATAGTTGGTGCGATTGACAGAATTCGAATGGAAAATATGTGGTTTAAAGCAAATGCATCGGTCGGCATGACATTGGTTAAAAGTCATTTTTATCATTCTTTTAATTAATTCGAATTCCATATTCATACTTATACCACGGGGCAATGTCTATTGGGAATACTAATACTCGTACAGTAAATTATCTGTATTTTTCTATTCACTTGCCCGCGAACATCCTGTGCTATATTTCCAGATTTTGGCTGATTTTTGACCATCACATTGTACTACAAAGTGATCTCTCCTGTTTCTTCATCTACTTTTACTCATCTCACTTCGTCGTCAACCTTTTGCACTCTCTCTCTCTATATAAATATGTGGTAATTAGGAGATGCGTCGATAGACTGTATCAGTGCGGACTTGACCCAAGAGTTTGAAACGGTTTTACCAGAGAGTAAATTATTGTTCTTCTTACTCACGATAAACCAAAACTGACCAAAACGAATCAAAAACAAAAACATCAAGAGCTATATTTTTCCAATTATAGGTAGGTATCTATCGGATTTATTTTCAACCTTCACGCAGTGTATCTTAAAGGGTTGTTAGACAAAAATGCCTCAACTTATTTCTATCCAAGTACGCTTCTTTCGCTTTTTACACTTTTCTCATACAACCTCTCCTATTTCTTTACTTTTGGCCTGGCCTTCCTTGAGTACGGAATCTATGTGTTCCATCCACGTCGATCACGCTTTTCTTAACCTTGCCTTTCAGTTAAAATATAATATTTTCTCTCTTCTAAACACATAAGATAAACTTTGGTCTGGCGCTAACAGGTAAAATTGGAATCAGTCACTCACTGCTCAAAGTACGATATATTTGTTCACGCGTCATTAGGACGGTCCCAATCCGAAACTTCGCCACTCAACAAAACGCCGTGATTAAAATAATAACGATATTATTGTACGGCGACTGCGAGATGTAATAAACAATACGTCTTTTGTTATTCCACACCTCCAATGATCGCTGAAATCACAAATGATCCGTACGCACTAAGTATATTTTAAACCATAACAAACTCCGGTCTACTTACATTATACTGCATACAGCGTTAGTATTGGATGTATTTTTAGAAGAATAAAGACGTAGGTACTCCTTATTGAAAACGCCGAGAGAAAAATATCGCCAATATTTAACTTACGCATGCAAACATTATTCTCTCCAGAGTGGATTGCTGTATTGGGGATTATACTTATGGATTTTTCTTAATATTAATGTTCATCGGATTTTTATTGTTTTTCACTCTACTTTATGAATAAAACAAAGAAAACAATATTTGAAATAAGATAACCTTAATAAGAAAGAATTTAAATAAATCTTGCATCCTTCATTATTGATTTCTTGAATTTTCGTGAAATGGGATCATTTCCTTTATTAATATTAATAATAACCCCTCAATACTATTGTCCTCTCTCCTCCTGATGACTTTGCTACTACTTATCCCGAGGTCCCTTTTAGCAGTGTCCATCCTTAACTACGCTCGTCCTGTCTTACATCTTGTATTAAGCGCTCTTTTTGTGACGAGAGAGCAACTTTCTTTCTTAATTTCCCAGGTTTGAGATCTTTTTAACCAATATGCTGTAAATATAAACATTCAGTTAGTTATATTCATGTCAATGTAGATTATAGGTATACATACATGCGACAACTCGGCGTTTACTGGTAGGTCTCTATTGTCACTCGGCGTTTTGTTTCAAGTATACAAATCTAAGCAGTTGTGGCACAATATCTAAATATTTATCTTTTGTTTCGATAATCTTCCAAGTGTAGTGATACAGATCATTGACTCGGCGTTATGAGTCATTGTTGAAATATTCACCTTGTTTGTGACCCTAACAGCTTCCATACAAATGCTCAAACCTGTACAGGTACATTTATGATACGTCATTCATTCATTCCCCTTTAAGCCCCACTTAGAGGCCTAGGGAGGAAATAAGTGCTCTTGGACAATGTTTATGACCCCACCATGCTCAAAGCGCTCAGCTCTGCATCGAAGGAACGGAACACGATATTGGAGGATTTTCATTCGGTTCGGTTTTCCGGTTCTTTTCGAAACGCGAAACGATTACTCTGTTTGTACTTCTGTATCTATTCTATAGTATTATGGCATATGGAATCATAGTCTGGGGAATGAGCACTGACTCTAATAGCACTTTTCTATTACAGAAAAGGGCAATACGAGCAATTACAAAATTAAATCAAAAAGACTCTTGCAGAGAATCCTTCAATTCACATTGGATGAAATCCTAATCATCAGCATTAGCCTTGCTGCTTAGGTCTACGCCAGACTTATTGTTGAGAGATCCTTGGTTCGATTCCCGGTTTGGTTGAAAAATATGACTCAGAGAAAAAGCTATGCCACATACAACTTATACATACAATTTCTTTTACTTCTTTATGTGCCTTTTCTGGACATGATAGATAGATTAAACTGTCATTATTGAGCTCACTGTCAAATCTTTCTCTATTTTACCTCTCAAAACAGTTCATTCTCACATTTTATAGATTTTTAAATTAATAAATAAAAACACATTAGAAAGTTATAATAGGCTCATGTTTGCAAATACATTTCATTTATTGGCAGGTGTTGTTAAAAAAATATTTGCACTAGAACATTTTAATATAAATAAAATCAATAAAAACAATAGTTAGCTGGCTTGTGTATACAAAATAAAACATTTTAAACGTTCATCGATGTTTTGTTTATGTAAACAATTCGTTAATCTTTCATTGCCGATCGCGTATAAACGGAAGCTATCGAATATACACAATAGGTACTATGTTCGTTCCTCAGTGTGTACCTACCGCAATAGGTTATTTGGACAGTGCCGGCAATCGATTGTTTTATTGCCGGCAATTGGCGATGACCACAATAATAATATATATACTATGATTGAAACAATATTTACTATCATTTCGGCAAATAGCAATGTGGTCAGATGCTTCACAGATGACAGATCTAAGAATCCGCTGCCTGCAATTGTGGAGAACCTAAACAGAGCATCCAGCATATTGTGGAGACTTGCGACCTGAAATCGTTCCCTGCCTGACACATAATCTTAGAATGAAATACACAATGCCACTCCTAATGCCTTGCCCTGGCTTAGTAACTTGGATGTTTCTCTTTAGTGTGTCTCCTGGATGCAACAGTGAAACCTTTGACGATGCCACTCTTTGTGACTGAATACAAATGCCAATCTATTATGAGATAAGATATTATAAAAGTAATAGAGTATTTTTTAGTGTTTCTTTAAATTACAGAGAAACTGTAATTTAAGCAATATCAAATAATTCTAACCACATGTAGTTCTTACAGGAACCACTTGGATAGGATGAGCAACCGCCTACAGAAGTCAACGAACACACATCAGCAAGAAAATAACTCTGAATGCCCTAAAAAAAGAGGGACATTTTTTGAGCCACAGCATCAGAGTCTGAGTAAGTTTTTAGCAGGATTTAAAAAAAAACACAAGAATATTGAAATATTTCTACTTTACAAACTTGAATTAAATAAGCTAGTTTTTTTACTGATTGAAAATTATAACCTGCAAAAAAAAGAAATACGTACAATTTAATAAATATTTGTAACAGATTCGTGCTGAAAATAAATAATAAAAATGAACATGTTCTTGGAAGAGTTTCTTGAACTGTAGCCCTAGTATAAGTTTTCGATAATCGAATATCGAAACGATCATCGAAAGAGTTTCGAAAAATTTTCATACTAAAATGATCGAATGATTCGATCGTTTGATTTAAGAACACTAATTGCACGCTAATAAGCGCTTATTTGCGTGCAATTAGTTTTCGATAAAACTCGTACTAGCTCCACTGTTTACAAAATAAACGGTAGTATAAATTAGAATCTGATGACAGTTCGAGATAAAATATTTCATATTTTACTGAAAAAAAGGCTTGATCCGACTCTGTCATAGCCACACCTGTGTTTTGATATTTTGCCAAACTCCTGTCCAGAGCAGACGCTCCTGTGTTTTCACCAAAGCAAAGAATAAATTAAACATTATACTAACATAGTACCTACTCTAAATATAAACAAATACCTGTCTCACATTTGCACTAAAACAACATATTTTTGTGGATTTTATATGTTTTTGTGTTGTATGTTTAGTTTTGTGGTTTGTATGTTATTGATGTCAATACCTACTAAAAAAAAACATTGAATTTCATCTGTGTATGTTCTGTTTAGAACCTATTACGGATATTATCACACACTCTCTCTTTTAAAGTCCCACTGAGGGGCAATTAGAGCCCTTCACTGCGCTCGTTCCGTCTTAGAGGAGGGGCAAGTCAGGAGCAAAAGGAATAGAAGAGCATGTATGCGGAATGTTGTGCGTTTGGAAGAAGCGAAAGAGGTTTGTTTGGATAGGAAAGAATGGTCCGTACTCTCTGCCTACCCCCTTAAGGAAACGGCATGATGGGTAAAAAAAGATGATTGTATGATTTCTATAAATGGTTGGTTGGAAGAACGCCCGCCAATTTGGTTAATTGTGTATTATTCGAGCATTTTACGGTTTATATTCAATTATCACTTTCATACGTACTTAATCAATCCAATTTCGCCAATGTTGAAAAATGGTTCCTTTTTTCTCTTTATGGTAGAACATTACAACGAGTCAATCTCGTGGAGAGCAATGGTGCCAACTGGGTTCGCAGCCCAAGATAAGACGGCGTGGAAGGAGATGGAGGAAGCCTTCGTCCAGTAGTGAACAGGAATGACTGATAAGAGGAAAATTTTCAAGTGACAAGGACTGGAAAGACTTGCAGAAGGCCAACCTTCAAACCACCAATCGAGGTATACAGTCACAAGCCCGTAGTCAGTTTTCTTAGCATTAAAAATGGAACATAATTGCTTTTACTCATCATAGCGGATTGCAGATCTTGTAATAATATTCTTAATGTAAGTTTATTTTACACTTTCATGTTGTAGATCGTCGCTAATTACAGCTAATGATCTACACAAAACGCAACATTTCCTCGTGGCATTCCGAGAAAATCCGAATGAGTCAATCGGGATTAAGATAATTAGTGCGGACATCGTAATAATTAGATCCAGGTAATCCGGAATAATTCTCCTTAATGTTCCGCGTCTAGATCAATTTTCACGTTTCTATCCAGAGAACATGAAATGTAAGAGACATCTATGTAATAAATCAAAAAGCTTTGATACTATTATATCATTAAATTTATACACTGTAGGTACCTAGTATTTAATAACGATTTGTCCGTTTTTAAACAAACGCGAAGGTGTGATTTCAAACCATAACACTATGTACTAAGTACAATTTGAAAAATAAATTAATTAAATGAATTCATACTACTCTATACAAACTTGTTTGTTTTTTTTTTCTACTAGTCATCTACTATCACTATGCATTTCTACTATCAATCTCGACTTTTTTTATCCTGTTTCTTTGGTAGTGAAAGTGAAAAACCCCTTAAAATATTTCAGACCCTTCTGAGAATCAACCTGGAACCTTTTGCCAAGAAATCGACGTCTATTCAAAAAAAGCTACCAAGTGTTGTGTAGAAATATTTGAAGGTATTTTTAAAAATAGATTTTATTAATAAAGTTCAACAAGCCATTTGGTAAATTTCCGTGCAGTGTTCTTTGACATAGTTCGTACATATTTTAATGTCCAACATTTTGCATAGGTATTATATCTCATAAACATTAAAAAATATTTCAATGTATCATAAAAAATACACATTTGGAATAAAAAAAATGCACATGGCTATAAAGATAACTTTCATAAATCATTCTTTGATCTATGAAGATTTTACTTACGTCTCATCGTTGGTTGGTTGACCGTCAAAAACAGATTTATCATTTTTTAATTATCACCTATCGTTTACTAAGCGGCTGGTGTTTTAAAATTTATTTATGATCATGAAGGTAAATAAATATCAAAGTTCGGCCAGGGCAAAGATAGGTGATCTCTTTCACATCATGAAGTTTCGGAAATACTGAAATCCACTCAAGACAAAAGTTAAGAAAAGAGAAGGCGAGGAAGGCCAGTGAAGAATCCTCATCTCTATGGAGTCTGGTTGGCTTGACCTTGGCACTGCTATTTTTTCGGTTCTTCAATTTAGAACCTACCCTAGTTTACTTAAATGACGTTGACGAAATACTTGACAATGTTTCCATGCGGTCGTTTATGAAATATTTAGCATCATTACTGTTCCAGGTACTAACTATATGGGCTTACAGCCCTGTTTACCTACATAGATGCTTCCTGGTCAGTTGTAATGATGGAGGTAATTTCTATAATATAGTGTAATCCTTCTGTTTAATACACGTAGTTACATCTCTTTCAAGGAAAATTCATTAATAATATCGACAGCTTACGGTTTAAGGAATATCGACAGCTGAACAATTTTCGACATTAAAATGTGATCACGGCGAGGAACACATACTTTAATACTTTATATCCACGTTCCCTCTCTAGGTGAGGCATCTGGTCGCCACAAAGCCTCGCCGAGCATATTATATTCTATCCTGGGCGTCATTCCAATCTAAGCCGGTATCCCAAGGAGTCCATCGTACGCTATCTTGGTGGTGACTGGTGAGTCTTGTAGTTTCGATCCGGTGTAAAAATATAACACGATACGTAAAAACCTTTCGGCTCTGGGTGTACCGAGGTAGTCCTGAAATAGGCTTGGTTAACTCTGAGAAGAGTCCTTGAACGTGATGTTGAACAAAATCTTCCGTCCTTCTAACTTAGCCCTTTTTATTTATTGTTTTTTTACCAAAGCTCACCCCTAAATTTTGTAAAACTGATTCCGGATAATTTAATTTCAAAAGCATCTTCTACCTTTTCATCGAGTGCCAAATCGAGCCACCCTGACGTTGGAAATCGCCACATCAAAGGCATACTTTTCGTCGTCCTTTAGAGATGATTCGGGCGTATTTTTACGGAAATATAAACAAGTTAACGTGTTTATTTACAAGAAAAAATAAAAGGTTTGAGAAACCACGATTGTCCAAGAATTAAATGAATCATATTATTTCGTTTACAAAGAAAGCCAATACTTGAAAAAAGTATGAAAATTTATTTTGACTGAATAAAAAAAAAGGGGAGATTCATTATCTACCTGCTCTTAAGAATATATGGTCATCAATAAAAAGCAAATGATTTGTCTTAACTGTCGGGATTGTAATTAAATCTAATGATGTCGAGATTTCGATGGACAGGTGAATGCCAGTATTAATGAGGCTAATGAGGAGATCCATAATGTCTCCTCTGTTGGACCTCGGCTGGGATAAATCAACCGACCACACCGGCATGTCAGCCACGTGACACTTTAATCTCTCCCGATGACTCAACAAAGGTGCGTTTCGTAATATACGGTGTACCTCAGGGGATCAACTTAAGCCCAAATCAATACACAGTAGTGCTACAACTACCTATTTCGAATATTCAATATTCTTGGGTCTACGATCGTAACCTTTTGAAAAACTGGTCTCTGATGATTTCATTCTAACCTTTTGCAACTTCGTCAATTGCATTATCTTCGGCTATCCTTAACCTTTTGTTCAGCTTTAATCAGCAAGTTCGTCTTTTCATTTTCTAATATGCTCTCAACTATGTCTAGTTCTAATGTCAATGACTAAGAATGTTTCATCTCTGGAACTATGCTCGTTTGTTGTAAGCGCATTCTTAAATTTTCTTTACTTGGGTAACCTGATAATTACATAATTATCATGCTTTCGATGCTCTACCTTACTTTCCCAAGATTCTATGGAATGTTGTCAAAACTTACTCGATCGTTTTATATTAACGGCGCAAAACTTGCAATGTCAATTAAATGTTTTCAGTTACCTACAGAATAAGACATCGCAATAATAATAATTGTTACTGATCATTATTCAAAGACAGTTAATAGTGATCATTAATAAGCACTTATTTTTATCATCAGAAGAGCATGTGCTTCATAATCCTGCTGTTCATTCTTACTCATTGACATTTATTTGGTGTTGACGTTGAAATCGAGCCTTCATGTACCTACACTAAAAGATCAAGAATTAATGCTCTTTTCCAGCTCTGACTCTTTGGTTATTCAATCAATGTCCACCTCTAGGCATAGCCAGAGAGAATGGACCGGCATTCGTTCTCTTCCAAATTCTTGAAAAACTTTTTTTATTTTCCCAACGCTGAACGATTTGTTGTAAAGCTCCTCTTTTTTACCTTTTGACCTGCTTTTTAATGCCTAAAATGAAATTATCTATTCTAAAAGACTACTTCGAACTTCTTTCAATGCGTATAATGCAAACATCTGTTTCAATACTGTCCATGTTCCAGTAGCATTTTAAGATAAAAAAATGTTGGCGTAAGTGTGGTTAATTTGCATGCCAAGTTGTTCGGAGTTTTGTGAATGACGCCCACGCTGTAACGAGACGGCCTTGGGCAAACACTCTCTTCCTGCTCCCAAGATGCAGCGCTCTGACGGGCTGTCACTTGAAGGGATCCGGTACCATGATTAATGGCCAGTTCCACAGTGTCTCGTTTTGTGGAATAACGTTTTACATCATACGGAGACTAATACTTTTAGATTCTACTCGAGATAATTTATCAAAAATAGTCGCGGAACGAAGAATGAATGGCGTAATGACTGACTACCTGGAAAACTTAATGACTTATGATGTTCTGTGAGATACTGGGATGGAAAAACTGAAACCAAACACGAGTATAATTCCAGTTTAACGAAATGTAAAGTTCCATTATTTATGTTAGAATAGCCCATGATAGGACTGACTGATCGACAAACGACGCCTACCCAGCGATTTCCCGCAGTTAAAAAATATTCACCTATGATGGTGGATGAGTTAGTTTGGAAAATTTAAATAGCTACCCACAGCCATCATTTTAGTGTCGAATAAATATTAACGTTATTTTTTTACGTGAGCTTGTAATAGTGCAATTTCAAAAAAAAATCTGAAATACAAAAGGGGATAGGGGGGTTTATGAAATTCCCATGTTATTATTTTTCGTGAGAGCAATTTATTTATTTATTAGCTTTCGCCTAAAGTTTAGTTTTCCAGTTTCCAGAGAAAGTGGGGGATTACCTAAAAAAATCCAGCTTTTTTTTAATATCATACCTGAAATCATAAAATGTAATGAAGCTGTAATTGAAATTTGTTTTTCGTCGCGAATTCATAAAAACACATTTACGTCATACACTTTATCTGTGGACACATCCGTCCAAAGAAAATAGAAAAAAATTGAGTTGAAATTTTCACCTGATAAACCGGTGTTTCCATTATTACCTGATGTTGCTGATTGCCATCTATTTGACACTTCGCTAACAAACGTCATAACTCATTTTAAAACATTATTATTTATGACCAGAGATAATATTTTTAATAATATGTCCGCTTTAACGTGTAAGTAAGTGCGTGAATCTTTGGCCTAAATCCAACTTTTCCATAAAGAACTCGCTTACAGGTAAAAAAAAATATTCGATATTTTGCAACGGTAAAACTTAACTCGTCTTTTAAAAGTAAACATGATTAAACAACCATAGCCAGTTTTGGCTATAGCATTTGCATTTTGGATAGATTTGCCGATGAAAATTTTAAGTGGTAGGTAGACTAGCGACTACGTCGTCAGCTTTTGTAGTGTTACGTACTGGAGGTCGTGGATTCGATCCCAGGTTCCGACCATCATCTTCTTTCACGACACCAGCTGTAAGTAGCTTACTGTGAAAGAGTCAGGGAATGTATTTGTTATCACTTTAAGTGAGCACACATTCATTTATTTTTAAAAAATCCAGAAAAGAAATGGAACGTAAACCATTTAACTACATATTATATGAAAACATTATTTTGCAATGATTATTATTTAAATCTCAAATCAAGGCAATGAATGCTCAAATGCTACAAATTTTCTGTGCTCCTTAATGGAGCGTAAATGTGGACAAAATATGGTAGTGAATAGGTACTATGAACTGTATGTACATTTTAATATATATTGAGATGGGGTTCATAGTTAGGATGCGTTTTTAGTGGAACAAACGCAAATACTCAAAGATAATAAATTGCTGAGGAACGTCAAAATTTACAAAATCATTGAAAAAAAGCTCAAATCAAGAGATTACGTGGTGTAGTAAGAAAACGGATTTCATGGATCCAGACCGTCCAATGCGGTTACGACAGGAGACATAAACCACTTTAATGCCTTAAAATTACCAGAGAGATCATCATTGGCAGACTTTGATGGGGTGGCAATTTCCAAAGAATCTTTAAAAAACAGACATCGGTGAAGAATATTGGACGATATGCTGTAGGAAGGAGAAGACTGGGAAAGCCGTAGCTTCAGTGACTTGATGATTTGGTGGAAGACACTCGACAGATTTTTAAGCTGGATTGTCAATGATAGTGGTAAACTTTGGAGGAGGCTATAATAAAGACAAGACTTGACAAAGAATGTAATAGGTTTTGAGAGTGAAATAAGACACAGCTGATGACTTGAGAGACAGTGCTAGACTGCCTTTTTATTGTAACATTATAATATATTAATCTATACATATATACAGTGTGACAATAACCTAACATCTCCCTTTTCAAGATATCAAAAACCTAATCTTTCAGGAGGTTTACTTATTCTACCCGATCTTGTAGTATAAGAGCTGTGTTCCACCTGTCGCTCATCCCTTCCACCCATCGAGGAACCAGGTCGCACGCAGAAGTCATAGGCATTTACATTATCATTTTGTTTAAAATTATCACTATGTCTGACCCTTATATGATATCTGTTCATTCTGTACCTCGCTCCGTCTGAATCTTCTACTATATAAGATCTTTGACATGGTAAACTAGATACTACTACTCCTGGTACCCAGTCTAAATTAACATTTTTCTTAAAATATATTTTATTTCCAGGATATAGTTTTGACAATATTTTTTTGTTTTTATTGTAATAAAATGCACTAGTTTCTTTTTCTTTGCTATAAACAGTTTTATATTCTGAGAATTTCACTATTTTAGGTTTAAGTTTATTTTCAATTACAGGCAAATTCATTCTTAGACTCCTCGACATTGACAATTGAGCAGGTGAAGGGAACCCATTACTTTTCGGAGTATTTCTGTAATGCAACAGGGCAATATATGGATCAACATTTGATTGTTTAGATTTTCTAAATATATTTTTAATTATTATTAAAAAGATACACTAACGGTTTGTGATCAGTATGTACTGTAACTCTATGTCCAAAAATATATTGATGAAACTTATTACAGCCATATTGTATAGCAAATAATTCTTTTTCAATTTTAGCATAATTTTGTTGACTCGCAGTTAAAGTTTTAGAACTGTAAGCTATAGGTTTTTTATTTTGCATTATGACTGCACCAATGGCTGACTTTGACGAATCAACAGACAAAACTAAAGGCAACTTAGGACTGTAGTGTGCTAATACAGGTGCACTAATTATATTTTCTTTCAACAATTCAAATGCTTTTTGACAGTTGGAGTCCCATACCCACTGTGTATTATTTTTAAGTAAATTTCTAAGAATCAATGTCTTATCTGACAGGTTTTCTAAAAAAGGCCCCAAATAATTTATCATTCCCAAAAATCTCTGCAAATCTTTTATATTACTTGGTGTTGGCAACTCTCGAATAGCTTTTATTTTTTCATTGTCTACTCTTACCCCATCTTGACCAAAAATATAACCCAAAAAACATACATCTTTCATATTAAATTTACATTTTGACTTGTTGAACTTTAAATTGATTTGTCTGGCTCTTTCTAGCACTTTATTTAATCTATAATTATGAATTTCTTCAGTTTCACCATAAATCAAAAATCATCAACATAAATCAATACCCCTTCTATATCTGAGAACAAATCATTCAATATTCTATTAAAAATTTCAGTGGAAGCTGATATCCCATATGGTAACCTTAAATACCTATATCTTCCAAATGGAGTGTTAAATGTACACAAGTGTGAGCTGTAATCGTCCAATTTTAACATCCAAAAACCCGAATAAGCATCTAAATGTGAAAAACACTTTGCCCCCATCAGTACCGACCTGATATCATCTATACTTTTCAATGCATAATGCTCTCTCATAATATACTTATTTAATCTTCTAGGATCTAGACAAATTCTTAAATCACCAGATTTTTTTACAGTAATTACAATGGAATTCACCCATGACGTTGGTGTTGTAACTTTTTCTATGACCTGTGCCTTCTGCATGCGAACTAGCTCCTCTTTTAGTTTTTCTTGTAAAGCGAATGGGACTTTTCTCGGTGGATCTACACATGGAACTGCATCTGGAGTGAGTTTTAGGTGAACGACAGGAGGAAGACACCCTAGACCCTGAAACACATCATCATATTTCATTAATATATCGCTTTTTAATTCAAATACTCTTTTTACCAAGTTTATTTTTTGACAGGTTGGTAAACCAATTACAAGTTGACTATCTATTTTTGTTATTACAAATTGTAATTTATGATATGAATTATTGACTTTACAATCAAGTTCACATGTACCCAGGATAGGTATTGAATCACCCCCAAATCCCCTTACTATTTGATTATTGTTTGTAATGTTTATTTTATGCAAGTTTAATTGTTGAATAATTTTATAAGAAATGACATTGACATTAGCACCTGTGTCCAGTAAGAATTCTAATTTAACATTATTTATATAAACGTCAACATACCAAGATTGACTACTGTCTTGATTTAAGGTTAAAACACTATGGTTGATGGTTGAAATACTAAAAGATCTTTCAGAGCTATTGGCATTCTCATCATCATCAAGATCACTGTTATTAATATGTCTGACATTTTTATTCTTGAAACAAAATTTTTGAAAATGACCAAATTTATTACATGACCTGCATTTGACATCTTGTGCTGGGCATTTGAAGCGATGTTGTTGACCACATCTGTTGCAGACTCCTTTGTTTGTTGTTGGCGATGGCGTTCTCTCGGATGATTTTCTCCATGATGACGTTGACGGTTGTGACGATCTCCAGGATGAAGGTGATAGACTTCTTGTTTGTCCTGAATGAATTTTATGTACTTGCAAGCTTGACGACTCAAAATCTTCTTCTGTTTTTTGGACCATCATGATGGTATCAATAATTTCTTTGGCCTTTTGTAAAGTGAGATCATGTTCTTGTAACAATCTTTGTCGTATGGACTTGTTCTTTTGCGACATGTTTGCAATGAAAATATCTTTAATTAGTGACTGTTTTAGTTCTCCAAATTCACATTCTTTACTTTTGTTTTCTAAGTCCAATAGAAAGTCTTTAATGTCTTCACCTTCACTTTGTTTTCTAGTGAAAAATTTGTGTCTAATAATTGTCACATTTTTTTTTGGTGTGAAAAATTTTTCAAATTTTTCTAGTACCGCTTTGTAGGTTGTTTTTTCAATTTCCATGCCAAATGAGTTGAATATTTCCACCCCTTTCTCTCCAATTGAATGTAATAAAATTGCTATCTTTCTACTGTCAGTAGCTTCTCCATCCAATCCACTCGCCATCATGTAGAGTTTGAATCTCTGTATCCATCTTCTCCACTCTTGATCTTGATTCTCTCCACTCTCCATATGCTGAAGCACCGTCAAATTGGAGATGATAGCCTGCTTTTCCGATGCAGTCATCTTGTATGATGCTTTTTTTTTAGATTGCACAAATGCACGACAATAACACTTAACAGAAATGCGGACACTTGTCAAAAATATTGAAAATACTGTGGACACTAGACTGACAAATTTGACGAAGAACTAATTTTGGACACTTTAAAATGAAAGACACCTGACACCATATAATAAAGACAAGACTTGACAAAGAATGTAATAGGTTTTGAGAGTGAAATAAGACACAGCTGATGACTTGAGAGACAGTGCTAGACTGCCTATTTATTGTAACATTATAATATATTAATCTATACATATATACAGTGTGACAATAACCTAACAGAGGCCAAGACCCGATTTGATGTTGAAAACCATGGAATAAGAAGAACCTAATAATGTTTTTTTTTTTTTAATTTATTAAAATATAAAAAACAAAATTACAAAGTATTTATAAATATAAAAACATAATATTAAATCTTAACAATGATTCTCTCTCATAAAGCTTAGTGCTTGTGTTGAGAGAGTGTTTTGACTAACTTGATTTGTATATAAAACTCAGATCATCTCTATGGCATCCATACTTTAAACAGTCATGTCCTATTATTGAGCCTATAAAATTAAAATACATACATACATACATATACACATTCATACACACATACCTCCACATTTATACATATTATATACACATACAATGACACCATTATTTAGGAAAACAGACAAGAAAAATACACGACAAATTCAAAACCACATATATGTACATTTTAGGTACTCTCCCATTGAAACATTTTAATGTGTAGGTATTCTGTTTTGTCCGATTTTGCAAAAACTCACAACTTCTCCTTAAACAAAAAAGTCGGAAACGATTTCAGCTCGTGAGGGAACATCTTAAATAATATTATTGATGTCATTTTTACAAATGATTATTTTAGAGGAGTTAATTATAATAGGAAACGGTAGGAGTTGGAAGATGAACGTTGTTAACTATTTACCTGTTAATGGATTTTGCACTTTTTTATGTTATTTTTTTTTATGTGTGCGAGATCATCGCTAGATGGAGCTGGCCGCGTGGGAAGACTGGGAATGACAGCGATGACAAATACAATAACTGTAATAAAAATGATTTATTCCGTGTTTAAACGAATTATTATATTTAATGTGTGCACAATATTTTATTAATGACTTTAAGAAACGAATATCACGACATCCGCTGTATCACTTACGGGAAAGGCAGAGACGAACATTTTTGAAAATTTTCAAACGAAATGGCAACGTGCGGAGCAATGTTTATTTAAACTCGGGAAAGGCATTTGACAGGCTGGATAGCAAATAAAAAGTTCTATGATTCATATTTTCTATGCACTTTTGAAAAAGAGTTCTTAATTTAAATAATCTCAAAAAGTATATTTTGAAATAACGACTGTTAATCACCAACTTTCAACTAAAAGCATATCTCAATACTAACAATTTGATTAACAGTTTTCAATCTGGATTTCGAGAGGAGCTCAGCATCACGACAGCTCTGGTTAAGTTAATTGACGATATCAGATAGGCAATGAAGAATCATCTACTGACTTTACTTACGTAGTTGGATTGTTTTTAGCTACGCACTCAAAGCCATTAGCATGGTGGAGAGCGTCATGAGCTGGTTCCGATCATTCTTGTGGGGATGAATACAGTCTGTAAAGACAAGAGATGGAACTCGTTCGGGATGGGTAGAATTAACTGCTGGCGTACCTCAGGGAAGTATTCTATGCCCGCTTCTCTTCACAATTTTCATCAACCCTGTTACCAGATTTATGCCCAACAACTATCATCTGTAAGCAGAAGATTTGAAAATCTATCATCAGTTTAAATTGGATGATTTATCGACAGCGGTGGAGGGTATTGCAAACTCCCTCGAACAAATTTTCTCGTGGGCTACAAATAATGGTCTTCTACTTAATCCAATTAAATTTCAATGCGTAATCATTGGCAGTTCGCATCTTAAAAAAATACTCAAACAGATTTCTGTACCCCAAATATTTCTAGAAGATAATGTAATCCCCTGACCCGGAGCTATACGCTGGGGTGCTATGGATGCTGACTGTGCAGGAGAGATCGACATGGAGGAGGTTTTCGTCCAGGAGTGGACGACGATAAGCTGAAGAAAAAGAAGAAGGTAATTCCATGGTTCGTATCGGAATTCGCGCACAAGTTACAGGTGAGGCACTTTCATCATATCTTTCCAGGTTTTCTTAGAATGCAGTGACGCATGTGAGTTAAAAATATAACCAAACAGTCGATTGATGTCGGAATATTCCTTTCCCAGAATCCACTTGAGCGCTGCAACATAAAACAGAGACGATTGACCAGACGAACCAGACCCATATGGAGTTGATGCCGTTATTATTATTATTACATATAACTCTCCACTGCATGTCAGACTGTCATGGATCTAATCTTTCCGATTATTTCATAGACCCCTACACTTCCGGTAACGGGACTGGTTGCCTAACATGATTTACCTATAGAGTTTTATAGAATAAAAATTTATCTGAATCCTGGCCACTGTCGGTCAACTAAGGAACATACTCTGACCACATATTCAATGGTAAAAATATTCCCCTGCAAAACAATTCATTCCGGGAAAAACATAAGGTATGGAGCGAAAAAATAGTCTCTCAGCTCAAGAATCTTAGGCCCTCCGCACACAGTGTCCTTGTTCGTGCGTCGTCTCCGCGAACGACGTAAGCAGTTTGCACTCGTTTGCAGATGTTAGGTTACAGCAATTCGAGTGGGAAAAAAGTCCGCACACTGCGTCTTGAATGAAAATGTATGTGCACGTGCTAACTGTTTGTGCAATTGTGCATGCCGTTCGCGCGTCGGCGCGGCGTCGCGACGACGCGTCGTCCCAGCGAAAGACGCATAAACAACGAGCGGAGGGCCAAGACAGTATTTTATGAATTAGTGCGGTAAACTCGGGATACGCAGATACCGTGTGCGGAGGGCCAAGATAATATTATTTTTTTTAATTAGAACGGTACACTCAGGATCGAGAGCATTTCGAAGATAGACGCTAAATAGAAGAAGAACAATTTAAATACTCATAAGAAACAATTTACTAGACTCATTAAAATAAGAGTCTAGTAAAGGGGGAGAGGGTTTAAAACGGTTACTTGTCAATAATAAGAGTCTGTATAGGAGGCAGTTCGCGACCGAGACAAGAGACACAAAACGGTCTCAGCTTCTGGAGATTGATGACGCGGGTCTCGGTCTCGAGACGCGGTCGCCGAGCCAACCAGACTATACCTTCGACAGTATGCAGAATGATAAAAAGCGGATTTTAGTAAATTATTTATTTTATTTTGGAGAAAGCTTCTACATCACTTAATAATGTAGCATATTATGGATTTGTATTATTTACACGGAGCGGTAAATTTTTGGAGCGTTTCGTACGAGAAGAACAGTCCGGGATGAGTGTAATTCCAGTAATAAATGTTGTTTCCCTCGAAGAAAAGTATTTAGTGGACTTTAGCAGGCGGGCAGGTACCTACCTAGTACCAGGCTACCTTTACTCTGGCCGTCACACACAAAAATTAGTAACGCTGTGCTGCTACGCTTACATCCGTGTATCCGCCGGCTAGGTAGGTTTTCCATGCTACTGTCGAATCCAGAAATCAGTTATTACCCATCATACAATTCAGTTATCTTATATATCAGAATTAAGCCCTATTTTGTGAATTACAGGGCCAATTTCAGTAATTCTTTTTTTTTTTGTTGGGTTTGCTATGGTAAGGAAAAGGTTCTTGAAATGAAAAATATAATAAAGTTGCGCGGAGTATTAGAAAATTTAAGAAAACTTAAAGTAGGTAACCTTATTGGTGCTGTTTACAATATAATTAAATTCTTATTTTTGGGTTTGACAGAAACTGTCAGTTGTTTTATAGTTGGTGCGATTGACAGAATGCAGATTGAAAATATAATATGGCTTCAAACAAATGCATCAATCGGAATAGCATTTGTTAGCAGGTTATGAATTTATCATTGAAAGAAATTCGTTTCAATATTCATAGTCTGGACCACAGGACGATGTCTGTCGGGAAATCGGGAATGCTAGTTCAATAAAAAAATTCTCGAACCTTAAACATACTACTGATAAACACCGTTGCTTATGGCCGATGAATGGTAAAGATGGGCACTATAACGACAGCTGATAAAAATATTAGATAAATAGAAATGACACCAATATTAAACGATATTTGTAAATATTAGTTGAACAAAAATAATGACCTAACCAGTGGGTTCCTAGGGAGCGGCCGTATATTACGGCAGCTTACGATGGCCGTCTTTACGGTTACATTGCCCGTACTCTCCGTTTTTTTTAATAACAAACGTCAATTTGTGTATTGTGTCGGAACGTGAAAATGAACGATCTTGATTTTGATATAGTTATTTGTTTGGAGGATGACCAGGCACCAGAAGAAGATGAATATCGTATGGGAGAAGACAATTTATTTAAATCTCGTAGCACGGAAGAAGCTTTTTTAATATGTAATAATTCAGTACTATCAATGAAAGCGTACCAAGCATCTGAAACTGACAAGACGGCGGCCGTTTTTGTTAACAAAATGAAAAAAATTCTACTGACGCCGTTCTCTGAAACGTCACATTCTTAGGAAAACAACCCATAAATGGTAGTACCACATTTCTAGGAAAACGTAGAATAAGAGAAAGACCAAGTAACGTGTATTGACTGCAACGCAATATACGGTTAGAGGTATATGTATAGTAAGTATCCCGGTTGTAGTGTTCCTAATATATTATTTTTCCTGCAGGAATTCGTCCGATATAAACAAGATGGCCGTGTGGCTGTCCCCTCCCTGCCGTACCCTGACAAGGTAACAAAATACAGGTCAAAATAATAAATGACTAGTGTTTATCAAAGAGTCGCTAAGGGGGTAAGAGAGTAGGGGGTTGAGTAGGCCTCTAAGCACACACACGCGCAAATTATTATATTATTATTATTATTTTGGAACATTTTAAAAGTAGGGATGAAACATCTGAGTTAAACAATGTAATAAAACAATTTGTTATCAGAAACTTCAATTAAATATCTTTTACAAATTTGTTTTTTTTTTCCTTTTATATATTCCATGTCCGTCCATCTCTTCTCCATAATGGTAGAAAAAATTGGTGAGACCGCGTCTTCCAGCATATAGTGTCGTTCGTGATGCAGTGTAACCTTCAAATACCCAAATTTATTTTAGGTACTAAAGTTTAACAGGCTTTAAAGTGGCCGCCAGTTTTTGTGCTTCAGAAAGAGGTCATCATTATCCCTTTAAACGCAGCCTGTAGCAAGATATATTTTTTATTTGTACTAGTGGACGACACTACACAGCTCTGCCCCGTATGATAAAATGTAGCTATTCTCGGCCAGTTCAGATTTTTACCACACTGTACTTTGAATGAATAAAGCTATAATTATTTAATTTATTTTTTTATTTTTCAACGTGTTTTGAAATTCCCACAGACTCTAATACAGAAGGGTTTCGTTAGCCCGAAAAGACAAAAAACAGTCAAATTAAGTTGTGAAATAAACATTACCTACATATAAATGTATCGGATCTGTCAAGTTAGTTAGTTTTTTCGTCATATCAGCTGAAACTTAGAAAATATTTGGTGTCAGGTATGATTAAGGTATCAGGTAAACATAACTAGAAGCAGATGGAATTCTCCTTTATATAATAAAAGCGTCTCACATACCTACACATACGAGTAGGTATAAAACAAAGAGCCTACCTATATGTAGTAAAAGTAGAGTCAATTGCTTCGCATCAAATTAGAGGCAATGCCACGTGAAGAACATAGGTTGATACGAGTATCAGGAGGGACACAAAAAACCCCCTCGCCGGTATTAGGGCAGCAGAAGTAGAAAGATAAAAACTAAAGAGAGGTATTCCCCGAGTAATCCACGTTGTTATCTCAAGTTTTTGCAGGACATCAGTTCGTTTGCCTTATAGTGTCTTATCTACCTTTACGTTCAGTGTAGGTAGAACGCAGGGCTGGCACGTCAACTATTTTTATTCAAAAAGGTTTATAAGTTTTAGAGACTGTATTTTTCAGGCACAGCTACTTAAGTCTCTTGGTTCGACATTTTGCTAGACATGTTTTTATTTATGTGAATATAATTTTATATAATTCAATTATTTTGTGAAATGCAAACTCGACCTGTTTCTTATAATCATATCGTGAAAAAAAATTCGATTCATTCCATAGGTATGCACTTCTTTTTTATATGTGGCTCTTATTTAAAGCGGCCTGCATGCTTTTGAGGAATAAATGGATGTAAACTCTTGTGATGGATCCGTAATTTTTTTGGCTGTCAAACTAAGTTCAATAAGATTGGACGCTATCCACCTGCAAAATCAAAAAGTAAGTTAAAATACTACGAGTTTTCTAAAATATTTCAAATTACTAAAATTATCTGACTCTGTCCGAGAAAGAACACTACAGCCCTTCGTTACGTCATTCATCCTTAATCGCAGACTGAGTTGGCTCGGGCACGTCCTCCGTATGTCCCCCGAAAGCGTTGGGCAAGCCAGCCTATTTTACAATCCGGGCGGCACAAGAAGAAGAGGAAGACCGTGCCTCACCATTGTGCGAGCCTACAGCGCCGACCTGCAGAACATCGGACTGACCTGGGAGGAAGCGGAGCGGCTGGCGCAAGACAGAAGTGCATGGAGGTACCTAGTGGCGACCACGTGCTCCACCTTGGGAGCGAACGTGGATAGGTTAGGTAAGGTAAAATTATCTGACAGAAAAGCTTTTCTTTCAGATATTTGCCGCATCACTGTGTAGATATCGCTTATCATTAGGATATCCGACGCCATTTTTAACAAGAGGTACCTTCTGTTGGATAACGATTTATCGCTAAGATGGCTGTCAAAATATCCTTCAATGACGTTATAGACTCCCGTATCTCTAAGAACTTTTGACTTGTTTTTCCATAAACAAAAATGAAAATTATACACATTTTCATTTTAAAGATAACGAGAAAATATACATACATATTAAAATGAGTTATCATTTTGAAGCTTCGAATAAATCATATTTTTCTTGAATTTCGTTCGACAAAAGATACCAATTTGCTGGTTTTCAAACAAACGATCTGGAATATAAAATGTAAATTGTGATCGAAACGTTGTTATATTCTCAATATTTCATTAAATTCATTGTGAAATTTAAAGTTTTAGAAATAATATTACAAAATTATGTAAAACGAAAACAACATTAGAACCTAACCTAAATATTTGATTCAATACGCATTAATATTGTCAAAACAAGACTGCATCTGACAATAAATCTGGCATGCAAAAGCAAATCCATAAAATTTCCATAGAAATCAATAGATCTTCTTAATATCCATCTTTTGGATAGTTTTCAATTGATGTGGCCGTCAGATTCTTTCCATAGCGTTATCCACTACATAACTTTATCTTATAGATGGCTACCAAGAACACTTATCTACACACTGATGCGATGGGCCTAAGTTAGCTACAGACTAATTTAAGCCAACAAAATTACAAATCATCTTTTTTTTTTAAATATTGACGAGCCGCCCGTGTGTTGTATCAGGCAGGGAATATACGACGTAAATAGAAAAGAGTGAGAATGTGTCTTTGTTTGTATCAACGGAGAGAAAGCGAAAGGGTGACTCGTGAGTGTGTGTTTCTCGCAGGAATTAAATGAGGTTGTCTCGCTAAGATAAGGTAAATTTATTTATTTCTTAACCTATCGATGCTCACACGAGAGGACAAACAAAAAAAACAAAAGCTACCTATGTAGAAAATTGGATTGACAAAACAAAGGAAATAGTAGTTCTACTCGATTAAAGAGGCTTGAAACGAAATGCCTTGTTCATTGTTCTTCATCAATATTGTCATTACAAAAATCATAATATAATGGAATGTGTTATCTCGACACTTGATCAAACGAAAAGTGCGAAGATAATGCGAAAGAGATAAATTAAAAGAAAATAGAAAAATAATACTTAAAGAGAAAGTTAAAAAACAAACACAAAATATGAGTTTTGAGATTTCAATAATTGCCCAACTAAAGAAGAAGAAAACTTAAAAAAAAACATATTTTCATCGATCATTTTCTTTTGTTTACTTACACAATTCGTTTGATCAAGAGTGTCGAGATGCCATTTAGTATATATTATGTACATACACAGGTAAAGGAAAGTTTGAGGAATTAAAAGGTTAGGTAGGATTAGGAAAAGGATAGACGACAAAGGATCAGAGGATCGCCAGAATCCCCAGGATGGGACCCAGAATCTGTCAGACTCTTCCTTTATCCTTATTCTAACTTGTCGAGATTCTTTTTTGTTTATCCTAAACTTTTAATTCGCAAAACTTTCCTTTAATAGTAATAAATTTAAAAGTGTTAATTCGACACTCGGTCAAACGAAAAATTCGAATGGTAGTCCTAAATTTCGTCATTGAAAATGTCGTAGATTGGTTAACTTTCTGGCTTTCTAATGACAAGTTTCTAAAATAGTTGTGATTGTAAAAATTTTCACATCAGTCTAATTTTGTGTGCAACAATAGTCATGAAAACTTCGCAACCCCTATGTACGTATACAATATACCTACCTTGGCTGCTGTGAATGGAGTAGGTATGTAATATTTTTATAGCTCTTCCTTGTAGGGCATGAGGGTGTGTCTGAATAGCCAGGTAGGTAGGTACTCAAGACAAAGGTGGGGCCGCGTTATGGCATCTTTGAAAATTATGCTACTGACATTTATGTTCGAATCCCTGTATTTGATTGTCTATGAAATAAACAGCTTACTAGACGGTATATCATGAAGAACACTCGAATGTTTCTCAAATATTGCATTCACCTTAGGTATATATTTTGGGTAAGTAATATCTACTAAGTGTAACTTTCATTACTTTATAGTTATTGATAGACTCCTAAGTTGGGGCTTGGGTTCAGGCAGCTGGTGACCCCCTTGCAATGACCACGGTTCTAATTAGGATAAAGAACTTAAAAATGGGGGATGCCCAATCTTCTTAATAAATGTGAGTCCGGGCATCTGACCAAATCCCAGGCGCAAAGTCTCCGCATTTGAAACGAAGTGCCTAAGAAGAAAATAAAGACAACGCAACACAAAATAACGCTTTAGGTCGGTGCACCCAGCGTTATCTCATCGCTTCCACTATTGTGGAGAGGCGGTTGACATGCGTTTTTTCTCCCATCAGGAAGCCGAAGACGAAAAAGAGTCAATTTTGTGTTCCGTTTCATCGAAGCAGAGTTGAGGGAGTTGTACAATGTACAAGGTGTGGATGTAAGTCGTAATCTGTGCAAGATCGATCGCAATGGAGAAATCGTGTTGTTTATCTATGCACCTAAATGTGGTTTTAATGTATGTATAGGCTTAGAAGAATAATAAAAAAACTTAGAAGATGACAACAACCTGCAAAAAGGTCCAGGAGTAGAGGAATAAAATGATTTAATCGTTCTTGAATATTGTTCTTACGGTGGAATCTGACATCATCGATTGGAACTGTGCAGTGAAAGATGAAGTGAAAAATGAAAAACGACCGGAATTTGAAGGTTACAGCATTCAGCAGACTGCAGAGGAAGGACATGGCATGCTAATGGAGTTGGATAATTAATATTATTGGCATTTACCGTGTTATACATAATGAGAATGAAAAAACACTTATCTTATACTACACAAAGTATAACTTATGTGGTAATTTGTGGAATTAGGATACATCCTGACAAAATGCTGGTCGTAGCTCTTCTGCAACCAGCATTGCTCTTGTATGATGTTCCTTTGACTATTCTCTGCCTCTATAAACTATAAACTCTATAAACTATTAAATTTTTCTCCATGTATATTTTTCTTTGCCTGTGCTGTTTCTTTTTTTGTCTTATTCTCTATTATTTTTTTTTAATTGGATAAATAAATAATGTTCAAATGACGATTCCAAGTGTCCGAATGGACCTAAGGATGATAAGTAATAATTATTCTCGTCGTTGCGATATGGTTAACAGTCTGATCCTTGAGAAGTACATTAAAATTTCTCAAAATATTTTGTACCAATTCCTTTGGTACCTAATTATTATTGTTTTTTCTCTAAAGTGTAAAGTTTGCATTAAAAACATTTAGATGTGTATACTTCGCTGGACCAAATGACAAAGGGGAATGTTGTCCACGTTAAAAATGACACCCATTAGTCTAAGTCAAAAAAGATATAAATTCAGAAGGACAGGTAGACATAACAAAAACAGAAACAAATCTGGACCATCCATTTCGTGGAGTAATCAGCGTTATTGCTCGCTCTGCCCAGATAAAATATGAATCAAACTCCTCCCACTTCCTTTCAACTGCATATTTCACGACGCAGCTCCTGACAATGTCATTTATGCAGCAACAGAAACTCGTTATCATGTCCGTTAGATTGATACTAGCACTCTTGTCGAATGACACACCCACAAAACTATTAGGAGCAAAAACGTTCAGTAGTAAGTACTCTAATTACCAGTTGAAAAGATAATCAAACCCACAAAGAGGTTATCGAATGTGGAGTGGATGTTAGCGTAGTGACTAGAATGAATGTGGATCAATTAAGGTGGTGTGGGCATGTAGAGAGGAATGACTAAAAGGATATATAAGTCTGAATGAATGGGTGCACGCAGACGTGGCCGACCTCGAATTACGTGGACCGATGATATCGGTGCCATCTTAAAGGAGGGTCAAGCCAGGAGATAAAGGAAAGAAAAGCATTTTTGAGGAATGTTATGCGTTTGGAGGAAACGAAAGAGGTTTGTTTGGATATAGGATGGAGAGAAAGTCCGTACTCTCTGCCTACCCCTTTCGGGAAACGGCGTGATGGGTAAAAAAACTGGTTAGGATAATAGGTAATACTCTTATTCTTCCTTGTTTAGCTGGCTTGTTGTACCCCTATTTCAAATATTACTCACTAACGTAAATAACAAACTCACGGTAATTTGGTATCGACCTCGGAGCTTCCGAAGTATTCTGTAAGGTAGCTATAGGTACCTACATATTTCTATAAAAAAAAATATTTCAGGCCAGGGTCAATATCACTAAGACTTAGAATAGGGGAAACGTTGTCCTCTTTTATTATTCCTGCTGTGTTTGCCTCTTGTGAGGTGGACTTTATTTCCATCTATAGGGTGATCGTCCTGGAAGTCTGTCAGATTGGGGAGAGCATCTCTAGCCGCCCTTAGAGCTCTTGTGTACATTAGCGATCTCAGACTCGTGGACTTCAGATCCGAGGTCCTGGGTTCGATTGCCGGTCGGGTCAGAGTTTTTCTAAGTGTTTTTTCACTTGAAATTTCTACCCGGGGTTGGCCTGTCTCAGATTGGACGGGACCGGTTGACTGGAAAAAATTGCCTCAGGCAATAAGTTACGTCGGCTATACTGATACGTATGTATAGAAAAGTGTTATATTATTATTATTAAAGTCTTGATGTTTTCATCTGGGATTTTAAGATAATATCAAGTTTTATTATTAAAAATAATGTTCAGATTTAAATAAGTTTTTAGATCTTCTTTGCTTGTGTTTCTTATCTGTGTGTAATGTTTAAAACATGATAATGGCAGATAACACTCTCAATTAAAGAGTGAATGCCAAAAAGAAAAAAAAAAAAAAAAATATCCTACCACCAAACACTTTCGTTCCAAACAATAATTGAAAGTAAGAAAAGGTACGCGTAAGATTCTAAAAAATATCTTGCTAGAAGGTAATTTTTCCCTTGTTAATAATGTAAGAAAATATCTAGGTAAGTGCATATTATAGTATTGGATGTGTCTGGTCCAGGACATGTTATCGTGCACCCCTCCTCCCTCACCAGCACCACCCCTCCTGATGGGCAGTCATTGATCACAGGAGTAATTGGAATGTGGGGATAGAAGTAAACGAGGAGTTTCTCATGATAGACCGCGTACTGACAACCTTCGCTCTGATGCCTTCCGTGGTAACTTAATTTTATAGCATAACATCAAAAAACTTTAAAAAATAATAATAGTAATAAAATATTAAGAGCCTTTAAAATGGGTAATGAAATTGATAAGCATATTAATTGCAGATAGTTATGTAGCCCTAGTTTAAGTTTTCAGTGATCGAATATCGAAACGATAGTCGAAAGAGTTTCGAAAAATTTCCATACAAAAATGATCGAATGATTCGATCGTTTGATTTTAGAACACTGTTTGCACGCTAATAAACGCTTATTTGCGTGCAATTAGTTTTTGATAAAACTAGTACTAGCCCCACTGGTTTCGAAAAACCACTGCTCTCTTCCCCAGGTGAAATAAAATTGGAAATTATAACACAATACAAATCGTCCGGAAATTGTTTTAGTAGATTGAAAGAACAAAATAACAAAATTGGTATAATATCACTGTACCGTTTGATGAAAATTTTAAAATATATCTTGGTCTTGCTCATGAAATCAATATTTTGGCATAGGTACACCTACCACCCACATAGTTTCTCTACGGTATTACTTCCTAATGTCATGACAAGATTATGCAATACTTAATCTTACTCATAGAATCAAATCAATATTGTAGCATACACTTACCACCCACATAATAATCCTATGAATGTTGGTTTTCCTAATTCTCTTAAAGATAATCTAGGGAAACTAGGCATTTCTAGATATCTCAGATATGCCATTCAAAAGGCAGATGTGTTGTCCTCATGTAGGATGTTGATAAGGTTTCTCTCTTTATATTTGGAAGGTTTCTCATGATTGCATTATATCGTGATGTATCATGATAGGCAAAATCGATATTGTTAAACGTTTACAATGATGTATTAAAATTTAAAGTTAACAATGTATTAGCCAGCGATCATAACACGTTGAATGCACCGGTTCTCGTCCGATCTCCGAAGTTAAGTAACATAGGGCACGATCAGTACTCGGATGGTTGATTGCTTGGGAACACCGCGTATCGTTGGCCTCTTTTTAGGTGGTTGGTAGACTGGCGGTTACAAAGCCGGCTTTCGTACTGTTTCGTGCGGAGATCGTGGGTTCAATCCCAGGTGCCGACCATTTTCCTCTTTCACGACACAAGCTTTTAGTAGCTTAAAACTGTGAAAGAGACAAAGAGTGTATTTGTGTTCACTCATAAAAAATACAAATCAAAGTTACGTTGATATTCACAATTCCCCCTGTCGGTTGTCCAGAATCAACCTAATAGATCACAATCTATCCAGTTACCTCCGCGGCGCATAGGTATTGCGATAGGTTGGCTGATGGACATACTTACTCGCAACCCAGTCCTCCTCTAAGAACGCACCAACTCTCAGTTGGGATACCCATTATTATCCTGATTGCAATCTGATTGGATTAAATGATCTCTTATTATTAGATCTAACCAAAAAGAAGCAAAATAATAAGAAATTGAACGCAAAAACTATAAGCAATTAGAAAGTTTATTGAATTTAAAGAGCATTTCAGTCACTTTTGGGTTACTTTCTTGTTGGGTTAGTAAATAATTTGAAGTGGCTGGTAGCCTGGGGTTCCTTCGATACTTTTCGAACTGGAGTTTTTGGGATCGATCCCAAGTGCCGACCATCTTCCTTCTATAGAAGCTTACAGCTTCACTTTTATTTGTATTTCTGTTCACCTTAATAATATCACAATTTATTTAAAAAAATGAGTGTGGCAAAAAACGAAACCAGAGCCGGGCCAGAATCTTCAGTGCAGTTCATTGTAAATAGTTATAAGTGAAATTTATTTTTGTTACAAAAGTGTCATAATAATCGTTTTATTTGTAATCAGAATTTTATTTCTATACTGAATAAGATTCCTTTATCAGCTATTAGCTACAGTGATGTATCATCTGGTGAGTGAGTACAGAACTAGAAATTCTTATTCCACCTGGCTTTCACTCATAAGAGCGTATTATCCTTTCTGAACTCAAGACACCAGTCTTAACTTTACAGCCTTATTTGAAGAAAACTCTATTCTATTCTCATGATCCAACCCTTGGAGCCTCAGATTCCAACACAAAGATCATAGTCAAATCTCAGAACTCAGGCCATAAGAGCATTAGTCCCTGGAACCACCCTGGCAACGAAGGAAATTTTAACAAATCATGTTATATAAAACTAACGCCCTGGTGTCAACTAATACACAAAATTTAATAAAGAGTTATTTACAATAATACATTTTCACCATGTTTTTGTAGAGAAGAACTTAAGAAGGCAACTTTATACAACAATTTACGCGTCTGTCTGAAATCTAATTATTTGCATCACACTGTAACGGTTAACCCGAGTTTAGAATTGTGTTTGAAAATATTGACTGAAGAAAAAACCGTATCTCAAAGTCATTCAAGATAATCGGTTCTAGGTAGCAGGCTGGGGGTAGTAGGGGTAGCTCGCTTAAGGGAGGTAGGTATAGGCTGGTACTGTCGGCCCATGTGTGAAGGTGTAAAGTTTAATTTAATCTCGGACACGGTCTTCCGGGTCCTAAGGGAGCCCTCAGGTGAAGTGGGCCCCCGCATTACACACAGACACTCTCTACAATACTTGCCAACCAACCACCTTCGCATCATACACTCACCCTAATTGCAGACGTTTAGAACCTTTTCCAAGTCAATTTTTGCCTGCTCTTTCACGATTCACTCATATTATTATACATGAACGACGTGTCTGTTGTGACTAAAAATGCACTGAGAGTTTCAGAAATGAAAACTGTCAGGAGCATAGCCGGGAAGACCCTCAGTGATAGAGTGAGGAATCGAAGGTACGGGAAATGTGCTAGGTTGAGGAGATAGTAAGATGGGGAAGGCAACGAAGAAGGTTCTGGTATGCCCATGTGAGGAGAATGGACTCCTCCAGACTCCCTCACATAGCATTGCACGGCCAACCCCACGGAAGACGACTCCCTGGCAGACAACCAAATATGTGGAAGGATATCTGGGAATCGACCACGCAAGAGGCCAACCTCATCTCTTGAATTACAGGACACAAAGATTAAATTAAGAAGAAGACGTGTCTGCTGACTATTTACATCAACAGGCACTGAATTGACATTTAAATTTGTATTTATTACTATTCCTATCAATTTTTTATTTTATTTTTTAACTTCTGAATTTAAATTAAAGTGCCCTTGTTTTGTCTTTTTGAATTCATTGTAGGTAATTATTGTTTCTTTTTGTGAGCGTGAATGGGACCTTTGAACCCAGGCCTGACTCAAAAATTACATCCATGATTTGAAAATAATAAGCGGCTAAATGTTGTCATATTATTGTTGTGAATTTAAATTTGAGTTTCATCTTAATTAGTTTCATTAAATTTTTGCTTATTCTTGTTTTTATTTTATACTAGCTTAAGTACCCGTGCTTTGCCCAGGAATCGTAGATTATGAGCACGATACTTCAATTTATACCTGTGAAGTTAAGTTTGATGAGGGCAACTATGTGTAGGACAAAATTTAAAATCGGCGCGGAACTAACAGATGAGCTCCTGGATATCCTAGAAATCAAGCAAGGCCCCCACATTATTCAGTTTATTCCTGGAATATGTGATGCATAAAACAAACCACAATACAAATCCCAATATTTATTTCCAAAGTAGTCAAATTGTCGGATATGCTTATGAACTCAACATAGTAGGAAGATTCCTGACAGCCATAAGAGCCAGCATTGACGCCAGGGGGAGGTCACCACGACATAATAAAAAAAGTTCATTTCCAAAATTTGGTATCTAGAAACTAAACTTTTCCTAAAAAAGGGGGGGGGGGGTCATGAACCTCAATAACTTATAATACAAAAGTAGGTATTTTATTAATAAATGTAAGTACTGTACTCAAATTAAAGGCCTGGTCCCAGCCCAAAGGGGGGGGGGGGGGGTCCTGACCCCCCTAGATCCGCCCTTGCATAAGAGTCTACTCTACTGCCTGTGCTCAAATAAAGAAGTGTCCACAGGTAAACAAAGTTCACCCCCTATAGAACTACGTATTATAAGAACAGTTATGACATAGGTACGGGTACAAAGCATGGGCAATGAATGCGAAATCCATTGAGAGAAGAGCACTTCGTATGATTTTGAAGCCCACAAACAATAGAAAATCCTGGAGAATACAGTTTAACCAAGAGCATTACAATATTTACAAAGCTCTCAGGATCTCAAATATGCTAGATTGGGTAAGGCATATTGTTGGTTAATTTTATTTGTTTTTAAATAAAACTGTTAATTTCACTTATAAATTTTAATTGGCAAAGGCCTTTCAGTCATACGACCATCTTCAGTGCCATAAATACTTTATTTAAAGGCCTTTAGCAATTTAAATTTATAAGTGAAATTAACAAAGTTTTATATAAAAATAAATAAAATTTACCAACGAAGAGATGGTATTTCACAAATTTACCACCGATAACACAAGTACACTTAGCAAGACACATTCTGAGAATGCCATCTTAATGGGTGTACCTTAAAGAATCCAAGGACAGAGCAAGCTGGACGCAAAGGTTAAGAGAGGCCACAGGAAGAATTTAAAACAATATGAACATTTAGTAAAAAAATGTTTTATGTAACTTTAAGCTAATGTGTGGAGTTGAAAAAAATGATAACAATAATAAAAAAAACATTTCTTTTAATTGGTAAAATTTTACAATTTTTATACTTAAAGATTAATTAATTTCATTTCCACTGTTCATATATAGAATGTAACCCTAATATAAGCTAAAAAAGGAATTCATAAAAATTAACAACTAAAAAAGTTATATGATATATAAATAAAAAAAAATATATGATAAGATGTAAGCCATTTACAAAAATAATATTATTTTTTTTAAGAAATTAACAAATCCACAACCTTCATAGCAACAATTTTCTTAGAAGCTATTCGAAGGATGTTATATTTAAATATTGCTTTTCTAATGGATGGGTGGGGAGTTTATTGTTAAGTGAGATGAAAGATGCCCATAAGACCTTATGTAATAGTATTGTCCTTACTATGATGTTATTAGGGCTGTAAGTAAATTTATTTAAAATATTTTTTCTTTAAAGAAATGAATCTGAACTCACTCAAAGTGAACACAAATACACTTTCGACATCTTTGACATAAAGTATAGCTTGTATTGTGAAAAAAGAAAATGGTTTGCACCGGAATTCGAACCTATGATCTTACACTGTATGTACGGAAGTCATTGACTGATACCACTGGTCTTCAAAACACCTCAATAGTATTATTCAAAAAGGTTCCCAAATGTAGTAAAGAAGTATGAACAAATCATGATTATGAATCACCATCGCAGGTGAAGGTGGAAGAATCTTTCAAGGATAACAGCGCCTCGAATTAAATTTTTAATACCCCAAAGAGATGGTTTTCAAAAAGTAACAGAAAAATATGGCTATAAACTGTGATTAAAAATGAATTGTGTGAACTTTTGTTTTCTGTTATTAGGTGACATTTTAGAGAGAGATAGCAGGTAAAAATTTGTATGGGATTGCAAGTCTATATTATAACATGTCTGGGACGAAGTATAATAATATTCCAAATAATTCTTAGAAAAAGTGCACTTATTTTGTCCTTAAGTATTGTCCTTACTACGATGTATGATGATGTATTAGGGCCGTAGTAATCAAAGATGAATAATGTAATATAATAATAACAATAGCTATGCGGGAGATACCTGTTATTGGAGCGCTGGATATTCTATGTGTTTGTTTCATGCTTTTATTTTGTTTGTGTTGTTCAGTGTTCTGTTGGTGTTACTATGAAATAAATAAATGTAATCAAAAGACACAAGTAAAATACAACAGGGGTGAAAAGAAAATTCAATGCTATGTATAATATTTAAAGATTACATAAACTACGTTGAGGTCATACATAACCTCATTATTGCAATATTATCATGTAAAAATGAACAATGAAGTGTCAGGTTTGTATCCATAAAAGTAATGAAATCAAGTCAGTGAGTAAGGTCCTATCAAGTCTATATAAGTTGAATAGACGTCACGTTTGATAGATTATATTATTAAGTATATGTATAAAAATAAAACCTTGTTCTTTGAACATATTTACAATGGTACATGCAGGATTGTGAATTACTATAGCTAATTATATGCAATTACACATATTGAAACAATTTAACGAAGAAGCGTACAACGTGTGCTGTTTAAAGTTATATTATGAATTAATATAAGAATTCAGTAATAATGATTAGGTAAAATAGATCAATTTTCTTTAAATGGGTAAAGATTCTGTTGATACTTATTTATATCAACAATAATTGAAATTGGTTAAAGCTTTGATTGATCGATGATGTTGGCAATCCTGTTGAAAGAAGAGAATCAGGTCTCCCTGACGTTGGCAACTCCTCCACTGTTCTTATTCCAGTCCAATCTCTCACGTTACACATTCAAGATATTATTTCTATCCAACTTTCACATTGGCAACAGTTGAAAGGTTCATATTTATCTTGATGCACAATGACACAAATACTGTAACAAAATATTATTCAATTAAAATATACATAGAATTCATAAAAATTACACAAAGCAACACATCTTTTTTGGTTGGGTTTTGAAGACTGGTAAATATTTAACGAATCAATGCAAGACAGTGACAGATTTTTCACTTTTTAAATTGATATTTGTTTAACTTTGTAGATGAAAACAATAAATTGCAATTAAAAGTCCAAATCAAATGACAACATTCAGTGAATCTTCAAATTTTTTGTCATAAGTAAATTTGTAGAACTTATTAATAAACAAACATAAATTAAAAATAACTAAAACTTTGTCAGTTCTACTTGAGTATGTACATTTGGTTAAAACGTTTTAATACTGTATTGTTAAGGTTCCTGAAGATGGACGGTTGTCCGTAAAAAATTTGAAAACACAATTAAAATGTAAATGGCTAACGCCGTAAATTAAAATCAGTATTGTCACTTACCAGGTCGTTTGCAAACCACATTATAAAATATATTATAATAATATAACAGTATATTATTCTACTGACATTTTTAATACAGCATTATTATTTTGTGTATTTAAGAGATTTTGACAGATACGTGTTTCTGTGTACATTAATAAATATTAAGTCTATGGTGGTGTGCGTGCAACCAAAGATATTCAATAGATGAAAGTGTTTTGCAAACATGTTGATATTTCGAATAGGTTATTAAATTATTGAAATTATCCGAAAGATCATAAAAAATAGGTGTTTGTATATTTGCATTTCTTTATACACACTAAATATAAAAATAATATTTAAAAAACACCATCATTACCAACGTTTTCGTTTTTTTTCGCATCACACAGAAGATAGCTGTAATTTCACCTTAGCAGTTATATTGTCGGTGGTTGTCATATGTCACTGTCAACGCGAAGCTTTTTATAAACGTCAAAATATTGTTCCTTATTCAAAATTTAATTAATGTTTGTGTTTCATTTTATTTTTATTAGGTAGGTAGGTACTTAACTTAATGCATGACTATTTTTGCTTAAATTCACTTATAAGATAATATTCACCTATAATTCGTGTTTATGTTTATTAAAGACTTATTTTATAACAATATACTTATTGCAAACATTATACAGTATACCTTCAGGAAAAATGTTTAATATGAGGTTAAATACTTATAATAATAATTATTATAGTAATAAATGAATCATTCATTTCACTTACACATGTGTATATTAACTGTGGTCTTTAATGAAATGATAAATTTCCATTAAAGTAAATAATATTCCCCCCTTAAACATGCATACATAATCATTATAAAAATTGTATTCTGATGTTATTTATTTATTTTAGGTTGAATTATGAAGACCACAAAATGCCACCTAAAAGAATATTCTCCAAGCCATTATCGTCCAAACTTTGACATTTTCATTCTGGTTTCAACGGAGCCCACAGAGATCATTCTACCATTAAAGCGTTGATCTTCTGAGAATTATTCTACTTATCAACAGAATGATAAAGCTATTCCTGCTTAGGAAGAATTGATTTATTACTTATATATTATCTTCTAATTATTATAAATATGAAATGTTGTTGTTATTTTCATGCGTTACTACATCACGCTGAAACTACTCAATCATACTCTTTGTAGTTAACTACTTCAATGCATTTCAATATTAATACCTACCTACATATTCATGCAGACCTTATTATTACATTCCACAGGTTTATTTAAAACGGCAACCCTAAATTTTCACAATATGGAGGTATATGATGACATTTCATAAGTAAAATAAGCTAAATTGTTTTACTTTGTTTCAATGTTTTTACTTCTATAGAGGAAATTTTTTTGAAATAAATAGAAAGTTTAAGCATTGTAGATTAAAACAAAACCGTACATGAGTAGCGACGGTGCAACTAAATGAGATTTAAATACAGTTTCAAGATACCTGATTCTGACAAAATGGCGGGATGAAAATCTTAATTTGTATGGGAGATTTATGAAAAAATCTAATATTTTTATCGATAAATAACATTTTCCAAATATTTATAGCCTTAAACGTCCACTGGTATTATGACTCGCTATAGAGGGTATTACTTTACTTCTGGTATCCCTAGTTTAGCCGTCTATAAAGGACGTTACATACGAACGGACTCCTTTATTTATATTGATTTTTTTGACGTGAGCGTGAATGGGACCTATACACCCAGGAGTGACTCAAATAGATACAATTTTCTTTAATAAGTACTTGTTCGCTTACGGTCATACTTTTCACTCCTTATTTTCTTTCTGGGAGCAATTATTGTATAGTGATAACTTGCCGTCTCTAGGTATATTATTGTTAATGTGTACATGTAAAATTGTAAAATTTTGACGGCTAATGGGTCTGTGGTGGAAAATGTAAAATAAAATAAAAATAATGTCTTTTCTCAAATTACAATATTTATCATCGTCGTCGTTTTTCCTGCTGATGCTCGCGATCTGCTCCATTTCTGCCCCAACAGTATTCCGTATAGTTGTCCTCCACCTTTCCTAACACATCGATGGCCTTACCAACAAGTAGTGTTGTCTTCGCAACAGCCCTGACTTCTGCTTGTCCATCTGTTATAAAAAGAGTAGCAATTTGGATTATTTGTCAAATTAATTATGGAGTCAAAATGGATTATTTACATAAAAAATAAAATTCATTTGAAAAAAAAATGTTGTCGACGCATGTTTTAGATTCTACACTCTCAAAGGCCCCCAGCTAAAGGAAGTAGCAAGTACCTACTGGCGAATAATTATTTCTCTATGGAAGACCATAAATCAAATCTGCTTTTGAAATTAGAATACTTTGTAAGTCTTAGTTTGATTGGATCACGGCTAGATTACCTTCTATGTACCTAATTAAAAATCCCTGTTACTTGACGCATTTGTATTAGAACAATCCAGAACACTGACTGACTGATTGACCAACTAACGGCTCCGATATGTGTTCTGTTTCAAATATGTACACAACACACCACACACAGATACAGCGTGAGTTAGTTGTCAACCACCCTGCCAACGAGAGAACTATATAATTCTTGTATAGAACAGGCTCGAGGCTTTCGAGATGTGGTTACATCGCAGAATGCTCAAGATTCCTTGGGCCGACCTGGTGACAAATTCAGAAGTCCTAAGTCGAGCCGGGACAGTGCGTGAACTCCTGTCGCAAGTAAAAGTTCGTAAAATTTCATATCTTGGACACATAATGCGAGGGGAGAAGTATCGACTGATCTACCTGATACTGAAGGGAAAGATCGAGGGTCGCAGAGGGGCTGGAAGAAGTCAGATGTCCTGGCTGCGCAATATACGAGAAGGGACGGGTTTCCGTACTGTGGAACAGTTGTTCCGAGCAGCCCAGGACAGAGAAGGATTCGCCACAGTGATCGCCGACGTTGGGAATACCTGACATGGCACCAAAAGAAGAAGATAGAACAAATTATATTTTATATATTTACTTCAGTACTTAGGTTTGTTATTTCGTTATAAAGTTGTCAGAAAATTGGGAACAACCTGTTCCAACCCAAAAACAACAACAAAGTTGAGTCGCGTCGTGCAACCCCCAAAGGTGAAATGTGTTGTTTATTGCGTCGGTGATCATCGGGAGTACAAGTACAAGCGATACAACGGACCGGTCATAAAGTTCTCTACGCACGATGGGTAACGACAACCAATATTATGGAATCAAATAATTCTAGCTTATAACGGGAAAAAAAAGCTGCTAACCTAGGGTAGCCCAGAACTCATAGTATATTATAACAGCCTTTTCTTGTAAAACATATTATCTTTGCATAAAAATTCGTCATATTACGATTAAAATGAATTTATCCTTGGAATTATTATAGAAACTTTAAAATGATATCGACTATTGGAGCTTTTTATTATCTGCTTTAGAACTACATATTCAATATTAATCGGTACTTTAAGGGGGACCCACTGAAGATACGGACCTCAAATTTTACGTGCTTGTGTAGGAGCATAAGACCAATCCGTATACTAAATTTTATGAAAATCGAAGAAATTTTTTTTTTCTTTTTTAGCCCTTTTTCTAGAACAAGTGAAATTTTCTTTGGATACTTTAAGAGGGTTCCCCTGAAGGTACAGATCTCAACATTTTGCTGACTCATCTACATCGAGGGGCTAACCGTTCTACCAAATTTCAATAAAATCGGATAAGAATTACTATGAGTTATGGGTGCGTACACATTTTTGACGTACGGGTACGGGTAAGCGGAAATTTAAAAAAAAAAAATATTTTTGGAATCTGCACCCTCGAAAACGCCGAGAAAATTAATTTCAGCGAAATCTATTTTTTTTTTTGAAATCCGATCACAAGTTTCAACAATTTTACTTACAGTATATTCCATATTATACTATAAGTAACATTGTTGAAATTTCAATAAATTCAAACTACTATAGGATCACTTTCGCTATTTGTTTGTCTAATGAAAATATTATGCACCCGGTAAGATTCAAACCTTTGACCCCTGCCGACGCATTTCCCTGCAGGCGACCATTGTATGCCGTGGGTATATTTTTCAACCGTGGTGTATTTCATAGAAGTTTAGGTTACCGCTTTTCTTCATTTGATCGTGGTCAGCTGAGCTCTCTCGTTGGTTATAATTTAGAAGAATAAATTAATGGACACGCGATCTTTTCAGCAGAAAACTGTTTACGCATTAGATATATAAGAAGACTTTTATTTAATGATGTGAATGAAGATCTTTCGTATGCTTACGACCATAGTTTCTCGAACTCACATCAGCTCCGCATCAATATTTTTATAGATATTTAATTGCCCTAGGCCCTAGGCACACCAACTGATATCTTTCAATCATACTTTAATGAGACTTCTCATAGTCTTGATTTGGCCACATTTGCAAAAAGATGATCTTTTTTACCTCACTCGGTGAAAGAATAGTGTCCTCATCTACAATAAATAGCACGATAAGACAGTATGATGATGAGATAACCTAGAAGCAGTGAATCTATTTTCCATGTATAAGCTTGAAGCAGTACAACAAAATATGTAAATAAATGAATAAACTCTAGAAATTAATACAACTTGTGACTAAACTATTTGAAAATTGAAACTTGTGCTTTATAAAGCACAAGCTAGTTAAAATAAGGACGAAATGTAAATTCCGTACGAAATGTTTTGTGTTAATGTGTTGAGCTGAGGATTGGGGTAATTTATTTTGTATTAAATAAAAATGCGTGGAACGATTGTAAACGCGTATTATTTCATTATAATATGGCTGAAGAAGGGAAACGGAAATACAAGAATGCATAGATTGGCAATCCATAGATAATGGATGCGACATACATAGAGTCATAGGCTAAGAACACGTAGAAAGCGGATTCCGACCCGCGCCGACCGGCTCATAGATTGTTGTCTATGGTTTCAATGCATTTAAATGGGGATGCCGGAAAGCGGGTTCCTGCTTTCTCTGTGGGTATCTCCATTCAAATGCATAGTAACATTCTTTGCGCCGGTCGGCGCGGATCGGAATCGGCTTTCTACGTGTTCTTACCCATAGACTCTACGGCACTGCATTGCTTGTGTCAACAATATGGGTGAACTCTGAACTCTTGTTCATCAAAAAACTATCAAAATTCACGCATGACATCAGAATAATTTTGGCCAATTTTATTTTTTTGTCGTACCATGGTGCGTTGTAATCCAGAACACGTAGAAAATATAAGTATTTATTACATCGCTAGGTGAGATTTTTAAAAACACCGAAATGATTTTATTGCGCAAGGGGACCGGGCTTTGGCCCTTGAGCTACCTTCAAAAGGTAATTGCACCACCATATGTACTTTCTCTTTATTTTTATTTTTACGGCGTCAATTTACCTTTTTGGATTTTTATTCCACAATTAGAATTTTCATCTTCACCAACTGAAAATTTTATGTTTTATACCATCGATTATCTAGTTCTTTATTTTTTTAGCAATATGAGTTAAATCACTCAACGACGAGTGCAAAAGAGTTGAACACGCAATCTGTTTAGTTTAGAAATATGTAAAGAAAAAAAATTGTAAAACACAAGAAAATAATTTTTATTAGATCATTATTATTACTATGTTGTGACATTTCGACTGATAGGAACCTTTTGTGTGGAAAATCGAAATTGTTGATTTTTTTATATTTTCATCGCAACTAGGTATTCTTTATTTTTCGCACTTTTTAAAAGTCACGAATATTTCGAAACAAATAATATCCACATTTATATGTGTAGTGGGGTATAAGAAGATTTCTATCGCCGTATTACTATCAAATGGCATATTGTGTTACTGTCAAATGTCAAATGCCTTTGCAAAGTCAATATCACACCTTACCTTGTTATATATGTGTTACATTATATTCTGATATCAATGATAACGGTAGGTACTTAAAATTATAAAAATTAATTATTACGCTTTTCGTTAAATTTTCCTCTCGATAATCGCTCATTTTTCAATTGTTTTCTTCGCGAAGATTTGGAAAATGAGCGATTATCGGTCAAATCTTAAAGACAAATCGTTACGTGTGTATCCAGTTATTAGGTTTATTTTATTTGTTTCGTTGGTATAGTTCTAAATTGAAATTTATAACGCGTATGTAAGGTTGACAATACACCTCTTTCAAGAGGTTACTTACAACAAACCCTTATTTCTTTATTTAAGACATCCATCTCTCACAATTCCACTCAATAAAGAGTGTTATGATTTATACGGGACATACTTCAGTGTACGTGTTTCCTCTTAACGGGAAAGTCAAGTGGAAGGTGAAAGGACATTCTTGGGTGGAAGGAGATGCCACAACACCTCGTTACGCTCTCAACTCCTGGCTCTTCCTGCATTTATCACCTCTGGTGAGTGCCTAATAGCGTTGTATATTATCCTGGAGAGACGTGACACCAGGGTGGACTCCCCACCTGAAATTCAGTGCGATGTTATCTTGTTTGACAATAGGAATGTAACTTGACGCTACTTGAAACACAGGCGACTGTTGTTTGACGGAAAATGAGCACTTACACAGTTGCTTCAGTAATTTTCTTTTATTCATTCAATATTTAATATTTCATTTCACAATTATTTTCTTACTAGACTAGTGGACCCACCCGCCCGCCGATCTTCGGCCTTACCCAGGATAAAAAAAAATACTAACTATATGAATTAAATACAGTTAATCAATCAATCAATCAATACTCCCTTTTACACCCCACTCAGGGGCATAGGGAGGCAACTAAAGCTCTCAATTGTGCTAGATCTTGCTCGTCTTGACCATACAGTTAACGACATGAAAACTGAATTCAATTAAGCTGAAAACACGTTCAATATCTGTTGCAAACATCACATTTGTATGAGTGCTATTTCAATGTTAGTATGTGTACCATTAGGGCTTACGACCTTCATCAATCATGATGGGTGGTTTAGTTGTGATCACCTTTACGTATACAACGTTCACCATTTAAGTACACTGATTCGAATATTTTCTCCCAGTGCCACGCTGGGGATTCGAACCAAGGCCACCAACCAAGAAGAAATTTACTAGCCAACCAAGGCTAGTAAATTTCTTCGACAATTCGAGGTAATCGAGTCGGTAAAAAAGAAATCTTACAGAAAAAAGATGGCTGCTTTCAAAATTTATCTCTAAAATCAGTAGATGTCGCAGACGATCACAAGGGAGACATTACTACCTGGTTTCTCTCGATCCCTGACGAGCCGCTCGCAGCCCAGTGCTAGCGACAGCATACACTCGGACATCGTCGGAGTGGCCGTGGTTCGAATCCCCAGCGTGGCACTGGGAGAAAAATATTCCAATCAGTGTACTCAAATGGTGAACATGTATACGTAAAGGTGATCACAACTAAACCAGCCATCATGATTGATGAAGATCGTAAGCCCTAATGGTACACATACTAACATTGAAATAGCACTCATACAAATGTGATGTTTGCAACAGATATTGAACGTGTTTTCATAAGAATCGCGTCCACCATGTGGTCTAAAAAGTTGATAGCATGCGCTAATATTGTTAAAATATTTTATGATATCAATTAAGCTAATAATTTATTGCATTCTGTAATAATTATTGTTGATTCGGGTACGGGATGAAGATCGACGGGTCATAAGATTGTAATAATAACAAATCCTCTATAATTGCGTAACTTTTTGAAAAATCCTAGAGATGGTGGTGTAGTAGGAAATTAATCACATGTGAAACCTGTTAACTTATTATATAATATTGTTGAAAGAATAGATACTATTTAAACCAAATTTTACTGAATTATTATGGTTAATATACATAATTCACATTAATATTACCAGTTTTTTCCTCTCTCATGAAACTCAGAAAGTTTTTGTAGAAAGGGGTTTCATTTGTTTTGAGAATTATTATTAGAGATGAAAGGGATATCCGGCAACTATACTGAATCCGGCCTATCCGGCTGCGTAAATGCTATCTGGGCGAATGCCGGATAACTAGCACTTATCCGGTCGGATACCGGATAGTAAAAAAATATATGTTCGGATAACTAATTGATTTATTTAGTAAGTAACACTTAAGAAATAACCTTGCACAAGAAAAATTCTACAACTTAGAAAATTGATTAGCAAACCTACTGCAATAAAGGTAAATTATGGAGAATTAATATTTAATACTTATTACTTTATATAGAGGTAGCAAGCGACTTCGCTTGTCTCCGTAAATAAGGAAAGATTAATAAAAATACGTTTTATCATATTATCTCCTCTTGCTGGAAGATGCAGATAGATTCCGCAATTTTTGGAGCAATAACGTTCCGGCAACGGAGTCAGTCCAATTGGTATAATGCCACCTACGTAAGTGTTATTCATGCGTTGTACCCACGCTAATTCACGCACTGCCCGGGCTCTACTAAAGACTTTTTTTTAGCATTCAGCGAATTTTATGTTTTTGAAACACTTATATTTGAAGGGGACCGCTGTTCTTCCTCCCATCAGGGGCCTGAAGACGAGGAAGGCCCTCTGATACCGAGAGTGTCTTCCTCGCGTTCCGCTCCTGCGAAGCAGAGCTGAGGAATCCTTGTTTCTGAGAGTAACAGTTAAAAATCTAAACGCTAACCCAGACTAACTGGGTTAGTGTGGTGTGATAATATTTTTTTAGGTTGCTACATCCATAGGTATGGGATCATTGAGAACATTGTCGAAAAAACCATCTACCGAAGAAAGCGCAAGATTATTATACCTAAGTTTTGTAGGACATCTATCATTGAAGGAATGACATAATGTCGCGATGAATTCCCTCTTCTTTTACCTTCGGTTGTTTCGGTCAGACCATTCAATTGTAAATACCATAAAAATATCCCAATAAAATACCTGACGGATTCTTCCAATAGAACACACACGCGCATTCAAGTTTTGAAGTTGAGATTCCAATGGCTTTCAAACTGTGCAGAGTTCTATATCTAATATCTTATTTTTGATAAACTGTGTTTCTTAACGACTATACCTTCTTATTTATTTATTTATTTATTTAATTTATTTAATCATTGTCACATCAAATTCATACATACTATACCTACAGTTCAAAACAATAATACACACCAGATACAAATAAAAAAGAAAAATTTGCCACCTCACTAGGTGTGAACCTGTGTTGAGGCTAGCATGCATATACGAATAGGCACATTAAAACACAATAAATCTTTGTTCAAAATAACATAACAACAACTAGCGTGAGTACATAGCTTATTTTTTCACAAATAATAATTGATTGATTTACTTTAAAAATAAAAAAAATATGTAAGTAGGTACCTACGTAACTGATTAATAGAAAAAAATATACCTACTTATTAATTGGATAGCTTATTAATTGGGAAAGTTGTTCATTTGGTTTATACGCCATATCATACTTTTTTGGAGTTTTCTTCTTGGTTTTTTGCTTCAAATATTGCTTAATTCTTTAACTATTGGAAAAACATATTTTTTAGTTTCAAATAAGAAATAATTTTTTCACAATTTTCAGTTTTAGGTCAAAAGTTGGAAAATTGAAAAAAACCACTCGCATTTGCCCCTGGTTAATGGGAACAAAATTGTTGCAGATTTACTCTTGTATAACCCCCTTCAAGAAATTTATCGAATTACCAGTCACCCTGTATTACTTATGCTTTAGGAATAACCCCATCTTAAAGGATAGGCATGCAGACATCTATTTGAAATTGTGAAAAATTTAGCATCCAAATGTAATTAGCATTTTTGAAATCATCAGTTACAAGATTTAAATTAAAAAGATAATTTAATCTTTGCATATTCTAAATATCTATTATAGATCTATATTGTAATTCGTATTTCACAAGTATTACTATGTTTAAAAAAAAATCATAAAAACAAAAAAAAATCATAAAAATGTTGGAAATCATTCCTTCACTGTCTAATTTATATCACCCTTGACGGTTTGAGCTCCTGTCTCCGGGATTATTTTCGTCCTCCGCACAATGGAAGACAGCAATACAATGCTCCCGCAACAATAAGATCCTGATTCCATTTTGGCTGTTGCTTATATCCTGGATAAACTCCAACAGAAATACTATATTACAAGGATTAACCTGAACGTTGTATTTGGCAATGCACTCAATTTAATTGTTCTCTTCGATATTACTCTTTTCAAATGTGACCAAAGTGTACACTTACTTTTTTTACCGAATGCAATGATTTCCTAGAAAAGGTATATCGGGCCGTTGGATTACGAAGTAATATTCTTTGAAACAAGTTTTTTTTTTTTTAAATGAATCTGTGCTCACTCAAAATGAACACAAATACACTCTTTGACTCTTTTACGGTAAGCTACTAAAAGTTTGTGTCGTAAAAGTGGAAGATAGTCGCCACCTGGAATCGAACCCACCACTTCCGTTACGAAACGGCACGAAAGCCGGCGTCGTAGCCGCTAATCTACAAACCACTTCAAATATTATTATACATACAAGTTTTCAGCCTACCTCAGACACCTACCCAAAATTGTCTAACAGGTCTCTGACTTATATAAAAAAGGCCTTTAATTAGTTCTTATATCTGATAGTTACACTTTAAAAAATTTAGGGTATGAATACTAAAAAGTTAGCTTGATGACGCTTAGTATTAAAACATGGTTAATTAATGCTATATCAACAACTGGTGACTGACTAATACTGTTTGATTTTTTTAATGGTATGAAAACACCATTACGGGCTTACGGCCGTCTTCTACTGTTATTTCGAAGGCTTGCTTAGTGTGATCACTTTACGTTAACAACGTTCGCCATTAGGTGGTAATGTCCAAATTCCCGATTAATATGAGAAAATTCAACATGTTCAACATGTGGAAAAATCCCATGCGCCGGGCAGGATTCGAGCCTGCGTCCCTCGTCGTACCGTGCCGAGACGGTAACCACTGGGCTAACTGCACCGACGTTAATTCCTTCATAATACGTGTATATATAACAAGTAGCTGATGTTAATGAGATATAGAGCCATCTGTTGGAATTTTAGGAGAACAACTAGAGCAACCAACTTTATATACAGCTACTGCTGTCATTTAGTTGGCGGTAGGATATAAATAATATATCCATTTTTAATGTCTCATCTTTACAAAAATCCAATTTTATATACCTAATACTTCTGTAATACCCACGAACGGCCACTGCCTTGTGGGATTTCTCATTTATGTGTTATTTGATATTATTTTAAACTATTATTTGTATAATCTTGTTGTTTATATGTTTCAATTGTCTGCGAAATTTTTTATGCGATAAATAAAGAAAGATTTTATTTATTTATTTATTTATTGCCTATTGTCTTGATTGGTACACAACGTTCTATGTTTGTCAAGATTCTTGTGTCCATTTTTTCAGTACTAAAAATAAACACAAGAATCTGGACAAACTTAGAACATGGTTAATCAATTCCAAACTTACGTAGACAAGTATTTTTGTGGATTTTTTTCACTTTTTAAAACTATCTGTAGTTTTTATACCCAGATATAAACTCCCCTTAACAAAACGTCACACTGCGTCCAACATAAATAAGTGTTTACGTTTTTGACATTCATTCAAATTTATGTCGTATCGATGGGTGCATTTGGATAATTCGATAAAAAGGCATTGGTCGGAAAATATTTATTTTTTTGCATGTTTTAAGGTGAAAACTGGGTCGTTATTTATTTTTCAGGAGTGTATAGGGAGGGGAATGTTGAGAAGAAAAGAAAAGAAAAACACGAGGTTTATTGAATTATGCCTTCGTGTAAGACAAAAGGGAAAACAATGTAAATCATTCTCTAAGGCAGTGGTTCTTAACCGGGGGTGCCCGCACCCCTGGGGGTGCGGGAATGTATTTTTGGGGGTGCGGTAGAAGCCCCTACCTAACCATAAAAATGATTAAATTTATAATTTTTAAATTTCTTGTAATAAAATATTTGAAATCTGCAATAGTCTCCCTAATATTGAAGCTCATAAAAATTATGTATACCTACCAGTCGAGAGTCGGCTGGCTCTCCTGTCTGCCACCGCGGCAGCACCGTCGGCGGTGTTGTTTTGAGATCGCACTTCATATAATTATTATTATTATTATGTTTATGGCATCCCATCCCTTGATACTTCATATAATAAATCAGTTGCATTTGAAAACGCATCGTCGGCGCGTGTCGCAGTCAGCTGATCCATTACGCCACTGTTTACAGGGCTTAAGCCTTGCCGGAAGTAATAAAAAATCGTTTTGATACAAGTTCGTTGAGCGAGAATCATCCCGCGATCTTGAGACTAATACATTCTTAATTGCCCGTTAAAACCTAATAGGATTCAGTGATATTACAAACGTAAGAACATTATACATATTATTATATTACATTATTTCTAAATAATTAAATCGATTATAGTGAGCCCCACTATGTCAAATAAACGACAATGGAACGATAAGTATGCCGGTTATGGATTTACCTGCACAACCGAAAAAGATGGCACACAACGACCGCAATGCATCCTGTGTTCCAAGATATTTTCAAACAGCAATCTCAAACCATCAAAGTTATTAGAGCATTTCAACAATCTGCATGGTGGCGAAAAAGCGCATAGCATGAATAGCCTGAAGTCAAAGAAGGCTCGGTTTGACACCAGTGGAACTATCCAAAAATTGTGCGGACCAGAAATTCAAAAACCTGCGTGAGGAAATTATTCAATTACTGACTAGTCAAAACTATTATTTAGTAAAAGATTTTGAGAGTAATGATGCAATGCTGAGGCTGGCCTACTTAGCAGACATATTTAGCCATTTAAATGAATTGAATCTATCGATGCAAGGATTTGGTATAAATATAATAATATCTAGTGAAAAATTATCTTCATTTATTGCAAAATTAGAAATTTGGATACGTCGAGTAAAAAAGGGGAATTTTGCAAACTTTCCCTTGCTTGATTCTGTTATTGCGGAAAATGAAAAGGATACAATTATACCCGACATTGTAATACATTTGAGACGATTGAGCGAATCATTCAATGGATATTTTTCTACCGGAAATATTACAAAAACTCAGAGATGGATACTGGATCCATTTCTATTTGACTTAAATGTGATGGATGATAGTGATCTGAAAAAAGATCAACTTATTGAAATGCGAGCAAGTGGACATCTTCAAATGGAATTCGAACAATTAGAATTGCAACAATTCTGGTGTTCACAGTTACAGCGTTATCCAGAGTTGGCGAACGAAGCACTGCAGTTACTCTTACCCTTTGCTACCACCTACTTGTGCGAAATGGGATTTTCATCGCTTTTACATGTAAAAACTAAAGCGAGAAATCGCTTAAATGCAAGTGATGACTTACGCGTATGCCTTTCAAAGAAGGAACCTCGCTTCGCCAGTATAATAATGAACAAACAACAACAGACTAGTCATTAATGAAAATAATATTGTTTGGTATAAATTTTATATAATGTTTTTCAATAAACAATAACTTTCGCAAAAAAGGAATTTTACTAGACTAAAAAATTAAACCATATTTTTCAATGGGGTGCGGAGATATATTTTCAGATTCAAAGGGGTGCGACTCGCTAGAAAGGTTAAGAAACACTGCTCTAAGGGGATGTTTTTGATTTTTAGAAAAAAAACGTCAAGACTCTTTGTTTATTACAATATTATTTTACTTTGTTTATTTCAGGTAAGTATAAAACAGTTTATTTTTAATTGCAACAAGTTTTCTTTAAATGTTTTTTTTTTAATAATATCTTTCCATTGTCAAAGACTGAGCATTGAGCAAGCTCTATTTAACCATTTCCTTTCCAAAACAATGACATAGATACAAATTTGTGAAATGTCAAATTTGATATGTTGATATGTTCAAAGTTTTTTCTATGGTTACTATTTAACATTTTTTTTTAATGAATCTGTCCTTACTAGAAGTAAACACAAATACACTTTTGACATATTTCACACTAACCAAAGGGTTGTCTCGTGAAAGTGGAAATGGTCGGCACGGCCGGGATTCGAACCTACGACCTCCAATACGCTGTGCGCATGAAAGCCGGCGATCGATACCACTGGACTACCTTCCACTTCAAAATATTAATCTATTCTCAATTTGACCACAGATAAATAAAAGATCTGTTACAAAAGTTACAAAAATGGATATAGTCATATCCTGTCGCTGTTTTTAAATTTGGTTGCTCTCTTGTTCTCAATGATTTCCAACTTTTATCTCTATATTTCATTATTTTTTATTAAATATCTATTTGTTTCATACATGAGATTTTTCGACATGTTGAACATGTCGAGAATTCTCATGATTAGGAGTTTCGGAGACTCAAACATTACCACCTAATGGCGAACGTTGTTAACGTAGAGTGATAACACTAAGCAAGCCTTCGAAATAACAGTAGAAGACGGTCGTAAGCCCGTAGTGGTTTGTTCCATTTAAAAATTGAACATTAGTAATGAATTGTTAGAGTCATTAGTTGTTATTTTTTCTAAAAGATCTTTGTCAAATACTTCGAAGTGTGATGTATTTGACATTATTTTTTATTACAGTAGTGTGTGTAATGATTTAGTTAATCTATTTTTATGCATTTTTTAATGTTTTTATTAGTGTTACATAATTGTTGCCATTTAATTACCTAACATAAGAAAAATCAAAACCAGCATTACAAAAACCAATAATGAATAAAATGCCTAACAAATAAACACCAAGAAATTCGCACCCTACAAAGTTCTGTTGTTCCCTACAAATGTTCATAGAACCGCGCGTCATTCAATAAAATATAACACTAAAGATAGAATTGGGAATATAGTAATAATATTATTAGATAAATTAGTCTTCAGGTATATTAGGCTGGAAGAACCCTCCGCCGTTAGGCTCCCGTCGCTGATGGAACCCCGCTTGGTTCCTTCCTCTCTCGGTGGCGCAGGTTCCGGTGCTGTGATCAAAGAGGAGGTGAGCTCGATGAAACGGAAACCTTCGATTCTGCAGAATAACGTTAAGCTGAAATGTATATCTGATTGATTTATTGAGACGTTGATTGATCGTCTTCGGTTAAAGACTTACATGGAACATCTCCCTTCGTAAAGAGGAAATAGGGATTGCAATAGTGAAAGCACACATCGAAAAATTGATTTTTTTTCATCGATGATACGATATTGAAAGAGAATTTTATACGCGTGATTATGATGAAAGGAATACAAATTGTAGCTATACTGATCTATTTTGATCTACTTTGTGTAAGCTGTTGGTGATTGAAATGTTGCTCTTTCTTTTGGATATTAATGTATTTATGTAAACATAAATTAAAATAAACAAAAACTTTGTCAGTTCTACTTGAGTATGTATATTTGGTTAAAACGTTTTCGGACAACCGTCCATCTTCAGTAGCCTTAACAATAGTATTGTTAAGGTTACTATATAGTATGCATACTCGAGTAGAACTGACAAAGTTTATTTTAATTTATGTTTGTTTATTAAAATGTTCTGCAAAGTTACTCACGACGAAAAATTTCAAGATTTTTATTTATGCGTTTTGTGCACAATTAATTATTGGACATCAGTTTACTCAATATACTATAGATAGATCTTTAGATGCTCTAGCTAGTCTAGCTTGTAAATATAGCTAAAAGGGGTATACACAGTTCTAGAGTTCCTAGTATACCTATGTAGATAAGGCCTACTGTATATAGCTAAATAACTCTCTACACTATAGAGTATGGGTATCTCCTCCTTTATAAATTAATACTAATCTTATTTCCCAATCGTAAAACCAAATTTCCATGTAGATTTTCAACCATTTTTTTTTTTAACAATACAATAATATTGATGACGCCAGGACTTCACAATAGAACTCTCTCAAGCGGCTTAACCCGATTCAGCGATATTTTAAATAAAAAATTACAAACTGACGCATGAAGATCCATTCTAAAAGGATAATTCGTACCGCAAAAAACTGTAGGAATTTAGTTTTACTGTGCATTTACACCAAACGAACATACATAGAACTAAATCTAGAAACAGAGCATACTTTATAATGGTTGGATATTGGACACCATAGAAACATTAACAAGCAAGAATTTATTAATGGGTGACGACAGATTAGTGTCCATATCAACGAACAAGAAAATAATATACTCCACCTCCAGCTCTGGCTCTACGTTCGTATGGTTCACACCCTTAGGTACACGTTCTGTTCAAATTGAACAAATATAAAATTCTAACACTACACATAGAATATTTTGTTCTACTTCCTCACATTATAGGATATGTCTCATCGAATACATCGAAATATTCATCAAGCGGTGATGATTTGAACTCCCTAAACTGTTATTGTCAAATAGTTTATTCCACGCATGTAGCGAGGGCTGAAAATGGTATACCTGGTGAAGAACACTGGAGCCAATATATCGGGAAATTAGTTTCATCCTAGGCGCTGTATTGTTTTCTATGTTATGATGAGGAAGTACCTGGTAGCTACAATAAACTTACCGCACATATTATTTCTGTTTTGAAGCATGATACACGTATGTGTAATGTTTAATATCATTTTTATGTACCTACTATTTTTTGCTTTTTCGCATTTAACGTTATAACTTTTTTGTAATGAATATGTACTCACTCAAAGTATAAGTACATTCTTTGAATTTTCACAGAGTATTACAGTGAATTTTAACTAACGATTCCGCTAAAATCTTTATTATTACTCTACCAATTTAACCGGCATCTGAAAAGGTCTTGCCGAAATTTGAGATAACACAGTTTTATGTCAAAGTTACAAAGTCAAATGTTCTCTCAGTATAAAACCACTTAAATTACGTTCGGTAAAAATACTATTTAGGTCATTTCAATATCTATCACAAAAAAATAATAAACCTTAATTTTGGCATAGGTAGGTATTTCTTGATATTATTTTTCAAATACAAATTTTACGGTCATTATGAGATGTAAAACATTTATATATCGAGTCGAAAATCGCTCGGGATATGTTATTTTGGTTGAATCACTACTGAACTTGCAGCTATCGATCGATGAAATTCGACATTTTAGTGGAAGGTTAATTATTTTACCGAAACTGTTACTGAATCGACCCGAGAAATCTGATAAAATCTAAGGATTATATTAATAATCAAAATATGATTGTTCCTAATTTATGCAGCAAACGCATTACTCCATCTTTCATGTCACAGCGTTTCGTCTACCTTGAAGTCATCTTCTAATGGTTTTATTATTATTAAGAGATTAACATGTTTATTATGACGATAGATCCAGTCGTTCTTTGATCTCACGCTTTGTCAACCACCACTGATCTTTATTAATAACAGCTCGAGACATTGGTGTTACGAATCCTGCGGTGCAATATTTTTCGTGATAGAAAAAAAAACGTATTGAGTCACCGTTGCTAACACTCAACCCGAAAGTTTTGCATAAATAACAATCAATATTTATTGCGACAGCAGACACATTCTTTAAAATCTCTTGTTCTCAATAATTTCCAACTTTTATCTCTATATTTCATTAATTATTAAATTTCTACTTATTGTATACATGGGATTTTTCGAGAATTCTCCTAATTAGGAGTTTCGGATACTTGTACATAACTACCTAATGGCGAACGTTGTAAACGGAAAGTGATGACACTAAGCCAGCCTACGAAATAACAGTAGAAGGCGGTCGTAAGCCCGTAGTGATTTGTTCCATTTAAAAATCGAACATCAGTAATGAATTGTTAGAATCATTAGTTATTAGATACACATTCGAATCAATTTTTAAATAAACAATTTGAACTGGTGACATGATTTCATTAGATTATCATTCTATTATTTTGTGACCCCATTTTGGAGTAAGCAAAATTTTGAGTTCATTAATAATTAATTGAAGCTAAATTCATGCACTGAATAAAGTTTCTTCGCTAACGTTGTAATATCTTTCCATTTTAATGAGTTTGAATAAAAATCACTTTTGCAAATAAATAAGTGATATTGCAAAGGTGTTATTTATTCAAACTCATTAACATTCAAGTTTGTAAAAAAATTCTTCTCGCAGTGTCAATAATAATTTATTGTTGGATCATATTATTATTTGGACTGCCGTAATGTCGCAAGAGTGGAGAAATTTAAATACCTCGGCAGCATGTTGAGCCAATCTCTCGAACCAGATGTGGAGGTTAAGTGCAGAATTGACAGATATGGTAACCAATAATGAAGTCCTGAGGCGAGCTAGGGTTGACAGAGAGCTGTTATGAATTATCAAGGTCCGGAAAATATCGTATCTGGGCCATGTACTGCGAGGAGAAAAGTACTACCTTCTTCATCTTATACTGAAGGGGAAAATATAGGGACGCCGAGGGCCTGGAAGGAGACAGGTGTCCTGGCTGCGCAATATAAGGTAGTGGACACTGGACAGGAATCCGAACTGTGGAGGAGCTGTTCCAAGCAGCACAGGACAGTGACAAGTTCGCCGAAGTGATCACCAACATTGGGGGGACCAGACAGGGCACATAAAGAAGAAGAATCATATTATTCGTGTTTGATTTATTTTATTTTGGTTTTTGCTTCTTGGCATCACCGATCATTGTTTTTTTTTTAACTTTTTAAAAGTTTTTGTAACGTATAGACAATAAATAAATTACAAATTCAAAATCAATATTCATAGTAAGGACCACAAGACAACTTTTTCGTTTTTAGTCGTTCGCAAAATTCAAATTGTTTAGGGCCCCTGTTTTATCTTTTGTGTAGAAAGGTATGCATAAGTACCTAAGTAAAAACGATCAAAATTCTTCCAAAGCTTTTCGGGTTACCCATGATTGATGAAATCTACAATATATTATTGAGTTAATATGATAAAATTATGTACTTAGTCGACATCTTCTTCTTCTTTCTCTTTTACACAATGCAAATAATAAATAATTAATAATTCTTAGAACGGCTGGTTCATGTTACAAAGGGTTGTATGAAATATTATCTATTCTCTAACGTACGACACATTTGAATGTTTTCCAAGCAGTTTACGGGCCTGCGATCATTAATCAACTAATCATTAATCTACCTAATAAATTCCTTACTTTCAAAATATTTGTTTGAAGTAAATACCTATGTGAATAATTTTACATTTATCTATTCTCGGTAATTAAATGTAATTCGCGGAATCAAATACTTCCTCCTCTTTTGATCGCTCGCAATCTGACCTGAAGCGACCGATTCAGAATTTCTATTCATTTTTTTTTTTTTTTTTTTTTTTTTTTTTTTTTTTTTTATTGGATACAGACAGCTTTATTAAGTTTACAATATTCAATATTTCATTTACCTTTTTATAATGCCATTTATGTGTATCCCAATTATTTACATTAATTCACACTAATTACAATTCTTATTATTACATTGTCTTTACGCTGATGTATGATTTTATTTCATATTAATGGGGAAGGAAGGGTGGGGAATGGAGGGGGAAGGAAGGAGGGCTAGGAGATTATTTTGTATAGTCAATGTCTGTCCTTGTTCGTCAGTCAGTTTGTCCTAAGGGGTCAAGTGTCGGATAGACTGTACTAAACAGTCTGTCTCGTCCGTAAGTCTGCGAATAGGTCGATAACACGCCGGTACACCATGATAGCGATCATCTCTCACGAGGTTCACCTTGGGATGCTCCCTGAATGGATCTTGCCACCAACTTTTTCCTGAACCTCTTAACAGAACTACAAAAGGGATCCAATTCAGGAACATCCATACAGTTTCTATTGAAACTGTTGCATGCTCTGTTTATGAATGTGTTCTGGTGGTAATTTGTTCTGGAGGGCTCCACATAAAAGAGAGCAGGGTGACGCTGCGGTCTACTGCTGCAGTGAAATGGCAGAGCACCCAGCAGACTTACACTGTCTATTCCGTTGTTTATTATTTTGTGAAGATAGACAAGGTCAGCTATGGTGCGTCGATTTTCAAGATAATTTATTTTATAATGGGTTAGAGCCCGCCCATAATCATCAAAGTGCAGTCTGTTTCGGTAATTGAGTTTCTTTATGAATTTTCTTTGCACTCGTTCTATTGCACTTATATCGATCTCGTATGCGGGGTTCCATATGGTGGACCCAAACTCCAGAATGCTACGCACAAAGGAATTAAAGAGGATCACCAGTGAGAGAGTATTCTTAAAGACTGTAGTGTTTCTAGCTATAAAACCGAGAGATCGGAACGCCCGGGATGTTATATAATCAATATGTTTTTTAAAATTTAACTTTTCGTCTAGGATTATGCCGAGGTCACGTATTTCAGTTTTTCGTACTAATTCTCTGTCTGCTATTTTGTAGGTGTGTTCAATTCTATTTTTTTTACGTGAATAAGATATTATATTGCACTTGTCAGGATTTAAATATAATTGGTTTTCTTCACAATACTTTTCGAGGCGGATAATATCCTCCTGTAATTTATCGCAATCACCAGTACTGCATATTTTTCTGAAAATCTTAGCATCGTCGGCAAACAACAATATTTTCGAATGCTGCAAGCATTCTCCCATGTCATCTACATAGATTAGGAACAACAGAGGGCCTAGGTGGGAGCCCTGAGGTATTCCCGAGTGAATAGGTTTATAGTTGGATGTGTATCCATTTAATACTACTGCCTGGGATCTGCCGCTTATATAGGATGAAAACCATTTCAGCAAACTACCTGTTATGCCGATTTTTTCGACTTTCTTTAATAGTATATTGTGGCTAATTTTGTCGAAGGCTTTAGAAAAATCGCTATAAAGTGTGTCTATTTGGGCTTTCTCATGGATGGCTTGCGTCACAAAGTGTGTAAACTCAAGGAGATTCGACTCCACCGACTTCCCACTCCGAAATCCATGTTGAGCTTCCGTCAAAAAAGGGTTCAGAATCGGATTTAATTGGTCGATTATAATTTTCTCCAGCACCTTACTTATGATTGGCAATTTTGAGATAGGTCTGTAATTTATTATGTCATCGCGATCTCCGGTCTTATGAATAGGTGTAATAAGGGTTTTTTTCCACTGTGAAGGAAAGCAGCCCTCCCTAATTGATTTGTTAAATATGACAGTTAATGGTGTTGAGATCTCGGGTAAGCATTTTTTAATAAATATTCCGGGAATCGAGTCGGAGCCCTGACCTTTAGCGGCGTCTATCTGACTAAGGTACTTTGTGACCGTCCGTTCGTCAATGTGCACACTGCACGCCCTCGTCACCTCAAAGGACTCCGCGCCGAGGGGCCGCTGGCTCGCACCCACCCCGCTCCTAACATGTACCGACGCGAAGAAATCATTGAAGCAGTTACAGATATCTTCAGCCTCATTGTAAGTTTCGCCCATGTAGCGCATGGCTTGCGGAACACCGTCTCCAAGTCGTCTGGATTTAACGAAAGTAAAGAGGTGTTTAGGATTATGTTTTAGGTTACTTTCGACGTGACGTACATATTTGTTGTAACAGTCATCCTGCATTGATTTCTGCCTAGATCGCAAGATGGAAAAAGCCTCGTAGTCTAGCGGATTTTTATATCTCTTCCATTTTCTATGATATGAAGCCTTCTCTCTTATGACTCTAATCAAGGCCGGAGAGAACCAATGTGGGTACTTCGAGTCAGCTGAAACCTTTCTAACGGGAATATTGTCACTGATTTGTTTGCGTATAAAATCGTAAAACAGCGCTACGCACTGCTGTGTGTCACGGCTTCCAAAATGGTGGTGCCAGTCGAAATTGGCCAATTCATCGCGAATCTTTGTGTAGTCGCCACGGTTAAATATGACGATGTCTCTGGGTTTTTTTTTAAGAAACTTGTCACCGTTAGAGTTATATTGTAGACAGATGGTTAGAGGCTCGTGATGTGGGTCGGGTGGAACCAGCTGAGAGTGAGACGGTGTCACATCGCAAACCATATTTGAGATCACGAGGTCCAGTAGTCTATTTGATGAGTTTCGTACGGAATTGTATTGTTTCATGTTTGATAGTGACATAAAATCGACAAAGCAATTGTTAGCGCTACCACGAGTGAAATCGCTTATCGTTAGTTGGTAATTAATGTCTAGTTCCCAGGTAATGTGGGGGAGATTATAGTCTCCCAACATGATTATGTTGTCGTACGGGTTATTTGCGTGGACCGTTTCGGCCATCTCGAGATGTGCCGTGAGACTCGACAAGTGGTCACTTCCCGGAGCGAGATACACACAACAGATGTGAATACCTCCCCCCGAGTCGAGGGGAATAGTTATCCACAGATCCTCGGAAGTTGAGGACCAGAGTTTCTGTTGCACTGGGCGTAGGTCGGATCGTATTGCTATAAGGACTCCACCCCCCATGCTATTTTGTGTTCCACTTCTGTCTCGTCTGAACACCGCGTAACGTCTATCAAATATCTCAGATGAGAAGAATTCACAATTTAGCCACGTTTCCGTCATACAGATCAAATAAGAGAAAATTTTTCATTGAGAAAAATAAGTGAACTTCCTAACCTAATCTAATATAATCTTTATTTCCTTTATACCCCGCGTAGTCAACCTAACCTACCATAAAAAATAACAATTGATTCATAGATTTTACGTGCATTTTTAAATTAAATTTAAAAAATAAATTGCATGTAATTTATTTTTTAAATGTTAAAATATTCTCTTAAGTATCTACTTTTAAACATTTCATATGTTAAGTATTTACACATATAAATGACCTGTGTTAACACAAAAATATACATACAATATCATCATTGAATTTCGTACTAGAAGTATCATCTTCTCTAAAAGTATTGTGACTAAGAAATGGAAAGTGTTTTTCAACGAATAACAACACTCACAGGCGTCCACGATCAATATTATATCGACGAAATGATTATAATAATTTATCAGAGGTTCCTACATGCAAATCAATCAAATCAAAACTCAATTTACACCACTTTTAGGGGTATATATTATAATATATGGAGGCAACATCGACTCTCCATTACGCTCGATGGTGTATTTTGTGATGCGGTGGTACCATCTTATACCCAAAATTCTCCCGTGGCACTTAGTTTCGAATGCGGAGAATTTTCATGCTCGGGCTTTGGTCAGGTGCCAGGACTCACACCCATACAGGAGAATGGTCAACACACACATACAGCTGTTGTTAAATTGTCCGCAGTCAACGGACGATTAATGATTGAGATTGGATAAATAAACAACATATAAAAAAAAATGTTTGTCATGTGATGGGTTTTGCTGCTTGTTTTCAAATATTTTTTAAAAATCCGTTTTAATCGCACACTTGTAGATTCTTCACTTTAAGATCTTCGAGTTAACTAATTCCTCTGGAAAGTTCTCTGTTAGCACAACAAATGGTTTGTAACATCTGTAATTTACATACAGAGTGTTCAAGATCACGTAGAAAACCAATTACTAGTGCAGGTGCGCTCAACAACATGACAGACACCGCAGGTAGCACTCGACACCAATAACGGTAACTGTCAACCAAACTGCAATGCAATAACGCTCTGTGTGTCCGAGCAATTATAATACGACCAATGTTATTAATAGCACGATGCAAATGTCATCCCATATTATTATTAATACGCACGTTTCAGCCGTAATGAAACATCCTGTATTTCTAAAAGCACAGAGGTACGAAACATTTTGTTTTGGGACCATAATATTATGAAAAATATTTTTTTTTTAAACATTACGTATTATCATTTTTTAATTTGGAGAGGTGAGTTCAATGATGCCAGATGCTCCTAAAGAATTTTTTTTCTTCCCATCAGTTTATGAATTTCCGTGCCAAATGAATTGGCGTGAAGTAAAAGAAATGAAAAAGGAAATGTCTGCAGCCATTACGAAAACAGAAGACGGCGTGTTAGCCACTAGGCTACCGTGGTCGGTCTTTTGTAGCTAAATCTAAAAGCTATCATTCTTCTCTCCATTCCACGGCATTGTGTAATTCTCTTTCGATAGTTTTTATTTTTATTATTTGTATTTCAATGAGAGATTTGTCCAAGGTGAGTAGCCACTGATTATAATATAGGTACATAGACAGCAACATGCATACATCATACGTTCGATATTTAAATTTACCCTATTTATATTAAGTATACCTACATTTAAATTTTATCTAAATGCCGAAAATATACGTTTATATTTTAATACTATGCACAAAAATAATTGAAACCTATACAAGATAAGATCATAAAACTAAAAAAAAAAAACAATGCAACATTATTTGAACAAAGACACATTATTTGTCGAGGAACGACTCGACTCAAATTTGTCCACGCAGATTTCTATCTTCACACACGTCATTGCACAATTCGGCAATTAAATTGTTAAGATAACACTCGAGATAGCTCGTGTGTTTGAAACATTCAATGATTATGATTTTACTAAACTGTCGTTTTACTAAACGCCTCATCATTTTGCGAATGTGTTGATTTTTCAAGATTTCACTTTACAGAATTTATTTTTTAGAGATTTAGAATACTTAACAACATAAACCAAACAAATCATGACACACACATTGAATCTTCAGAGCTTCAATTACAGGTATCTCCCGCATAACTATTGTCCCTAATCGTTTTACTAAATATCCAATGTGCTGATTTTTCAAGATTTCTTTAGCAACTATTCACATAATGATCTATTTATTATAAGAGACACCAAGAGATTACTGAAAAACTTAACAACATAAATATACAAAACAAATCATAACACAAAAACATAAAACCTTCAGTGCTCCAATAATAGTTATATAGGTCAACGACATGAATATTTTGATATCTTTGTATTCTTTTTTCTTCTAAATGGTAACATTTAGTTACAACACGAAAAAGTTAATTAGTTGGCGGGTGAGAATTCTGACAGCTTCAAACACCATCGGTCGGTATTGAAATTGGAATTGGCCTAAATCACTCAATAATGAGTGGAAGGCTAATAAAGAAAAAAATGGATTTGAATTTCTAGAATAGTCCCCATCTCCAAAGATTTTTCTCAATTGCTGGCAAAATACCGCATATATTGATGTTATGTATTATTTTACTAAACACCCGAAAAGTCACAATTAGTCAAAATTTATCTAAAAGCCTGACGGCCTGGTGAACTTGTCACATGAAACTGTAATTTATGAGTGCAGTGTTTAGAGCGCATTATTATTTAATGCCTGGGAGTGTGAGGAATGATCGTATTTAATATTCGGACGATTTAGCATACCTGCAACAATGTTACACGCACACACTGTACCTACTTGTCTACTAACTCATCTTCCTCAGGCTTCATGAAACATCGCCGAACAATCAACTCAGCTAAAATATCTACGTTGGAGAAATATCGCGAAGAAATAAAAATTATATGTTATGTACTTTATGAGAAATGTCGGGTCAGATGGATGGACGAAATCGCCAAGAGTGCAACCGCGCATGAAACCGTGCTCCTTCAAAAAAATTAACTAATCTGGGCTTAACCAAAATGAACAAAAATTCACTTTCGACATTTTTCACATTAGCAAAGCTTGCATTGTGAAGTTGGAAATTCGAACATTGATTTCTGATCAGGACATTTTTTTTTTTTACCCACTACGCCGTGTCCCGTAAGGGGTAGGCAGAGAGAACGGACCTCCACTCTTTTCTATCCAAGCATACTTCTTTCGCTTCTTCCACCGACATAACATTTCTCATACACCCTCTCCTATTTCTCTTATTTCTTACCTGGCCTTCCTTGAGGACGGAATCGATGTGTTCGATCCACGTCATTCTCGGTCGGCCACGCTTTCTTACACCTTTCCTTTCAACCTTATGAATTCTCTTTGTCATTCTGTCTGCATCCATTCTTTCCACATGGCCAAACCATCTCAACTTATTAACTTTCATCCTTGTCACAACACTTACTTCCATACCACATTCCTTCCTAATATTTTCATTCCTTTCCATATCCCATAAAGTTTTTCCACATATTCTTCGTAGAGATTTCATCTCTACTGCATTTATACTACATTCTTCTTTTTTCATCCATATCCACGTTTCACAACCATACATCATCGATGGTAACAGTAGCCCTAGTATAAGTTTTCGGTCATCTAATATCGAAACGATCATCGAAAGAGTTTCGAAAAAATTTCATACTAAAATGATCGAATGATTCGATCGTTTGATTTAAGAACACTAATTGTACGCTAATAAGCGTTTATTTGCGTGCAATTACCTTTCGATAAAACTCGTACTAGCCCCACAGGATTGCGTTATGCACTAGTTTCTTTGCTTGTAGTGAGACGTTGTTGTTTCTCATTATAGGTCTTAGTGCACCGCCCACCCTGCAACCAGCAACTTTCCTCAGGACATAATGGTGACGTTTTTTAAAATGAATATGTGCTCACTAAAAGTGAACACAAATACATTCTTTGACTATTTCACAGTAAGCTACTTAAAGCTTGTGTCACGATGGTCGGCAGCTGGATTTAACCCACAACCTCCCATACGAAGCAGTACGAAAGCCGGCGTCGCAAGACTACCAACCACCTTTAGAGGTTTAAATACGTTTTTACACATTTAACGCTGAAATATTCGTCCAAAATTGGCATCATTTATCATACTTATAACCGCTGAAATGGGAGAAAATGCCACACAAAAATTCCTGCCAATTGGCTTTACAAAATTCTCATTTCTCTAAGCATTTAACAACGAAATGTACTGATATAATTTGAAGGAAATAATTTTTATTTATTACTGTCATTTTATCTATTCGCGACATTATTTTAATGCGATGTTTTTGAACGCGTATCTTTGTTTAGACTGCGATATAGGTGAGTAATAATAATGGATCATATTATTGGTGCCCTGTACCTGGGCGACAACAGACGTCGATTCCATTACCTACTTAATATAACTACTGTATGATGTTGTCTAACAAATACATTGTATTATTTTAATACAAAGCATTGGCGTATATTATAATAACCTGTTTTATTGGTGTTAATTTGGCGTGCACAAAGTAATTAACCTTATGTCCTAATGTTTATTTTGAGATTCGCTTACCTGGAATTGCGTCTAAGAATTTATTCGGGAAGATTTATCCAGTTTATTACTCCAAAGAGTTGAACCCATGTGAGAAATTGTATTGGAAACTTAAAGAAGCTCTGTTTTAATATTTGCTACAACGCCAACTTCCATACCACATATTTCATTTCCATTTTCCTCATAATCTGATTTCCTCTTTTTATGCATTCTCAAAAAAAAATCCAATACTCTATTTTTTTTGTTTTTTTTATGTGTCCAATTGCAATCTGAGAGCAACAATGGGAATTCGTTCTGACTTCAGCTCCTGACCGAGTACTTGAAATCATCTGATTCTTTCAATTATTGACAAGCTAGAACTGTGCAATCTATTATAGTCATCATGTAAAATTCCAAATGATGTGATGACATGACATAACCATATTTGGGTGCACGCAAACGAGGCCGACCTCGACCGACATGATCCGACCATTTCGGTGCCATCTTACAGGAAAGGCCAAATCAGTTGCAAAAGGAATAGAAGAGCATGTATGCGGAATGTTATACGTTTGGGGAAAGCGAAAGAGGTTTGTTTGGATAGGAAAGAATGGAGGTCCGTACTTTCTGCCTACCCCCTTCGGGAAACGGCGTGGTGGGTAAAAAAAATAAAAAATACCTATACCTTTCTCCATTATAAATAGCGACTCTTATTATAAAATTTAAATAAAACGATTTTTATCTTTTCCACAATTTATTTTGTCCCTGACATGTTTCGAAAGGACACGCCTTTCATGCTCACAGGGTTTGGTGAAACTAAAGCTAACGTTTGGTACAGCGATGAGAGAGCGTATCGTATTATATTACATATCAATAGTCTGCAGCTGAAGTTATATACTTGATAGTTCTCTTGTAGCATATAATTTTACAATATATAAAACATTAAACTGTTTTGGAGAGTAGGCTAAGATTTTTTTCTTATATCTAAGATTGTCGTGGCGCCAAATACATGACAGCAGTCGCAGTCTTTAAATTTGGTTGCTCTCTTGCTCTCAATAATTTCCAACTTTAATCTCTATATTTCATCAATAATTATTAAATATCTACTTGTTGTTTACAAGGAATTTTTGTCATGTTGAACATGTCGAGAATTGTCAATATTAAGAGTTTCGGAGACTCAAACATTACCACCTAATGGCGAACGTTGTTAACGTTAAGTGATCACACTAAGCCAGCCTTCGAAATAACAGTAGAAGACGGTCGTAAGCCCGTAGTGGTTTGTTCCATTCAAAAATCGAACATCAGTAATGAATTGTTAGAGGCATTAGTTGCTACATATTCGTTATATTTACTTGTTCAAAAATTCTAGACTAGTTGCATGTAAACATGAGATCCAACTGTCGATGGACTAAGTCGGTATGTTTATTGTATGAAACGATGTCAATAAATTAAATTTTTACAAAAATTGTTAAGAAAAGTTTGAGATGTACTGATATAATGTACACATTTTTTATAGAAAAATTAATTATCTAGTTGGGGTGTTTCGGCGTTTTTCGATATTTTTATAAAATTCTGAAATATAGGCACTGAAACTCGTAAATTTGTCATAAAAAATTTATTTTTCTATATAAAAAAAGTTTGAGAAACCCTGGAACTTTTTCATTAAATTAAATTTGAGAAATTGTATTTTTCTATATACATACATATTTTTAGGGTTCTAGCTTTTATAGTTTTCGAGATATATGCAAAAATTAAGTAAAAATTCAAAGGTTGATTGAAAGAAACTGAAAGAAAATTTAAAAATTCTGAGTATACAAGTTTTGTAGACTTAAAGTATTAAATATTTTCTGAAATTTTAGGATCTGTGCATCAAGCGAATCAAAAGTTATAAGGGGGGGACGGACACACACAGACACACACACACACAGACACACTAAATGTTCTCCTCCGAATTCTGAGTAAATCCATATATGGAACATAATATGTGGTCAGATGGCAAAAGACGATATGTCACATTTTTTGCGAAAATGAGTTATGCATACCGTTGAATTCGTCTCAGCGAGATCTAGAAGATGGCAAAAGTTGATATGTGTGAGTATTGTCTGCTTCGAGAAAATCGCTGTGGCAATATGTGATATGTCAACTTTGTAGAAATTACAAGTTGGCAAAACACGATATGTCATATAACCTTGTTTGCCAGATTCCATATCGAAACATTCAATAGACATGAAAGTAGACAAAACATGATATGTCACTAAGTAGTCATTTTTGCCTACCTGTTAATTCCTGTTTGCCGGTTCTAGTCTGAAGATGGCAGAACACAGCATGTCCTATATAGTATCAAAATTAGGCTGAGTGGTGTTGGCGCACGCGAATAAAAAGACTATTATTGGTATATTTTTAATTTTTAAAGTTGTTGACAAATTGTGACCTGCCTTCCTATTTTTAGAAGTATTTAAAAAATATACGAGGGTTTATTAATTTCCAATGTTTTATAATTCTAAAACCATTACACTAAGATCTTGAATTATTAATGTAATGAAAACGTCGCCATGAAAAATATCGAAATATTTTGGTTTACTGCCAATTAAACATTTTTTCAAGTAACAATTTTAGTGTGAATACCTGGTTAGTCGCTGATCTCGATTTTTTTATTGAATAATATGCTTTTTTGGGGGTTCTATATTCTTGATCATTAAAAAGCGTCATTTGCAAAATAAAGATTTTTTAATTAGAGATGCAACGGATATCCAATATTCTTATCCGGATGTTCAATCTCCTACGAAAAGCCTTAGCCAATAACTCATAACTGATTAAACTCAAGAGATCAATCCAGAGATCTTTGTCGCGCGCTTTACGTCTGCTGATAATTCGCCTCGTCAGTTGCCCTTTATTTGAATATCAATCTATGTAAAATTAAAATAAATAATAATAATATTTGGACAATTTTTATGGCGCCGTTTAGTGAAACATCTTCACCTCAAAGGCAAAAATAATATATAATTATCTAAGCTGCCGAATAAGGGATATCCGTTATTCGGCAGCTTAGTTGGCCGAATATCCGGTTATCCGGCTAATTTGCTATCCTTTTCATCTCTATAATATTCCCCTGTCTCCCTAGCTGATAAAACCAGTAGGTATACTGGATTGCATAGGAATATAAGGTAATGTAAATGAGACCCAGTTCTTGAATCTCAAAAGATAGAAATGATTAGTAGCCTAGTGTTTCAGTCGTCGACTTTCAAATCCGAAGGTCGTGGGTTCGATCCCCACTGTTGACCATCTTTCTCTTTTTCAACAAGCCTATGCTTAGTGAGAAAGATATCAAGTTGTGTATTTGTGTTCACTTCAGGTGAGCACAGATTCATTTCATTTGAAAAAAAATAAATACCTTTGTGGGTCATTGATTTTTTTTTCATTTAATTTTCATGTTTTTTTAATTTCTTAACCAATAATTTAATTACACATACATATGACAGTAATAATAAAATGATAATAATCTGAAATACAACACCTGGATTTCAGATTTTTTAATTCTTTCATCCGATTCAGGTTTGCAGATATAACTAGATATGATTCCTATGGGATTTTTTGACATATCATGTTTCGCCATCTTCTAACAAACTGACCAAATGTGATATGTCATGACAGCATGACAATATTTTCAAAAAAACTGTTTATTTCTGTATACTACAAAAGCAAATGTATTATGTACATAAAAACAACTGTTTTTTACAGGTTTTAGCAAAATTTAGGGTTTATTGATTTAGATTCTGATTTGTTGAAGGAATTCAAACTTTGAAATTGCTCTCCTGTAAAATCTGTCAAAACTGACATATCAACTTTTGCCATCCTTCCACAGCATATATTATATGCTGCGAAGCCTCTAAGTTGGTGTTTTTTGTCGTCAAAGTTTGAAAAACCGTTTAAAATGTAGACCTGGCCATACAAATCTCACGTATCTTGGCTTGATACTGCCGATCTGTCTCGAGAAATAATTTCTCTTCAACAAATCGACAGTTGGAAAAGTAGAATAAGTACATAAAAAATGAATAATGTGAGGCGTATAAAGGAACGAGAGTATAAGAAAGGTATGTACTATGCAGTATGGAAGTTAGATGAAAGTTAAAAAGTTGAGATGGTTTTGGTCCTACTGAAACAGTAGAAGCAGATCGGTTTACTAAAAGATTTTTTCAAGGCTGTAAGGAAAGGTGTAAGAAGGCGTGATCTACCGAAAATGGCATGGATCGAAAAAGTGTCATTGTAGGTATGTCAAAATTTCGAGGTCTGTTCTCTCTGCTTACTCCTTGGGACACGGCGTGATGGGTAAAGAAAAAAACGAAAAAATATTTATGTTGGTTCATTTATTTGTGTTATTGAAATAAATAACAAATTGCCAAAAAAAATAACAATGTAACAAATTTTTCGAAAAAGAACATTATTCTTTTTTTATTTTTTGTCTTATTCCACCCTTCCAACAGTAAATAAATAAACATTCGTCGGACGTCTCGAAAAAGATAAACCGAAATAATACCTACAGTTTCTGACCTTAGCAACCTTTGCGAGGTCTCTCAGATTGACCGGTCAGGCCTTGGGGTTCTCGACCTGAGATTTCCGGCTCTACCGGAACACGTCGTTTATACACACAAACCCTCCTCTCCTTACAGCGAGGTATCCAGCCACCTGAATGTCACCCTTGCGGAAATAAGTCTTTCATTCCTGCCACATAACCCAGCAGAGATCGACAACATTTTTACGTAACGCATTAAAAAAATAGATATATTTTTTTAATGAACCATGATAATTTTAAAGAAAAAATAACAACTAATGACTAACAATTCATTACTGATGTTCGATTTTTAAATGGAACAAACCACTTCGGGGTTACGACCGTCTTCTACTGTTTTTTCAAAGGCTGGGTTAGTGTGATCACTTAACGTTAACAGCGTTCGCCATTAGGTGGTAATGTCCGCGAAACTACTAATCATGAGAATTCTCGACATGTTCAACATGACAAAAAATTCCTTGCATACAACAAGTGGATATTCAATGATTAATGAGATATAGAGATAAAAATTGGAAATTATTGAGAACATGAGAACAACCAAATTTAAAGACTGCTACTGCTGTCATGTATTTGGCGCCAGAATATGAATATATCCACTTTTGTTAATGTCTCATCTTTATTGCCTATAAGCTTTGATGGTGCACAACACTCTAATTAAGTCTAGATTCTTGTGACCATTTTTCAGGACTAGATCTTAACAAATATGTAACAACTCATATTATAAATTAAGGGGGCACTGGTACTCAAATGTGATTATTTGCATCGGCGTTCCCTCATTTACTCAGCCCTCACAGAATCTATCATCTTGAAACTAAAGCTAGAGATAAATTAAACTATTATCTACAATTTGACTGTTCCAGAATTTTGACTTTTTTAAATTCTCTCTACAAAAATTTTAATCCAAAAGTACCCTTGAGATTTGCGGATTCCCTCGTATTTTCTTTATTTTATTAGATAGAAAGCTATAATTTTCCATGAATATCAATAAATATAATATAAACAATTTGACTGTTTTAGATTTTTGAATTTGTGTCCTGATTTTTTGAAAAACGGTATAAATTATATTGGCGCTTACGCCGTTCCTGTTCGGGATAGCCAAGTCTTACAAAATGTATGGCGAAACGAACCCCACCGCTCCTTACTTCAGTACGAGCGTAACATTGGAACGGGCAGGGTGTGCTCGTCATTTACGCATATATTATTTTTATTCTCGAGAAAAGAAAGATTATGAGCTATGTACAGTACATACCTATTTTTTTTAGCTCTGCACTCGTTTTCGAGTGATTCAGCAGTACATACCTACTTGGATTTTGCAATATTTTTAAATAGTTATTATTTATATTTATTCAGAATAATTTACTCTCGTCACTCACGTAAATTATGTAGTAGTGATGGGAAATTATGTTCGATGTTACTAAATAAAACATTGCGCGGGACGTACTATATTATGCAGATTATATTGTATTTTTAGTGTTATCGGTGTTTATTTTAAAAAATCTAATTGCAGAAGCCTACGTCAGACACTACCTGATTCTCAAAAGGATTGTGTTTTTAGGAGAGAAACATTTATAATTTTTTTTAGAAATTTAGTATCGTGGTTAGGCACCTAGTAATATTTTTTTTTGTTATTTATTTCATTTTTTTTTTCATATTTATGATAATAATTATTTTAGTGAATGGTTATTTTTATATTATTTACGAAATTTAGTGATTGTATAAATCATATGAAATATAGGTAGGTAAAATAATAATAATAATCGCGACCCATAGATTGGGATCCACTGATCTAGGAAGATGAATATTAGAGATGAAACGGATAGCATTTTAGCCGGATACCGGATACTCGGCCAACTAAGCAGCCGAATACCGGTTAACCGGCCACCGGATATATAGTTTCGATAGGTATATAAACCTTCGATATATAAATAATTATAGGATTTAGAATGAAGTTTCATAAATTCAAAGACCATCGTTTCTATTATCTCTACCCAAGGGCGTCGCCAGCCCAAGGCCTGGGGGGAGGGGGGGGGGCAATTGACCCCAGTCATAGGCTCTTCTCCGTATATCCTATGTTATGGAGGATAATAAATATATGAATTTTAAGTAGGTATAGTCAAGAGTATGAAGATTTTTTAGGATTTAACGGTAAAGCACGGTCTTAGAACTTTGGTTGCTTTACAGTTGCCTACATTTTTTAATCTCTAGAGGAGGGCGCCCCCCCCCCCCCCCCCCGTTTGGCGACGCCCTTGCAGTCTACCTACTTCGAAAATTCTCGCTCATTATAAAGTCAAATGTAATCACAAAAATATAATACACATTATAAAACATACCTACTGTATATTGTATCTCGAGAAAAAAACATCGGAATAAAAATAAGGATAAAATAATATCAATACAATACCCCCTATTCTGGTTTTGGTTCGAACTAAAATATTATTATTTTAGTTAGTGCACACTAAAATTGAAGTAGAATCGGGCGTATTATAGATTGTATAGCATTCGCATCACTAATACGTACGTATGTAAATGTAGGTAATATCTAGGTAGGTAATTCTCACAAGGGTAGATGCAGTTGATTCTGAGCGGGACACTGTTGCAGCGGCATGCGCGGGGAAGTGGGGTACAACTGGCTAAAAATCTCCACTACCTGTGGGGCCTTAAGAGTGAATAGGAGTCGATGAGCTTGAACCGGCATGATAATTTAAAGAGTCTGTTTTTTTTCATATTTAGCATTCTCATGATGAAACAACAGAAATTTACGTACTTAACTACCCCATTCAAGGGAACTGTGAAATTACTCTGACTCTTTGTATTGTTACTATTTCCGTTTTCTCAAGATGTTTTAGTGGCACCTATTTCATATCTGGTCATATTATTTCTATACATGTTTATGTACACTTCTGTACATTTTTGCATACATTTATTTCACTTGCCCCCCCCCCCCTCCTCCCCTCCTTCGTGAGAGCCTGTATCTTTTTGGGATTATTACTTTGTTATAAAACATACAGTGTTATAGATGGTTTTGGGTTACAATTTTTACTATATTTTATCGTGTTATGACACATATTGTTTTTCCTGTTACTTGGATCAATTAAATAAAAAAAAACTATCCATTTGTAATTTTCTGCTCAAATTTGCTTATCTTATAGTGTCAAGAAAAATTTTTTGTTTATCATGATATTATATTCAATTACAGTATAGCGAAACGCCAAGCGTCAACAGATGACTTTTCGGAAATAAAAATGTTTAAATGGTAACCATTAAATGAGTTTCTTTTAAGTCGGATGACGACATCATCCACCAATAGCAATAGCATTTCTCTATGATGTCGGCAATGTCGACACCCAGTATCAGCCTGCCATTGACTGCCGGGTATTATTGTTCTGTGCCATCAAGTCTTCATAGAGTCAACTAGCTAACACTTATTCATTTAAATCTTGTTTCAAACTCTTATGAATAGATTTTTTGCGATGTCTTATAACTTTATTAACAAGATTGTTACTATGCCTATAAAAAAATGCTGTATAGGTACTCTAAAAATGGGCGAGCTTTAATTCGACTGTAAAAATATATATATCAACAAAAATGGTTGCCGAGCCCTTCAACCTTGCAAGTCGCTTACAGATGTAAATGTTAACAGGAAATTTTTCGGTTTGTCTGAAACATACCTGGCACACAAAGGGGACACGCTCCTTCAAGGTAGACAGAGAGAGAGGCGGGTAATTTTATTACCTACCAGCACATATAATATCTTGGGAGTAAATACTATTATTATTATTGTTTTATTTTAATGGCAACACAAAGCTTTCAGACTATTTCCGGTCTACCTCTACCATTATACCCCGCTACATGTGTAATATAATTACTTTTTCCACGTGGCTTGCCATTATCCAAACCCATGCATTACCTACGTGTAAAACACAGTGACACATCTTCAAATCTTAATAATAAATATACCTTTATTAATTAAAAACAAATTACGATGAATTAAAAAATGATAGGATGTTTTATTCGAACAAAAAAAAATCATCAAAAGTTGCGAGTTCTCTCCAAAAACTCAATCTGTTTTCAGGTATTATACATAGGGTTTGGAGTGATTTCAGAATACCGTATTTTTGCCTTTGAAATTTCGATCAGGTTAGTTTTCTTTTTTGGGGGGTGGCAGAACATTTTCTTTTATAATTTTACATCCGACGATACTGGCTGTTATAAAATCATTTTAGAACCTAGTTTTATAGATCAAATCGTAGCTGCATCTGTTTACTTCGACTTGCACAACATCATTGATATGAGGGCGCGGTGAAAGTAGAGCAAGCTTGTATTGTGTCGTGTAGTCATGCCTTTCATAAAAGTCGTCTAGTCATTATCTTAATCTTGAAATTTTTTTCCGGTAGAACATACAGCTAGACAAAAATCTTCAAAAAACAACACAACGAGTAGGTTAATCGTAGTAGTTAATAGACAAAAAATACCCAAGTACCAAATATATTTTTAGACTAATTTAACCCTTACTTGTAAACAATTAACGTCCACTATCCTGTACAACTGTGGATAGGTATATCTCCGGTAATCAAAATAAATTGTTAAATTTGCGGAAAAAAAGGCAAACTGAAGAGTGTCGAGAGAAAAAACAATAATAATTGTCGATAAATTAAAACTATGAGATAATTAAATTTTAATGCTTAGGTAAAACTTATTTATTTATTCAAGATTTCAACGGCTTAAGAGCCTTTTAAATTAGATAATTTTTAAACATACAGAAACAATAGACAACTTAATAAAATATAATAACAATACATGCTAATGATTCAAATAAACAAAATAAACTACGAAGTATCTCCTGATCCAGTGTACGTGTCGCTCCATGATTTCATTACTAAGCGATATCTCAGGAAGCCAAATACATTTTAAAAATGTCTTATGTAAAAAAAATACGAAGCATCGAGGCGGCAACTCTAAAATCCTTCGGAACAGAAACTTAATTACTGCCTTTTACCTTAGTAATTATGTTTGTGCTACGATCCCTATTTCCTTAGCCTTTTACATGTATCTTTAACATACGGCTCTTTAGCTTCACAAAAATAGCATACGGCTAAATGTCTTCATAATTTAGAGTAAACTTGAGATACGAAATATATTCTTAGGTGGTTTTTTTTCTATGTTTTATGTGAGATATAAATTTTTGGCTTAGTCGAATAGATACAGACTGGTGTCAGCTATCAGAAGCGATAAAAAACAAAAAATCGATTTTTTTTTTTAGATACCGCCATTTGGCTTAGCACGGCAGAGTTCATCTTCAATATTGTTGTCTTGGTTGAATGAACATACGCCTCCGATCCTCCCTATCCTTCGCAGCACGCAACGCCGAGCAGGGCCCCCACATGCCCGGTGCTACCGATGCTACGGCAACGGGGCCCGTGGGCCAAGGGGGCCCGCAAGGGCGGAGGAATGAATTAAAAAGTAGAACATCTACTATATAAATTAAAGTCGGGTTAGTGCGAACACTTATAACTCGAGATCGGCTCAACAGATTCTACCGATGTTTGATTTATTTGATTCTTCTCCGCTCCGGATAACAGAATAACTAATAAAAAGTTAAAAAAAATGGATAACAAATTATGTAAAATACAATATTTAAGTTTGTATGGAAACGTTACTGGGACGCGCCCACGACATCGCGGGTAGTTCTCTCTCATTCTCGCATACGCTCTCACAGTAGCCCATCCCACTTACTCCACCGCACCGTTTCGATACTTTTAGAAAATTTTCATACAAAGTCAACAATATTATCGGGCACATTCGTGTTGGTAATAGGCGAGGTAGGGTGTGTGCGCGAGCGCATTTTTCTCAAGTTGTTCCCGCCAGAGTTTTGAATACGAATGAAATAGGGATGTATCAGAAATGTTATTATTTTATTAGTTTAATTCAATCGAATTAATTTTGTATTGTTTAACGGGGGCGCAGTGCACATCATGTACATATTAACGGGCCACTTCGGGCTAGAATCACAGGACGTCTGTCGGGAAAGCTAGTTTTTAATAAATCATAGAAGTAAAACCAAAATAAAATCACTAGAACTAGATTTATGTTACATCAGAGTAATATAAATTGGTTCATTGGATTTGCAGTGCGTTGCGTACAAAACATGTCTGAATTCCATTTCCAATTATACAATACAAAACTATTAGAGTAATGTTTGCATCTAATAATTAAAGTTAATAAGTTTACAGCCGGTTTCATAAAAAGCTTCAAAAGAACACTTTAGTTAAAGTTCCTTTTAAAATTTAAAGACTCCTTTAAGCTGACGCGTTACATAAAATATATTCCAGCTAAAATTTGAAATGTCAAAAAATATTTTAAAGTTGGTAGCAGTTGGTAGTGTTACCATGGAAATCTATGGAAAACATAGGCTGTTTACTAATATTTTCGCGGAATTTCTGTTAATCTGTCAATTTCATTTCTCAATAGACCATCAAAGTGCCGTTATTTGTGTTAATTTATTATTATGGTTTATGAATTAGTAAACGAAATCTGTAAACAATAATATTCTTCCCGTTTTGCTATGTTTTCCGCCCTATTTTAGTCATTTTTGTCCACAGTGTCACCGCATACAAAATGTTTATCTTTGTGACAGAGAAAGCGCCACGAAATTTTCTTTGAACTCCGGTGGTACTAAATTTGAACTACCTAAAATCGTCTTTAACTAAAAATAATAATCAACAACGGTACTTTAGCTAAAAGTCGGTTTTAAATGTAGTTTTGTTGTTATGAAACCCGTTATTTTTTAAAGGGAGTTTAAAGTCTCTTTTATTTTTTATGAAACCGGCCGTTAGTATTCCCCCTTATCAAAATAATTTACTTATAGCTATTATAATAACTATTTGAATTATTCAATTCCGATATTTCATTTGAAATAGTTTTAGTTCACGAGTTTAAAATTTAAGAAACATATTTTTCGCGTTTTTGTTTGGTTTAAAGAATTGTTTAATTTTTCGGTGAAAATAACAGTTCCAGTTTTTGGTTTAAATAATTTTTCCAGCGGACAAGTCATTTTGTTCGTTCTAATCGCAAAAAAAAATGTTAAAAAATATATATTGTAAAAAAGGGTCGAAAATTCTTTTTTGGTAGTGAGAGGGGGGCCCATCATGACTTTCAGCAACGGGGCCCAGGAAATAATGTGAGGGGCCTGACGCCGAGTACAAGTCTCCACAAATTTTCTCTATCTGATCTAGTAATACCCAAATAATTGGTATATATCGACCCCCATAGATAGGTAACTATATAATATGTACAAAGACCAACAATGGTTCTACGTCAGCAAAAAAATGGTTCATAAAAGCAACTAAAATTATTTCTTCAGCATTAGGGTGTGAGAATTTATAATTAAAAAAGTCTTGCATGGTTATTATTTAATTTATCAATTTTATTTTTTTAACTGAATCTGCGCTCACTCGAAGTGAACACAAATACATTTTTTGACATCTTTCACACTAACCAAAGGGTTGTGTCATGAAAGCGGGAATTCGAACTTACGACCTCCAATACGCTGTGCGCATGAAAGCCGGCGATTGATACCACTGGACTACCAACCACTTCATATGAAATATTAACTAGGTTCGTTTCCAGTCATTTGTAATTAAGTAGATAAGTATAAAACTTTAAATACTTTATATAGCTATAAGCTGTAAGTAAGTTCTTCACCAATTTTACAAATATATACTTGCCTTTAAAAGTGAGTAGAGGGGGGAAGGGGGATCTACCAAAACCAAAAAAACGCCTATACAAAAAAAAAAAAGTTTGGGAACCACTGATTTGGTCACACCATTGCAAAAATATTAAATATCGATGGTTTTCCATCCTCTTCCGTAGTGTACCTAGAATGTAGAAGGTAGGATTTTTTTATTCAAAACAGAGTTATGGGACATAATAATTATGCGATTCTGTCAATTGCTCTATAAAAAATTGCCTTACAAATAAATGAATGTTAGTGTCACACAGCAAATAAATCGAACATCCTATTAAATTAATTATAAAATGAGTTTTAAATTAATTGTCGAGTCCATGATATTATTATTTTTCAATTATCAAAAAACAACACCTGCGAAAATGCTCTCACAGAATATAAACTATTGGCGTTTTCATATCCTATCGTCCACACGAAATATGAGTCATCTGTAATGTTTTATTCGCACCAAAAATGTGAGTCATATTTAAAATAATATATTACGCACCCAAAAGTAAGAGTCAAATGTAATTTTTATTCTTCTTCCCCTTTTATGATATAATGATATTCTGTTTGGTAAACGCTGTAATCCGCCTCCTGTGATTATGAAATCCAGCATTCTCCAGAGGACGTCCTGGGGCCTAACTCTACATTTACATCGCGATTCCGATACAATTCCAATCTTAAAAGCATTGTCATTAGGACATTTAGATTTTTATTTCTCATGGTGGTGAGTTTCTCATCATTAGGGTATTTTAGACATCTTCTTGCTATGGGTCCCATCGTTTTCATTTTGGACGCTCTAAGACGCTATTTATCCGTAGGTACTGTGTCAGTTCTAGCTAGTTTATTCTTCTTCTTCTTTGCAATGTGGCAATCACTCACTCTCGAGAGAGTGGTCTTCGTTTAAAATCGATGTAAAACTGACCATGGGCCAACTTTGGTTGGTATAGGCTCTATTATTTAAGCCACAAGTACCCGGTCTTATCATTTTTTCTCAACGCACCTGCTAATGTTAAACGTTGTGTCGTGGGGTTTATTTAAGTTTAATTATATTTCGTGGATTGTGTATTATTATTAACACTTTATAGGCGTGGCAAATTATTATTTTGTTATCTAATGCACCCTCATGTTTGTTTTGTAATGTCTTTTGTTACAAAAATAAACAATGGTCATTGTCTTTTTATTTTATCACACTTCTTTTGCTAAATGAAATAAATTTCTATGAATATATTATGAAGAAAGTTAACAATAAGTTATATTGTTATTTTATTATATAATTTAAATATTGTTTTTTTTTCTTATATAATTGTTATTTTATTATATAATTTATATATTGTTATTTTATTATATAATTTAAATATTGTTATTTTATTATATAATTTAAATATTGTTATTTTATTTTATAATTTTCTAATTTCCCCTTCGGGGTCCAAGGAAATGTTACGCGCAATATAAGAGCATTTAATGCCTCTTAGCCACTGCATTTCAACTCGACTCTCACCTACCAGCGGTGGACCCTGTTACCTTGGCCCAGGCTGATACGGCGGTTACATTCGGTCCCTGTTGACGCTAGAATCAACAAGCCGAAGAGAGTACGGGGTGCCTTGCATGGCTGTCCAACATGCAGGGCATATCCTACACCTGATTCCTTTCCTCCTGCCTTCTATGAGCCCTCCCATCCATAATCACCGAGTCCTATCATTCCGGAAGGAGTAAACCTTGATATAGTCGATATGTAGGCGGCAAAACTCCAAAGTGCTTATTGTTCGATTTTTTTTGTTAAATTAAGAGTATTTGGATGCTTTGACTTATAGTGGGCCTTGAAAAATTATGTTATACGAATAATGGCAAGGGACGACTCTTTGTTTTCTGTAAAAAAAATAAATAAATAAATGAAACGAATATTGTTTTGAATAGAGTCCTTTCTTCAAAAGGTCCAGGGTTATAAAAAAATAAAATAACGGAAAGGAATCTTGGCGCAGATATTTGACACGTGCGTCCAAATATCAACATGTGTAAATTTGGCTGTGTAGCGTATCCTCGTGAAAAAAAAAATATTGTACCTATTGTTAACTAAAGAAGTCAAATAAAAATATAGATGTTTAGAAAGCGGCTCTCACTTTGAGACGTCGAACATGATTTTTTTTTCAAGCAGTAAAGATAGGTAGGTATATATTCTTTGACAAATGTATGTACCTAATTGCAAAAGAAAAATAATCATGGTTCTTGCTGTTCAATTTAAAATGTATGTAATAATGTAGAGACTTTCAGAATTATGATTTAAATAAATATTGGACAATCGAATTAAAATGACATTTGCAAATTATGATAACAGGTACCAATGTAACATTGATGTAATTAATTATTATTTTCAAACTATAAATTTCTGTAATCCTCAAAAAAAAGACTTTTGTAAAGGCATGTACCTACAAGCGTGTACGGATTGATTTAAGGTGAACCATACCATATTGTCTATAAAAATATTGACAAATTAATTGTTAGTAAATTATGTAAAAGGCAACGTGTACGGATTAAACAATGGTGGATTCATTAAGGATGATTGTTTAGTTTAGTAGGTACAGAATTTAAACAATAATTATTGTAATATTATTAATTGGCGATGGTGGGATGGTAGGTACATAAGTCGAAGGAAGGAGGCGTGGGCCAACGAAGGGATGGGGACCAGTAAGGGATGTGAACGGTCCGCCCTAGCATGACAGAGAAGTGGTCAAGAGACCCTGCTATAAAAGCAGGTACTCGACAGCCAGCGCGGGAGAGAAGAAAAAAAAACAAAGAAGAGAGAGGTGTCACGAGAGAAAAAAAAGAGAAGATTGTCAGAATCTAAGTGTTTCGGAAACATCGTACATATGTAACGGTCAAGTGACGCGTTCGTCTAAAGGGCAGCGTCTCGGCGTGCTGCCCACACATCTGACAGTGCCGGAAGGCCAGACGATGGATGTGAGGTTGGGGTCTGCCTGGGGATCAATGAGAGGGCGTCTCGCCAGAGGTCTGGAGGGCGCCGACAAAGCGAATGCAGAGATGGGACCGCACATAACCGGACAGAGGGTCTCCGGGAAGAATGGACGAGAGGACTCCTTGCCTGCGCGGCCGCGGCAAGTGGAGATACTCAGGAAGTGGATGCGGATGATAGGACTTCGAACGAGAAAAAAGTGAGGACAAAGTGAACAGACAATGACAATATAATTAGTGTATGGACTCTATGGACTGTGAGTGCCTAATAAAAGATACAGTGTTCAGTGCCTCCCGCCATCCCAAAGCAATAGGTATTTTTATTTTTATTTTAACATTTAAGCCTTTTGATGTGTTGTTTTGTAATGTAGAATAATTAAATTTCACCATATCCGTACACGACATGCCAATTAATTAATTGCATTATTTTTTGTTTGTATGATTTACTGATTTTAACGTCGTCCTTGCCATTATTTGAATTTGCCCTAAATTATGTTTCTTTATATAAATGAATAAATTTTATTATTTTATTAATTTGCGTTTTTTTTAAATCATGCATGTTCCTTCCCATACAAGTCACAAAGCCGAGGAGCCATAGAAAGAGGGAGAGATTATATTGTTTGTTGATGCAGCGAGCGAACTATACCGACATCGGTGAGCTAGCCGGATGATGAAAAGTCCCTCGCGCCCTCTCGATTTTCTGCAGCAAAGGGGCTCGGAAAACGAAGGTGTATCAACCTTTCTGGCCAAAAATCCCCAATCCAAGGTGTAATTCGACCTGTGCCGAGGGATGCGTGACTAACGGGTAGGTTAGTAATTAACGGAGGCTCCCTGATACCAGGCAACCTCAGGGTGACTTTTTGCCTTACCCCTACATGTAGGGATGTGTAGGGGCGGACTTTTATTTCCCTAGTTCTGGCTATGAAGGATGTACATGGCACCTTTGTAGAGCTGACCTGGTGTGATGGATATAATAGGTACGTACTTTCGCATCAGTGGTCAAAGTGGAAATAAGTTCACATGATCAAAAGCATTTGTTGCAACTGAGAGACAGGAATCCTGTTGGGACCTATCTTTCAAAAAGAAGATTATGGAGACCTTTTGCGGAGGGCAGGAGCCGGGAAGAGGCACTGTCACCCTGCAAGAGGCCTCTGGAGATGTGGCACAATAAGAGGCAGCGCTCCATGAATTCATTGAAGGATCTCACAATAGATCTTATTGGTCGCAGTGACTCAAATGGCATATGGTCCATTGAATATAAGATTTCGTGGAATTTTGAATGGACCCCAAAGAAATCTATAAAAATGTAATTTCGCATCTTTGAACGTTCATTTCTCGAAACTTTTATTATGCATATCTAACGTTCTTTCATACGATACGTCATATGTATGGATTGACTTACCATGTTTATTACTAACTGACTCACTCATGATTACTTGACCTGCTTATATTTAGACATTCTCACTTTTTTAATATTCTTTACACTAATTTAACTTATTCTCATATTACTCCTCGTGTCACCCGAATTATTACTGACTAATTACATACCTATATATTATTATTATATTATAATTACTGACTAATTACATACCTATATATTATTATTATATTATAATTACTGACTAATTACATACCTATATATTATTATTATATTATAATTACTGACTGATTACATACCTATATATTATTATTATATTATAAATACTGACTAATTACATACCTATATATTATTATTATATTATAATTACTGACTAATTACATACCTATATATTATTATTATATTATAATTACTGAATAATTACATACCTATAAATAATTTACTTTTTTATCACTGACGTTCATTGGTTTTTTAATAATAATATTTCATATAAATCTACATGTTTATCGAATTTCTCACTTGATCTGACAAGAAATTTCATTATTTCATCACTATATCCTCATTATATATCCATGATTAATTTATTTATTTATTTTTGTGTGAATTGTTAAAATTGGATGGTTTACTACTGATGTGTCCTTGTCTCAATTGTTATTGTGGTTATTTATTTTATTTTTAAAATATTTAAAAATGACGATGGATGTAGAATCGCTTTCGACCAGAATCCTCATCTGGCGATGCGATTTTTCATTCCTGATAACTATTTTACACTTCCATATTCTGTCTGTCAAAGCTTTGTTGTTGTTTAATGAATAGTATAAAAAATTGTATTATGTATTACATGTAAATGTCTAATGCCGTAAATTGAAATAACTAAAATGTCATAATTCCTTTTTTATTATTAAATGAAAAATAATAAATCTACAAAATAATGGGACAAAGGCGAGGGCGAAGAAGAAGAATAAATCTATAAAGTAACTAGGCGATGTCTTTTTTATATCTAGGTACTTTTTTATTTTATTTTTTTACTTACTTACTTACTTAGAAAAATAAATAATATATCGCCGTAAGGTCAATATCAATATACCTACTCTTTCACGTACAACCAGTAATTTTTTATTTTTTTCTATTTGAATTTTATAGTGTATATTTTTATTTTTTTATTACTGTATATTTTTATGTAAAAGGCTTTTTTAGGCCGTTAATGAATTAATAAATACACACTAAACTTGTTAATGTGTTTGCTAGATGCACCCACAGATGGCGGTAAAGTAGTAAGTTTATCACTTGTGATGTATGTTGTCGACAAGATTATATATCAGTGTTGTTACGTGTGTTGTCAACGTTTTACATAGTAATTTGTTTCATAATTTTTGGAATCTCGCTGTGGATACGCTTTTGTATTACACAACGAGATCGCGACCTATGTAGATTGGATTGGGTGTCCTATTATAAGCATTACACACCTGGTGGACTATGCGATCATTATCGTAATAATTAACCCTGTCTTATAAAAATATGGTAGAAGACCCTCTCTTACTGTGATCCTTTCCTTCGAGGCAGAGCTGAGACAGTTGGACACTGTGTGGGGGAGGTCATAAGCGAAGTGCAATAGAGTGCTCTCGTTGTTCTCCTATGTCTCTGAGTGGGGTTCAACGGGAGATAGTTGTGTTATTTTTATAAAAATGTATCGGTACAGTCTTCAAAACATATATTACCTAAGAAAAACATGACCTCTCCAGAAATATATTTCATGCAGAAATTGTTGAAGAGTTCTGCATCTAACTTGACATTATCAATGGTTGTTCTGTTAATAACGTCAAGTTGCAAGTAACAACATCTGATAGATTACTACTGAGCGGATAAAAATCAACTTAATAATGCAAATTTAACAAAAATGGATTATATTCATATCCTGGCGCCAAATACATGACAGCAGTTGCAGTCTTTGAATTTGGTTGCTCTCTTGTTCTCAATAATTTCCAACCTATTTCTCTATATGTATTTCATTAATTTTTAACTATCTACTTGTTGTATACATGGGATTTTTCGACATGTTGAACGTGTAGAGAATTCGTATGATTAGGAGTTTCGGAGACTTAAACATTACATTTAAAACTAAGACAAAGGATGATAAAATGTTATGTCTGGTCAATATTGATATATAGCTCCGAAGCGTTCCGGGTAGCGCAAGACAGGGAAGCTTTCGCCGAAGTGATCGCCAACGTCGGGGTGACCTGATACGGCACACGAAGAAGAAGAAACATTACCACCTAATGGCGAACGTTGGTTAACGTAAAGTGATCTCACTAACCCAGCCTTTGAAATAACAGTAGAAAACGGTCGTAAGCCCGTAGTGGTTTGTTCCATTTAAAAATCGAACATCAGTTATGAATTGTTAGAGTATAATTAGTTGATATTCGCAAATATACTCACCTTCGTAGATTAACAATATTCTCTATTTTGATTGTTCAACGTATAAATCTGCAATCCCCTGACTCGTCACAAGAAGTTTAACAAAGTGAATGTTGAAGGGTTTATTGCCCATAGTAGGATTCGAAACCTACCGAGATGCTCACTTGACGTCAATAGATGTTGTATTATTATTATGTTATAGGTGAAAAATTCTGTGGCAATAATTAGGCAAAACTATTTACGTCATATTAAGAAAGGCATTGGAATCAAAACAAAACCACACCACTACAATATAAATTAAAAAAATATATGAAGTTACCTATAAGGAAATTTTCAATGGATCAATTACTTATCTATTTTTTTTTTGGACCAAAATGTACATAGGGATTAAATTCAAATGTAATTTATTGCCCTCTGAAAAATGTCAAGTTCTTCAACGTAGAACCATTTTAAATTTTGAAAGAATATAGTAAGATATTTAATGAAAAAGTAATATTTTATGGGTATGAATATTCATTCAATGAATGAAAGAATTTTTGTTTATTTTTTGTCCAATCATTATGTAATTCATAAAATATAAAATCAACAATTGAAACATAATATTATTATAATCTCAAAGTTTTTTTTAGATCTAACAGAGTAAAAAAAAGCTGCTAACCTAGGGTAGCCCAGAACTCATAGTAACAGCCTTTTCGTGTAAAACATATTTTTGCATAAAAATTCATCATTTTACGATTAAAATGAATTTATCCTTGGAATTATTATAGACACTTTAAAATGATATCGACTATTGGAGCTTTTTATTATCTGCTTTAGAAGTACATATTCAATATTAATCGGTACTTTAAGGGGGACCCACTGAAATTACGGACCTCAAATTTTACGTGCTTGTGTAAGAGCATAAGACCAACCCGTATACCAAATTTTATGAAAATCGAAGAATTTTTTTTTTTCTTTAGCCCTTTTTCTAGAACAATTGAAATTTTCTTTGGATACTTTAAGAGGGTTCCCCTCAAGGTACAGATCTCAACATTTCACTGACTCATCTACATCGAGGGGCTAACCGTTCTACCAAATTTCAATCAAATCGGATAAGAATTACTATGAGCTATGGGTGCGCACACATTTTTGGCGTACGCGTACGGGAAATTTAAAAAAAAAAATAATTTGCATTTTTGGAATCTTCACCCTCGAAAACGTCGAGAAAATTAATTTCAGCGAAATCTATTTTTTTTTGAAATCCGATCACAAGACTCATGTATATTCCATATACTATGAGTAATATTCCATATACTAGGAGTAAAATATTATCCCAAACAAATGGAAACCAGAAAAGATATTCCGACCCACCGTTATATTAGTTATTCACTTCTTAACCCAACGGTATTATAATATCATTTTTATTCCATAACCGAATTGAAAAATTTAAAGGATTGATATCTTAAAGGGCGGCTCGGAAAGGATCGGACCAATCAGAGAGAAAGAGGGAGTGTCATGATCGTTCCACGATTGGCTACATCGTATTGTAGACACTCCCTCTTTCTCTCTGATTGGTCCGATCTTTTCCGAGCCGCCCTTTAAGATATCAATAATTAAGATAAGATTGCAATTCAAGCGCTACGAGAATACCATTACAGTATGAAGCTGATAGGCTACTTGCGGGCCAAAACACAAAAAAAATTGACTTTTGTATTGTTTTAGGGTGACAGGATTTGGTTTTGACGTTGTCTTTTGCCACTATCTGCAAACAATTATTTTAATTGTGAATATACTCAGATGATTGTTTTTAGTGCTTTGTTTTTATTACAATAATTTTGACGAAAATTGAAGAGAGAAGGATTTATATATTATGATTTATTTACCGTTATATTTTTTTTATATACCTTTATAATTATTGTAATACCTATGTGTTTTCTTGCTTTTTCTTTTCTTATCTATAATTGTGACGAAATACTAATATGGCTCTTTAGTCTCTACACCCTTTTAGTATTGATTAGAGAAAAATGTATATATGATTTTATAATGAATGTTGTAGTTCTTTCTCTCTCTGTGTAATCTTCTTTTTGTAACTATGATAATATGAAGCCGAGTGTCTCGAAAGAGACCCATGGGGGACAAGAAATAAATAAAAAAATAATGACATCAACCCGGCATACCTATAGGTAAACACTTTAATATCAACTGATAAAAGAAAAATCGAAAATAAATAAATAAATAAATGAACTAGCCATGAATTTCATTCGGTTTTCGCATGGACTGAAATTTACACATGACTCATATTTTACGTGAAAGGGTACCTAAGTGCGGGTGGGTATAAAAATAGGTGCGTGCTTGTGAATGTAATGATGTTGTCTATGGATTATGGGTGTCACGTTATATAAAAGGTGTCTATGGTAGGTATACTGATAGACGCCACAACAGCTAACACCACAAAACCACTCTGGTGTGACCAGTCGAGTGATAAATTCATTTTTATAATGGATAGGTAGCGATTGAAACGCACGCTTCATGCTACCTATCCACCTTGTCTATGAAAAACCATAGACAACAAACTTGTCTAGATCCTTTTACATCACTGTTTTTCCCATACGAAAACGGCACAAGGAACTTTTTAAAGCATGGAATTTTATGTACAAATGACAAAATTTTATGTCATAGTTTAGTCTATGTGTACCTATGAGGTGAGGAGGGGAAGGAGTAGTGACTACGCCGAAAAAGCGCCAAAGAAAATCATCATTTTTGTACCTAATAATTACTATGCTAGACAAGTGCCCCTTTTCGCGAAAATAATGAGGAAGATCTCTGCTTATTCGAACGACTATATGTCTCTTTCCACTATGTTGTTTGAAATAATTATGAAAAGCGGGATGGCAAATAAACAACAAACTTTTGTTATTTGTATTTTCTAAGAGACTATTGAAAATGGTATCTAGTAGCTGTATAAAGTGTTTTGTAGCCTAGTGCTCACAACGCTGGCATTCACACTCGCCAAGGTCGTGGGTTCGATCCCAGATGCCGACCATCTTCCTCTTTCGCGAATCGCGACACAATATTTAAGTAGCTTACTGTGAAAGAGTTGTTCACTTTGAGTGAGCACAGATTCATTTTACTAAAAAAAATATATCCCAGATTTTTTTATTGACCACAGACTGAACGCATATGTGACTTTTCAAAATATCTCTAAGATGGAATAAAGCTTGAGTTTATCTTGTATCGTATAATTTTGGGGTGATTCGCACATTGTACCTAGAATCTGGGCTCTCCCACAAACACACTTTCGACATCTTTCACATAAAGCAATAACTTGTGTTGTGATATTGGCACCGGGATTCGAATCCACATCCTTCAATAGGCTTAAGTACGAAAGCCTTCGACTGATAGCGCCACGCTATCGATCATTAATTCATCATGAATAGCCATCGATGAATCTTCAAACTTCCTGAAAGAAATAAATGAATCTTTGAGAAGAATAATACTAGAGAAATAATGTGCTACTGCGTATGATCCCAACAAGTACCACGTGATTGTTGTTAAGCTCATACAAACTTTGACGTTTGTCGGTAGCGGTTTATGACTTTCGACTTATTACTTTTAATATTTTAGCCTTAACGCAGAGAAATTTAATGTTTTAATCGTATAATTAATTAAAGGCCTGTTGGTTTTGTTGTGTTTGGTGATGAAAGAAATTAAAATGAATTATTATTATTAATTTATATTCAGTCACGTGACTATTAGATAAAGGAACAAATTTTCGGTTCTGCGCATCCAAAAAAGGTTCTCTAATAATATTTTTGTACTCGGTGAAATGAATCCGTATCAAACGCCACCACTATAAGGCAAGCGATATTTGGGAAAGTATACATCACCGTAGAGACATATTGAGCAGGTAAAGTGCACACATATTGCCTAGGTGCATACGTGTGCAGATATTAATGCGTTTATTCGAAAATTTGCGTGCAATATTTGACTACTCGGCCTCTGTTATCTCTCTATACTCGCTATAGGTAGATTTTTAACAAGCGACCCGTCCAATACGACGGGTACATTATTTTTCAGACTTTATTAAAAAGTAAGGTATTTAACTGAGAATACACGATTCAAAAACGGCACAATAAGATAACAAACCGCATTGACAGTAGAATTGAAAATGGCGGAGATCAGTGGCCACGTCATTCAACGAGACTGTCTGATTTATATCTAGGTTCCCTAATCAAAAGGTTGGCGTAAGGCTTTTGGGAGAGTGATAAACGGAATATCTACGTGGGATAGCCAAGGACTGAGATTCAAATTCTGTCGGGGCATGAGATTTTTCAATATGTTAAACCTGTCACAAATTCAATATTGATTATTATTTGTGGGTACCTACAGTTGAAAATGTAAATAATGGAAATTTGACCACTCAATGGCGAGCATTACAGGTTTAAATTCATTATTATCTTCCACTTATTGTTTGTTTTCTTTTATTTAATCCATCAAACCGTGTCTCTTAATAGGTAGGCAGAGAGAACGCACCCTTCACTCTTATCAAACCAAACTGCATGCTTTCGTTTCTTTCACCCGTTCACCGGCATTAAGTTTCTTGTACAACCTCTTCAATTTCTCTAACTTCTGAGTCGTTGTTTTTGATCCACGGCTTTCTCGTGCAACCGTTTCTCTCATAGCTTCCCTTTGTGAATTCCTTTTTTCATCCGTTTTTCAACATATAAACCAATTAAAATAATGTAATAATAATATTTTTTTTTAAATGAATCTGTGCTCACTCAAAGTGAACACAAATACACTCCTCGACTCTTTCACAGTAAGCTACTTAAAGCTTGTGTCGTGAAAGAGGAAGATGGTCGGCACCTGGGATCGAAACATGACGTCCGCACCAAACAGTACGAAAGCCGGCCAATCTGAGACAGGCCAACCCCGGGTAGAAATTTCAAGTATAAAAAAACACTTAAAAAAACTCTGACCCGACCGGGAATCGAACCCGGGACCTCGGATCTGAAGTCCACGTTAGTACAACTAGGCTACCGAGGTCGCTAATGTACCTTTATTGAAAAAAAACACATATTGTAATACAGACAAACATTATGTAGTTAAAAATATTATCATTATGATATACTCACATACAAGTTAATCCCCGAAAATACTAGGTATGTCAAATTATGATTTTTCATATTTAAAACCTATATTAAGTTTTTTTTTTCACAAATCATTAATCTAACCATTATTTCTTTCTATATAGTTCATAAGAATAATAGTGTATTTTGTCTGTTTATTTTTTAATTATACCTATAGGTACCTAGCTTCTTATTTTTTCCAACAACTCTTTGTAAATTAGTTAACATCAACTATTCTCTTTTCGCCGAGAGATTAACGTCTCCAGAGGCCTCTTGCAGAGTGATACTGCTTCTTCCCGGCTCTTGCCCACTGAAGTCTCCTTAACCGGTTTTGTTGATGCCTTTAAAACATAGGTCCTCACAAGATTCCCATTCATCTCCTGGTTATTGAAACAATTGTTTTTAATGTTCAAATAAAACAATGTTTAACTTATCCACAAATTTTTATTTTCCCGACTAGTTTCGTAGGTACACGTCCTACGAAACTAGTCGGGAAAATAAAAATTTGTGGATAAGTTAAACATTGTTTTATTTGACCATTATTTTCAAATATATCCATCAAGAAATGCATGTTCACGAGTTGGTTAATTTTTTTACAATTGTTTTTGACCATGTGACCATATGTCCCCTTTGACCACATATGCGGAATTGCCATTATATTTACTACATTAGGTCGTCTATACAAAGGTGCCAGGTACATCCTCTGTAGCCAAAGCTAGGGAAATAAATTTCAGCCCCTACAGAACCCTGCATCTAGGGGTAGGGGACAAAGGGTTGCGCAGGGAGAGTCACTTCCAGCCACTCGCAACTTCAAAAAGACTTGAATCATTTGTTGTAACACATATACAGGTTGACTGGTAACTCGATACATTCCTTGATAGGGTTTATACTAGAGCAAATTTGCAACAATTTTGTTCCCATTAACCAGGGGTCAAATGCCAGTGGTTTTCGAGCTATTTAACTTGTTAGAGTTTTTTTCAATTTTCCACCTTTTGACATAAAACTGAAAATTGTGAAGAAAGTACCTACTCCATTTTGGAATATAAAATACATTGAATCTAAAAGCTGAAGAATTAAGGAATGGTTGAAGTAAAAAAAAATGATTTCTAAAACCTCAGAAATACCTACAACGTTTTCAATCATGAGTCGGTTTTTATTTTCCTTTTTTAATTTCGCATTTTTTGTGGGAGTTACTCCAAAAAAGTATAAAACATTTGGCGTACAAACCACACGAAAAACTTCCCGAATTAATAAGCTTTCCGAAAACGTATGAATGTTATCCATTTTACTACAGTTTCGGGAAATTAACCGTATGAAACGATCAGAAGGCGCGAAATCAGTTCAATGTCGCCATACTAAATGATGGAGTATCTATCTAGTGAACGAAGTGCAGCTTAGAATTTTTATTCGTGTTGAAGTAGAGCCGTCTGTATGAAAACGCCTACGCCTTCATAACACCATCTGACCGTTAAGTAGGAATAATTTTCCAAAATTGTAGTTAAATGGAAAAAAAATATTTTAGCAAGCTTTTCATGTAGTTTGTACGCCAAGTATATTATACTTTTTTGGAGTACTAACTCCCTTAGAAAGATACAAATTAAAAATGAAAAACGCTGACTTGTGATTTTAGACGTTGTTTTAGCGTTGTTCAGTACGACAGTGGAGGAATTACAGCGCAGTGTTTCAAGACTCTGCGGCGAAACAGCACGCCTCGGCCTTCGAGTCAATGCCAGTAAGACGGAGCTCATGGCGAATAATGCCTGCCCCGATAAACAGCTACCGATAACCATCGATGGTCACCAGGTCTCCCGGGTGGATAAATTTAAGTACCTGGGAGCAACCATTACCACCGCTGGTGACCTCGGGGCTGAGCTCCCGATACGTATCGGTATGGCAAGTGGCGCCTTCAACAACATGACCAAGATATGGAAGGCGTCGGCGTTTAGTGTCGAGACGAAATGTAAACTGTTTGATGCGTGTGTGTTGCCCATTCTCCTATAAGGGTGTGAGTCCTGGCACCTGACCAAGGCCCAGGCACAAAAAGTCTCATCCTTTGAAATGAAGTGCCTAAGGAGAATTCTGGGCGTAAGATGGTACCACCGCATCACGAACGACGCTATACGCCGGCGCACCCAGCGTGAGCCCAGCACCTCTACCATTGTGGGGAGGATATGGACTTGGCTGGGACATGTGTTAAGGATGCCGAATGACAGTTGGCCGAGGAGAGCGCTGTTCTTCCTCCCATCAGGGTCCCGAAGACGAGGAAGACCCTCTCACACTGTGTTCCGCTCCTTCGAAGCAGAGCTGAGGGACATGGACATGGTGTGGGAGGAGGTCATAAACATTGCGCAAGATCGAGCGCAATGGAGAGCTCTTGTTGCCTCCCTATGCCCCTGAGTGGGGTGGAAAAGAGAGAATTGATTGATTGATTGATTGTGATTTTAGAACGTTGTATTTCTGAGGTCTTAAAAATTTTCTTCTTGACTTTTTACCTCAACCATTCCTTTATTCTTCAGCATTTAGAAAAATGTATTTTTACTTTCCAAAATGGAGTACTTTCTTCACAATTTTCAGTTTTATGTCAAAAGGTGGAAAATTGAAAAAAACTCTAAAAAGTTAAATAGCTCGAAAACCACTGGCATTTGAACCCTGGTTAATGGGAACAAAATTGTTGCAAATTTGTTCTAGTATAACCCCTTTGAAGGAATGTATGGAATTACCAGTCACCCTGTATAAAAGGCAGAAAGACTTTGCAGGAACGCTTAGACAATCAAACAAAGAAGAAAAATGAATACAAGATTGTACTAGACAAACACACAAAGAAGAAAATTGGATACAAGAATTTACCAGACAATCACACAAAGAAGAAAATTGAATACAAGATTGTAGTTAACTAGACAAACACACAAAGAAGAAAATTGGATACAAGAATTTACCAGACAATCACACAAAGAAGAAATTTGAATACAAGATTGTAGTTAACTAGACAAACACACAAAGAAGAAAATTGAATACAAGATTGTACTAGACAATCAAACAAAGAAGAAAACAAATTTAAAAAATAATAAGAATCTGAAACGAATGTTCTTTAAACTCTCTTCATTGTCCTATTTCAAGCACAACCCTCCCTTTCAATATATTTCAGGCATTAAAAAGGTTTACCTGTCCCCACCTCAAGACAGGTGGGTTTGGTCGTGGCAAGACTACGTATACTACCCCCAGTACGCAGGTCATGGTCTGAAGAATGGCAGGTAGAGGGTGGCAACATCCCCTACTCACTACTCAGGTGAGTGAATGGGTTGTGGGTAAGTATAGGTACCTGGAAACACGTGGTTATTGCAGAGGGAGGAAAATTCATTCAAGTGGTGGAACTTTTCAAACAGGTAGGTAGGTACTTCAGCCTTTTGAATGAAAGGGTAGGAACCTAAGTAGAACGGATACAAACAACTTGAAAATTTGTGATATTATAGCCCTTATAGAATTTGATTTCAGTATTTATTTTTTAAATAGAAAGTTATAAATAATATTAACGAAGTATGTTTTTTATTAATTATTTATTTATTCATACACAACATTACAGTGATAACAGATAACAAATGGAAATGCTATCCAAATAGGCCAAGCCTGTACCTACTAGGGCAAACATCTTAACAGTTCATAAAAAAGAATATTCAAAGGAACATACAAACACGAACCACAGCACAACCACCAACTCAACTGCGTACAGTCCACAAACAAAGCATAACCCCACAGTCACAACACCCTTCGGCCCAACAAACATCAATCAACAGTATAAAGAAGAAGAAAAAATTACTTTATGGGACAAAACCATAAACAAATACATCATGATCTTCAGCGTTCCAACCCGTGGTGGTTCTTAGCTACCTCTAAGAAATTTCTACATCCTGATCTGTCACTGACTGCCACTTTCCACCAGTTATACTGCCCTAAAGACAAATAGTCTGTGAAAACGCCATCCAACCATCTTAGCTTTGGTCTTCCGTCACTTATTGTTCTTCTGATTGGGTCGTTATACAACATCTTTTTTGGGAGCTCTAGATACTCCATACGGTACAAATGACCCAGCCAGCGCATTCTAACTATCTTAAAAAACCTGACCACGCTGATATCCTGCTAGATATCATAAATCTAGGCGTTGTAAGATAGAAGATGTCACGTTTGACCATCATTTACGTCTACATGTAGGTACAAAAATTCTCAAATTTATAATAATATAACAAATTTTATGATAACGTTAAGTATTGAAAATGTGTTTTTCTTTTATAACCTACTTTCTGTCTTGCTTTCTCTTATAGGAAATTGTATAATGAGTGCATTGATTATTTTCTTTGCACTTACGTATGTGTATTAGCATTCGGCTTCAACAACTTGTTCTTGTTATGTTTATTAGGTGTCTATAATAATACCTATATGTAGGTACATATAATTACATATAGAAAGGTTATGTAAAATATGGAGAGGAATTCAGCAAGATATTAGGAAAGAAAGTGATTTGATGAGTGTTAGCAAGATTGTATACTTACATAATATATTGTAGAGTAAAAATGCTTTAATTTGTTTCAGTATTTAGCTGAAAAAACTAATGAAGTACCTATATATTAAAGATTCGTTGTCTCTGCTTACACGTGATTCAGGTAGGAATGTGTATGATAATTTTCAAAATTGGATCTTTTTAAAATGCAACCTATGTAAGTACCTACCTACTTACAGAAGTAGGTAGGTACATATTTTTATTAAAAAATACCTACCCAACTTGAAAGTTTTCTAAATAAGTAAGTAGATATATCTACTCACCTTTTAGCCGGTAATCGGAAAAACCATCCGATAGATGGATATCTAATTCTTCCTCATAAAGTTATAACACGAAGTACAATAATAATACAAAATACGAAAAATAGTAAATTATTGTTAATTTAAAACACAATCACAACATTTAAATAAAGACAAACTATTTCACAACTCACATCAAAGGTTAATTTATATAAATATGAATAAAAAAACACTCAGTTTTGAAATAAATTGCATTGTGAGTAGATACATCTATAAACATACCTTCTCAAAATCAGCTGTTTCGTATTTGGGAAAACTTGACTAGGTCAGCGTGTCAAAACAAAACTGAGAATGAATTCTGTGGTGGCATGGTAAAAGGCATTAAGTCAGTGGGATGAAATTTCTCAGTATGGCGGATTTACTTGTCAGTATTTTAAGAGGTTTCATTTTTGTCAAATATTATTTAATACAAATAAAATAGATCAACTTTGATGCATTTACTTCGTTAAAAAGGGTTCACTATACGATAACTCATATTTATTTCTTCAATATTTCTTTGTTTATATGCTTTATTTATAATGCGTGTCTTTTTACCTTGACAATTTTGGCTCATAGGTTGAAAAAATTTATACTTAGGTCAAATTTTACAAGGAAATATACCCAGTTACTCTCTATCACATGCTAATTTATTATTTTTCAACACTTACATTTTATTTTTCATAAATATTAGTAATTTTTTAGCTTACCTATTATTATTTTCTAGCATAGCATTCCCAGAACATCAGTAGGTATATTTTTTTTGGCTCAGAATGTAATATTGTTAAGTAATAAATGAAGAATATTCTTTCAATAATAAAATGAAATTAGTTAACTATAGATATTATTACCTTTGTTAAGATAACCCTCTCTCACAATGTACCGATCCTTCAAAACAGAGCTGAGGAATTTATACACGGTTTGCAAACCAGATGAATATTCGGAAATTTGAACATTACAACCTAATGGCGAACGTTGTTAACGTAAAGTGATCAAACTAATCCAACCTTCGAAACAACATTAGAAGATGGTCTTAAGCCCGTAGTGGTTTGTTCATACTATTTTAAAATCGAACTGTATAATCAGTCATCAGTTGTTGATATAATAGTTCGCACTAGCACGACTTTCTTTAAATTATATTAATAGTAGTATTAAAATAGCAATGAAAAAATATTAAAAAAAAAAAATAATATGCAGATAGTATTACCGATCTATTGTCTATAGCTTAACAATAAAAACAACGAAAGTTGTAAACAGATTGGTCGACAGATAAGGATGATACCTGCCTCAAAGTTCACAAAATACATTATTTAAACACATTTTAAAAAGGTCCACTTTTAAAAGAACGGCTTCTCACGGCAGCTCTATCATAGATAACACCGTTTTACTTCGTGGTAGACAAAATTCGACGCGCGTCGTTTTACCTTGCCAAATAAAATTAATATTGAGTTATGCCGGAATGAAAAAATGCTTTTAAATCCTTTATAAGTGGATTTTTTTAAACTTTTGTTTTTGAACTTTGTTCTGTTTGTGATAATGTATGATGTAGCGCATATAACTCAAAATGCTGAAAAACGCGACTTAATGCCTTTTACCATGCCACCACAGAATTCTTACCTACACAAAGTTTGCTGTTATAAAAATGGTATTTTTAATTATTTATTTAAGCATTAAACTGAAAAGCTCGTAAGTATTTATTTTGTTAAAAAGCATTTAAAACGCTAAACAAATTAGCCTACGCGACGCATAAAAAACATGAAAATATTATCATAGCCCGCGCGTAAATGCTAACGGTGGCGCCTCTAGCGGATTTCATGGTCAACTACTCGCAATACTGGATGAAAATACTGAGAGGGTAGTCTCAAAAATATTTTCATCTCGCTCTCGCCTACGAACTGGTTGGCAAAGAGAGATATCAGATTGAATTTTCATGAAACTGTTCAACATATTCCCGCCCATATATCTTACCTGTACCTCCCACCTGAACACAATTATGAATATGTTCATCCACAACAACACGTCTACGTATATCACGATATTGGATAATTCGAAGCTCGTTGCGGCATTTTCATTCCATTTTTAAAATAAGCGATCATTATTTAATAGCCTTAAACCACGGAAAATGACAGAGAAAATGATAATATAAGATGGTTTAATTTGGTGTTCATATTTGGAATGAAAAATAAAACAACAAAATAGAAAAAAAATATTTTCTTATTTTATTTATTACTTCCAATAAACCCATTGAAAACCCCTCGCTAAGGGACAGTTTGAAAATCGACGTCGAGGACGTTAAGCGAAGTCAACCTCATGCTAGAAATTTTTCTGTTTTCCCGTAGTTGAGAATCGAACCTGAGACAGCACAAGAAAGTGGATACAACACAATAATAATAAACGCATCTGCTGTTCTAATAATAGATATGAATAAAGAAATTGAAAACACCCCCTTCAAGAAGTATGAATTACGTAATAATAAAACTATAACTACCTGCGTTATATAATTAGAATATCAGACTATTAAAATTTCCCTAATATAAAGTTAATGCGGAATTTTCTATAAAGGAAAATTATTTCCTCTGTAGATGAAGTGCGAAAGCTTTTCCATAATTTTATTTCATATCCGTGTGGTTTGAGTCGTCGTTATGTATAGAGACATCTATGGATGAATAGCTAAGCTTTAGTGTTATACTGTTGCATGACGTGTTTAGCTGTTGTTCCTCCTATGAAGAACTTAGTGCTAGAACTTAGAAGAGTTTTGCAGGATTTTACGAAAACGTTTAATGTTTAGAACAAATCAATTTTATTGAAATAGTAGTCTCGCTCAGAATAAAAACTTAATTTTGTAATTTAATTGGTATTCACCAAAGTACCTACTGTTTACCTACTATTTTCTTTTTCTGAACTTTTTGTGTTGTTCTTTTAAGAATTTTAGACAGGGTTGCCACCCGTCCCGATTCTGCCGGGACAGTCCCGATTTCGATGCTATTGTCCCGCCTCCCGACGACCTCTGAATTTTGTCCCGATTTTTTATAACACGCCACTCGACAATTTTTGGTTAATTCACTCAGATCCATAGCACACAGTGATCACACAATGACATAGGTATCTATCTATACCTACGTATCAAGATTCACGTGGACAAGTTCCCCTATTCCGAATCTCCGTGACATTTATGCTGGCGTAAATTAACAAAATTTTGTATGGGCTGCGGAGCTTTCCGAAGCATTCTTTAGTGGCGCTATACACATTTCCATACAAAATTTTGTTAATTTACGCCAGCGTAAATATCACGGAGATTCGGAATTGGGACAAGGTCAAACTCCGTGTGTTGGATTACGGTTAGTCAATTACGTGAACTTTGCAAAAAGATTATTTTATTAATAACGGTGCCAAAATTAGATCTAAGAATTGTGAATATTTTCTCTTAAATGAGGAGATATTAATTGTTAATATTAATGCGAATTTTATACACGAAAAAGGTAAATTTTTTAATGAATAATTAGGTAGGTACCTATACGAAATATCACACTTACACACGCCTGAACGGCTGGTCCGATATCGCTAATTCTTTTTTTCTCGTGTTTGCTTTTGTCAGGAGAAGGTTCGTATAATATAAATTAGACATTCAAACTTACGACCATACCAACAATAATAAATCAATGTGAAAGATATAAATTGAAATGTTTAAAAAAAGTTTGTAGCTTGAAAAATGCCCAAAGCAGATTGAATTGAGTATTTTAAAGATCACTTATTTAATTGCTTTTCGAGACCTGAATATTTTTTTATTCATATCCAGCAACATAAAAATTGATTTCAAATGACGTCATTTGGTGCAATAAAAGTTATTCGAGTTATTTTTTGGGATTTTCATAGGACAATGTTGGTCAAGTTAGCAAAATATGGTGATTTTTAAGTTTTCGGGCTGATTGTATTTGAATTAGAAACACATATGCAATATTTAATTTAAATACAGATTGATAATGACAAAACTATAATAAAAATATAGTAGGTAATTAATTAGGTTATTTAATGGAAATTTTAGAATATAAATTAAAAAAGAAATACTCAGACATTCTTGGAAATGGGCAAAGATGTTTTTTATTATAATTAATTTTGATGAGAATATAATTCTGCATTGTTTAGGAAAAGAAACCAAATACAGTAACATGTGAGCGAAGCCACAGGTATCAGCTAGTCTGGGGGCGTCCATTAATCACGTGAACCCAAAATGGGGAGGGGGGGGGGGTCTGGAAAAAATCACGAAAGATCACATAGGGGGAGGGGGGGGTCTAGTGAGAAAATCACGTGCATTTATTTTTGATGAATTTGAAGAAAAATAATTCAGAAATTTAAAAAATTGACGAAGTTTAAAATGTTTCGTAACTCTTTGTATTAAAAAATTATATGTGATTTTCGGGGAGGGGAGGGTTTCCTGAAACATCACCAAATATCACCAGGGGGGAGGGGGGGGGGTCAAAAAAGTTGCAAAAAAACGTCACGTGATTAATGGACGCCCCCTCTCCTATAATCAGATGTCCCGATTTTATTTTTTCAAAAGGTGGCAACCCTGATTTTAGATGAAATGAAAATGAAGTTATCTTCAGTCACATGACTACAAAACAAAAAATCAATTTTAGATTCTGCGCTTCCACAAAAGCTCTGTAGTAATATTTGTACTCAGTTATAATAATTATTGATAAGGATATATTATTATTATAGAAGGCAGTTGGTTTAATTTTGAAGATTTTTTTCAAGATCCCAAAACTAATTTTTAAAAGCTGGCAAGTTGTGGATATATTAAAATTTGGATTGGCAACACTGATCTTAAGGTTAATAACCTCAAATTGACAACATGACAATAGCGCGAAAATTGGAATGTTGATCGAGTGCTTTGTTTTGTTTTAAACGAATTATTATTGTTTAAAAGGTGAGAATCGATGAATTGTATGAATAATATAAGAAGTAATAGTTTGTAGCAACGTAATAATATGTAAGCATACAATGACATAGGTTGGTTGGAAGAAATTGCCCTGGCAATAAGCCCGCCAATTTAGGTTAATTATGTTTATTTTTACCCAATAAAGTGTTATTATTATGACATGATGCATCACCCTTACCACGAAAAGTTGGCGGAAGAGGGAGGCTAAATATGAATAAACGAGAAACACGTCACCTTCAGTCGTACTTTGACTCATCAAGGGATTAATTGGGTGATGAAAACATCATTGCCTGTGATTTGAACACCTTTAAATTTATGAAATCCTGATTCACCACGGATAATTGGGGTACAGGATCGGGCTGATAAATGGAAAGGCAAGTCTCTCCATGGTGGATTCTTCGAAACTTGGAATATTGATGAACAATCTAACATAAGGTTTTGTCTGTTGATTGTTGGTTGATTGTAGGAACAGAATTACATATTTCGTAGATATCACTATACCGTGTAATGAGAAATTGAGAAAAGCTGAGCAGGACAAAATATCTTGATCTTGCTCATGAGATCAAAGATATGTGGCATAAACTAACGACCCACATAATACCTATAGTGATATCGACAAATAGAGTTATTCATATGTCTCTTAATCTAGGGAAACTTGACATATGCCATTCAAAAGGCAGTTCTGTTGTCCTCATGTAGGATGTTAAGAAAGTTCTTTTCCCTGTAATTCGAAGGTTGTGATGTATCATGAGAGACAAGATCGATATATTTTTTTTAACCATCACGCCATTTCCCGAAGGGGGTAGGCAGAGAGCAGAGAGTACGGACTTCCATTCTTTCCTATCCAAACAAACCTCTTTCGCTTCTTCCAAACGCATAACATTCCGCGTACAAGCTCTTCTATTCCTTTTTCTCCTGACTTGGCCCTGCTCTAAGACGGCACCGATATGGTCGGACCATGTCATTCAAGGTCGGCCTCGTCTGCATGCACCCGTGTTCTTTCAGATTTATATATCCTTTTAGTCATTCTCTCCTCGTTCATTCCCTCTACATGCCCAAACCACCTTAATTTATTCACTTTCATTCTAGTCACTACGCTAACATCCACTCCGATCGATATTTTAAAATTTTATAATTAGTTTATACCATTGTATTTAATTTTAATTTTGTTTTTTTTAATTACTTTTTTATACAATGATGTACCTAAGCTTTTTATGTAAATATTGTGTAGGTACCTATACCTATATGAATAAATATGTTGAATAATATGTTAAGAATGTTACCCATTTTCAGAGAAATGAGCTCATCCAGTCCCACACCTTTGCAGACAGAAGCCCTGTTAGAATTCCTGGAATCGAATCCAGGAATAGGAAAAGGGCGTCTGAACAGTGCCAAAGAGAGGTGGGAATCAAAATTGAAGTGGGATTACATTACGAAGTCTTTGAACTCTATGGGTGGTGCGTCTAAAAGTGCAAAAGAATGGATAAAAGTTAATATTTTCATTAAAAATACTACTGTATTAGATTAAAATATTAATATATCGATACTTGAAAGGCTATTTAGCGTAAGCGACACTTTTGGCGAATTTTTATCGTATCCTACGTTAAAAAATATTCTTCGTCGATCTATCTGACTCCCGTGTGAAAATTCAAATTAATTAAGAAGTTACACCAAAAAAATCATTTTATCGTAAGGGTTGACTTACAGAAAATTTTGCGTAAGCGACCATATTGAAAAGTGTGCACTATATTGCTGGCGGTTACGATAACTTATAAAGTCATTCTTATTGAATTTTTACCTGCAACAACTGCATTAATCTTTTTATTATTATTTCATCTTTGATTTTGTTGTTATATATTTTTACTTATCCTCAAAGCGATTTCTAATGTATTTGTGATTATTTTAATGTCTGAATACCCGAGGTGACAACAATCGCTTTCATTAATGAATATGAAAAAGATTTCTTGATCAGAACGTTGCTGGGAATCTTCGTGATACATCTTTCTGACATTTGAAGAAATCCAACTGTTGGTGAATCAATAATTTATATTGTTTATATTTTAATTTAATACAAAGCATCTACAGTGATAGTCCTTTTGCAACAAAAAAACTGTTATCTGTTTGTATAATAAATTAATAAGCAAATAAGTAAAAACGAAAACTGAGAATTCAAAATTAAGGGAATGAGATAAAAGTGGAAAAAAGTAAAAAAATAACAATGCAGATGTACATAAAAGTGAAATTACTTATAGACAATGGAATGTCCATGGGAGGAGATATTCGTAAACTTTTTTTGCATTTTTTTTTTAGTTTGAAGTTAGATAAATTCACATCCTACTGTATTTGTATTGTTTTCTTTCATTTATTTTGTAAAGGTGAAACTTTAAATGTATTTAAAGGTTATTGGTTAATGTGTTCATTCAGTAAATAACAACCCAATAGTTTACATATTTTATGATTGATAGGCAACTAATTTTGCTAGCACATATACTCAATAATAATATAGAAAACTACATTTGAGATTTAAAGTTTCAAAATTCTCCTCTAACTCATGATTTTGTACATGTAAATCTTATATAAAATTGACGTGACCGCCGCGGACGTACATTTTGCTGAGCTAATTAGTCCGGCAAAATTATCATAAGCGACATAAGTACCAGAAAGCATGCTTATTTATATATATGACTCAATAGCACATGTGGCAAAACATCAAGAGTCCTAGATTTTTTTTTAATTTTTTAAACAAAAAAAAACCTCTCCTGTAAAATTGGGTTTTCGTTGCTTACGCTAATTGGCCTTTCAAGTGTCAATATGTAGTCTATCATTGCCTCCCTAGCTCCTAAGTGGAGTCGCAAAGAAAGTATGTCATGTTATAGTTTGTTGTATTATTAAAAATTTCATAAACAATGCTATTTGTACTATCATTGGATATAATATTATATACCTACCTACAAGTATTTCTGCATACCTATTATACTTTTTTCTACATGATGCAATATATTATTATTATAGTTACTTCCTTTAAGTTATACATATATTGCCATAATATAGGTAATTAAGGTTAGAAATTATGTTTTTAGTATTGGACAAACCAAAAATTCGTCCTTAAAAGGATCGTTGAGCAGAGGAGCCAGTCGGCTGGGAGAACCGGTGATGGAATCAGTGCAATCCAGCAGCTGGACCCGCTGAGAAAGAGGATGATCGCAATTATTGGAAGTGACTCCTTCGCCACCAGTAATCCGGAAATGGAAACATGTGTGCCCCTAAGCATTACATTGGTAAGATCATTTCAATACTTCTAAACTTATGTATGTTGATCTCAAATATATTTACTACTATTATAAACCTGTTATCCCTTCATACACTGAGTCTCCTTTATTTATTCACTCAATTGTGTTATTGTCTGAAATTTCTTTGAAGTGTTACAGAAAAAAAACAAACTTAGTATACAGAATTTATACCAAACAGTGTCACAAATAATTGTTTCAACACGCCCATGCAAAGGCTACTTAGGGGGGTAATGATCTTGGCGAAATTGATATTTTTTTTTTATAAATGAATCTGTGCTCACTCGAAGTTAACACAAATACACTTTTTGACATCTTTCACACGTCGTGAAAGCGGAAAATGGTCGACACGGCCGGAACTCGAACCCACGACCTCCGCACGAAACAGTGCGAAAGCCGACGTCGTATAGTTTCACCCTTGTATAGTTTCAAAAAAATGCAAAGGATAGGTACCTACCACTTGGCTCATTAAATTGTTTGAGATACTTATTTTTCTTTGTTGTCACACATAACTATTGTAATTTTTCTTCTACTGATTTGTAAATTGTATGTAAAAACTACCATTGGTTGTGTAGATTTCAAATAAATAAACTCACCCTTTGAGTATTAACTGTAATCTATAAAATTTGCTTTTAGTCATAGAAGAGTAAGTAATGAATAAATAAATAAAACAATACATATAACAAATTATAATACCATATATTGATAAATATATAATTACAAATATTTTTTTGTAGAAGAATATTACTACAAATTGCAAAATTCATACATTATTGTCATGTGAGATGTACATAGTACCTAATAAAACAATTTTAAGATGAAATCCTAACCACAAGAATAAAAATTTAGGTGGTGCTTACAAACATTATAAAATGAAATATTTCTTTATAATAATTACAGAAGTCAGGAGAACCATCCTCCGGCACAAAACCACCACAAAGCCAAATAATGTGTACTTCTCCAATTTCCACAAGTTCAAATTTGGTAAGTAAATTGTTTCATATTATACTATACAGGGTGACTGGTAATTCGATACATTCCTTGTAAGGGGTTATACTAGAGAAAATTTGCAACAATTTTGTTCCCATTAACCAGGGGTAAAATGCCAGTGGTTTTCGAGTTATTTAACTTTTTAGAGATTTTTTTCAAATTTTCACCTTTTGACATAAAATTGAAAATTGTGAACAAAGTACTCCATTTAAGAAAGTAAAAATACATTTTTCTAATAGTCGAAGAATAAAGGAATGGTTGAAGTAACAAATCAAGACGAAAATTCCAAAATCCTCAGAAATGCAACGTTTTTAAATCACAAGCCAACAAGGCAAAGAAGCTTGAACTTGTAGTAGGCACATTAAGTTAGACCCTAAACAGTTAAAATTATCTATCTAAGTTTTAATATATTATATAAAGTTGATTATGATATAATTGTTGCAGCTGTCAGAAGAATCTGTAACACAAACCCAAGCTATTTCTCCGTCAGTATCCGGGGTTCCTGGTCATTCCCGTAAGTATATCTATTTATTTATTATTGCTTATTTAAATATTGTTATAAATTTCATGTAAAGTCACATCAATCAAAAGAAATTCATATTATTTCCAATTTCTAAATAAAATATTATATTGGTGATATAATAATAATAATATGTCAAAATTTATTATGATTGGTTTAGTCATAAAATTATTCGTTGTTTTGACAGCCCCGAGCCAAGTCAACATTCGACGAATGCCTGTAAAAAGTTTTCGAGCGACACCGAGACATCTAAGGATTGCAAGTCCGCGAGCTGCACCCGTACGTCATGCGGTTACTATGGATACATTGATCGCAATTAAAGAAAAGAGAGTGGAAGTCCAGCTGAAATCTGCAGAAGCTCTCGAGAAACTTGCTACTTCTATTCAAAACCTATCTGAAGCCATCTCAGGAGCTATTCAAGTGTGGTGCCACCATAACAGATATAATAACCTCAAAAAATGATTCCTCAGGTATTTGATACATGTGATAAAACCTGTAACTATATTTATTCATATTAGACAATTGAATAGCAAAAATAAATGAAAACATTATAAAAAAAAATACTTTTTTCTTTGTTTTCGTTCCTTTTTGCTAACGTATTTGGGAAACTAATGTGTTTATTTAAAACTGCAATGTGATTAAAGGCCTCTGTGACATATTTTATAGTCCTAGTCCTAGTGACATCTATCATAGCCCAGTTCACTGTGACATGTTATTACAGGGCCCGCAAGACGTTGATAGCTTCCTGTGGCGTAGAATGACAATGCCAATAGTATCTGTAAGCATTAAGACCATGAAGGAGCTACATGACAAAATAATATCTAATCTAATACATACAATATTATTCAGTTTAATTTTCTAGTTAATAAAACAATTTTTCTTTCATAAAATCTTTGGTAATTACCAAGTTGGAGGGCTGATTTGATTTTTGACAAACCTTCTAAATGAATATGTTTTATCCCAACAGAATAGTGCTATCATTTGGGAAGGTTTCTGATAAAGTTTGGGGGGTTCCACCCCCTAAACCCCCTTTTTTACTACGTTCCAACCTTAACCTATTCAAATCGTAGTATTATCATTCCTAACCAATATTATAAAGTTGATGTGTGTTTCATATAAAAAATCATGAAAATTTGAATTAGCCCGCGAACTATAATTACCAAAACTTCTAACATTAGCAAACACAGCAAAAAAATAATGAGCGAAATAGGTCTATATTTTTATACTCAAAGAAGCGAATCAGATAACGATATTTCTAAGGATATAAATCCTGACAACTTTGTAAATTTTAACGAAAACGTCACAAGTGAAGATTTTGAAATCAGGATAAACCATTTGGAACATCAGAATCAACAAGTAATTGATAAGTTGCTTGAAAGGACAAATATGACATTGGAATGGTAAAGTGATTATGAAGCACACGTTGATCTATTAGTAGATGAATATTGCAGTAAAAGGCCATATCGTTGCACAATTGATGATAAAAAAGCAATTGAAAAAACAGATTGCAAAATTATTGGAGAAAAAATTAATAGAAGAATCATATAGCCCATTTGCAGCTCCGGTTACATTAACTTATAAAAGAGATGAAAATAAAAAATCACGATTATGCATAGATTTTCGAGACCTTAACAAAATTGTTGTTCCCCAATCCCGCTAATAGAGGACCTTATAGTCAAAACAAGAGATTGCAAGTTTTATTCAACTCTAGACTTAAATTCTGCATTTTGGTCAATTCCGATGCGTGTCACAGACAGATATAAAACAGCGTTTGTCACACAGGAGGGTCACTACCAATGGACTTGTTTACCATTCGGCTTAAAAACCTCACTACTATTTTGAGATGTAATTCTTCTCAACAATGTTAGAAATTTATTTTTCACAAATTGATCTAGATCATGCATGTTCGTACCTTGCACTTGATCGACATATCTTCAGCATGGAGTCTTCAGCTGTAGTGTCAATTGACAGACAAAGTCGAAGAATACTTCCTTCGACAGGTTTGGTTCCATGAAGCTGTCGTCATCGGCGTCCTTTGCTTCTCTCAGATACTGAAGATTGCATTTGTTTAGCTCTAGCTTCCAGTCAGCGAGCTTCCGTCACAACTTAAAAGTATCCTGCAAGTTTCTCAGTAATTCCCTAACCTAAAATACGCATCCAATTATATAAGAGTTTCGAGAAAATTACTCAAACAAACCCATGTACAATTGCAGGTCACAAAGATAGAGTAACCTTGTAGAGGTTTACAGGCTGGCAGGAAAAGTGGTGGTTTAAACTGTAAGGAGGGTTTTTTGTGTGACCTATGGATTCTAGACAGGCCGGTTCTGGCATTTTCTTCTTTTAGACACAGTCTCCAACACATTCACTTAAAGTTTTTCACTGACAACTTGACATCTCATTTAAAAAAAAAAACAAGTCCAAAAAATCTTCTTTATAATTTTGAATGTCAACTGGTAGAACACTTTTATATCATAATTTTATCATAAACAATAATTGATCCAAATTGGTAGGCAGGTCACACCAGGAAAGGAATGTTTGGGAAATCGTCTACAACAGGTTTACACTTTCTAAATGTTTTAAAGAGAAGGCACTTTTAAGACAATGAGAAAGAACTCTTTAAAAAAAAAAAACAAATTTTAATAAACGATATTTTTATTTCCAATAAAAAATGAGAAAAAGTATAACAAAATATAGTTATTTTTTTTATTTTAAAACATTATCAAAATTGATTAATATTTTTGGTGTTTACCGTGTAGTAATTCATAATATGAATGAAAAAACACTTGTCTTATACTACACAAATTATAATATAATTTGTGTAGTATAAGACAAGTATTTTTTCATTCATATTATCAAAATTGAGATTTTCAATTGAAAGACTGGTATTGTAAGTATATTTACTAAAAATCTAATAATTAATTGGTCTCAATAATGATTTTTATTGCCTAAATAAACATCTTAAAGCAATTTTTAAGATTCGGTGCAGTTTAACTGCTATATAAATGCATTATTTTATTTTATTGGAATGTTTTACATTAAACATATCAGATCTGATTAATTATTACTTCCACAAATAGTAGATATTTTTAATGATGGAATAAGCGCAATGTAGTGTGGGCCATAGCGATGTTGTGATCGTCACAAGCTTTGATGACGGCTTCGTCATTAGTAGAGCCTGAAGGACTACCAATGTACTGCACTCCGTACTGAAAAAAAGTTTTTTTTTTAATTAAAATATGTATTATAAATATTGGTGTTATAAACGTAACTCTCTTAATAGATAAAATTTTCTACAATATGACGCACTCTGTACATTAGAAATGGGAAAATTGACGATCCATTTGGATGATAACCAAAATATTAGTCCCATTCTCAATCACTCCAAATAGATGTCACCCATTGTGATGGGCAAATTGAGTTTTTTTAATCATTATAATGAAATTTCACCGTGTTAATACAGGTATTTTGCTATTATTAAATTTAAAACAGCTACACGTGTACCCAGGTGGAAGGATGATGACAAAATGAGAAACTTGGTAATGTTTTTAACTATGACAATCAAGTGACATGACGATTTAGCCCACTTTCACTCGAGTTTCCCCATTGACGATCCGTTTGGAGTGATGTACGAATTATTTGACGCAATTGAATTTTGGACTAATGGATATCCGACTCACCCTATCACTCCACATCATCCAATTGGTTTTTCTCACTCACGGTCATATTTTGGAGTGATATTGTTCCATTTGGGCAGATGGAGTGATCGTAAATGGCAGGCTTAACGCACTCTTCAAAATCTGGTGTCAACTATTCGTTTGTGTATTTTTTTAATGGCTTTGTGCATCACAAAAAGTACACTAAACTCAATTGTATCTCCTTAACCTAGTGGGATTGGCACTAATTTCTGATCAGGGGGCTTCGGGTTTAATTCCGGGTCGGTTTGGAATTTTCTACCCAGGGTTGGCCTTTCTTAGATTGACTGGAAAAAATAGCCTCAGGCAATGAGTTCCGCCAGCTATACTGACACCTTTGTATAGAAAGTGTAAATCTACATAATAATTCAGTTATATTTATATTTTCGTATGTTGGCACATCACGCTTAAACTGCACACTCTAGGTTTGATTTAACTCGTCGTGGATCTTTGCAGGTATATTTATGGTAATCATAGATACAATTTCTCAAATATATTTAATGTTATTTACAAATTTCGAAAACTTCAAAATCTTCATACAAAAAATTCAATGAGACAGTCATGTTTTAAAAGTAAAATTATATGTGTAAATTTTGTGTAGAACTGTAACATTATGGTACAAAAAGAATTGAGGTTTGATTTAAAATACAAAAAATATAAGTAGAAGTCATAGAATTCCTATTTTATAAAGATTTTCGCAGAAGAATATAAAATATAAAGTACGCCATGACAGGAGAGTAAAACAGGGATCTCATGAAACATTAAGATAATACATAGACTGAGTAGGGGAAAGCTAGACATAAACTTGTTCATTAACATACTGCTCAAGTCTGACTATCCGAATCAACAACATAAATCAAGACGGGCATCAGCTAGTGTACCTATAAGTCCGTTCTTGTGTCATCAAAAGAAGTCTTTGGTTAGATTCTAAATTTGAAATATGCAACTACAAATGAATATTCCAAATACCTGTACAGCTCTATCCACGTTGTCCCTGAATGGGAAGAATGCATCGGAAGCCAGAGCCACTTTATCCATTTTCTTGAGCCAGTTTTTCTTCTCATCTTCTGTTAGAGTAGGTGGAACTTCCTCGTACATTGCCTCCCATTCCGACTGTGGCATGTCCACACCTGGATTTCAAAGTTTTTCATAATCAATTATTACGACAAGCGGAATAGCCAATACAAATATTTTATTATTTGTATTTTTTAGAGACTTGATATGGTGAATAAATGAAAATGAGTACTTTTTTTTTTTAAAAATGAATCTGTGCTCACTCAAAGTGAACACAAATACACTCTGACTCTTTCACAGTAAGCTACTCAAAGCTTGTGTCGTGAAAGAGGAAGATGGTCGGCACCTGGGATCGAACCACGACGTCCGCACCAAACAGTACGAAAGCCGGCGTTGTAACTGCTAGTCTACCAACCACCTCACTTATTACCAAATACTTAACGCAAGGATGCATAAAAAGCCTTCCTTTTTCATATTCTTACACAATTTAGGAGCAAATTTTGCTACTAGGCATGTGGCACATATGTATAATTATATAGAAAAATCGTTGATAGTGAAATTTTTTGTTTAAATTCAATACTAAATATCGTATAGCCTCTACAGATGAATAGAAAAACTTCAAATGTGTTTTAAAAAAAGGATCCTAGTGTTGGGCCCTTATTCTGAACGAAGTTTCGCCAAATATGATTTTTGTACAAATTTGAACCACTACAGGCTAACTACCATCTTCTACTTCTGTTTCGAAAGCTGGCTTAGTGTGATGACTTTACGCTTCCACCATTCTCCATTTAGGTAGTCAAATTCGTAATACCAAATCATGGTGGTTGGTAGACTGGCGGATACGATGCCGGCTTTCGCACTGTTTAGTGCGGAGGTCGTGGGTTCGATCCCAGGTGCCAACCATCTTCCTCTTTCCCAACACAAGCTTTAAGTAGCTTACTGTGAAATAGTCAAAGAATGTATTTGTGTTCACTTTGAGTGAGCACAAATTCATTCGACATATTCAACATGTAGAAAAATTCCATTCCATGTGCAGGACTGGAACCCACATCCCTAGCCGTCTCAAGCAAAGACACTAGCCACTGGGCCAACCCATCAGACGATACCACTTTGGTAATATGTGTATATAAGCACTGTAGGTAGTAACGATATTGTTTATTACTTTAATATAGAGGCATCTGTTGAAGAATAGTGAGAACATTATGTTACCAAATTATTATTAGACAAAATTATGTGACTTAACTCTTTTACACACTTACCCACAGTCCCACTAACGTAGTTGTCAATGGCGTTGGATATATTGGCCCTCATGACGCCCTTTTTGAACTTCATGTTTTGGACGAAAGGATGTTGACGAAGCCACCAATTCTCCGCCTTGAGTCCAGCCAGTCTTGTGCAGTGAATACGGGATTGCTGACCAGCTCCGATACCAATCACCTAACAATCAGTTTACTATTACTTTCCATTGAATTTTCTAGTAATTCGACAATTACATACAATACAATATTATAATCATTCGTAAAATTTTCAACTTAGTAAGGTTGGCATGGAAAAATTGGTAACATGCCATTTTCTGGCTGGCCAAAATAAAAAGTTCAATTAGTAAAATTAATTGTAAGACCTCTTGAAAAAAGTTGGCAAGAGATTCCCAAAGTGGTTTATATCAACTACCACAAGTATACATTATACAAGAATCTGCGAGGGACCTGAGATTGAAAAATAATTAGGGTTTGAGAAAACAAAATGCGTATAAAATGGTATCATACGTAATTTTTTTTTTTTACTTATTCTCACAATTTTGAAATATTAAAAATTTATATCATTCAAAATGAGTAGTAGGGGTCTAACCAAAACTGAAGAACATGACAAGTTGTTGTTTTTTAGAGTGTGGTTGTAAGAGTGTACTAGTGTGCGAGAATAGGGATATTTCGGGCTGGTAGTCTGTCACCTTGCTGTCATCGAACACTATTGAACGTAATAAATGACACTATGGTTTCCATAGTAACAAACAGTTATCATAACCTCAATGTTATACTTACTTTAAGGGCCTATCTCTGAATTGGGCTATCAATGTCGGTAATACAGAAGTCAGAGACACTTAAAATAACAAAAATCGAGCAGAAATAAAGAATGAATTGATTAGCATATAATACAAACGTACCTGTCCATCTCGTGCATAACAAACAGAATTACTTTGGGTGTATTTCAAGGCGATTGTTGCAACAATCAAATCCCTTACAGCCGCTTCAGGCACATTTTTATTCTGGGTAACGACGTTAGAGAAAATTGAAGCATCAATTACGGCGTCATTTCTCTTTTGCTCCATAGTTAGACCGAAAAGTGTTTTACGTTCGATTGGTGAAGGCACATATTCAGGATCGATCTAAAAGTGAATGAAAATTTTAATCATATTGATACAATACTAAACAATGTGTTTTCTTGACACTTGATCAAACTAAATGTGCAAATAAAGCAAAATATTCTTCTTTTATAGTGGAATTTTAATTTTTTCAAATTGAAAAATTCATACTTCTTGATTTCATTTATTTTCACTCTAAGCTGCCTATTTTTAAATCAATCTCATTTGAAAGGCATAAAATGTACCTATCTAAGAAAATAAATAAAAGCAACTATATTTTGAAGGCCGATTTCCCGTTTTAGATCATCTTTCTTTGTCACAAGATTTGCTTTCTCTGAAAGACATCAACAGTGTATTTGAGTGAGCCCAGATTCATTTAAAAGAAATATCAAAGTAAAACATGTTAAAAAATAATATTTAAATAGAAATTTGTGCAAAAATATTTTTTGTTTTTGGTGTGTAGTCTTTAAATTAGGTCCTTGACTGATAGTGACTTTCACAAAAGGTTCTTAACTTTTAATGAGCTCTTAACCACCTAAAATTCTATGCAAAGAGCAGAAATTTTATGATTTAAATTTCACAATTTTTATTCTACAAGTTTTCAAAAATAGCTACGGTTGACGATTCTCTTTTTGTTGTCATGATATTCACTGCTAAAGTTAACAGAAAACAACGCAAAATTTAATTAATTTCACAAAGTATGTAATTTAAATAAAACAATTGAATTGTTATTCCACGAATGATTTAATAGCCTATCTCAGTGTTCCGCAAACTATTTTTGTTCAAGGTACAACCTACCAAATCAATAAATTTCAGAAGTACATCAATGAAAAATAAGGGTTGTTTAAATATTACGTTGTTTTTGGAGTTTTGACTCCCGCTCTCGCCCTATAAACGCGCCGTAACGATTTTGTCCCTCTCCCATGTTTAATGAGAAATGTGTGACTTTCTAACTGAACACAGCAGGCGAACAAAATTTGGAGCAATCTTTGATAAGGTCACTCTCCTATCTTCATTGATCGTCCTAAAGGTGGAATTCCTTAAAGACTGTTGCGACTTGTATTTTTCTCTGTGCTCATTTAAATGGGTAAATAGTACTTTATACCTGGCAAATAAACACATTTAACTACCCATTCTTTTCTTTTGTACACAGAATCTGAACCATAAGCCTTTACAAACACTTGGGTCTCATTTTTTTTCGCGGCACACCAACAGATGACCACGGTACATCACTGTGCCGCGGCACACCATTTGCGGAACACTGACCTATCTCGCCAGGCACAGGTCCTGCATGGTCACATGTGACTTAGAACATGAGATTCAACTCGTCAATTTTATGAATTAATTTCATTAGTTTGATCAAGTGTCCAGAAAACACATAGTATACATATTTCTATACTATGATAATAAAGTAAATAAGGAAGACAACCTCTAATATGCAATATTTTCCACCCTTCTTCTTCTTCAATATTTCCAGAGCTTGGGGCGTATAACCTGGGGCAATTATACCATCAGACACCTCTCTGGATATTATTTTGGCTGTGACTTCATCGCAAACATCCGACAGGGCGATGAAGTCTCCAAAGGAACTCATCCTATCAGAACCACGGGCACGGGCATAGGCTGTAGCGATGGGAGTAAGTTGGGAATGAAGGTCTGACACCATACAAAGGGAAGCCTGAAAAAGAAAAAAAGAGAGTGATATTTTCTATGTCATGACTTTTTGATTATGGTATTTATCTTTCTCTAATGATATATCTTCAGATTATGAGGATATCATGTCAGAAATACGAAATCCCTCAAAAAGATGGTTAGTAAATAAGTTCACAAGCAAATCTTCACGCTTAATAATTTGGCTGACAGCTAAGTGGCAGAGCTGACATCTGGGGTTAAGGTAAGTGAAGTTCAAATCGCAGAACTGGTAAAATATGTAAAAAAAAAATAGGGAGTTACTATCAGGACAAACACAGGAGTGCTACACAAGTTGCTACATTAAAGTAGCACTAGAAACTAGTCATATTGCAGCAATTTAAATTGACAAATTAGCTCTTTATATAAGAAGAAGAGGTAGATTTAAAAGTGAAACCAGCTAACAAGCATTTAAAGAACAACTATAAATAAGTCCTTCTATACACAGATATTAGTATAGCAAGTGGAACTTAATGCTTAAAGCATTCTCTACCAGTCAACAGGGCCCGTCCAATTTGAGACAGGATTTCAAAGGCGAGTAGAAATTTCATGTTAAAAAAACTCGACAGGGAATCAAACCTTGATCTGAAGTTGGCGCCTTTGCAACTTCACTACCGATGTCAGTAATAATAGCGAAATAGTATGCTCAAAATGAAATGTTTGAAATAAAAATTAAATTTGTACCAAAAAGGATTGTCCAAAGTATTTCAACGATATTAAAAATATAAACATACCTGCACTTTATCCAAGGGTATCCCTACAGCAGCTCCCGCTGGTGAGACATGTTTGAAACTAGTTGCAGCGGGCATTTTAAGAGCAGTCTTCAGCTCTTTGACCAGTTGCCAAGCATTGAGGGCATCGCACAAATTGATAAAACCTGGAGACCCGTTGATGGGACGGAGAGGCAATGACGGGAGATTGGTAAACAGTTGAGCAGGAGTCTGATGTGGATTCATACCTTAGGAAAAAGCAATCATGTTAATCATATAAATCTTGTGAAATGACCATTTTGTCCATCTCCCCACATAATATAATATATTAGCCCAAAAATAATGCAACCCCGCTACTCCTTATTTTAAATACTCATAAAGTAACTAGCTGTCCCAACAGACGTTGTCCTGTTTTAATTATGAATATTAAATTCAAATTCATGTTATAATAATAAATTACCTATTCAACCAATATAATTCTGACCAATGCCCAAGCATCTGCTTTAAACTATGTTTGCAGAGCAAATTCTGTCAATCACACCAGCTATCAAACCACTAACAGTTACATAATATATCAAATGCCCATTTAAAAATAGAAATGTTTATATTTTCAAATGCACTAAGATGCCAGGACCAAAGCTAATAGGGATCTACATTTATACATGTAAATAACACAATATGTTACATTAATTTGAATAAATTTAGGTTATTTAAAACCAAATTAACATTACGTAAATAGTAACAAAAAATTAATTCAGATATAATTTATTAGTATTGTCAATAATTTCATTACTGCTTTCTGTAATGCACACAATGTTATCGTTTATCCCATCCAAATCATTAGAAATACCAATTGGTCGGACATTTAGTTGCGTTTCGAATTCTGTAGGATAATCAACATCTTTATTTATATTACATTCCATTACTTATGCTCTGAATTAGCGCGAGTTGATTTTTTAATGGAAACTAATAGTCCAAAAATACTGCATTATTTTATGGCAATACCGTATATTGGTTAAATTTAAATAATATGAATTACCGTATCTCAATGTAAGTTGTGATTTGCCCGCAGAATATTGCTTCCTGAAGTAGTCGGATATGGCCGTATCGTATTCTGATGTATGAATGAACGCTTTCAACGCAAGCTCCTGCCTGATTAAAAAAGAATATGTATGTAAAAATATAAAAAGAATACATACCTAAATTAAATAAGTATTAAAAAGGGATGTATTTAACACAGCTACAAGTTTATCTGAATTTGGGATTAAAGAGAATTTAAAGCCAGTAGCAAAAATAATAGGTCATTAGTTGGAATGTTGCCTGTAGCAGGGTGGGCGGTGCACTAAGAACTATTATGAGAAACAACAACGTCTCACTACAAGTTAAAAAATTTGTGCATAACACATTCCTGTTATCATCACGGATATTGAAGTAAGAAGGCATGCGATGTGGATCAAACACATCAAAGGCCAAGAAAATAGGAGAGGTTGTATGAGAAATGGTATGTGGGTGAAAGAAGTGTGTTTGGATTGAGAAGAGTGAAGGTCCGTTCTCTCTCTCTACACTTAAAGTGATGGGTAAAAAAAATTTGAACTATCTCCAATAATAAACAAGAAAGCCGAATTGTGGAAATCTTGAAATAAATGTGTACCTGGTTTTAAGAGAAGTTTGTTTATCCTTAGCTTTCTCCATTTCATCAATAACCTTGGTGTAATCATTAGGATCACTGATGACCGTGACTCTGGAATGATTCTTAGCTGCGGCTCTCAACAAGGTCACACCTCCTATATCGATGTTCTCAACGGCATCTTCGACGGTAACATTGGGCTTTGATACAGTCTCCACAAATGGATACAAGTTGCAGACGACGACGTTAATCAGAGAATAGTTTTGCTTCTTCATATCTTCGGAATCAGAAGGAGTTAGTCTATAAAACAAAAATATCTAGATTATAATTCAGTCATGTGCTTATTTTTGTATGAAATCAAAGATTTTAATAGTCGCTGATCCTTGCAATTATAATTGGAGTAATGTTGGATACAAATAATTCTATTTTCTCAAATAGGTAGGTATATTTAATAAATTTTTAATTATGATAGGATTTTCACAGTAAAATTGCAGTAAAAGAGATGGTATATCAAGTGGTTATTGACTAGTTATGAATATTTTTTTTAGTTAAAAATTAACATTGGATGTCAAACATCTAGGTGGAAAGTTTTCAGTAAAAAGTCGGTGAAAGAAATTATTAGTTAGTCAAAAAATTACCTGGCTAGTATTCCTGCATGCACTGCAGGATGTAGGGTCTTGACTCTGCCCCCCAACATCTCGGGAGCGCCCGTGATATCGGACACGTCCATCACAGCAAGACCAGCTTGACGAAGTGACGTAGCCGTCCCACCACTGGCCACTAGTTTTAGTCCACATTTTACTAATCCCGTAGCAAGAGAAATGAGGTTTGTCTTGTCAGAGACACTCAACAATGCTGCAATTGATCAGACATAATTCAATTTAAAGTTTTGAATGTTTGTGATACAGTATTGTAAGTGAGGTAAAGTGTAAAACTGAAGCAGTCCTTTTTGCATTCAATGAAATAAGAGTGTTCTTCTGCAATGACGATCTAAATTTAAAACTACTACAGAAACTCTTAAAACATTATGGCTGGTCTGTATTATTATAAGCTGTTCCGAAGTTTGTACCATAAATGTAAATAGGTACCATTGATCATATAGAAGTATTTGAAATGTGGCTTCACTGTAGAATGCTTCATATGCCATAAAGGGATCGGGTCAAAAATGGTCTTGAGAAGCACTGGATCAGATAAAGAATACTCTTGTCTAACATAAAAGTTGTCAAGGTTCTCTGGCACATATTTCTAGGGGAAAGGTACCACCTACTAAAATTGATCATGACAGGCAAAAATAGAGGGATGTCGAGAGGCAGAAAAAAACTTGTGGTTGCAGAATATTCCAATCTGGATCCAGTTGGAGGAGAGGAGGAGCTATTTCAATTCTGAACGATGCAAGATAGAGAAGTTTTCGATAGAGTGATGGCCAACATCTGGAGGACCTGACAAGGGACTATTGGAAGATGAAGAATTATTGGTGATTACAATATAATCAATCATTCATAATTACGATGAAAAAATACTTTTTTGATACTACACACATTTTGATTTTAATTTTAGCAGAAACACTGGTAAATAAATTTGTAAAAAGTGTGAATAATTTGGTGAAGACAAAGGAATAATATACTAAATGATTTAAAAAAAAATTACCTAGATTATTAGAAGCCATTATTGTTGCAACTGCTTAAGACTGCAAGTTAAAAATAAAATAATGATATCGTAGTAAAATAAAATGCACTAAATTATAGATAAAATATAATATATTTATAATGTAGTTTGAGGTCAAAAGAGCACTAGATTATGGATACGAACTCTGGAAAATACAGTGTTATTTCGATAATTCTATTCAAAATGAGATAGGAAACATTTGAGGTCATGTTCATCTAAATATCTGCAATAATAATGAGAAGTTTTGAAAAGAATATTACAACTTTGGCAGTTATTATCAATATCCATGTGTTATTCACTGATAAGAAAAAAAACGAAAGTGTAATTATATTGATTTATAAATTTACGGTTATAAAATATTGAAAACTATACCGTTTTGTTCAATTTAATTGCTAATTGAAGAGAAATTGCAACTTATTTTTTACGAAGATATCGCGATTTATCAAAACTTTTTAAAGAATTAAAAGAATGTCAACGATATGTCAAATTATCACAAGATGTTAAATTTCCCTCCAATAAAAGAAAAATGTCTTTGCTCTGACTCATAAGTATCTATGTCTTTTTTTATAAAAACCAACCTTATATTTTAAGACTATCTCTTTATAATATACGCTCTTTATCCTCGTTTGAGTTATTATATATTCATCATTTAACAAAATTTATTGCGACAAAAACGATAACAATCTTAGAGCAAGAGAATCATTTTTTTTGCTATGATAGTGATAGTGATCAATATTTTAAGTAATGGCAATATTTTTTTTGACAGCGGATGTCAATCGGATATTTCACGTGTCAAACAGAAATAACAGAATTGTAGGTTATGTATGTGTTTATTATTGCGCTTGAACAAGGATTTTGTAATATTATTAGCGTTTATCCAATACATGAATGAAACTATGAATTCAGGGAAGGCGCCTGAAGGTTTTAAATCATGGAAAGAATATTCCCAACATAGAAAAACTTTGAAAAGCCAGTGGAATGAGGAGAAAATAGTCAAAAAAAGAAAGAGGGAAGAAGAAAAGCAGAAACAAGAAGAGGAGGAAGCGAAAGAAGAATTAGCAAAACAAAAAAACTCCAGAATATCCACTATCAGTATAGCAGTACCCGGGTCTATACTAGAAAATGCACAGTCTCCCGAACTAAGATCTTATTTGGCTGGTCAGATAGCGAGAGCGGCATGTATCTTCAGCGTCGATGAAATTATAGTATATGACGATGTTGGTGATAAAATTAACACCAAGAAGTCTAAAATTGATGATATTGAAGGAACTAAAGTGAGTCGAAAGAGCTGTATTCAGCTAGCCAGAATTCTGCAATATTTGGAGTGCCCCCAATACTTAAGAAAGTATTTCTTCCCAATTCACGAAGATTTGAAATTCGCCGGTATACTGAATCCTTTAGACGCTCCACATCATCTTAGAGCCAAGAATGAATTCCATTTTAGGTAGCTAAACTAGTAATTGAAAATATATAATACCTATGTGTTTTAATAGTAAGAATTTTTTGTCAACTGAATATTTTGGGCTACCCCATGTCTTTCAAAAGGTAGACAAGGAGTATGAACCTCCACTTCTTCCACCAACATCATGTTTCTCATACAACCTCCTATTTGTTTTGCTTTTGACATAGAATTCCTGAGGATGGAATCAATGTTTTTGATTGACGCTTTTCTCTGTCAACCATGCCTTTTTACACCTCTCCTTTCAGCATTAAAAATTCTTCTTGTAATCCTATCTGCATGCGTTCTTTCAACATGACCTAACCACCTCAACTTATTATCTTTCATTTTTGATACAGCACAGTCTTTCCACATATTATTAAAAAATTCATTTATACAAAATTCCTCTTTTTTTCTATATCCACTTTTCATAGCCATACATCATTTATATTAACAGAATTGTGTTATTCACTAGTTCTTTAGCTTGCAGTGAGACTTTGTTATTTCTCATAATAATAAATAGTGCACCGTCCACCCTGCTACCAGCCACTTTTGCCCAGGATGTCTTAAAATTATTATTTTTTTTAAATTTTAGAGAAGGAGTTACCTTGAACAAAAGTGTGAAGCCCGGCAGAGGCTCTCAGGTAAATGTGGGCCTGTTGCAAGATGTTTCGGTTGATAAGCTGCTTAACCCTGGTATCAGAGTCACTGTGAGGATGATGCCGTCACAAGAGGGCAGCAAGAAGATGAAGGGCAAAATTGAAAGTCTGTCGACACCTCGTGCAGAGACGGGTATCTACTGGGGATACATTGTCAGGATAGCCAACACGTTAAGCGAAGTGTTCTCAAAATGTCCTTACAAGAATGGGTGAGACAATTATTCTATTTAAGTTTTTCATGTACTTACCTTCTCAACTAGCAAAATGTTTGAAACTTTCGAAATAGCTAGAAATAAAAATGAGACTAGTCGGGAATGCCGACTGTTCGGCATCATTTATAGTCACCGATTATTCGGCATACTAAGCACTATGCGGCCTCTCCTCTCAACCTAACCGCAATGCAGGTGGGCCTAGACCCCACTTAGGAGCATAGGGAGGCATCAAGAGCCTTCCATAGAGCTCCATCATGCGCCCCCCCCATCACCATCTGTCTGAGCCCCCCCCTGATGAGATCCAGGTATCCGAGGCTTGCTTGTGCCTTTTCTGACCTGTTGCGGTTTAAAGATGTGAGGTGGTCAACCTCAACCCCGATCTGATTTTTCGATTTCCTGCCTCCTACAGGAACCTCAAAAAGCCGGCAACCCCACGGCATTAGTTACTTTGATTTAAAGATTTTTTCACCAACTGCATTGCTATTGATTCGACCCTTGGCCTCCCAAATGCTATGAGTAACACAACCACTTAGCTACGAGCGATTTGTGTTCTGAGAGTGCATTTGCAAATTATATGTGAATCATGGTTCATAAGATCGTTTATTTGTAACAATTAATTTATATGAGTTTTGTTTATTTCCGCAGATATGATGTCACCATTGGAACGTCTGATAAAGGAACAAGCCTCGATAAAATCGACGATAAAGAAATAAAATATGAACACGCGTTGATATTGTTCGGAGGTTTGCAAGGAATTGAAGCAGCGTTGGAGAGTGATGAGCAACTGACTGTAGAGGATCCCAGCCTGTTGTTTGATCATTATATTAATTCAGTTCCTACTCAAGGATCCAGAACAATACGTACGGAAGAAGCAATTTTGATAACAATGTCGTCATTACGGAGCAAGCTCGATCAGAAATTCAAAGTTAAGGATTTCATGTTTGCTGATAAAATAGCACAAAGCTGCAACGTTGACTTTCAAACAAAAAATCACCACAGTAAAAACGTCAGTATAAATCATGATTCTAGCACTGATGACATGAGTAAATTTGATTAATTTTATTTCATTGTTTCATTTTTTAACTGCATGTGTCTGTTTTATAACATTACACTAGAGAAGAATGGACCTCCATCTCCACATTTTCAAAAAAATACCCACTATTATGGTCACGGTGACACAAAAGGCATAGGCACCTTGACTTTCTTTCAAAAAACAATATTGTTTTATTTAGCTTACAATTTTGATCATGTAAGCAGTTTTAAGGTTTAAAAAAAGAACTTAAAATACTTTTATAAAGCCTGCATCAATGATATTTTTTTGGGGCATTTGTTACAAATGAAAAAGTCAATAAAATGCTACATCCATCTCCCTTTTCGAAAATGCCACTAACTTATCTTAAATGCATACCCTACTTGTTAGCTTCTTAATTCACTAATATAAAGTGAATTATAATTCCTTATCCCACATACAACATCCTGGCAACCAACCAATATAGGATTTAAAATGTAGAAAAAGTTATCTATAGCTATGTCCACACTGTGCCCCTTTCATCTTCAACTTTCCTTTCATCATTCTATTCAACTTGCCTTTAGGGAAAGCAACTGTTGAATGCATCATGTCCGTGCGTCATCCGACCGGAGTACCTTCTGGTGCTCTTTCGAAAAATATGACCGAAGACTTTTGATCATCTTTTTAACTCCATCAACGTTCAAGTTGTAATTCGTAGCCAAAACTTGCAGACCATCATTTCTTTTTATTTTATTTGTGTAAAGTTTGTTATTTTGGTCCCAAAGTTGTGGAAAATTTCTGTAGTCTTCAATAAACTGTAAAGTAATATCGTCCACCATCTTGATGTTGAACGCTATGTTGCATAGAAATCCACGGACCATGAAAACGCGTGCATCGCAGCGCGCGCTATGCTTTCAACTCATTTACGGCATGCGCCAAGGCCATGCCTAACGTGCACTGTTGACTGCGCTATGACGCATGCCCTTGTTGAACGAAAAAAGGCACAGTGTGGACATGGCTTATGGGATGGTTTTAATTTAAGTACCTACTTGAAAAATAAATAAAAATACAACATTTTTATCAAAAAAATATAAATTACGATTCTTATTTCACTTAACAACAAAAATAGATGGAAGTAAAATTTCTTCACAAAAATTAATTACAAAAACAGCTTTTTGTACAAAAATACAACTAGTTAAAAAAAACAGACATTTGGTTACATCTCCCAGAAAAAATTTAGAGTTTTTGTAAAAGAAAATTTCCAAAGTCTGAATTTCGGAATGTCTATGCAATCCTACCAACAGAAATGATCTATTTTTTGATAGCACTTTCCACAGATGTCTTCAACTGGCTTATGACTGCTTTAGGATCTGGAGAATTGATGATGGCTGTTCCAGACACAATCATATTGGCACCAGCCTGTAACGAAAAAAAATAGGCAACATTATTTTTTTGCATATGCCCTCAAGGTGATTTATAGCCTCACCGCTACATGTGGGCTGTCACCTATTTCCCTAGCTTTGAAGATGCACCTGGCACCTCTGTAGAGAAAATGGAAATGGAGGATACTAGTACCTACATAGAGACAATCTGATGTGGAGAATATACTCCTACTACCTACACTTCAGTGTTCAAAGAGGATATTGGTTTACATGAGCAAAAACAATCATTGTTGCAAGCAGGAGATGGGAATCCTGTTAGGACCTATCTTTTGGGGGCAAGGGAAAGAGAAACTAACATTCTGCTAGAGGCCCAATAAGAGGAACTAACATTCTGCTAGAGGCCCAATAAGAGGAACTAACATTCTGCTAGAGGCCCAATAACAGGAACTAACATTCTGCTAGAGGCCCAATAAGAGGATCTAACATTCTGCTAGAGGCCCAATAAGAGGAACTAACATTCTGCTAGAGGCCCAATAAGAGGAACTAACATTCTGCTAGAGGCCCAATAAGAGGAACTAACATTCTGCTAGAGGCCCAATAAGTGGAACTAACATTCTGCTAGAGGCCCAATAAGAGGAACTAACATTCTGCTAGAGGCCCAATAAGTGGAACTAACATTCTGCTAGAGGCCCAATAAGAGGCAGTGTCTCATTAACAAATTGAAGGATTTCACAATAGACCGAATATGGTCACTGTGACACAAGGGCATAATATGGTCCCTTTGTTTCTTTGAAATTTTTTTTTCTCAAATTTTCATTTCCCTGTTTAGAGATTTTTTCTATTTATATTATTCCTCCTGCAGGCTCTTGATCAAATCTATATCTTAGATACATGTCATAAAAAGTCCACCATGACTCTTCTAATCATTCCTTTCTTACAACATAACCAAACTTATCGACCTTATGGACTAGTACTTTTTCATCTCTTGTTATTACGCTTACTTCCATTCACAACCTTTTCATCGGTAGCCTAGTTGTACTAGCGTGGACTTCAGATCCGAGGTCCCGGGTTCGATTCCCGGTCGGGTTAGAGTTTTTCTAAGTGTTTTTTCACTTGAAATTTCTACCCGGGGTTGGCCTGTCTCAGATTGGACGGGACCGGTTGACTGGAAAAAATTGCCTCAGGCAATAAGTTCCGCCGGCTATACTGACACCTTTGTATAGAAAAGTGTTATATTATTATATTATTATTCTTGACCAGTTTAGAACTTAATTAATGCAATTTTATTTGAAACAAATTAGGTCTTACTTGTGCACATGCGTCAATTGTCGACAGTCCAACCCCACCGTCTACTTCAATATCTAGAAGAGGATATTCTTTACGGAGCCACCTAACTTTGTCCATCTGATCAACCATGAATTTTTGTCCACCAAATCCAGGTTCTACAGTCATAACCAATACCATGTCAGCCATTGGAATGTATTTTACAACATCTGTAACTGGTGTTCCAGGTTTTAAGGCCAGCCCAACCTGGAAATTAAGGAGGAAAAAAATCAAGGATTTTAAAGAAACATAGTCATTATTTAAACACCTGGTAGCAATAATTGCCACCACTGGTGATCTGGGGGCTGAGCTTCTGATACAAATTGGTTCCTTTAACATGACAAAAGAATGTAAGGCTTTGGATTTTAGTTGAAAATAATTTTTGATTGTTTGATGTTGATGCATGTTACATACAATCACACAGCATGGCTGTGATTTCTGGCAAAAAAAAAACCTCCAATAAGAAAAAATTTAGGTGGTACCTAAGAATAATTATTGGAATAAAATATGCTGCTAAACTTCTTGGCATAAAATGTATGCTAAAAAACGTAAAAAAATCTATATGAACTGTTAATTTTAGTTACATTACATAAATATGCATTTATGTATACTTAGAAATTAAAATAATCTATGATTAAATTTGTTGTATCTACGACTAAGCCTGCGTAAGCCGTTCGTGTACCGCAAACAGTTTTACCTAGAAGTTTGTCCCGACCGTATCAAATACTACAATTTTCACACATGTTTTCTATTTAGTCTTTTACAGATAAGTTTCTATTCAGGAGGTAAAAAAGGTTGATGGTATAAAGTTTTAACAAAAATCATTCTTACAGGATGGGTTGCCTTAGAAGAATAGCTGTAAATTGGTTTAGAACATTATTTTCATAGTAGGTAATTATAAAAAAAATACCTTCATTCCGGATTCTCTAACTTTTCTACAAACATCTTCCACATCAGAAACAGGTTCTATATGGAATGTGTACTGATCTACACCAGCATCGTGCATTGGGTTAATCCACTGAAATTTACAAAATATTACTTTATTCTTAATGAAAATATAAAATCATATAATTTGTCACAGACATGTTATTATTTTGTACCTTCAAGGGGTCGGACACCATCATGTGAGTTTCAAAAAAGGCATGCTTTATTTTGGATCTGAGACATTTTACAACTGGATGACCAAAAGTGAGGTTAGGTACAAAGTGTCCGTCCATCACATCCAAATGTAAATAATCGGCTCCACTGTCTAACAACCTTTGAGATTCATCAAATAAAATAGAAAGGTCTGCATTTAAAATGGATGGGCCTATTTTACATTGAACGGATTTTGCCATTTTCTATTAGTGCAAATCCACCCGGATAACAGGATAGATATTCAGAAAAAAAAAACACCGAAACTGATAACAAAATATTCAAAAGAATACTGACTACCGCAAAAACCTAAAAACAAGGTTGATAGGTCAAAACTGTAACGTCAATGTCAAAATAAATGTAAGCTACGCGTGAAAATCAAAATACGGTATGCAACATTTTATAATATAATAGGGAGTAAAAACTAGTGACCGACCGAAGGTTCGGTTTCGGCATGAAATCTGCCGAACCTTCGGCAACACCGAAACTCTGCGTTCGTGAATCATCGCACGTCGTTCGGCTGACTTCGGGTGAGTTCGTGGCTGTTCGTGTTGGATCGTAGAATGTTCTATAAGATTCCAGAACTTTCTAGAAGAGTCTATTTGGATCGAAATGTTTTGAAAGAAAAAATTCAGTCTTACCTAACGGAACCATTATTGCAACGTTATGCCGACATAATAATATATTCTTATTGGAACAGCAGTCCATATCCTATCCTGAGAAAAGCGAATTTAAAGTATCTTTCTGCTCTGCCCACAAGTGTTCCAAGCGAGCAGCTTTTTAGTGCCGCTGGACAAAAAATATACGCAGATCGTCGGAGCAACCTGCTTGGTGAAAATCTAGAGAAACTGCTTTTTAGCTTACAATATTAGACTTTTTAATTACAAAATACTAAAGTTAATTACTAATAATAACATGTATGTTAATTTTTATAATTTTTGTTTGATTTAGGGAAAAAAATCACTTTCTTTAATTGTTGTTTTTTATTTCGTTGAATATGTGTTAACTGTCTATACCTATAGGTATAGGTGTAAAAATAATAAGCCAAACTTCAGTAAACAATAGATTTTTAACATGTCTAAAAAAGTTTCGGTTTCGGTTTCGGCCGAAACTGAGACTAATACCGAAGATTCGGTTTCGGTAGAAAATCCTGTTTCGGTCGGACACTAGTAAAAAAAACAGTTAAATATAGACATCAGACAGTATAGAATTTAGATTGTATTTTATTCTTTTAAAATTTTTTTAGTTGTTCAGTTTTTTAAACTCAAGTGCAGCTTGCTCTAACATGTTGGACTGTTTGTTTAGTTGCTTTTTTTCCCCATCAAGCCGTGTCCTGTAAGAGGTAGGGCAGAGAGAACGGACCTTCACTCTTTGCCGATGAAAGATATTTATTCCATGTAGCGTATAATATTATTTTTAAAAAGCAATATATTATAATTTTAAGTGTTGTCCTTTATTTTAATAGTTTTAATGAAAATAATGTTGAAAAGTATATATTTTTCTACAATAATATTTGTAGAATTAGTTACGTGCTTGATGACCTTGAGAAATGTTTTTTATGATATGCAATTGTCAACTTTGATTTATTTATTTTTTTTTATGAAAAAATGGCAGATACTTGTTTACAAGCTAACAGCTATGCTGTGTTGTTAGATGAATAAAATAAAAAAAAAACGCTGTACATTAAAAAATAGACTAAAAGAGCTCCGTAGTTTTTTTAAACTTAAACTTGGTCGGACTTAAAAGTTTAAAGTGTGTTTATTTACGCTTAACGTTACCGCCTTAACCATCCAAAGTCAATAACAAAGTGTGTATTACAGTTATGATGATTTTTTATATCTTATTTATTACATTAATATTCCTACCTTCTTTTTATTTTATAAAATCGTATAAGAAAAATAAGTTTTATGCATTGAATGTCAAACATTCAATCGCATACCCTTTTTTCGGAAACACCTTACATTTATTGACACAAATTCTTCACATCACTGATATTTTAAAGGGATCTTACAACGCATACAATCAAAGGTAAGAAAAATTATCAATCAAATTTTAGGTTAGATTTATTTGTAAAACGTCAAACCAAGTTACACTGTTGTAAAATGGTTGAAATGTACCTACTTTTATCAGCTGGCAATTCTTGTTTTCAGGTTTGTGGGTATTTATTATTTTGGAAGTGCTGTAATCATTTTAAAGGACTTAAATCTTATCAAAAGTATATGTGTGAATGATTTTGAATCATTTCACGACCATTTAGGATATGTCGATGAAAAAATTGATCCAATATTCGGAAATAATCTTTTTTCTTTAAGAGGTAACTTCTTTCATAATTTCTTTTCTTTTTCTGTTCGTTCAAACTTCATCAAAATGTATTAAGTCGAATGATCCTTTAATCAAGATAATGAACGCCGCAGGGTTTAAAAACTTAAAAAAAAAGTATAGGTAAGTACAGATTAGTTTTACATAATTATTAAATTTTTTAAATTAATGAATTTTTACATGTTTTTATATAAGTCGACGCCACTGGAACTTAAAGGCGCACAGATTGGGAATCACTGCTCTACCAGTTTTATGGTTTTCGAATCCATGAATTTTTGAATTTCTTATTTTCAGGTAAAAAATGGCATGATATGAGATTAACCTTGAACAAGGTTTTTACACGCTCAAAAATTTCTGATATTCACGCCTTGGTTGATATCTGCACAAATCGTATGGTTACCTTTCTAGGTGAGTTGGTTGTTGTTAAGGTACTTTTTTGAAAAATAGATATCTAGTAGATATTGCAGATTCTCAAAGGTTTCAAGGGGCACGTCAAGTGGCGAATTCAGTGGCGTGCATCCTACAAGGATCAAAAAGGCCGGATATATATATAAAGGCCCATGGTAACAACGTAAAAAGCTGTCGTTTGTACCCAAGTTGTTACCATAGAATTGGGAATACCGCCTGAACGATACCGTTGGTGGGCATTTTATTGCTCCGGACTTCAGCCCCTCATGAGCACTAATCATACTGTGTCTTTTTTAATGCATTATGTGATTTTTTCGCGATATCAAAGGATTATTGCATTATTTTCTTCATCAATGCTCACCTGAACCACTTAAGCTGTCACCGCCATATAAAGAGATAAAAGTGTCATGGTCACCTTTTATTTCACTCACGCAGAGATTTATCATTATGAGTATTTATTTATTATCTTTATGGTCTTGTTAGTAATAAAATAATTATCTTTTTAAGGTAAAAATGGTTGTAAGGAAATTGAGGTTAAGCATTTATTTACTGTTTTTGCGAATGACGTCATTGCTAGCGTTGCTTTTGGAGAAGATGTGGACTCGTTTTCAGACCCAAATAACGCCTTTTTGAGAATGTCTCAAAAGTTGATTTCGCAAACACGATTAAAACCGGAACATTCCAAATCGCAGATTTTGAAAATAGCCATGTCTTCCAATTTCCCGTCATTCATGAAGGTATATGTTCAAAGTGCAATCATTGAGTTTCTTAGCAGTTGAATAATTTTGGGGTTAAACAATAATTATTATTCTACAATCTTGGTAACAAAAGTGTTTTTCAACAAATTTGCAGCACCTTAGAGGTCCAGTTTTATCTAAAGATGTTGCAAAATATTTCAAGGAACTCGTTTTGAAAAATGCACACAAAAGAAATCAAGAGTTAAAAAAGGGATATGGTATTATACAAACTATGGCTGATAATGGTGATGATCCCGTGAATCAAATTGGTAAGTCTTAATATCTTCAGCCCTCAACCCTCGACTGTTGGAGATAGACATTCTTCGTGCCCTGCTAGTTGATTCTGTTTCCCCGTTCATCCAATTTACCTATGCGCCAATTGGACAATTCCCTTAAGCCACTTCTGGAGGAACTTGTAATGTTTTTCTTGTATGTCAATTATTTCTATTCCATGGGATCAACAGTTCTAAAATTATCCTGTACAACAGTGTTCCGCAAAGCGTGTGCCACGGCACACTGGTGTACCGTGGTCATCAGTTTGTTGGTGTGCCGCGAAAAAATTAGACCCAAGTGATTTTAGAGGCTCATGGTTCAGATTTGGCTTATGTGTTCAAAAGAAAAGAATGGGTAGGAATAAACTTGTATAAACAGTAGGCAGATAACTGCCGGACATATTCGCTCATTTATATGAGCTCAGCAGAAAATGCAGAACGGGAATAATTGTAATATTTTAACGTCTCTAGACAAAATTGAAAGCTTTCGCGCTTAGTAGGTTCCTTATGAAATATTTCCACACTTCATGCCTGCCGATTCAGAAAAAAGGTTCCGGTATTGATAATGAAACCTTTGGAGCTATTAGCAGAATTCTATTACCATTTACCACAACCACAACTATTGCGAATTGCGGTAGGTATATCATCACATTTCATCACATGTATTTGTATTTTCTTGTAAGTGTGATAGACGCAAAGGCTTTTTGAAGCTGTTAAGTCTATTGCACTGATATTTAACAGATTAAAATAAATAAATAAATAATAAACGTGTACATAAATATTTCGGCTGTCTGGTTTCCTCTATAAAAATCCTTTAATCTTCAACACAGATAAACATTCTTCAATATTATCATCTTCCCTTCTGTGCACTGTGGTGCTATCATCCGTATTAAAGTGTGTTTTGCATGATCATTTCAAGCAAAATGATTTATATCAAATCGTCGTTATATTGATTTTCATTGTTACTGTTCTAGTTTGGGATGCTAATGAGCAAACAGCCCAAGCCGTCATATTTTTAATATCAGGCTTGGAAACTGTGGCTACTTTCTTGAGTTTCCTCGCTTACGAGTTGGCAACCCATCCAAATGTGCAAAAGAGATTGCAAGATGAAATCGATGGCATTTCGCAAGTCAATATCGATGAAGCTAATTCTAAGGATGATCTCTCTGTTTTAAGTGAACTCAAATATTTGAAAATGGTCATTGCAGGTGAATGAATATACACTATGTTATTGTAATAGTTTATACCAATTGATTTTTAGCCTAACTCGAATTTCAATTATATTCTAAAAAATCTTATACTTTTTGCGATAGCTTATTCACAAACGACCCCCACACGGTTACTAAAGACATTGCTCAACTTTAAGTCTAGATTACGATGCTCTGACTAAGCATCGTTTATTAAAAAAGAAATCGTAGCTAAGCTTTATTAAAATTTTAATTTTATTTCATTATTAAGACATTTGGACTCTTTTAACTTTCATCTTTGTCACAACACTAACTTCCATACCACATTCGTTCCTAGTATTCTCACCTTTCCATATCCTACATAGTCTTTCCACATATTCTTTGTAGTGGTCTCATCTCTACTGCATTTATATGCGGTTGCTGCACTTGATCATTTAGGAGAAAATAATATAGGATCGACGAGGGCGTGCCCACGGCATATATCCTGGTTCCGAAATATTCGTGAGTGGACAGAATGATATCACAAGTGTGTTGAGAAACTGTTTCGTGCCGCACAGGGGTAACACGTAAATTGTTCGAATTACAATTCTTCGAAAATCACAATTCTTCGAAATAACAATTCACCTAATGGCAATTATACGAAATCACAATTCTCCTAATGCACAATTCTTCGAAAAATATTTTTTTACGTTAGCGTTAGTAAGCTTTCTACTATTTATACAAATGAGTTAGGTTAGGTTATAATTATAGGGGGGGGGGGGGGGGGCCTTCTCAGCCGCTTCCCCCGAATTCATTTAAAGTAATACAAATATTAAAAAAGAAATATATTCGTATAAATATTCATTCGAATAATTCGCTTTAGAACAATTGTACGTAATTGGAACAATTGATTTTTCGAAGAATAGTGATTAGAAGAATTAAGCTTTCGAAGAATTGTGTTTCGAAGAATTTCCATGGAATCCCGCACAGGACCGGGATGCATTCTCCAGAGTGATAGTCAACGTTGGGGCGACCTGACACAATAATTTGTATCTAACATTACTGCAATCAGGGCCGTCGCGTGGTTTTTAGGCGCCCAAGGCGAGGCTTGAATCAGCGCCCCCCCCCCCCCCTCTTAAATCTTTTAATTTTGTTCATTCCAGTTTTGGGTCGGGAGGATGATGAGCTAGAGCCACTCCATTATCCACCACCTATGGACCCGCCGTGTTTCGGATTGGGGCATTATTAAATAATAAAAAAAAACTAGTTTTTGAAAGGCGCCCACTAACTCAATACCGCTTTTCAATCAAATGAATTAAATCGAGATATGATTTGAAAAAAAAACAACTTTATTGCAAACTTAAAAAAAGCTGCTAACCTAGAAGACAATAATTATTATATGCCTTAGAACTACATATTCAATATTAATCGGTACTTTAAGGGGGACCCACTGAAGTTACGGACCTCAAATTTACGTGCTTGTGTAGGAGCATAAGATCAACCCGTATTTAATATTGTAAATTTTATGAAAATCGAAGATATTTTTTTTTCTTTTTTAGCCCTTTTTCTAGAAAAGTGAAAAAAGGTACAGATCTCAACATTTTACTGACTCATCTACATCGAGGGGCTAACCGTTCTACCAAATTTCAATCAAATCGGATAAGAATTACTATGAGTTATGGGTGCGCACACATTTTTGGTGTACGCGTACGGGTACGCGGAAATTTTTGAAATTTTTTTTTTCATTTTTGGAATCTACACCCTCGAAAACGTCGAGAATATTAATTAATTTCAGCGATATCTATTTTTTTTTGAAATCCGATCACAAGACTCATGTATATTCCATATACTATGAGTAAAACAACTAAAACTTTATATTACAACTTGGCATTCGAATGGCCTTTCTCCGCGATGATTTAGCATAATATGGCTGTTTATTAAAAAAAAATTTGAACACTAGTTTTCCCGACAGACGTTGTGTCTGTGTGGTCCCAGCTATGAATAGTGAATTCGACTTTGTATAATAAGAAATGAATTACCTTTTAACCCATGTATTTCCGACAGATGCATCTGATTTAAGCCATTAATATCCCATCCGCATTCTGTCAATCGCACCAACTATCAAACGACTGACAGTTCCTGTCAAACTTAAATTTAATTTCAATTTTTCAAATTTCGAATAAAAAATTTATTGTTTAAAGTACTAAGAAGGTTACTTACTTAGAGTTTTCTTTAATTTTCTAAATATCCACGCAATTTTCATATTTTTTTTGATCCCATACAACCTTCTCCTGATAAAAGCCTACATGACCAAAAAAGAACTAGCGCAATCGGTCCAGCCGTTAAGGCGTGATCCGATGACCACGCGAAATAGCTCTCCATTTTTATATATAAGACAAGATATTGCATTCGTATTGCTTTTCTCCGCTATGCATTCGCTCGTTCCCTGGATTGGCGACGTCTCTTAGCCAAAATTCCTTGTTGCTCGCTCGGTTGCAATGAAAATGAAGGATGAAATGAAAATAAAATTTAGTTCGTTTTTTTTATTTAATTTTAAAAATTGGTTAAACATTTTATACCAAATATTGCATTCCTTTGGATTTTCTCGGCTATGAGTTCGCATGTGAATCCTTGGAAATATATAAAAAATAGAGTTTGTTTTACCGACGGCGGCCGGCGCCCCTCGTATCGCGGCGCCCAAGGCGACCGCCTCGGTCGCCCCACCCACGCGACGGCCCTGACTGCAATTACATCAATAACTTCAAGGTTCAGAGATGAAAAATCGATCGTTAGGTGTACGATTAATGCGGGACGCGATGAAATGAGAAAATAAACTACATAACTGTATTGTTATGTAGCTTAATGCAGATGTTTTAAGAAAATCATTGTTTTTATTATCTACATTTTAGAAGCACTGAGGTTGTGGCCCCCAGTGATGATTACGGATCGAAGATGTACTAAAAGATGCGATCTAGGATCTCCAGGATTAATAGATGGTCAATCGTACACGGTAAACTAAATCGTACACATTTTTTTCTAGATTACCGGCGACTCATTCTATTCGGAACGTATTGCGCCGTGGTTTAAATTATATAGATATTAGCAAAAGAATAGACAATATTCATCTCCAAGAGTTAAGGAAAGACAAAATCGTACACATTGAATTTATCATAATCTCTGTATTTTTCCCTTTCAATTCCTTAAAATTTATTTTGCGATACATTTACGCATATCAATGTGAATCAGTGGCGTGCCAAAAAAAATGTCGCCCCAAGTGTGCTATATATGGTGGCTTATATAAATTTAGGGTAATTGAAATCACCTGTTTTGTTCATGAATTTATTTATTTATTCATGAATTTAAACAGATATCACCACAGCAATTTACAGATCTCTTAAGTTTCTTATTTAATTGTATCTATCTATTTTATTTTTTAGACGGATGTAAACGAGAGTATCTGGATTCCGATTTACAGTATCCAACGAGATGGGAAATATTTCGAAAATCCAGAATCTTTCGAACCAGAGCGATTTTCAGAAGAAAATATTAAAACTATTCCTGCTCACGCGTACATGCCTTTTGGACTAGGACCAAGATCTTGTATTGGTAAAGCTTCTTTTTTTATTCAAATATTAACTGACTTTGAGTAGATTAGTGTGACAAATTTGGTTAACAAACCCCATTAATCTTTTGTTGAAGATTATTATTGTGACCACTTCGGTTAGCAAAATAATAATGGCTTTGGGTAAAAACACGTAGAACGCCGATTCCAACCGGCGCCGCCCGACGTTAAGAATGTTTCTATGCATTTGAATGGGAATACGCACAGCAAAAAGCAGGAACCCGCTTTCCGGCATGCCCATTTAAATGTATTGAAACCATAGACAACATTCTTTGCAAAATAAAAATGAAAGAGTCTTGTATAGTTCTATCAGAAAATTTATTGTTCAAACATGAACCGGTTTTCGGAGACTACCGTCTCCATTATCAAATGTTTAAGACTGAACATTCTTTGCGCCGCGCGCGCAGTTCGGAATCGGCGTTCTACGTGTTTTCACACTTTGGTCGGAGTTGATTATAGTGACATCAGTAAACAAACCCCAATTATTATCTTTTGTTGAATTTCACCATTATTGACGACATCGCTTAAAAAAAACTTAATAATGTATTATCTTGTTGGAGTTGATTATATTAATGATGACTTGTAAACATTTTCTACTGTTACAGCCCAGAAGTTTGTATTTCTTGAGACAAAAGTTGCTCTTGTGAAAATCTTGAAGAATTTTGATATAGAAGTTACACGCAACACTCAGATTCCTATAAAATTGAAAACAACATCGCTGAACATGCAAACTGAGAATGGAATTCGCTTGAAATTTAAACCCAGAAAGTAACAAAATACAAATTCCTTAATCGAAATTAAATCAAGATTGAGTTTGAAGTTGCCGAGTTTTTATTTTCTCATTCATAACCAACTTTAAGACTCTCGTGTGGTTCAGGTTCCGACTTTTGAAAAACAGGTCTCAGGCAGGGTTGCCACCTTTTGAAAAATTAAAATCGGGACATTCAGCCGATTATAGGAGAGGGGGCGTCCATTAATCACGTGATGTTTTTTGCAACTTTTTAGACCCCCCCTGGTGATATTTGGTGATGTTTCAGGAAACCCCCCCTCCCCCTCCCCGAAAATCTCGTGTACTTTTTTAGTACAAAGAATTACGAAACATATGATTTTAAACTTCGTCAATTTTTTAAAAATTCTGAATTGTTTTTCTTCAAATTCATCAGAAAAATAAATGCACGTGATTTTCTCACTAGAACCCCCCCCCCTCCCCCTACGTGATCTTTCGTGATTATTTCTAGACCCCCCCCCCTCCCCATTTTGGGCTCACGTGATTAATGGACGCCCCCAGACTAGCTGTTACCTGTGGCTTCGCTCACATGTTACTGTATTTGGTTTCTTTTCCTAAACAATGCAGAATTATATTCTCATCAAAATTAATTATAATAAAAACATCTTGTCCCATTTCCAAGACTGTCTGAGTATTTCTTTTTTAATTTATATTCTAAAATTTTCATTCAATAACCTAATTACCTACTATATTTTTAATATAGTTTTGTCATTATCAATCTGTATTTAAATTAAATATGTGTTTCTAATTCAAATACAATCAGCCCGAAAACTTAAATATCACCATATTTTGCTAACTTGACCAACATTGTCCGATGCGAATCCCAAAAAATAACTCGAATAACTTTTATTAACCAAAAATTGTCGAGTGGCGTGTTATAAAAAATCGGGACAAAATTCAGAGGTCGTCGGGACGCGGGACAATAGCATCGAAATCGGGACTGTCCCGGCAGAATCGGGACGGGTGGCAACCCTGGTCTCAGGTTCGATTCTCGGTTGGTTCAGAAATTTTCTGTATTTTTCACTCAAAATATTTACCCTGGGAGCAACCATTACCACCTCTGGTGACCTCGAGGCTGAGCTCCTGATACGTATCGGTATGGCAAGTGGAGCCATTAACAACATGACCAAGGATGTATGGAAAGCGTCGGAGTTTAGTGGCGAGACGAAATTTAAACTGTTTGATGCGTGTGTCTTGCCCATTCTCCTGTATGGGTGTGACTCCTGGCACCTGACCAAAGCCTAGGCACAAAAAGTATCTACATTCGAAACGGAGTGCCTCAGGAGAATTTTGGGTATAAGATGTTACCATGCACCTCATCGCGAACGACGCTATACGCTGGCGCACCCAGCGAGGGCCCATCACCTCTACCATTGTGAAGAGGACTTATTTGGCTGGGGCATGTGTTAAGGATGCCGAATGACAGTTGGCCGAGGAGAACGCTGCTCTTTCTCCCATCAGGGAAAGACGAGGAAGTCCCTTTCACACTGTATTCCGCTCCTTCGAAGCAGAACTGAGGGATTTGGACATAGTGTGGGAGGAGGTCATAAACATTGCGCAAGATCGAGCGCAATGGAAAGCTCTTGTTGCCAGATTGGTAAGGACTGGAAGGTGTTTGCGGAATCAATGTTCACTGGATAGACGAAAACGGTGGACGTCATTATTATGATTGAAATGATTTTACGGGAATATATCACCCAGGACCTTAAAAACTGGGTTACCGAAGTCGGTTTTAAGATTCTGTTTGTAACTGTAAATTTTTAATGTTTGTATTGTAAGATCCAAAATCACTCGATATCGGGTGGAAGGCCTCAACAAAAAACAAAAAAACATGGAAATAAGTAAGTATCTACGTAGGCATATTTTTTAATATGCGTTCTCTCGAGAGTGAATTGCCACGTTGTAAAGAAGAAGAAGAAGAAAACAAAAGGTAAAAAAAAAAAAAAAAAAAAAAAAAAAACGAGAGTTTCCTCTGTACAAAGTAATAAGATTTAATGATATTTTAATACGTTATGTTAGTAAGGTTAAACATGGTTTTAAATACTTAGGCGAGTTTCCGTTATGTGATGGTTGTGTGACTTGGTGCGTAACTTATTTTCACGTCAACAACTGTCAAAATCATAGACAAATGTAATTAGTGATTAAAAATAATGATCTATTAAAGCACATAATATATAAAGACAGTGCGACACATTGTAACTGAATGCAACCTTCGAGCATATGATGGAGACCCAGAAGACTTTTTCACCTTCAATGACCCAGCGACCGAATATATTATAAGAAACCTTTTAAATATCTGACAAGCAAGCCTGTTGCTTGCGCTCATCCAAACACTTTTATTATTTTACTAAATGGCCATTATTTTGAATAACTTATGATGTGATGTACTGTATATCATACGATAAATAAATAAATATATAAAGAGATTTTCTGTGGAAGAATGCTCTGGAAGGAGGAGCATTGGAAGGCCCAGGCTGAGGGGAGAGAGACTGCCGGGGTGGGTGATTGGAAGAGCATGGAGAAATCATAGTATAAAAGTATAATAACAACATTTCCTGTGTGTAATCAAGTCAATTTTTGTTATTTTAGAAGGGATGGCCATCAGTCACCAACTGAAAGATTCAGTCAGCCGTTTTCAAGTAAATTAACAGATACGTAGGTAATCTTCTTCCCTTTGAGTTTTAATATTTTAATTTAGTTTCATATTTTTATTAGTTTTTTTTTTGGAAAATCCAACTGTGTTGTTGTCATTTTAATAAACATAATGAACTTTCACGACGTAAATACATACATACCTAGATAAACCTTACAAAAAATAAAATACGTAGCAACAAACCACGAGGTTTGTTATTTTTATTGAATAAATTTTGGCTCGCCTCTATCATCTACACCCAGACAAAGTGCGGCACCGGAGCTGTATCGAAATATCAGGATTGCTGCCTCTCTCTTCGCGTTGACAAAGATACAGTAATCGCGGCAATCTCGGCTATATGCTGATTATCGTCCCCTTGAGTTAGGCTCTGAGTGAAGTAGCGCCAAAAAAAGCTCGCTTTTTAAGAAACACTCATTGGAGAGGATTATATTTCACGATGCTTTAGAATTTAATAGCAGCGTGTGACCAAAGCACTCGTAAAAATCTTTCTTAACGCTATGGTAACAACTCTCCTTTTGTCGTTAAAATAAAAATAGATGGATTCCAAAAAAATATATGTATAATAGTACTATTTATTATAGTTTAAAAAAATCACTATCAAATAATCTGTTCTAAAATACATTTTTTTAGGAAAATCATATTTTTGTTAGATTGTATATGTTTTTTGCACTTTCATAAAAAAAAAGTATGCCGGCCAAAATTAACATATATTAACGCTTCAACGTCATTCTTTAAACATGTCTAGATAAGAGGGAAAAAGTATAAAATAATTGCAATAATAAATTTGCCATTATTTTCATACAAAAAAAAAAACAGTTTACCTTGACCCTTTAGTCTTGACTGGTTTCCCGCGCGACAATATTGTGTCCGGCCAGCCATGCGTATTGCCTGAGGTATCAATGAGGTAGGTATATACATACTAAAATATTATTTTTCTAATCTTTGCCTTCATACCATTTCCAGTTTTACCACATATTAAATAGCACCAGATGGCGTCAGAGCAATAATAGTTGGTTTGACTAAATTAGATTTAAACATATGTCAAACAGATTATCCTATTCTCTATTTTTTTGCCACAGACGGTTCCAACATATCGATTTCGATAACGTGTCTTTGAAAATGTGCACACTGAGATCTTACAGTTATTTCGTTTCATAAAATACTCTTCATAAAGGAGATTTAAATTTAAAAAAAAAACAAAAACATCAAAATCAGATTTATATCTCTTCTTTTCTATCACATGACTATATTCAACGATCCATGGAGAGGCAGCACCGATAGTATTCCTAGCTACAACAGCGAAACAGAAATGGATAACAAAAGAGAGAACAGCGTTGTATGAAAAATGTCCTCATCAAGCGGTGGACCAAAATAAGCTTATATGAAGAGAAAAATAAGCGATGTTCTGCCTCTAGTGAACTACACCTCGCATGTCAAACGCAGACGTACGATAACTTTCCCACAAGCCCCACAATGAACTATTATTGTGCTTCAATTTTAGACGGATTGCTGAAATGTTTTGCCCAAACCTGTGTCGGACTTCCTCAGGAGCGTGTCTTGAATCCTCTAGATTGAAACATTCATAGTCTTGTACGCGCATTGATTGGGATGTGTTAGTATATATAAATAAAAGTTTCTTAAAAGTGTTTTCTAGAAAAGATGGAAAGGAAGAAAGCCTAATATTTTTTGAGGTAAAAAAATAAACGCCTCTTCTTCTTCGTTTCCTCATTACTGAGGGTCGTGACCCATGGAACTACTGATGGGTGCCTGTTGTGAGCACCAAACGCCTCCAATCCTCTCTGTCTTCCGCCGCCCGCATCGCCGAGTACAAGTCTCTCCCTGTTGCCTTTTTTATCTGGTCACACCTCCTTGCAGGTGATCTGCCTCTGCTTCTTCTGCCTGGAACGCCTCCGGTTAAACCCCTCTTAAAACAACAAAAAAGTCTACCATGTTTTTATTTTTAGGCAAATCTGCCATAAATATCTCTAAGACTCTTTCAACACGTGATTATCACAAATCCTTGGTTGTGTGAAATTTGCCTTTTAAAATCACTAACATAAATAAAAGATTTTTTTTAAAAGAACCTATCACATCGTGATATGTAAAAAAATGTTAGTGGAAACATGTTTTCATTATATTTTACTTCGCGTTAAATTATTTTAGGTACTCTTTGTCACTAATGCACTCGATTTGGCACTCTATCAATGACCTTCCCTCACACCTTGGTCAGTAGTAACAGCATGAAAGAAGTATAAGAGGATTTTAATTTCTTGGCAACTCTGATAGAAGGAAAACAGCGCTCTCCTCGGTGCAATGAAATTAGGCATTCTTAACACGACATGTCTCAGCTCACGTTTATCTAATTTTTTTTATGAAGAAAAAATTATTTTCAATAAATCAACGCAGTGTTTTAAATGTTACTTTGGTCCTTAGTCCTTTTTAATATTCTTTGATGAGATTTTTTCTTCTTGGCTAGTACTTAACTTCTCATCCAATCAACCAGATCCCTCTTCGTAACGCTGTCCTCAACTCGCCTGGTAGGGACAAAAGTCTGCAGATAAGAATGAGGGATTTTGAGCGTCCCTGGGAAACTTGCACTATACCTATCTAGGCGTCCATGATGGATTTCCCCTCATAGCCTCATAATAAAAATGAGATAAGTATATAAAGATAGAAGATGAGAAAAGTCAAATAATGTCAAAACAAAACACTTGGGGGAACTAAGCACCTACACCCACCCCCATTAAAAATATATGCATTTTTAAATTTTAATGGGATGTTTTTTTTCCATTTTGTGCCACCAGAGGCGCCCTTGCTAATCCGGTCTATTGTCAAATTCAAAATATTATACAGCCTTTTAATCTGGAATAATGTGGCATTCTAATGGTCCCATCCCGTACGGCTCGTACCCCAGTGACGACATATCGCTGCCTACGAGTAGCTAGATGAGCAGAGTGAGGCGACCACTCTTTTTTTCTAACAGTTACTTTTAAGTATCTTTCGAATGGAACGTCCTAATTTAATAATTTAAAAAGTTTTATAAACGTATTGAAGCAGTCTTGAATGTGGACTAATTTATTTTGCATAACTATAAAAGTTAGACATAATATGTTGTCACGACATTTTTTTTGTAAATATTCGCTTCAGCATGTGGTCCAAACTAGGAATGTTGTATTCGAATTTGTTAAATGATAGATACATTTTGTCTTGCATATTTTTTTGGCATTTACGGGACACGTAAAACTTTAGTAGGAGGAGTGGGGCAATTTGTTCAAGGAATAATTTAAAGTTGACGTTAGTGCAAGCTCTTAATCGAGAACTATCATGCAGATTATGACACAATAAAATATTTTGGTGTTTCTAAGAATGAAAATGTTCCCAAGCCACGGTATATTATCAAAAGAATTAGTACATAATCAATAGTTACACGATAGTAAAAGGAAAGCACATCTAACTATCACTAATATTCAAAACTTACGATTTTAATATAACTTATATTATTTATCAGATCAGGCTATCAGCTATTAGCTGCACGCCACTGATATATTTATTTTGCAAGCTACGTTCATAATAAATTATTGTAAACAGGTTTTTTTTAATAGGAACATTAATATAAACTTTTTGTTTGTTTGTTAGATGAACAATCAATAGTTTTCGGTAAGGATGACAACAAATTCAACATTATTTTTAGAAAGATCTCTTCTTATCTGGATATCGAGTACCTAACCAACGAGCGGGTATGAGATAATATTATTATGTTTGTGGCGGATGCATAAGTTTAAAAAAGCAAGGAGATTTCAGTACATATTATGTAAAAGTAAATTTTCATTTTAATGAGAATGTCTTTCATTTTTAGCATAAAAATATTCTTACATAACAGAACATTATTATAGTTACCTAACCTTCAAAAATAATATTGCTTTGTTCAATTAATTACAGATTTCTATATGAGGAATCGTAAAACTAAAACATGAATATTGAAGGTCGTTGCATAAAAATTAACAAGTAGTTATTATTCATAGTATATGGAATATACACGAGTCTTGTGATCGGATTTCAAAAAAAAATAGATTTCGTTGAAATTAATTTTCCCGACGTTTTCGATTTTTTTTTTTAAATTTCCGCGTACCCGTACGCGTACGCCAAAAATGTGTGCACACCCATAACTCATAGTAATTCTTATCCGATTTGATTGAAATTTGGTAGAACGGTTAGCCCCTCGATGTAGATGAGTCAGTAAAATGTTGAGATCTGTACCTTCAGCGGAACCCTCTTAAAGTATCCAAAGAAAATTTCACTTGTTCTAGAAAAAGGGCTAAAAAAAATTTCTTAGATTTTCTTAAAATTTGGTATACGGGTTGGTCTTATGCTCCTACACAAGCACGTAAAATTTGAGGTCCGTAACTTTAGTGGGTCCCCCTTAAAGTACCGATTAATATTGAATATATGTAGTTCTAAAGCAGATAATAAAAAGCTCCAATAGTCGATATTATTTTAAAGTTTCTATAATAATTCCAAGGATAAATTCATTTTAATCGTAAAATTATGAATTTTTATGCAAAGCTATGTTTTACACGAAAAGGCTGTTATAATATACTATGAGTTCTGGGCTACCCTAGGTTAGCAGCTTTTTAAATCAACAATTAAAACAATAAACATGCTATTAGAATTAGCAAGCTATAGGATCTTAATAATATTGCTGTAGGTATATAAAGTTCTTTTGTCTGCACAGTATACGTGGGTAACCTACAGAACTAGCTGATTGAATGACCGACTAATGCCGCCTATCCAGCGATTCTCAGTAAATACGCACATCTGTACAATGGTGCGTGAGTTATATTTTTTGAAAATTAACACACTCATACGCCATACAAATACTGAGTTTACTTATCAAATGTGTTTAGAACTTTATAGTAACGTATATCCATTAGTGGCTGTCAACCACCCTGACAACGAGAGAAGTTATGCATAACGCCCCGGTGGTTGAAAAGTGAACTAATACAGGATATTTGAACTTACAGATATCTCGAATATAAAAGACAATCGGGTTAGTAGAACACTTTATAACTCGATTCTTCCGATGTTTGATTTATTGCATTCTTCTCCACTCCGGATAAAAAAATAACAAATAATAATAAAATATAATATTAAAGATTGTATGGAACGGACTTCTTAACAACAACGCCATCTGTGAAAATTCCATCAAGTTTCAAAACATTGGTAGGTAGGTACCTACGCAGATTTTTGATAGAATTTCTTTCGAGCTTACAGAAATAATTTTTTAACATTCAAACACATTTTAAACGTAGGTATTTTAGTAATTACACATTTGAAATCAATATTCATAGTTACAACTTACGTCTGTCGGGAAAGCTAGTTTCACCATTTTATAGAAATACGGTGTGGCTATTTAGCAATGTATGCATATTATCATAGTGATATTTAAGTTTTCAGCTAAAATAATATAAGTATTTTAAAAGTTATTGACACAATATTTTCATAAAACATCGACAATGGGGTCAGTATTTTTATAGTAGTCGAAGAAATTTCCTCTAAACAACCAGTTCCTTGCATTTTGAGACGAATTTCAACTTTAATCAGACTATAGGTAAGTATACATAAAAAAAACGTTTTTGGTGATATTAAAAAGTATGTTACGTTTTGATCTTTCTTTGCTCCGAACAGCGGAATAACTGGGTATTAAAACATCGGAAAAAAATCTCTTCTCTAACAATTCGTACCGTATTTTTATATCACACTAGCTTTCCCGACAGACGTTGTCCTGTAGTCCTAACCAGAGGCGGCCCGTTCTTATGTGCACTGCGCCCCCATCTGAAACAAAAATACAAACAAATAAAATAATAACATTAAAACATTTCTAAAACTTCCATATTTCATTCGTATTCAAAGCTCAGGCGGGAACAACGTGAGAATATATGCGCACGCGCACACATTCTACCTCGCCCTTGAAGTACCGATACTGCGTGTGGACATTTATTTTTAATGTTTTGCCGATAATTTTGTTCACTTTGTATAAAAAGTTACTAAAACTCTCGAAACGGTGAGGTGGAGTAAGTGGGATGGGCTACTAACTGTAAGAGCGGTAATCACGTATGCGACAATGAGAGGGAACTACCATCATAGATAGCGTTGGCGCGTCGTAGGAAATCCGTTCCATACTAACTTTAATATTATACTTTACTTATATCATTTCTTATTCATTTCTTTTCAAGTTTTTATTAGTTATTATGTTATCCGGAGCGGAAAAGAATCCAATAAATCAAACCTCGAATGATAATCTATTCAGCCGATATAGTGTTGGCACTAACCCGACTTTCATATTGATTGAATAATTTTTGAAGATTTTTTTTTAATACTATAGGTAGGCACGAACTCGGTTTGTTGCGCTCCAAAACATTTTTTAACGATAGTGTCATTTTTTTATTGTACAAAAAAATTGCGACAGATATATACCATAAACGCATAATAATACTAGGTAGGTATACAATGTGTTAACTCGACACTTGATAAAACGAATTAGGTATGCGAAATTAAAATTGACAAAAATTTATTGATGAAAATACTTGGTGAATTTTTTGAAGACTTATTATTCTTTAAAAGGGTGTTCACTTTTAGGAATCGAAAAATTCGTAGATAAGAGACACTTTGACTTTCGAATGAGTTTCTTTTTTTTTTAAATAAAGAAGGTCGCATATTTGAAGAGAATATAAATAATAGCACATCTGATGCTCAAAAATTAAATTGCCCTTTCAAAACAAGAAGATCGAAAATCAATAGGTAAGTACCTAATTATTTGTATATTTTTTTAATGCTCGCTCAAAGGGGACACAAATAGACTGTTACTCTTTCACAGTAAGCTACTTAAAGCTTGATCCGTGAAAGAGGAAGATGGTCGGCACCTGGGATCGAACCCACGACCTCCAGTAGGTACGAAAGTCAGCGTCGTAAGCGCCAGGCTAATTAGTTTAATCAAGTATGACTTTCTAATGAAATTTTTTAAGAAATTTCTAAGTAAATTTACTTGAAGAGAAATTAAATAAAAATAGTATACATTTCCCAAAAAAAAAAAACAAGTGCCCCTGTAAAAGAAGGAGAATTTTGGGTGTAAGATAGTACTACCGCATCACGAACGTCGCTATACGCCGGAGCACCCAGCGTGGGCCCATCACTTCTACCATTATGGGGAGGAGATGGACTTGGCTGGGACATGTGTAAAGGATGCCGAATGAGCGCTGTTCTTCCTCCCATCAGGATCCTGAAGACGAGGAAGACGCTCTCATACTGTCTGTGTTCAGAGCTGAGGAATCTGGACACGGTGTGGGAGGAGGTCATAAACATTGCGAAAGATCGAGGGCAATGGAGAGCTATTGTTGCCTCCCTATGCCCCTAGTGGATTGTAAAAGTATATGAAAAACTTTTTCAAAAAAATGTTCGATATCGATAACTGTTTGGATATTACTAAAGTTTCGTATTCGTACAATTCGTTTGATCAAGTGTCTAGATAACACACTGTATAGGATTCTCGCTACATAATAGTAGCGCGTAGACATTGTAGACATGTAGAGCATTCACCAAAATATAAGTAGGTAGGTACCTACCTACAGGGTGGCTCAGAATTGACGTTGTATTGTAGTTATTTATAATTCCTTTTATTAATGCGATAATTACAAAAGTTTTTTTTTTATATTTTCGAGTTAGTTGTGGAAAACAATATCTTCCATTTGGTGGCCCTTTTCTGCTTCGCATACCCATGCTCTTTCGAAATCATTTTATATATTATGAAACATTTCGCAAAATTTGCGAAAGGTGGCGAGTGGTGGCGGCAATTTTAATGCGAATATTATTTTTTATTGAAGGATATTTTTGGCTTATAGACCATTAAAGGGTGAAGTCCTTTGACATTTTGCATGGAGGGCATACAATTTTGTACTATGTCAGTGCTGTTTGCGTACGACTATTATACAATGTAAATTTAAATAAAATTCGAAGACCGTTACACCGTTAAATAACTAAAAAACTCTTGGTTGCTAATACGTCAAATCCACGTGACGTTTAATGGTCCATTAAAGTAAACATTCTCTTTTAAGTAAGTACCTATCCCAAAGGAAACACTTATCAGGAGCTAACGAATTCGGTGAAACGGAGGCTAAAATAATGGACCGTTGATTAAAAAATTATGAATTTCATCTTAAATTCCCCATTTCTTTCTCACAAAATACCGAAAAATAAATTTAAAAAGTTATAGGGAATTCAAATTCAAAGCAAAACGTCCATTTACCATCCTAAAAAACTGGGCCAGGGACATGAGTTGCGAAGTTTGGGCAAACAGTACCTACGGAGTTAAAACATGTGAAGGAACTATAATTATTATTACTTATAGGGCAGAAGTTCACCAACGAAGCACTTACGCTTTCGAAAAAATAAAGATCCTCACAAGGACTTTGATTGGAAACTGTAGACTGCAGATGCATATGTCCAGAATGGCAGATACCCTAGTCTGTAAACTCTGCTCAGAGGAAGATGAAACACGCATATTCACATTCTCTGCTACTGTGATGCACCCTGCGTATTAAAGAAGCCGTGCACTTGGAGAACCACTACTCAACTCTGGGAAGGAACGACTTCTCGCACCGAGACAGCTGTGGAGCTAGTACGAGTTTAATCTAAAGCTATTTGCACGCTTATTAGCGTGCAAATAATGTTCAATAATCAAAAATCAAACGATCGAATCGTTCGATCATTTTTGTATGGAAATTTTTCGAAACTCTTTCGATGAACGTTTCGGTATTCGATCATCGAAAACTTATACTAGTGGTACTAATAGTGGGCTATATGGTTCACATCGATCTTGAAAGCAAATTGTAACATCGAAGGACGGTCAAAACAAAGGGCCCCCACATGCCCGGTGCTACCGATGCTACGGCAACGGGGCCCGTGGGCCAAGGGGGCCCGCAAGGACGGGGGAATAAATTAAAAAGTAGAACATTTTTAATAAATCATAGAAATAAAATCACTAGGACTAGATTTATGTGTATCAATGCTTATAATTTAGAACATTATGATTAATTATTGTGAGGCGGTACGAAGTGTGTGCATGGTCAGTTCGTTAATAAATAAATGTAACCATGGTTCGTAATGTATGGTTAGGTATTAATCCATGGTTTATAATGTAACCACCAATTTCCTACGACAGATATTATTTTATATGTGTGAATAATCAAGCAAACAAAAATATTTAAGATTTTATTTATTCAATTGTGTTTTTACCAGTATTTAAAATAAATTTACGGTGTGTTTTAAAGGTGTGTTTGATTTGATGAAAAATAATTGTAATAAAAGTTAAAAAATGTATATTGTAAAAAAGGGTCGAAAATTCTTTTTTTGGTAGTGAGAGGGGGGCCCATCATGACTTAGCAACGGGGCCCAGGAAATAATGTGGGGGGCCTGGACTCAAAAGTCCCAATTAATAGACTTATTATGGTCGCGGTGACGTAAGGGGCATAATTAAGCACCTTGACCTTTAAAAAAAAATAACGTAGTTTTTTAGCCACCCGGTATAATAGAGATAATAATTTGTCTTATTCAAGGTTGGCTAAAACACTTACATATTATAATATCCCGCTCAGCTGTTATAAATTTAGTTCCCGCATCAAACTTCGAGATGAATGTCGCGTCGATCGCTAAGCGATTCTGAACGTCATTTAAAAAAGTATGAATTGCGTACAAAAATACAGTTAGCCGGAAAACAATAATCAAGAAAAAAAATACCATTGTCATTTTAATTTTGTTACTACAATAATGAAAAAAAATACTTATAAACAGTATATTGTAATAAAAGTTTGTTTTTAAATAAAACATATTTGAATAAAATCATAATAAACGATGTTATTATGAATTTATGAAGTGCCTATATTATTAACATAAATCTATTTACCGTTTTTCTCTGTTAACTTTTGTTTTTTTTTCGATTCAATGCGATGTTTTCTCGATTTCCGGTGTGGATATGCTTCAGTGGTTATACTATAATAATATAGTTATTGAATAAAAATTCTACAATTTCGCTTAAATTTTTTATTTGGATTAATTATTGTAAAAACGGTGAGTACTTGTAAATAAAATGATGGTGTTGATAAAATAAATTTAATAAAATACTGTTCTAATTTTTTGTCATATTATACCAATTTCTTTATATTATTAAAGTTTTTTAAAATTAAAAACAAGATGCACAAAATACAATACACGATAAAAATCTTCAAACAATCAATACACATTAATGCTGCAACAGCCTCACTAGGTTGCCCTGTATCGAGGCGTGCTGCGAATACCTAGGTACTTAACTATAATTCACAATAACATTAAAAAATATTAAAAGTAGGTACCTATAAGATTTTTTCTTCTTCTTTGGACTATCTTAACTATAATAAATAAACCTTAGGGCCACAATATTTAGTTTGTTTTTAGTAAAATATTAAGTATCCTTTCTTAGTCGATAATATTTGACTAGATTCATAGCCAAATCTTTTTTTAATGAATAACAGGAGAACGAAAAGATGTAGAATAAACATTAGGTATACGCAATAACATTGCGCAAGCTAGAGCGCAATGGAGAGCTCTTGTTGCCTCCCTATGCCCCTGAGTGGGGTGTAAAAGGGAGAATTGATTGATTGATTGATACACAATAATAATTATACCTATGGCATTTATTAATTCAATTAATTTTTAATTAAATTCATTTTTTACCAAGTTTCTGTTTGATTTATACTAGCTGAAGTTCAAGGGCGGATCCAGCTTTGGCGCCAGGGGGGGGGGTCACAAAGTAAAAAAAAAGGTCATCTTAAAAATTTGGTATCTGGAAACTACACTAGTAGTAGTAGATATTTTATTAATAAAAATACCACTGCCCTACTTGAGAATACATAGCCCAGGGGGGGTCATGACCTCCCCGCCCCCCCCCCCCCCCTGGATCCGCGCTTGTACAGGTTACGATATTCTATATCTTGTTGAAAGAATAGATGTCCATCAGAAGCAAATTTTACCGAATTATTATGGTAAGATAATATCTTGTTTTTCTGGCTTTTAAATGAGATTAATCTAAAAAAAAGTATGCCGCTTACTTAAACAGAAATCAAATAAAAACTCAATGTATGATTTTTCAACATCAAGAAGTTTATGTGCTGATAAAAGAAGAGGAAATTTTCCCCACATTATCATCGATGAATTTTTGTGTTTTATTGCACACTTAATTCAGTTATGTATGTATTTATTTTCGTATGTTGGCACATCACGCATAAACCGCACACTCTAGGTTTGATTTTAATCGTCGTGGATCCTTGCAGGTATATTTGTGGTAATCATAGATAAAAAAAAATCCAATTTCTCAAATATATTTAATGATATTTACAAATTTCTAAAAATTTAAAATCTTCATACAAAAATTTCAATTAATGAGATAGTCATGTTTTAAAAGTAAAATTATATACGTCTAAATTTTGTGTAGAACGTACGGTATAAAAATGTATAAAATCGATCGAAGTTTGATTTGAAATACAAAAAATATAAGTAGAAGTCTTTTAATTATTATTTTATAAAGATTTTCACAGAAAAATATAATAAAATATGTACGCCATGACAGATGTCTAAAGCCGGTAAAGCAGAGTTCGCTTGCACCCTCTCTCTTATGGTACCTCAATTATTATCAGGAGTCATTTAAGTAGGTTAAACTAACTATACATAATAATACTAGGTAGGTAGGTACTTATATTTACACACAGTATGAAGGACTTGCATTAGGTAGGTACTACAAAACCAACATACATTCTTTTAATTTTTTCGCATATTTAACAGTCAGTATTAATTTTTCTTTTATTTTTTATAAACATTGAAAGTGACATCCTTTTTTTTTAATTGTTCGCATATTTAGCAGTGACTCTTATTTTTTCCTTTTGAAAAATTAAGTTAATATATTATACTACTGGTCCTGAGAAGAGGAAAGCTGCAGACAAAACCTGTTCAATAACCTACTGATCAAGTCTGACTAGCCAAATACCTAAACAACGTAAAGCAAGACGAGTATCGGCTAGTTGTAAATAAATAAAAAAAAAATAAGTATGTAGGTACCTACGCTAATTTATATACCATAATCAATGTATAATTTTATTTTAAATACCTACCTAAGTACTTACATAACACATGATACAATTAATGTGGGGTTGGAAAACCGCATAAGTCATAAAAATCGTAGTCATAGAAATATGTTTGAGGAGAACAGCAAAATCTCGAATAGAATAATTATTAAAAAGTAATAACAATAAATTTCGGACTTGTTTAATTTAGAGTTCAAAAAACAATAATTTATTATTCCACAATAATTTGAATTCTCATTTTTATATATACCTAAATATTTCGACCATCATACGATTAAAAGTAATATTATTTTTGTTTAAAATATTCTTATAATATAATACATAGGCAGACACGGAATTTAAGCAATCAATTACAATTTCAAGGCCGAATTTCAAACTCAGCATCGCATAGCAGCATTCCATATAAAACATCGATATATTAATAAACTTGATTCTGAGGCAAAACCGCGATTTCCTATACTAGTCGCAAATTAATATCGCAAAGATAAAAACTTTAATCAAATACAGAAATACACAAAATGATGTGTATACCTACCTATATAATAACATCTCCTAAAATAACTGCCATTTTCAAAGTAAACTTTGCCTTTTTCACCAAGTACCTAGATCTAATAAGTATTTCCGCTTAGACAGAATAGAATAATTCAGTTACAAAAATCATTATATGTGGAATGGCGATTTCGAGCAAAACAATCTTACCGTAATAATTCGGTAAAATTTGGTTTAAATAGGGTCTATTCTAGAGATGAAACGGATAGCAGTTTAGCCGAATACCGGATAATCGGCCGGTCGGCCGCCGTATATATGGCGTAGGTATGTTTCTGGCTGGTTGGTGCATGCATGGGAACATTGTCGAAAAACCATCAACCACATTAGTTAGTCTGGATTAGTGTGGTGTGATAATATTTTTTCCTATGATTAGAACGTTTAGATTTTTTAAGTTTTACCCTCAGAACCAAGGTCTTAGCCAGGATAGCATTAGTACAGAGGTTCCCAATCTGTTTAGGTTTACGGTTCCCTTAATATCCAATCCAATCCAAATTCCCTTTACACTCCACTTAGGGACCTAGGGAGGCAACAAGACCTCTCCATTGCGCTCGATCTTGCGCAATATTTATGACCTCCTCACACACCATGTCCAGATTCCTCAGCTCTGCTTCGAAGGAACGGAATACGAGGAAGAGCCTCTCGGTATAAGAGGGTCTTCCTCGTCTTCGGGACTCTGATGGGAGGAAGAACAGCGCTCCCCTTAAAATAACATTTTTTTTTTACAATATTTATAAAATTTGCAGAATGCTGAAAAAAGTGTAGCAGAGCCCGGGCAGTGTGTGAATTACCGTGGGTACAACGCATAAATTACGCTTATCTGCATCTTCCTGCAGGATGATTTATTATGATGAAACGTATTTTATTAAACTTTCCTTATTTACGGAGACAAGCGAAGCCGCTTATTGCTACCTCTATATAAAGAAATTAGTACCTATTCAATATTTATTTTCCATAATAATTTACCTTTAGTGTAGTATGTTTAGGTACTAATCAATTTTCTAAGATGTAGATTTTTTCTTGTGATTACAAGGTGTATTTCTTAAGTGATATTTACTAAATCAATCAATTAGTTATCCAAACAATATATTTTTTTACTATCCGGTATCCGGCCGGATAGATGCTAGTTATCCGGTATTCGGCGGATAGCGTTTACGCCGCCGGATAGGCCGGATAATTGCCGGATATCCGTTTCATCTCTAATAATAATACTACTTAAAAATTCAGTTGCAAAAATCATTCTATGTGGAATGGCGATTTCGACCAAAACAATTCTAAATAAAATAAGAAAGTAAGACTAGGTAGTTTTTGCATTGGATATCTTGGACATATAAAATGCAACGAATTTACATACCTAATCACTATTTTAAATACTTACCTAAAAATATAATATAGTGTATAAATAAATATTTTTCTATTCAATTTTGCGCTGTGGATTTTGACATTTGCCTACTTATTAGAGTTGCTTTTGAAACCCATTTTAATACAGAAATATGATATTATGTAGGTACCTTGAAAGGTGCTAATAAATGAAAATCAGTGGTGCATAATAGGTAGGTATCTTTATATCACTGATGCTCTACTACGTAAAAAATAACATTTAAGTAGGTACCTACTTCTTTATTGAGTATACCTATCAATAAACACATAATAGATGAAACCATTATACATTTATAAGTTTTTTTTTCTGACTTGCACCCGAAATAATACATTAAGTTTATAATAGAAAAATAATATTTTACTGTATGTCTTTATCTTTGAGGTACTTAACTAACTAAATAAAAATAATGTTGTAGATGCATGCCATACATATTTGGCACAAATTCACTACGGTATAAGCACATAATTACCTAGGCATTATTTTATCTGAACACAGAATAATGAGATACAAACATTGTATTTTTCGGCACCTCATTTCAGCCAAATATTTTCCTAATTATTCGAATAACACATTTTGGGCCCGCAGGTGTACATACAAGGGCGGATCCAGCTTTGCCGCCAGGGGGGTCATATAGTAAAAAAAGGTCATTTCCAAAATTTGGTATCTAGAAACTAAACTTTTCCCATTTCCAAAATGTGCGGTATCTGGAAACTACGCTTTTCCCAAAAAAAGGTCATTTCCTAAATTTAATATTATGGAACTTTTGATCGATCCAGGGGGGGGGGGCATGACCACAAGAAATTATAATTAAAATAGAAAAGTAGTTATTTTATTAATAAATGTAAGTACTGTACTTAGAAATATAAGGCCTGGACCCACCTGACCCCCCCTGGATCCACCCTTGTGTACATATACCTACATCAGAAAAATTAATTGCATAAGCCGGAACATAAAAATTTGCTATTATGCATTTAGAAAACGGTGTTTAATTTTTCGTGCATAGGTTATTTTTTGTTTAGCTACCACAAAAAGTATGCACTAAAAAAGTGAAAAAAAAATATCACGATAACACCACATAATATAAGTATATGTAGATATTTATATAAAGTGTGGCAGAAACTGAAAGAAATTAAGGATACCTACATTACATCCTTCCCTTGTTCCATTTCTTCAAATCCTGACTCAGTCTTCCTTGAGAACGAAATCGATGTGAACGTTCCAATACATCTTTGATTCGCCAAGGTTCTCCTATAAATTTTCTTTAAGACCAACATGCCTTCTTAATTATATAAGTTTTATTTTTAATATTCTTTGTTTAAACATATTAAAAAATATATATCGTTTGAATACATCCAACGAATACAATACATCATCACATCACTCTTCTAACGCTTTAAAATAAGTAGGTACAGTCTGGCTAAAAAGAGTAGAAATTAATTATTGATGAACTAAAATGTTATCACTCTGGCAACATTGAACATAGATTATTGTCTGCCATTACAAATTGTTACGAATGGACAGCAATTCTAACTTGTAAATACAACATCCAATTCATTTAAAAAATTATTAACTACCTTTTACTAATTTGGATATTTTTCCGACATATTTTTCTTTGTATATTCCTATAATATTCACCTGCAAATAAATTATAGGTTATGTTTAAACATTTTGACATTTGTATTATTTGAATTCGGCCATAAAATAGTAAGCAGTTGTAAGCACCATTTTGTGGATTACAGCACCCGTTATTATCTTATTATCTCTTGTTTTTTGACTCGTTTTGCGTAGATTTTATTCCATCTCGTTTTTAATGCCATGGCTGGTACAGTTCGTTATTAAATTCTTTTAAATAACATCTACAAAGCATTTCATATGATACCACATTGAATAGTATATATATTTTTTAATATTTTGGCGGTTACAATACTTTACTTTATAAATGTAGAGTACTTATTAAATGTTGCCATACAAACGATTGCAGCGCCCTCAATTATTTTCTACTCTTTTTAGCCAGACTGTACCCTAATTCCTTTGTTTGTGTCACTAAACGCCTTTTCAAGATTCTACGTACGGAACGAACTTTTCATCTCTTCCACATTTCAAATTTCGAACGTTTTTAAAATTATGTTCTATTATTTCTTTACAATACAATGCTTCTTAATGAAAATTAATATAATTATAAGAAAAAAACATCCAACAAAGTATATCATTGCACTTCTTTAAAGTGTTGTATTCTGGATTCGAACCAAGTCATATGTACATAGGTACCTATACCTTTTCAACAGATCACAGTTTATTTCTTTCAGCACAATAAGTACTTCGTCATACGTTTTTTGTACGTACCTACCTACAAGATTCTTCGTGACAACGTGTTTTTTTTTATATTCGTATACTAGCTTTCCCGACAGACGTCGTCTTGTGGTTCTAGCCCGAAGTGGCCCGTTAATATGTATACATAATGTGCACTGCGCCCCCGTCAAACAATACAAAATTAATTCGATTGAGTTACTTAAGCTAATAAAATAATAACATTAAACTATTTCTGAAACATCCATATTTCATTCATATTCAAAGCTCTGGCGGGAGGAACTTGAGAATAATGCGCTCGCGCACACATTCTACCGCGCCTATTACCAACACGAATGTGCCCGATATTGTTGACTTCGTATGAAAATTTTCTAACGTTCGAATCGGTGCGGTGGAGTAGTGGGATGGGTTACTGTAGGAGCGTATGCGAGAATGAGAGGGAACTACCCGCGATGGCGTGGGCGCTTCATAGGTAACCGTTCCATACAAACTTAAATATTGTATTTTACATCATTTCTTATCCAGTTTTTAAACATTTTATTAGTTATTCTGTTATCCGGAGCGGAGAAGAATCCAATAAATCAAACGTCAGAAGATCCTGTCGAGCCGATCTCGAGTTGTAAGTGTTCGCACTAACCCGACTTTTATTTATATTAGAGATTTTTAGTAAAAACCTGGCACCTGACCAAAGCCCAGGCACAAAAAGTATCTGCATTTTAAATGAAGTGCCTGAGGAGAATCTTGGGTATAAGATGGTAACACCGCATCACGAACGACGCTATACGCCGGCGTACCCAGCTCAGGCCCATCACTTCCACCATTACGGAGAGGAGATGGGCATGGCTGGGACATGTGTTGAGAATGCCGAATGACAGTTGGCCGAGAAGAGCGCTGTTTTTCCCCCCATCAGGGTCTCGAAGACGTGGAAGACCCTCTCATACCGTGTTACGTTCCTTCGAGACAGAGTTGAACATGGTGTGGGAGGAGGTCTCTTGTTGCCTCCCTATGCCCCTAATTCGGGCCTTAAGGGAGTTTGGATTTGGATTTTGGAGGTCGAATCATTACAAATCAGATGGAAAGCCGGTAATCAAGAAAAAATAATAAAGGTAGGCATGCACTCTGCTCCGTCCCTGATGGGATGCGTGCCTCGCTCAGCCCCAGGATATCCAGTCCATAATCTCCCTTCAACTTGGCAGCAACAAGCTTCCCGCCCGCCCTCAAAGTGCGGACATTCAAGCTCTTATTCCTAAAGCGAGCCGTGGTCAACACAGGGGGGACACTAGCTGCCTGGACCCCTCCCCTGGTGGGGCCTAGGCGTCCGAGGCTTAATCCTGTTGCATTTTCTGACCGGTGTGAGTTTAAGGGCGCGAGGTGGTCAAACCCACGGCCCCGATCAGATTTTTCGATTACCTGCCTCTTACAGGATGCTCAAAAAAAAAACCAGCAAAAAGAACAGAGGTGCTATTCTAAGCCGACAGCCCCATAGCCAAATTAACAGATTTACTTAAAAGTATAAGTCAAAAGAAATAAATGAAACTAGATGAAAACAAAAATGTTAGTCATAAGAAGTAAAAGAGTTTTTATTCTTTGAAAATTTTCGCATAAGTTTCCCAGAAAAGGAAGTCCCGTTTTGAAGACATTTTGTTAGGTACTTTTTTATTGGCAATCTACCCTTTTAGGTAGATATTCGTGAGTTGTGACTTCAGCGCCAGTCTGTGTTTAGTACTCTGCAACCTTATTTCCAAATTTACAATATTCAGTCATGTGTAAAAAATACCTATACTTTTTGAAAAATGTCCCCGGATAAAAAACCACGAGAAGACAGAAATACCTACTGAATGTAAAATCACTGAAAAACTACACCATAATAATAATTAATGTAGGTGGCAAATTAAAGCTCGTTAAGCGAAACACTCATGAGTCAGCGTTTCGAGTGACACTCTGGAACGAATAAATGTATGGTCGTAATTTGAGGTCCCACTGTATTTTTTGGAGTTTTTAAAAATTATACAGTACCTATCGTATTATATGCATGTGAAAATAATTATTTTAACTTTCACATGCATTGATTAGATGACAGTTTCCGTTTTCATGTCATTGTAATCATATAAATTTATCTAGCTTAGTTATGTAAAGACGTAATTTTTCAATACACACGGACTGTATCATAAACGAAAACAGGCGAAAAAGAATTCTTGTAGTTTAATAAATAATAATAATAAATTTCTATAACAAATAATAAAAATATTATGTACTTTATACTTATTATAATTAGCTAGGTATATTAAAAATTTCAACTAAAAACATTCTAGTTACAGTGTTACAACATGTAATGTCCTCTATCCCGTTTGAGGGATGGATCCGCTGGATTACGCAGTCGCGGCTTCCGCGACTTCCGTCAATCCGTTTAAATTGACAGTTTTCCGCCATGGTTTTTCTTCGTATGCTGTGGTAATGCTATTTTGAGTGAAGGCTGATTTTAATAACAAAACAATGACAACATAACTAATTATTTTCATTCTTAGCAGTATTCTAGGTCAGTGTATAATAATGTTAAAACTATTGTTTAGAAGAATATCTACTTAACATTTTATTCAGATGTTGGCCGTATGCTGTGACATTATTTTTTATTTTAAATGTGAATTTTCAGAGATTCAGAGTTAAAATGAATAAAATAACAAGCAGTAATAAAAACTTAATTTTTACAAAAAAGGACGTAATTCCTAAATGATAAAGCTAGTGTCGCTTTAAAATTAGTGTTTACAGAAATAATTGCTTTTTGTATTAAGCCTGCTGTTTTCGCCATAATTGTTATATGAATCTATTGGAAAATATAATATTATTTTGTATTTTGATGCTTTTTTGTAAGAATACTTGCATCTTAGAAATACCGCTTTCTAATAATTTATATTTAGTTTTTAATTCAGAATTCCCTTCAAAATTCGATCAAGGGCTATTTTACAATGAATGAAACGAAAACATCACAAAATGGTTAAAATAACAAACACAAATAATACGTAAAGATATGTTGGCTATAATAAGAATATTGATAAACAAGTATTTAGGTCAAAAATCATAAAATAATTTAAGATAACATATGCACACAAATTTTTATAAACTAATTAACCTATTACTAAAAACGGAAAGACTTTTTAAATTTATTATAAACATTAAAATATTATTAGGTATAAATTAAATTACATTATATTGTACATACACTACTGTTTATATTTATAAAATTTATCCAAAAAATATTTTACTTGCTTATGAATTAGGTACGATAAAAATGTAAAACACCTACTTAGCTGGAACAAAATTGCAAATTATAAGTTCAGTGCATTTACATTAATTTCTATATTTATTTTTAGAAAATGGCTTCATACGAAGAGTTTGTGGAGCTGATAAATAATGAAGCCATTGACATTCCTTGCGATTCTTGTGGAGTTGATCAGATACTCCTCGATGTACCACTATGGTTCAATGAAAAATTATTCATAAGGTCAGAATTAATCTATATTACCTAGTTACTCTTAAACAGGTTTTGTAAACTAATGCAATGTTCTAGAATCTAGCACAAAACAATTATTATCGCTGTGAAAAATGCTATAATGCGTTTCATAATAAATATTATATTTAAAATCATGATCACCATTAAAATCATTTAGATAATTTCTTTCAAAAATTTGGAAAGCATGATTGATCTTTGATGTTTTTGTTACTCTTATACTCCTGATTTGGCTCTCTTTTAAGAAGGCATCAATGTGATTGGTTCTCATCATTCTAGGTTAACGACATCTCCGTGCACACATTCTTTCAGATTTACAGATCCTTTTTGTCATTTTGTTTTTCATTCAATCCCTCTGCGTGCTCAAACAACTTCAATGTATTCACTTTTATTCTAGTCACTATGCTAACATTCACTTCACATTCTTTTCCAATATTATCATCTTATCAAACAGTTTTTTTCCGCATATTCTGCCTAGTGATATCATTTCTACAGCATTTATACCAATTTACAGAATTTTAATTCATGACCTAATTTCACTCCCAAACGGATGGTATCAGGATTTCATAAAGCATCAACTGTTTGGGTTTTTCAATAATTTGATAATGATTTCAGGGGTAGAAAGTATATTGTGGAAAACCTAACAGCCCAGATGACATCGTCTCTAAATGGGCTGATATGTGTCCTCTCCATTCCTAACTCTCTCAGGATATTGATCATGACACAGAAGTCCTCCACGACTCTGTCAGCCTACAAGAGGTATCTGTCAACCATACTGCATTTGCATTCTTGGCTGAGATCTGATCTCCGACCTGGCACTAAGTAAGTATTTTGTTTGGTATGTAAAATACCTTATCTTATTATCATTCTATATTCGAAAAATGTCATTCAGAACAAAAATTACAAAAATTTATGTAATATTTTGGTACATCTAGAAAGGCCAAAAACTAAAAATCCCTAAGTCCACTATCGTCAAAATTGAGTTGACTTTATACTATCGGATACAGATTTTATTTTCTCTATAAAATACCTATTACTTTTTCATGACCTTAAACGGTTTACTTCATGGTTTTTTTTTTCATTTTTTTAATCATAAACAATATTTCTTGTCCATTAGAAATATTGAAATGCAAATATCTCTGTTAAAATACGGACTAAGAAATTTTTTCAATTTGACCATTCTAAATGTATTCTTTATAACAATAATTGATTTTGTCTTTGTGAAAGTTAAGGATTTGCTGGAAATTATTAAAACTGTACAAGATAGAGTCAAATTTTTTCCATTAATTTTTTTTATAGGACCTACCATTCTATCCCCATAATTCTGTTGAGGCATTAAACTTCATTGCATTTCTCATTTCAGTGCTTGGAAATCTTTGCTAGCTATCAGGAAAAGGCACTTACAAGCAAGCAAAAAGGCCTGCTTGAACGGCGAAGGCAAAATCACTCAAACGGATTTAGTCATAACCTTATTTGGTTTCTTTGGATATGGTTTTCTAAAACCACTGATGCTTGGTTTTCACATTGACAATGACGAAGACATCCAGGCTTACCTGCATTTCTGGCGAACCATTGGTTTTATGGTTGGAATTCACGATAAGTAAGCTTAAGTTTTTTCCTACTACTTAATAGCTTAAAAAAATAATGGCTTATTTAATTAACAAAAATCATATTTCCAGGTTTAATTTCTGCGAAGGCACTGTGGAGGATGTGCGAGAAAAGGCTACATATATTTGTGAGAAGTTCTGCAAGCCGAATATTACCCATCCGCCCGAATATTTTTTTCACATGGTCACCGCCATGTTGAGCGGGATGTTCTACGTCACGCCTTGTATACAAATACGTCCATTTCTCTTTTACGCCTACAGACTGAACGATATCCCCGGATTCGGAATAAGAAAAACCGAAGTGAAGCTGTCGAATTTTGAATTAAATTCGAGTAACGACGACAAAACTTATCTTATGAAGAGATTTTCTAGTCAAAAACCAAATAATAATTGTTACGAATTTTTGTCAGACAAAAAACAAAACTCGGAAGAAAATAAGGCAGTCGGTCAAGATTGCGTATTAGATGGTAGTTTACTATTTGAATCTATGAGTACTTTAGATCACTTCTTTCTCTTTGGAATGGGCTATGTCTTCGGAAAAGCACTGTACAATCCGATCGCTCGATGGTTTATAAATGCATATTTTTATATTATTTTCATTGTTCTTCCATATTTACCGTTGGGAGCTCTCCTCAAATTTAAAACAAGTAAAGTCTATGTAAATATGTTTAAGGAAGACTCATCGATTTCAGCAACTTTGAAAACAAATCGAGAAGTCCTCGACTCTTTATATGGTGATAAAATTATAGAATACTAGCCAATTTGTCTCTCTGTCAAATGAAATTGTAATCTCCTTAATCAAAACATTAGGCTTTTTTATCATAATTATAACACTAAATCCCACATAACTGATTAAGAGAACAATCAAACAATGAATGAGCCTTCTCTATGCCTGTTGTCAGGCAGGATTTACTGCTAGTTAAATGCCATCTATTGAAATATTTATAAAAACTTCACTCAATATTTAATACAAATTTCAATAGATGGCAATCGTAATAACCAACAAAAACTTTGAAACAAATTATAAATAAAAAACAAAGCAGATACAAAAATCACCAGTTAGATTTGAGTATTGATTCAGCATTCTGTCAATACTATTTATAGTGAGATATAGTTTTAAAGTAGGAACTATTTTTTAGTTTATAAGTGCCATTGTAAACTGATTTCGTACTTGGATAAGTAAATTAACTAGGTGTAAAAGTAGGTAATGTTAAGAAACTTTTTCAGTGAAATGTAGTTAATATTATAGTCTTCAAAGTAAGCAGAAATTAAAGAATCTGTGTGTCTTGAAAAGTGAATGAAGATCTATCTCTCCGCCTACCCCTTTTTGAGAATACTCAAAAACATCAATGAAGTCATATATCACATCACATTCATTCGTAGTCAGTTTTTTACTGTTCTGAAATAAATGGAGCATTTTGCTATGTGGATAAGATGGATATGGCCCAGTGAATTAGAAATTAAAACAGTATTTAATGTTATCCAAGTTGAATAATGTACTTTTTTTCGCAATTAACTCAGCGTTGTTGATACGAAGTTGATTATTTTTGTTATATATGGTAAAGGAATAGTGATAAAAGTAATATTTCCATAAAATTCTAGAAATTATTGTTCTTTTTATTAGAGATGAAACGAATATTCGGCTACTATCCGGTATCGGGCCTATCCGGCTGCTTAAATGCTATCCGGCCGAATACCGGATAACTAGCACTTATCCGGCCGGATACCGGATAGTTAAAAAAGCTTATGTTTGGATAACTAATTGATTTATTTAGTAAGAATCACTTTAGAAATACACCTCGTAATCACAAGAAAAATTCTACAACTTAGAAAATTGATTAGCAAACATAATGCAATAAGGGTAAATTATAGAGAATGAATACTTATTTCTTTATATAGAGGTAGTAAGCGGCTTCGATTGTCTCCGTAAATAAGGAAAGTTTAAATAAATACGTTTCGTCATGTAGGTATATCATTCTGCTGGAAGATGCAGATAGATTCCGCGATTTTTGGAACAATAACGTTCCGGCAACGGAGTCAGTCCCATTGGTATATTATGCCACCTACGTACCCACGGTAATTCACGCACTGCCCGGGCTCTACTAAAGACTTCTTTAGCATTCAGCGAATTTTATAAATTTTGAAAAGAAAAACCACTGATATTTTAAAGGGAGCGCTGTTCTTCCTCCCATCAGGGTCCCGAAGACAAGGAAGACCCTCTCATACCAAGAGGGTCTTCCTCGTGTTCCGCTCCTTCGAAGCCGAGCAGAGAAATCTGGACATGGTATGTGAGGTCATAAACATTGCGCAAGATCGAGCGCAATGGGGAGCTCTTGTTTCCTCATTATGCTCCTGTGGAGCGTAAAGGGAGTTTGGATTGGATATAAAGGGAGCCATAAACCTTAACAGATTAGGAACCTCTGCAATAAAGCTATTTTGGATACTACCTTGGTTCTGAGGGTAAAAGTTAAAAATCTAAACACGCTAATTATAGGAAAAAAATATTATCACACCACACTAACTAATGCGGTAGATGGATTTTTCTACAATGAACCCAATGATCCTATATGGACGCACCAATTAATCATATACATACGCCGGATATCCGGCATTCGGCTGCTTAGTTGGCCGAATATCCGGTATCTGGCAAAAATGCTATCCGTTTCATTTCTACTTTTTATTCTTCAAATCTTTGTTAGTGATTTTTTTATTGAATTTTTAATTATTCCCATAGAAAAGAGGGAAACCAATTTATTGTGATAGTAAGCAATTGTTATATTTAAATTTTATACACTTTAGCCATGTATCTTTTTATCTTTAGTTGTATTAGAATTGATGTAAAAATGGCATTAGAACGTAATTTTGGATTTAGTATGTGCGGTAGATAGTCTTAAATGTAAGTATAAATGGCTTTTTTTAACCAATAATAAATCCATTTAATAAATTATGTTTGTTTTTCTTTAATTTACACACAGGGGGGAGGGGGGGTCAGTATAGCTGTCAGAACTTATTGCCTGAGGCACCTTTTTCTAGTCAACTGATATTGTTCAATCCGCATAGGACAAGATCTAAAAAACAAGAAGGATTTCGAAGGAAATAAAAACACAGAATTTTTTAAAGTGATTGAAAATTGAACCCGGGATCTCTTTGATAGAAGTCTGGCACCTTAGACAATAATTATGCTGTAAATATTGGTCGAGGTTCAGGATGGATTCAGTAATAATATTAATACTACACCTTTATTGATACAAAAAAAAACACAATTCTATATAAGTACAATCACGGTTTAGTGAATAATTTTATGTTTAATTTGAATGCTCAAGAGAGGTTGGTGGAACCCACTTAAATATGCATAATATAGCTATGTGGGAGGTGCCTGTTATTGGTGCAATGGAGATTCTATGTTTTCTGGACCAAAATAAGATATGAAATCATAAGATGAAGGGGGTAAAAAAGTGTCAAAAGAAAAGCCGGGAATCATATAATTATCAATGAAGCTCATCTATTCAAAATATCTCTATGGCACAGTGCTAGGTTATTGCTTTTCCCTCGTAGACTCCCCACATCTGACAGATTATGGATGAATGGGTATTGAAATAAAATATTACAATGAAATTAACAGTAAATATATTTAATGAAATAATTTGTAGAACAATATCACAACTTTTGTGCCTTGAAGGAAGACTACGGAGATTGTCACAAAATATGATAATATTTTTTTTCAATAGATGTCACTAATCATTAAACTTATATAAAAAAGCACCTTTTACTCTTGAATAATATAATCATTATTTTGGAATGACATAAAGATAACAAGGTGGGTTTCATATATGTATTATCATCTTAGGAATAAACAGCCAGATTTATTCTTTAACATATTGTATGTATGTACTTAAACAAACTTAGCTTTTCAAGTGAAGAGTTACAAGGGCCACATATGTGTAATGATTTGATAATGCCATAAAAAAATATTATTATAATAAAAATAATGTAACACACTTCACACGTGACTTATTTCCTACTACACTGCCATCTTTTGGATTTTTTAACTATGCAACTATAGAGGAATAATTGTTTTTATGAAAATAGTGATTCTTGCAACTGCCCACTGATAAAACATACAGAAGTTACGAAATACTTGGGTATACAAATCGATGAAAACCTCAGATGGAAACATCAAATCGATGCCATTAGAAGCAGAATTAGAAAACTACTATACATTTTTTTGAGTTTACGAAACATCTTGAATGGGGAGAGCATCAAATCAGTATACTTCGCATTGCTCCAATCTATAATACAGTACGGTATCGTCGGATGGGGAGCGGCTTATAAGACGAATCTCATGCCAATCGCAATATTACAGAAATTAATAATCAAAATCATAAATAGGAAACCACGCCTCTTTCCTACAGTCGAACTATTTAAACTCTTCCCTGTATTGAACGTGTTCCAAATTTTTAAAAGAGTATCTGTTATTCAGATTCATAAAGATTATTCAAAACCCAACGATCTACACCGAATATGTGACGAACAGACCCAGATCAAGACACAAATTAAAAATACCGAAGTACAACACAACAACTGCACAAAATCATTACTTATACCAAGGTATACTATATTTTACGATTTGCCGGAAGCATTGCGAGCTGAAAAAAATACCTTTAAATTCAAATCAAAGCTCAAAAAAATCAAGACATAAACAATCTTTATTTTTGATGTTGATGTTTTTTGTCATTATTATTTTATTCGACCCGAACCACACAAACACATGTTCACATTTTATTTGTAGTGCCGAAGAGGTTCGAGGACTGTTGTGCGACTTTCGGAATAGCGGGGTGCCTGCCTACGCTAAATTAGGTGATAATGATGTTTCAGGTGCTGTGCGGTACTCGACTCAACGCATATTATTCTTAAGTATATTATATACATAGCTAGGTATTGTGTACATGTTGGTATCAATATTACTTTTTATCTGTGTATAATACATGGATGTATGTATTAATTGTCATGTTGTTTGCGCTAGCTGCGACTAACCAATCTAATGTTGCTTCTCTTTGATATTAACTTATGTAACTGTTCCATTTATTTAATTGTTCTGTATTGTTTCTTTTTCTTATTCTAGAATAATTATAGATTAGTACTCCGTTCCTTTACATAAGCATTATGCTTTTTAAGGAGGGCAAACAGTGTATTTTGTTCTGATGTTTATAACAAAACAATTAATGTATAAAATTGTAATATTTATTTAAAGAAATAAAGGTATATTATTACAAACTTACGGCCCGTCGAACTTCATCCCGCATCTGAATCAACAATACTTATTACATAATGCAATAAATTATAAGTTAAATTTAATTCTGTTTTTATGTCATAAACTATATTTAATTCATGTAAGTCAAAATATTTTTTTTTATTCTGGGTTAGGTCGAAGTTCGACGGGCGAGTTAGCTAGTGTATAATATAAGAAACATTAATAATTATTATGAAATTCAAGCTATTAGTATGGCAATTCTACATAATATCTTTGGTTCTTTATCTTTCATTGTGTTTTCTATGGTTAATAAAAATAAAGAGAGGTTAGAGGTTGGCTCCTATACTCTGCGTTTTATTCATCAATTAATTCCACCATAATCATATTATTCAATAGGTTATGGGCCCAGAAATAATAAAAAAGTTGGAATTGACTGTATGTTATTTACATTCTAAAATAAAAACTGTGTGTTTAGTGGACTTTCAACTGGGTGTGCATGTGAATCATTTTTCAATACTGGTTGTATTGTCATATAAGTGCTTATTACCAAGTGTAATACATGCGAAATATGGATCAGGCAACGGTTATTGTTAAATTCGACAGAAAGAACTATTCACAGTCGAAATTTCATTTGAAGTGTATATTGATGGCAAAGGAGGTTATATGACCATGTGACGGGAAAAGAAGTGAGGCCCACAGATGAAAAGGAATCCTCAACAGGAATGATGCTGCCACGGTGTGTATTATAATATCGGCGTTAGATCTACATTAAATGTGTCACATTTAACTGATCCACATCCCTAAGTAGATTTGGTGTGTTGAGAAGGGGCTTGCATAGGTTGGTCTGACCAATACACATTGTCCATTCATATTTGCGTTTAGTTTGCCGCTTAAACTCGAGCGAAGAGCATCGGACGCGGGGACTAAATAATTTTTAAAATACAAAGGCTCCATCACATTTTTAAAAATGGATTCTATCGTATAAAAAAGTCAAGGGAAGAAAATTTTATATAATGTAATTCAGTACATTAAAAAAATGAAAATGTCACTGGCGGTTTCACAAGGCATGTAACTAATAATCATACCTATTATATATTTTTAACTATCTGTTGTGTTATTTTTGTAAATTTGTATGGTTGCATCCAAAGGTGTTTTTGTTTCGTAAATAATGGTCAATTGCAGTTTTTTTATTTGTGACACGTTTTTGGAGAATCAATATTTTTTACATCGATATTTCAAATCGTAAGTATTTATATTTTTCTAAAAAAGTATTATTAGATGTTGTTTCTTTTATTTTAAATCATATGTGATGAAAAATTATTGTTTCATATATTTCTTTATAGCTATTCAAGTTGCTATCATATAAATATGACGCTGGGCGTTAAAGATATCGATACTAACATAACTACTTTACAATTCTATTGCAGATAGCTTGAATTCCATCATGAGTAACACTCACATTTTTCGCAATATGGACGAAGCCATTGAATATATGATGTCAGAAGAGATTGAGGCTGATATTGCTGCTCGACGAAGATGACATTGATGAGGATGAGGTTTCTGGAACTGCTGACGTAAACGATGTTCCAGGGATGGTCGAAATATTTGTCTCAAATGACTATGATGAACAAACACCCACTGAACACGAGCCATCTTCTTTAAAAAGAAGAAAGACCGACAAGTACTACTTGTGAAGGAAAATGCAGCCTTCATATTCTTCATCAAATAATACAGGTAGCAAATTTATTGAAAATATTGAACGCATGCATGAAATCTTGTTTACAAGGGAAAACACCAGTTGAGGTTTATGAGGAGGTGTTTGGCATATTTGTTGGAGAAACTATGAGATATGCAACTACAACAAAGGCTAAACATAACTATCAGATGAATTTCGAAGATATAAAACGATTTATTGGCTTCCTTATATTTACTAGCTATCACACATTACCGAGTGAACGAGGGATGAAGATTTAGGAATAAGTTTGGTGAAGAATTGTTTTAGTAGAAATTTCTATCTGGAGCTTAAATCATGCTTACATTTACAAGACAATTCTTTAGCAGAAAATTTCAAACATGATAAATCGTTTAAAGTAAAAAATTTGATAGAAAATCTTAATAAGAATTTTCAAAATTGGGGAATCTTTCATCAACACTTATCTATTGATGAAATGATCATCAGGTATTATGGAAATAATAAACTAAAGCAATTCATTAGAGGAAAACCAATACGATTTGGATATAAAATATGGGCTACGTGTAGCAAAGGTTATTGCTATAATTTTTCGTTATATTGCGGAAAAGAAGGAAATGGTGACAAGCCTAAAGAACTATTAGGTGTGAAGACTATGATTGAAATAGTAGAAAGTCCAGAATCACATAAGTTATGTTTCGATAACTTCTTTACGACCATTGATCTCTTAAAAACACTGAGAATTGTGGGATTTGATGCCACAGGAACTTTGCTCGAGAATAGAAGCATGAAGGCTCCTCTGCAGAGCTCCAAAGATTTGCTCAAGCTTCCTAGAGGAACGTATGATTATGCATTTGATAAAAATAACGAAATTTTTATCATCAAGTGGCACGATAATTAATACACGTGTCACATTAGCTACGAACTACGATAGCCTCGAACCAATGAGCAGTACCCCCTATTCTGGATTTGTTCGACCTAAAATAAGAACGTTCCAAAATTTAAGAATTAAGGTCATATGAATTAAAATTCGTATTCTATAAAGCGATGTGTTCTAAAAACTAAAATGGCTTAAATTAGTTCACCATAAACAAAAATATGAATTATAATTGTCTATGGTCTATATCGCGCATGCGCAATTGGTCATGTTTGTTTATTAAAAATAATACGAGTGTCAAAGTAGTGACCAAATGGGTTAGAGGCATCTCAAATTAGCCTTTTTATCAGACCAACTCTTAGATTTCCTTTTGAAATAAATAAGTATAATTATTTTTAGTGCAAATCTCGTGTTGTAATATACGCAAGAGTATTTTATGAAAGTAGTGATTTTGATTTAACCTCCAATTTTCGATTTCGGCATAATGAAACACGCGCAAATAATCAATTTTATGATTTTATTTACCTTAATAAAGATATTTAACACTTTTTTTAAACTTATTAGGTTAAAATAATACTTTTATTATAAAAATATCATCAGATATATTTTAAGTCGCATACAATTAGGTGTGAACTAAAATTAAGAACGTTTTGACATAAGAACGCACTAAAATTGACTTAAATAGTGTTGTAGAATACCAAAATGAACTAATTTCAATATTAGTCATATTAAGAACGGTCTTAATTTTTATAGAATACCGATGTGCACTTAATAAAATTGGAACGTTCTTATTTTAGTTAGTGCGCACTTAAATTCAAACAGAATCGGGCGTAGTGTTTCCAGGTGGCATAGAAGAAAAGGAGAAAAAGCAATCGTAGACCAACAAAAAGTAATAAATAATTATAACAAGAATATGGGGGGTGTAGATTTACATGATTGGATCCTGGAAAAATATTCCATTCCGATTCGAGGGAAAAAAATGGTATAGTAGGACAGAATTCTCCTGAAAATCTACTGAGATTTTTCGAAAATTGAAAGAATATTCTTCATATGCTATGGAAACTGTAATGACATATTGTAAATTTCAAAAAAATTGTTTGAAAAAAATAATTTGGGCGTTAAACGGTTAAGTAGACTTTCATAAGCCTTCCTATTCTTCCATAGTGATTTTTTCCACCTATTTTTTTTTATAAATCTGGCCTTTTGCAAAATATTTCCATAATTACCCTTAAGAAAGCAAAACTTTGGTTGAATACTGTAAATAGGTATATTATGACCTTGTATTTTAAATGTTCTTCAATGATGATTTCTAATGTAAATAATATTCCTTCTTTTAAAGGTATTGACATAAATATAAACGAGGAAGTGTCGAAAGATACGGGAATCATTGTGTGAACTATCAAGAAGTTTATCACTAAAATTAATTTCTCTGAAAACGTTAACGAAGCCATAAAATCTCAAAAAAAAACAGCAAAGACAATTAGGATTACAATAGACAATTTCGGAGAAGGTTTTATTACCTTTGTAATGCACCCGTGCTATGAATAATTTATTGTGACTCGATGACTTATCATGTTGTGCCATGGAAAAAAATAAAATAAAAATAAATAAATAAATGTTGCCTTTGTTTATGGATAAATTCCAATGTTCTAAGAAAGCCATTACTGTATTTATGTTTATTATTTTTTTTGTTTATTCCTTTAAAAAAAAAAGAATACTGGCAACACCGCGGTGTTTCTGTTGCAAAATTTTTCTGCTGAGTATTTAAACTTCTAGTTTTGTTATTCTTTCGAAACTAAACTAACATTTTACATTTTGTGAATAATTATAAACCTGTGAGTTATTGTTATAAAGAACTAACTTAGTTGCTTTGAAGTTTCGCAAAACAAAAACATCGGCTGAATCATCACTATCGGATGAAATTTTTTTTTTGTCTCTTTTGCACACCGCACATCTGACATACTGAGAGAGAGAGGGAGAACAACGGAGAGCAGTCATGGGTATGAAACCCCGGGATACCTGCCGCGGCGTATTCAAAGCTCTAGCTATACTAACAATGCCAAGTGCCTTCATCTGGGAGTGCCTACTTTTTGTCAGGAAGAACGCACCCAATAAATGCTGAGTTTCACAATTATGAGACCCGTCATAACTCCAACATAAGACCAATAAAACACAGACTTGCCAAGATGTCGAAAAGCTTTATTTGTGTCAGCATTAGATTATTTAATAAATTACCTCTTGAAGTAAGAAACGAAAGTGAGTACAAGTTTTGTGGAAGAGTGAAGATGTATCTTGTTGACAATGAATTCTACTCTGTTGAAGACATGTTAAATGAAGCTATATGCAACATTTAACATGGATATCTAATATAATTTTTTGGCAGCACATTGTATGTAGGTAAATGGCTTATTGTAAAATATTTTGTGATCCTTTTTTATATACTTGACGAAATGCCATTCTGGATCCTTTACACCTAGAATGGCATTGAATATTAAATTATTATTATTTTATAATTGTCAATTCGTCATTGTATCGTACCATAACGAATACAAGTGCCCCAGACGAAAAATAAGAGAAATAAAAAAATAAAATGACCTAATATGCACTTTATAATAATTAAAATACCATTTATAAAGTATAATATTATTTATTATTTCCAGGTGTCATACGACGTAAAATAACAGAATTTTACACAGCGAGGAAGGAAATTCCAACTATCAATAAATTAACGCTTAGCGTTGAAAGAAGATGGGGCAATGTAGTTCTACATATTTAACACAATATCTTAAGGGACTCGGTTACAAGTGGAGGACCCTGCAATCAAGGAGAGTTGGGACATCGTGTTCAAAAGACATAAATTCTTAAAGGACGTGAAGCAGCACAGGAACGAGGGCAGACAGATTATTTATGTAGACGAAACATACGTCAACTCATTCTTGACTACCAATAAATGTTGGCAAAGTCCCACCGAACTTGGCCACGTCAGAGATATCAGTGCAGGTCAACGATTGATTGTCGTGGATTTATCGATAGAAATCTTCTGATTTTAAAATCGGGAGACTGCCACGACGATATGAGTTTTGGAAATTTAAAAAAACGGACAGAGGAAATGTTAGTTCCTAATTTGGCGCCTTGATAAACGATTATTTTAGATAATGCATCCTATCATAATGTGGAGATTGACATAAAAACACCTAAATCAGCTTTAAAAAAAAACAATGATTGAGTGGCTGTCATCTCACAATGTAGAATGTAATTCTATGATGCTAATATCTGAACTATACTTGATGGTCCAGTCTGTGAATGTGGAAGAAAAGCTGATCATAAAGTTCTTCTTTTGCCTCCCTATCATGCTGATCTCAATCCAATTGAGCTCGTTTGGACGATATCAAAGGTACGTTGGATGAATTCTAACTTGGAAGAGAAGTGTGATAAAATGAAATTACTCTTTCAAAATTTTGGTAAGGAGAAATGGAAGAAATGTATCTACCATGTCCTGTCCTGAAAATTGAAGAGGAGTATGCCCCGAGAGACCGTATTTTTCCTCGAGGCAAGAGGTATTTGAAACACGACAATATTGTTATCGAGAAAGCTTTACAAGAAATAATTGAGAAAGGTGTGGCGACCCTGTTCATGACGACATCATCAACCAATAGCGTTCGACCCTGTTCATGACGACATCATCAACCAATAGCGTTCCTTCAAGATGTCGTCATCCAGTAGCAGCCTGCCACATCGTACAAGGCAGCACACCAACCATCAGTCACCATCAAGTCTTCACCAAATCCGCATAGAGTCAACACGCACCTTCCGTCTCGCGACTCGCATTGCGGTGCGCCACACGGCGCCCGCTCGATAGTATTCTCTGTATTCTGTATAACATGTTACCTCTTCAATAAACCGATCCACCATACAAAACCTGTGCATTCTCACTCTACCAACCTACCAAACCCATAGTGGTGACCCCGACGTGATATGAACACGCATTGACACGCAACCAGCAACCTTCTGAAGCGCCCAGCATGGGAAACTAAAAAATGGGTATTGCAGTAGAGTGTCTCACACCATGTGAGAATCCAAACAGTGCTTACGATTGAACACGGAAGAAATTGACGCAGCAGCCATCGCAACACACTGGACCACCCAGGCTTCCGCAAATCTCAGACACGTAGCAGCTAGCATCTGTAAACCACGTCACATGAAGACTCAACTATATACATGTCTTTGAGAAGTAACAACACGTACGAGCAAGAAAGGACATTCCAAAGTAAGAAACATTACTTAGTTGTCTCTAAGCTCAGCAACTTGCACACTTCAACATGCTGTGAGTCATTCAACGAAGTCTTCAATGAACTTCTCATCATTCGCCACGACATTTTTCATCATATCAACATTTCTCAATGTTCAAATCGTCACACATATCTATCAGACTTGGACATTTTACTTGTCAATAGATAGTGACCAACATAGACAACAACAAATAAGCATCCTCGCATCACCGCTGCAAAGGACTGCTTGCCTACGCCAGAAGAGACACTAGGTAGCAGCAAGGTTATTCTTCCTACGCTGGAACTTCAAATAACCATCGCTACTCACGATCCTCAGCAGCAAAAAAATGCCACTTTGAGCACGACGAACGACGTCACTCATTAAAATATGAATACTGCATCCCGAGTACACACGCTCTGGCATATTCATATGGCAGCACCCATAATTCGACATGAATTATTGACTAGCAATATATAGTCAGCAACAGCAACCAGGATCAGCACTTCTTCACTGGCACCAACTCAAAATCTATGTAACGAACAAGAAAAAAGTAATCGTGCAAAAACATGACCCAGCATCAAATCCAGCAACAACTAACGCTTACGCAAGCAACAAGCAAACAAAAAGTGAGCATAAAGCAAGCAAAAAGCAAGCAAGAAACATCAAGCAAAAGCAAGTAAGCAAAAAGCAAGCAAACAAAAAGCAATTAAGCAAAAAACAGCAAAAAGCAATATGTATCAGTTTCAACAACAGAAACAGCATACGAAAGTGCAATACTTCATATTAAAAAAAAAAATCTTAACTTTCACAGTGCAGTGCAACAATATTTTTACATTCCGTTCTCAAAAGCATCAATCTGTTACATCAGCATTTTTTATCAAGTCTAAGACAATGCAACATGACTCATGAATTCGTCGCAGTGAATTGTTTACATCAGACATTCTTATATCTATTAATAATAAGCAAGTGTGATTTGATTCTCAGAACGTCGATAATTAAAATTATTCTTCGGCGAGTTGACACTTGCAGTGATATCAGAAATCCATCCGTGAATATTGTTTTGTCTACAGTAATCATATTACAACACTTCGTGACAATCTTGCTATTGTATAACTAATACTCATTATTATTTTATCATTTTTGCATTGTATAGAATTCTCATTACTCACACAGCATTGAACACCTACACCTGCCAACCAGGGGTGTAAAACCTTTTGGTCGCGACTGACATAGATGACCAACATTTTTTAAGAAGCATTATTCGTACCAATGTTTTTCTTCACGCATTGGACATCAGAGGACCTAATCATGCATATCTTCATGAACATGACAGCTTCCACGCTGAACCTCGTGACTCCGTCACTTGGGGGGGAGTACTGTGGCGACCCTGTTCATGACGACATCATCAACCAATAGCGTTCGACCCTGTTCATGACGACATCATCAACCAATAGCGTTCCTTCAAGATGTCGTCATCCAGTAAGCAGCCTGCCACATCGTACAAGGCAGCACACCAACCATCAGTCACCATCAAGTCTTCAGCAAATCGGCATAGAGTCAACACGCACCATCATCAGTCTCGCGACGCGCATCGCGGTGCGCCACTCGGCGCCCGCTCAATAGTATTTTCTGTATTCTGTATCTTCTGTCTGTTACTTCATCAATAAACCTGATCATCCATTAAACCTTCTACATATATCACTCTACCAACCACCAATACCCATAAAGGTATAAGTTACCGTTGTGCTTCCAATAAAATATAATGAAGAAATCTGATGGTCGTAAGGAATCCTCTATACCAAAATCCTAATTTTCCAGACTTCTCAAAAAGTTGTATGATATATATATATATAGATGTGGGATCCTTAGCTCCACCTATGTACGATGCGATAGGTGAAGTGGTGGGGAGCGAGTGAGGGGGGCGGCAGTTGTTGTGTCAACCCAGAGAAGACGCGAGCTAGACGATAGACGAGTTAGACGATTGATGTAAATTGTAAAAACGTTTTGGTTAAAAATAAACTCAGTTAAAAATAAGATAAGAGAGTTTAACTTCAAATCCCACATATATTTTCAATATATAACAAATAATTTTACATTTATTGCTAAGGTTTAAATTATATCTATGTCCACTTTTTAAATTAATAAAAAATCACTTATTTTTGATTGTATAACATTGACAACTCTGGAATATGTTTCTATTCACCTCGTTTTACGGTATTTAAATTTTAATTATCAAAGAATGCCTATATTGAATGAAGTATTTAAATAAGGAGATTATTAAACGCGGTGCTCTGTTTAGAACTACACCGTATGATGCGGGCTTTGTACCCCGCACGTCACTTCTCAACACACCGAATCTAACCGAATGGGATGTGGATCTGTTAAATGTGACACCTCTAGGAATGTTGAAAATTGTAACAATGCTAAAAATGTACTTGAAGAATTGGACACATTATATGAATCCAAATCAGAATTCAGTAAGATTACACTTCTAGACGGGTTTCATCAAGTACAATGTATTAAGTCGAGGCAAGTTGGACCCCTTTCCCAAACTTTGCAGAAGTGCCAAGATTCAAGCAATCTACATACAAGAATTGGGTGAGCATTCAGTTTCAGTATTTGTAGTCGACAATGGTACCAATCAAGGGCAGGCCCCAGTTCCAACGATCTATCACCACAAACTGTCTACTAGTCACCTGGGTCTACACAAGTAGACGGATTGACAGATACTTCATCAGTAAGCGATACAGGAAGTAAGCGAAAATCCCCAGGAAGCTTCACAGGAAACGAATTAAAATTCAAATTTACAACAAATATGTATGTGGGATCTATAGAGGGCGCTGCATCTGACAGCTCAAGGCCACAAGCGGACGCAGAAGGCGGCAGTCAATGACAGTGGGCCGAAAGTGCCATACAAAGCACTTTTTGTATGGCGGGCACTGGTTTTGTGGTACCAACATTGAAAAACAAAAATAATATCATGAATTGCAAACTTGTTTTTGCGACGCGACTGTTTATGTTTGTAAACTGAAATCTTAACGCCATTTTTAGCGGTCTGTTGTGTTATTGTATTATTTTCGAAGAGAATACAAAACCTACGGATTGAGTATTGAGGTCATTTTGTTAAAATTCAAAGATAGTAATAATGCTTTATAACTATCTTTGAATATAATTTGATAAAGGTAGAAGAGAAAAATAGAAATTTTCTGTACCTCTCAAAGATATCTGGCACACATGTTAACCAATGTTAACCCTAAGTATAAAGCCAAGATGAAGGTGAAATATGCTGCCCAAATTTTTAGCAATACTGTGGCAGCGCTGTTGAAACTTCTATCACATGCAGAGAAGGATGAAACACAAGCAGCTGAAATGATGAGTACAGCGCTAGTAATACAAGAGTTGGATAGGTTATTTGATTTTACTAATGGACCTGCAAGTCCTGATAATGTTAGAAAAGGACTTGGTCAAAATGTTTCTTGCAAAACTACTTATCTAGATGAGTTACACACTATCCAGTTTATTAATGACGCTGGAGTTGTAGCCTCCAATGTCAAATGCGTTAATGGATTTGTCATCTCGTTGAAGTCACTCAGAGGCATTTGGGAAGAGTTGAAAAAAATGGGCTATAAATATTTTAATTTGCGACAAGTCAATCAAGATGCTCTTGAAAATTTATTTGGGGTCCAACATAGTCCTTAAAATAATAACCCCACATGCTCTCACTTTATGTCTTCCCTGAAAACATCTGTAGTGACTAGACTAACTGCACCACAATGATATTCCGTTATCGAGTTTACCAGAAGATCATGAATATTAATCATTAGATTGTGAAAGATGATATTCCGTTATCGAGTTTGTCAGAAGATCATTAACCAATGATTGTGAAAGATGATATTCCGTTATCGAGTTTGCCAGAAGATCATGAATGTTGAAAATTGTTAGCATTGCACAAGTCCTCTATGGTAGTTTAATATATAAAATTTATCTTAGGGCTGTATCGATGTTCGTTTCCTTTATCTATGTAAAGATTGAGCACTTCCGTTTCTTCAGTAGTATTGGGTAGAGATTGGTATGTCAATTGTTATTGTCTTCAAGAATAAAACGAATGCAATAAAAGTGAAGAGTGTTTTTAATCAAGAACAACTACAAAATATTTTCATGGTAGCAGAGCGTAGTTGATATGCTAAAAGCTTTGCCATCAAGCTACAGTCACTTGGGAGACTTGTTAGATGTGTTACCAGAAAAAGAGAGAACTGTAGAATATTTAAAAAATAAAATAAAAATGAAGAACTTTGAACAAAAAGAACACAAGGAACCAGAACGACAACCATCAAATGCATTTCTCCTGCTATATATGTGGGAAGCCAGGGCATAAAAAGTTCCAGTGTTATATGAGGAAAAAGCCTAACCAAAAATAAAAAAAAAAACTTCAGAGGGAATAGTAGAGGTTATTCAAGACACGAACCAAGTACATCCAGAGGAAGAAATGAAGCGTTCTTGTGCGACCAAGATGAGGACCCTATGAGTGATGATACAGCTGAGGAGTTGGAGTGGTACGTAGACTCGGGAGCATCGGATCATCTAGTGAACAATAAAACCTATTTTTCAGAGTATATAGCACTCAAGGAGCCTAAATGCATAGCTGCTGCCAAAAATGGGGTAACGTTGAAGGCAATGGGAGTTGGAAACATAACAGCGAGGAGCTATGTTGGTAAAAATTATACTAATTGTACAATTAAAGGTGTGTATTGTGTTTGATGTTTATAAAAAAAAAAAATTATAAAATTGTGATATTTATTTAAAGAAATAAAGGTATATTATTAAAAAAAAAATGATATATACTCACCAGTATTAAGATTGTAAACCTTGAGAATATTACTGGCTGTAGCTGCTCAGAGAGATTACTGTAAATTCCGTTATCGAGTTTGCCAGAAGATCATGAACCAATGATTGTGAAAGATGACATTCCATTATCGAGTTTGCCAGAAGATCATGAACCAATGATTGTGAAAGATGATATTCCGTTATCGAGTTTACCAGAAGATCATGAACTAATGATTGTGAAACATGAAATTCCGTTATCGAGTTTGCCAGAAGATATGAACACATGATTGTGAAAGATGACATTCCATTATCGAGTTTACCAGAAGATCATGAACCAATGATTGTGAAAGATGACATTCCATTATCGAGTTTGCCAGAAGATCATGAACTAATGATTGTGAAAGATGATATTCCGTTATCGAGTTTGCCAGAAGATCATGAACCAATGATTGTGAAAGATGATATTCTGTTATCGAGTTTACCAGAAGATCATGAACTAATGATTGTGAAACATGAAATTCCATTATCGAGTTTGCCAGAAGATCATGAACCAATGATTGTGAAAGATGATATTCCGTTATCGAGTTTACCAGAAGATCATGAACTAATGATTGTGAAACATGAAATTCCGTTATCGAGTTTAGCAGAAGATCATGAACTAATGGTTGATGAAATTCCGTTATCGAGTTTGCCAGAAGATCATGAACCGATGATTGTGAAAGATGATATTCCGTTATCGAGTTTAGCAGAAGATCATGAACTAATGATTGTGAAAGATGATATTCCGTTATCGAGTTTGCCAGAAGATCATGAACCAATGATTGTGAAAGATGATATTCCGTTATCGAGTTTAGCAGAAGATCATGAACTAATGGTTGATGAAATTCCGTTATCGAGTTTGCCAGAAGATCATGAACCGATGATTGTGAAAGATGATATTCCGTTATCGAGTTTAGCAGAAGATCATGAACTAATGATTGATGAAATTCCGTTATCGAGTTTGCCAGAAGATCATGAACTAATGATTATGGAAGATGATTTTCCGGTATTGAGTTTGCCAGAAGAAGATGATGTATTCATTGAAGACTTGGCACAGATATCAGAGCAGCCAATCGTCTACATCAGTGGATACATAGCATCCAAAATCTTCCAAATGCACAAATGCCAAAATTGTCTTCTATCTCTTACTGTTCCGAATCCCAATTTTTCTGATCCTGTTTACAGCTACATAAGTTTAAGAGAATGGTGGAAAGATAAGACATCTTTGACCTATCCAACTAAAAATTTATGTCTGATGGTGCAGTATGCAGTGGAATTGATGAAAGCTGAAACAATTTCCATATTGCACAAACCGAACATATGTCAACTTACCATGACAATGTTTTCTGTGTGATGTAACAATAGTTGGTTTGATTGTAAATTGCACATGACAAAAATATTGCAACAGATTTATCATCTTCTGATCAGGCGTAAATGTCAGAAGTTAAAAATGGGATTCTAGGAATGCGAGTAAAATGTGGCAAATGCTGCAAAAAGGGCTCAACAGCAGGGTACTGGTAAATAGTTCACATTCTTAATTGGTTGTCCCATCAAGGAAAACTAGTTAGGTAATATTTTGTAGCTTTTTAGAATTCTATTGAGAATTGAATTTTTTCAAATTCTACCTTGAGAAAAATTCAATGAGTTAGGTCTTTCAATAGAATATTTTAGAACCTTGAGTTTTTTGTTCCGTGCACTCACCATAGTTTACATAAACTTAGTAATCAGGTCAATCTTGCTTAGGGATCGTCATTCGAGTTGCAACTGGTCAGAGGTATATAATGAAACAGACGTGAATGTAGCGGTAAATAAATTCTACGATTTGTTGTACTCTGTATTTGACGAGTGTTTTCCTATGGAACGTGAAATTCCTAGTGACAGACAATTCCCGTGTTGGTTTCCAAGGGATTTGAATCGTGACATAAAAAAGAAGCATTTTTATCACAAGCTATGGAAAGGGTCAAAATCGAGGTTAGCGTACGACAAGTTCAGTAATGTTCACAAGTTCAGATGATGATCCTACATCAGAAGTTTTTTATGACGACGAGGATAGTGATGGAGCATGCTATAATGAAGGACTAGTGGGTGAAGAGAATGAGATATGTACCTACTATTTGTGGAGAAGTTGGCAAAGATAACGAGCTTTGGTATCATTGCATAACATGTGCTCACTGGGTACATGCACTATGTAGCGACAAAGAGATTCCAGACGAGTACATTTTTTTGTTATGAGTACAATTTTGTGTAACATTATTTGACTCTCCTAATACCAGCGAGAATAGCTGAATAGAGTTAATAAAGAGATTATTTATTACATATGTAATTTTTGTAAACAATAAATTTATGTACGCAATTATACTACCGCTGTCGGAATTACCCAAATGCTGCAGGTAAATCTGTACTTATGACTTTCTTGAATATTTGTAATAAAAATCGTTTCATTTACTTTTATGTTTTTTTTAAAGACACCATCATAAAACCAATTAAATTGACTATGGATCTGCATCTCATTGAATGCTTTAAGGTTATCATATAATTTCATTTCAAAGTTAGGTGTACGGGAATACCCTTCCCTCCCCTATGCGATGATAAGATTGGGCTGTCCAAGCATATTGGCATTGGAGGCAAAGCAGTGAAAGCTTTCATAAACACTGGGAGTGATGTTAATCTGATCTCGATCTCCCAACTCCTCCCATCAATGACGATATGGAGCTGCAGGAACTGGGGAGTAGCAAGACTATTGGAAAATTTGAAACAGACACTATATGATTCATGACCACATGTCACGTTCTCAGAGATTCTGCGGTGCCCATGAGTGTTCTTATGGGAAGGACAATCCTTCAACATGTAAATTGATTGATGACGATGGAAGGCATTGTGGCTTCTAAGCACGATATAGAGAAGAAGGAGGTAAAGAAGTTGTATATCATTAATGCTGTGACCACAGAATATAAGGAATCATGCATGTAATAAAATATATTAAAGGTCGTCCTAGAATCGTTAAATCCAGTAACTCAAAAAACGTTTATGCTACTACCAAAACGTCAAGAGGATTTAATACTAAATTAGACCTTCTTCGACAGTCGGTCCCAATACTTGATAGCGATTTGGTGGTGCTGACCGAGACTTGGCTGAGTTCATCTCTCTTTAGAATAGAAAAATCGAAGCATCCCCTAGAGCTGAGAAAGTTGGCTTCAACATTTCGAAATTCCATCATTACAAAAGTAGTGTAATGGAGATGTTCCGGTTAGAGTCATCGATTACATTGATGGAATGATAAACCACATGTTCTTACCTAAGATTAAGCCAAATTCAGTTGTGCCATTGTCGAATGAGCCAGTTTATAATGAAAAATTAAGGATTAATGTAAAAAAAAAAAAATATGGATGTCAATAAAATATTTCCGTATATTCCATATGAGGAGAAAGTGAATTTCTGGGATGAAATATTGAATTGGACCACGGCAGATGTTGTTGATGAAGATATGGACGATAAATTATAAAAATAACAACCAATACTAATAAACTAAATTGTAAGAAAATTAAGTTTTTAAACATTCAACATTCACTGATAGTAATTTTAAAGCAAAAATCAGATGCACTTGATTTAAAACAAGTATAAAACTAGAATGAAAACACTTCATACTGACCTGAATATTGCATATTGGATTCTTATTGCAAACTACAGCTCTTTATACTCCACAGCAAAATGGTGTGAATGAGCGCTCCAGTAGGATCATTGTAGAGTGCCCAATCAATACTCCATGCTAAAAATTTGCCAAAACATGTATGGACCAAAGCAATAAATTCTGAGGAGTATGTTTTGAAAAGAAAATCTTCAAAACAAGAGGCAACACCATATGAGTAATGGACTATGATCAAACCTGACCTGTTACATCTTAAAAAATTCGGTGCAATCACATGTACATTCCCAAAGAAAGAAATCCGACAGCAAAAATGAGAAATTACAGGTAGTATTACATGACAACAAGAAAAATAACAATAACAAATAAAAGGCGAAAGCCGTTAATTGCATAAATGAATAAACAAGAGAAGTAATATTCACTGAAGAAGAGTAAATAACCTAGAAGAGTAAATGACTAATTACCAATTCTTTAATTATGAAGACAATAATGCAATTGATAAACATCAAAAGGAAAAAGATAATGTTCCTCTAATTTACGACAAAAATGAATTCGAAAATTTTGTAGAGGACGACATTTCTGACCTTTTTTTGATCTTACACTCACATACAAGAAACAACTCGAAAAACTGTGTGTAAAACTCAAATCGTGAAAAATAACATCATCCAAAGAGTTCTTTTCAAAGAGACAAGTTCTTACTTGTGATTGAAGACGGTGCTGAACCTTATAAGAACGGATTGTCAAAGAAGTGTTGCCAAGCTTCATAGATAAATAAAAATTTTATTCAATAAAAAGTGAATCGGAGGCATTGATAAGTGAAAATATAACAATATAGATTAGACACAAAATAAGGGAGGAAGCGCGGTAGGTGATGCTTAACTTGCACTTCTCACATCGCGCAACGCCAGTGCTCTGTTGTTCATAGTTCGGGTCGGTCACACGCAGCGTTTATCATTAAAAATACGTTTGATCTTCTGTCGTGGCAACTATGCAATAAAGAACTCAGAGTGTATTAAAAAATGCCCTCTATTTGGTGATGTTTGTGAGATGAAAGAGAATGTCATACCCAATTATAAAGACGTAATGAAATACTATGAGTAGATGAGTCATCAATTGAAATTGCAATTATAAACTGCAAAAGAACCAATTTTTGGCGAGATAGCAGATATAGCAACTTCAAAAATTGAAAATACATGGCAAAGTAACACAAACAAGCATCGTTCAAATGTTAAAAGCATATCATTTAAAGTGCAAAAATGTACTCAAGTCTATCAAGGGGCTCTCCCTGGACAAGTTAAATATATTTCAGCGAAGCAGGAAGATACTTTTTGATATTTCAGCATGCAAGTGCACAGAATCCACTCCATGTATCTGTCCCAAGGATAAAAAGGTTCCTAAATAAGAGAAAACTTTTTTGACCGATCAAAGAACATCGCGGGTAAAGGTAATTATCGGAATCGACGTAACTACTACAAAGAATTTGCAAAAGACTCTAAAAAGGAAAGCTGCCTTTGTAATGCAAATTGTGATCATTTCAAAATTGGTATCATAATATACTCATCTAATAAAAAGTCTCGTCTCCGAGTCGAGGATGTTTACGGACCAGATTTGGAGTCCGAGAACAATATATAGAGAATCCATATGACAGTGAATCAAAAGGTGACAAGCACCAGATAGGGGATGAACAACAACCGTCAACATCCAAAAAAACATTTAAGAACGGTGATTTTAACCTTGTGAAACTACTTTCTAAAAAACAAAGAGTACCACGTGGCCATGTGTACGGGTTTGGAAGAAGATGACGAGTTACAGGTTGTTTTCTGTAAAATAGGGGACAAGGGTGGAAAACTATTTAAAGTGGATGAAAACGATATTTCATTTATCTCAGAAGATCAGATTGTTCAGGAATTAATACCTAAGCCAAATCTCATTTTGAAAGGGCAGAGGATGTTATACTCTTTCAAAGAGACGCTGAATGTGTTTGAGAAAGCTAACGCATTTATTTTTTGTTATTGTAGACAAGAGAGTGCCTTTAATTTGTTGTTTTTTAATGATTCTATGTTAAGTACAATGTTTAATTAAAGTATATTTTACATTTTTTTTACTTTTATTGACACAAATTCTCTCCCCTGGCCAAATAAGTATTTACCCTGAACTTGGTGTATCTACCCGGCCCAATGTATTTACCCTGGCCTTGTAAAAAGTAATAAAATATGCATAGTGACTACAATAAATAGGACATAAGCACATAGTGACATAAATCGTAAAATAAGTGTTTAATGAAAAAACAACAACTTTTCTCCGTGGCCGTATCCACTATAGACTTAAAACCTATTATTGTAGAATTACCCATATAACATGTGGTGAGATATAGACTCAGTTTTTGTGTTTTATTGAGATAAGACTCCTATATTTTGTTGAATTTCAGAGAAAGGACTCGACAAGAGGTTGAAGGGATCATCGGCGTCAACCCCGTGCAACCGGAAGTGTTCATCGGTCGTGGCGAGAGAGATACCCTGATGTTCACGAGTGGCCAGAAAAATTCAAGTTGGAGACCGCCAAGATGCGACTTGTAAGAGCGGCGAAATTCTGGCTGGGCGGAAGAACTCTCAGGAATTGGAGCGAGTTCAAGACGGAGTTTAAGGCGACATTTACCAGACAGCAAAGCTGCGTAGAAAAATGGAAGACGGCCATTGGAAGAACCAAGAAGGAAAGGGAAACGGCAAAGTACTTCCATAAAAAGTCCTTTCTGTGTCGTAGTGTTGGAATGAAATTCAATGATTTCAAAACTTTATTAGTTGAAGGGTTGTGGTCTCAAGACCTAGCGTACCACCTCCTCGCCCGCCAGCAGAAAAGCAACAACGAGATTTTCTCCGATTTGATGTCGTTTGAGGCAGTCAATAAAAACAGGTCAGAAAGGGTTCAAAAGACAAGTCTTGGCGTTTCCGATTTGAAAGTCGTAATGGAGCAAAGAGAAATTACACGCAAGGCCCAAGAAAAACAGAGGGCATCTAACACCACCACCGTTAGGTGTTATAACTGAGGAGATGAAGGGCATATATCCATGGTTTGCCCGACAAAGAGGGACGGGAATACCCGCTATAAATGCAAGGAGGCAGGTCACTTCCAGGCAGATTGTCCCAATATCACACAAAAAGCGGAACTATTGGCGGCAATTACAGGAGACATAACATTGTCTAGTATTTCAAATGAGTCACTTTTATTTAAATTGCGCCCACAAAACTGTCGAAACTTGTTTGATTGGAGTAAAAGGAGAGCAGTTAACATCTGCAATATTGCTGTTGCATATTAGAATAAAATAACATAATCGCCAATATCCAGTGCATAGCATAACATGTCAGTTAATAAATATATAGGTATATCAGAGATTTGACTGATCAATTGTAAACATAATATAAAAATATATGACTAGGTATATAAAAATATTATCAAATTTTAACTAAAAAAATATTATAAGGCACATAATTTTTCATAAACAGTTTGAATAAAAGGTCTTTTACGTTTTTCTTCCAGACATTCTTTTGTTATATCGTACAATTTATCCGAACACTTCCAATCTCCAATTGTCTTATCCAGGAGGGGTTCTATAGAGCCATCGATGCAGAGATCTTCCACGTGCGTCACAATATCCTTTCCAATTCTGTTCTCATCGAGGGACGGAAGACTGGTCAATAATTCTAAGAGCACCACTCCAAAACTGAAGACGTCCATTTTGACGGAAACGTCACCTCGGAATGCCTCAGGAGACATGTACGCGGTTGTTCCGACTACTTTGGTGGTCTGAACTGTGTGATTTGAAGATTTGTCTTTAACAAGTCCAAAATCGCTTATCTAAAAATTAAAAAAATTAACATTAGAAAATGTAACACCTATATTTTTGCCTATATCGGATCCAGTCAAAAAGTCTCTGCTAGGTTTTGAATCCTGTCAAGTTTTATGTATTGAACATACCAAAATAAAAAGATTTTAATTATTATTACAAGCATATGGTTAATGTTTTGTTTTTAAAAGTGTATTTTAAAATAAGACAAGTTTAAGATAAGAAGGTACATGTAATAAAAAATGTCAACTTAGATTAATACAAAGAACTTATTGTAATACCTCCCCCACAAACAATTTATTATAGTGCGTTGCCATTAGGGTGCATTCAAACCAAACAAACATAGCGCCAGAGCTGAAAGTGGGGTATACTTTCTTTTATCGTTATATTGGACACCATAGAAACGACAACTAATTAATGGGTGAAGACAGTTCTTTCTCGCCGAGAAGAAAGGAAAATATGATCTATTTTCCAGCTCTGGCTCTATGTTCGTTTGGTATAAACGCGCCTTTATAGAACAGTGATATTTTAACCAGAACAAGAGGGTAACATTACAATGTAAATTTCCACAAAGATACATATATTTTGTACACAATTTAAATTCACTCTGTGTAAAGATCTGCGTGGAAGGTACTGTAAAAGGCATGTCAGCTTCGACTTGTCATATACTTAGTTTAGTTATCCATGTAATACAGTCCATTTGCGTTGCTATAATTAAGTATGTTCCTACTACCATTAAGATAGTTTGAAGTAACCAATGTAACATTATTAATGTTGAATAAATTCTGATATTTCATTGACAAAAAACCTTAACAAACAGGATCCACAACAACTAGAAGAGGAAAATTATTGGGACATCACAGAAGTATGGGATTTTTAGACAAGAAAAACTAAAAAAAAAAGTAGTCTTGAGTGACTTAGGTTGATTTTTCTATCCAATCTTCATACATTATTCCACATATTTGCATTGCTCTTTTGATATATCCTATGAACTCATTACCTTTATTATTTTGAATCTGTATATGTAAAAAAATTAACTAACCTTGGGTATAAAACCATCTGCTAAAAGTATGTTAGCAGATTTAATATCTCTATGGATGAGAGGTGTTTCAAAATGGTTGTGAAGGTAATCAATCCCCTTGGCCGTTCCTATTGCAATTTTTATTCTTATATCTGGTGTCAGTTTTTTGCTGATGGCGAGGTTGTCACGTAAAGAGCCATTTTCAATATACTCTGATATCAAACAATGGTTAGTACCATCGTACGAATATCCCAATAACACCAAAATATTTTCATGTTTACATTTTTCCAATATCTCTATTTCGACTTTGAATTGTTTGATCAGTAGCTGTTCGGTTATGTTGCAGTCTGTTAGAGAATAATCGACTGTTAATTTTTTTATCGCTACAGGAACGTTCGTCAAAGCTCTGGACAAATAAACTGATCCGAATCCTCCGTCACCTATTTTTCCCGATAATAATTTATTATTGTGATCGAAGATTTTTCTATCTTCGAAGTTGTTTGTGACTTGTTGAAGTTTTTCGTACGCGAAATGAGGCAAGGTTGTGTTTACAAAATTATCCTGAGTGCGATTACTTTGCAAGCTGCTTAACATCGGAATATTTGAAGAGACGCTACTGGCCGAATAATCTGATTCAACACGAGAACTATAACTAGTAAACCCTTGACTATTTTGTAAAGCACCAAAATCTGGAATGTCAAAATTTTCACTAATCGTTTCTGAATCTCCTTGAATAATGCTAAAATTTGGAATGTTTGCTTCGGAATGATTGCTGTTTATAAACACACTTAAATTGGGCAAATTGTGTTCGGACACCATGGCATCCGGAATATTTCCCACTAATTCATTACAAACATCAATATTGCTATTTGAGTTATCCGTATTAGACTGAAACATATTTGTTTCATTGCTATTATTATCAAATTGACCTGTAGAGTTGGCATCTCTTGTAACATTCTTATCTAAGAGTAACTGACTAAATGCTGGTATTTCGCAGTTGTCCCGAGATGACAGGCCGATGCTCTTGCTTGAAAATTGAATCATGTCGCTTTGAGAAGATGATTTGATATTTGTTTCTGTTGTGATGTTGGATTTTTCATACTGCGAAGATTCTTCGGTTATATTTTGTGAGTTTGATATAACCGGCATTACGAACTTTTTGTTTTCTATAACTTTGGTGGTTACATTATCTAAATTTTGGTTGAACGTTGTATTATTGCTAATGTTTGTTTCTAAGTCAGGATAACTCATTCCATTCAATAAACTGTCCATTCTCATGTTCTTTATAGATTGTTCCAAACGCAGTTTGTCTAAGGAAACATCAACAGCAGCTCCAGGTCCATCTGTTGGTCTTTTTACGGCTGAACCTGTAAAATAAAATGTTTTACTTTGTTTTGCCTAAAAATACGATGCTAGCATGATATTCCCTTCATCATCAATATAAGTATTCATAAATACTTATTTTGATTTGATTGATTTCATTCAGTCCCTTTTTAGATATTGACCTTGAAAAATTGAGATTTTTTGATTTTCGGGTAGTTTTGAAAAGCTCTGGACAAAAAAGGAGTATAATCTCAGATCTAAAATTTATACTGTATATAATTCTAAATGTAATCAACACATGGATACAAAAAAAATACAGTGATTCTCTATTCCTTCATTGAATTTAATGGTCTTGAAAAGTAGCGATTTATGATTTTTTTTCAAACTTTTTCAGCAAAAAATTGACCATCTTTCTAACTTTAAAGAATTACTAAAATAATGTTTTTTATAAGTTCATTTTATGCTGATCACATAGGTTTTTCAAATTATTCCGATAGCTTAAAAAATAGCTTAGCAAATAAAATTTCCGTAAACCACGTTTTGTACGAAATTTGCACAGACTCCAATTTCAAAATGGCCGCCAAAAAAAACTATGAGGTTTAAAAAAAAATTAATGTGTGTTTTGTGCTTACCTACCTATAGAGACCTCATGATAAAAAACACAGGAAAATTAAAAATGTCGAGTAACAGGGCCTGGGTGATTTGAAATGGATTGACCCTTAAAGGGAACAAAAGACAGAGGTTACGAAAGAGAAAATATGTTGCTTTCATGTAGAAAGCTACAGTCTTAAGTATGTGAATAAGAAAGATGATCCACTCTGATATATTATACCTACAGTCGAGGAGTTTTCTTACCTCCTTATGCCTCTAATGTAGGCCACACACGCTCCGGTATACCTGCACAGGTCGCCTGCGCAGGCGGCCTGTTCAGGTATACCGGAGTGTGTGTGGGGGTAGACCTGTGCAGTTTTTTAGACCTGCGCAGGCGACCGGAGAAGAATCGAAAATCAATTCTTTCACAGGTTCACCGGAGCGTGTGTGGAGGCACTCCGGTCGCCTGCGCAGGTCTTTCAGTAGTTTTCCAGCGTTTGCGTGGAGTGGTTGTGCATTCCTTTAATTGCATATGGCTCAGTCGGGTCTCGGGAGTTGAACTAGATGAGTTTTTTAATAATAATAATATTTTTATATTTAGTATATAGCATTGTATTTAATTCTTTTTTTTTTATTATAGTTATACAATGATGTATACTTCATATATTATGATATATTATTATTTAATAAATAAATATTTTAAATAATAATAGGTAAATAACACTCTTCTATACATCCAATCCAAACTCCCTTAACGCCCTACTTAGGGACATATGGAGGCAACAAGAGCTCTGCATTGCGCTCGATCTTGTTTATGACCTCCTCCCACACCATGTCCAGATTCCTCAGCTCTGCTTCGAAGAAGCGGAACACAGTATGAGAGGGTCTTCCTCTTCTTCGGGACCCTGATGGCAGGAAGAACAGCGCTCTCCTCGGCCAACTGTCATTCTGCATCCTTAATACATGTTCCAGCCAAGTCCATCTCTTCCACATAATGGTAAAAGTGATGGGCTCACGCTGGGTGCGCCGACGTATAGCGTCGTTCGTGATGCGGTGGTACCATATTACACCCAAAATTCTCCTGAGGAATGTTGGTTCTTCTATACATAGGTGTCAGTATAGCCGGCGGAACTCAATGCTTGAAGCATTCTCTACCAGTCAACCGGTCCCGTCCAATCTGAGACAGGATTCCAACCCCGAGTAGAAATTTCAAGTGAAAAAACACATTGAAAATTTCTAACCCGGCCGGGAATCGAACCCGGGACCTCTTGATCTGAAGTTTGAGCCTTTGCCACTAGGCTACCGAGTTCGGAGTTTTGAATTTTTTTTAATATTGAAATTTATAAAAGAAAACAAAAAAAATTCAAGTAAAAAAACACAGAGAAATTCCGTCCCGACCGGGATTCGAACCCGGGACCTCGTGATCTTAAGTCCACGCCTATAACCACTGCGGTACCGTACCGAGGTCGATCAAATATAGTACAAATTAATAGCTTTCCAAGTAACTGCGCAGGCCGCCTGCACAGGTATACCGGAGCGTGTGTGGCGGCACTCCGGTCGCCTGCGCAGGTCTACCTTACGGTAGACAGGAGCGTGTGTGGGCGTTATGAGGTATACCTGCGCAGGCCGCCTGCACAGGTATACCGGAGCGTGTGTGGCAGGCATAAGAAATATAAAATACCTACTGCATAAAATCAAAACAATTGTAAAAAAAATCTTGTGTAATTCTAACGGGGAATAAATTTAAAGCAATAATTCTAGCTAAGAAATTCTCATTCTATTTTTGAAATGAAAATTATAGCCAAGAAATAATTATTCTATTTTTGAAATATAAGTTACCAACCATTCAATAACTTGATGGACACAAAATCCGCAGCCCTAAAAAGTTCACTTTCAATCAGTAGGCGCAGTAAAAGCGACAATGTCGGCCTCTTTATTCCGGATGTTCCCCACTCATCAAATAATATCTGCGTACAGGATCCTCGAGTTTTCCCAGCATTTTCAATTAAGCTAAAATAAAATAAACGAATAAGCGAAATTGGTTAAGGTTTGTAGCTTGTAATACTCAACAAATTTTATGTCACCTACTTCATCTCATGGGTTCCATATTTGGGAACGAAATTGTCACTGTCCACAAATTTTGGAATAACAGCCATTAACGTTTTCCATGATTCTCTGCTATCTAATATTTGTATTAATTCACTGATTTTAGCAATCGGTATCTTCCTTATTTCTAGTGAAGGATCCATTTTTTTACCCATAAACAAAATAATTCAACAATGCATGAAAAATTGAGGAATGAAATGGACATTTACGCGAATCATATCACGCTAATATTATACCCCTTTATTTCTTCTACGGCTAATATTCTAATCATTTAATTACACCATGCACGATTAGAAACAAAATCATAAAAACATTAAAAACAGTGGAAAAATATCAGTCACACAACGTGCACACAACTTCGACATTGACAGAATTTTGACAGCTAATGAGCGAAATTTTTAGAACTGTGTTGTTTGTGTTGTAGCCTATTTCTACATGGTTATGATAGGAACGGATCGCGACAGTAATGCACACGGCTGCCAATGTTGCCACATTCATAAAATGCATACGTATAAACGAATAATATTTCTCAGCAAGACTCTATACTGGCAACACTGTTCAATCTGTCACATAAATTTTTGATGTTTTGATGTTTGACCCAAGTTGCAAAAATATAGATAATTTAAAAATAACTTCACATAATAATTCAGTGTGCGTATAAATGCATCTTTGTTTGCAAAATATAATAAACAAATGATAAACAAGCCTGGAATTAGAAAGTTTGGCGACAGTGTCCGGAATCCGGATGTGATTTCTGTCATGCAAGAAAGGACTTTGTTTTTAGTTGTTTTGTATGGTCGGCAATGTTATAACTCTTTCCTGTTTGAAAGTGCTGTTTTAAACGTAATTTAATGTTTCTAAGGTATAGAAAGTATTTATTCAGGTGTTTGTTTGGCACTTTGTGTTTTCAGTGTAAAACATGGTTTAAAAATCATATTATAGGTAAGCATCATCTGCAACTTTTTTACTTCCTACTAGAACTGTTTTCATGATTTTTTACATGTATATTGACATTATAGTGTGCATATCTAAACCGCATCTACCTATTATATATAATTTTTCATTATTTTGAATATATATTGTTTACGTTTTTATTGTTAACTTTAATTATTGACTATTTTGTGTTTCTTTTTGTATGTTTTTTTATTCTTTAATGTAAAGTGTTTGACAATTTATTATATACTTATGATTATTTTGTTCTCCTTATACCAGCCTAGACTGACAGCTGACTGGAGAATATTTTGTTTGAATAAATAATAATAATTTTGTATATTGTGTTTTGTCTATCTTTAAGAAACTTAAGCAGTCTGCAGTTCCATCATACAATTAATTGGGTAAACTTGAGTTTTAGCGTCGCGAACATTTCTATTCGAATTATCCATAACTGTCATTTTTTATGACGTTTGGCGTTTCCATAGATTTTTTATTGTATTAGTGTACAATTTTATTTTAGGTTAGCGTTAGCAAGCTTTCTACTATTTTATATGATTGGGTTAGGTTAGGTTAGGTTATATTTATAGGGGGGGTTTGGCAGCCCCCCATACATCATCACGTTTACCCCCGAATTTTACCGTCAGAATGAATATTTAAAGTAATACAATATATTAAAAATACCTTTATATAAAAATCTATGGAAACGCAAAACGTCATAAAAAATGACAGTTGTGGATAATTCGAATAGAAATGTTCGCGACGCTAAAACTCATGTTTACCATTAATTGTATTGAGTTTTTTATTAAAAAAATACCAGTTTGTAGGTTATGATTCATAACTTTTGAGTACAGTTAATAGGTTTTGTACATGTATGCAGATCTAGGTTATGTATAGTTTTTGGACAAGGAATTGTATGATTTATCAATTTAATGTGTAGTGTTTCTCAAGGAATTATCCTATTGGATATTAATGCAATAATGTTTTTTCAGATGCCCCAAAGGTGTTGATGCCTTAATGCAAGACAAGCTATGACAGCACTATTACAAAGAAGGGAACTACTCCAATTTTCAAGAACCCCAAAGATAAAGGGATGTATGAGGCCTGGCTGTTATTGCATGATAATATTGGAAAACATCCACAGGAACTCAGATCTGAAAATCAACATCACAAAGCTAAGGAAACGGGATGGTGTAGCAAGTTCCATTAGACTGTTATCCTCTAGTAAAAGGTACTACTCCTAGCAGTTTTCCTCATACTACTGCTTATCTGAAGAAGAAGGCACTTATAAAGGGGATCACAGAGAGGTGCATATGGAAAGACATGAAGAATCCGTGAATTTGTTTTTGAAATGTGACGTAATTGAAGATTAAGGTGTATTTGTTAGTGGTTTGCTTGTGTAGTTTACAAACGTTTGTGAGATCATCATTAACACAATTGAAGTGAAATTGTCCATATCCGCTTTAAAGAGCTCCTTGTGAAAGTGTATGTTGAAGGGAATGAAATATGTCCAAATGATTTAAAGTTGGTGATATCTAAAAGTGTGAAACAACTTATTGGTCTTTATTTAATTTGAAGACATGTTATGAAGATAGAGACAAGTATTCATCAGTTTTACAAATGACGCAGAATATTTTAAGTTAATGAAGAATGCTACCAAATAAGTCTCCATTTAGTTGTATTCTGGTGAATAATAGAACAGAAAACAGTATATTATTTGTTTTAGATCCAATAAAACTTCTCTAATAAGAATCAATATGATATTACTATTATTATTATTTACTAGGCCTGCTGCCTCCAAGGAGGTCGCCGTCACTGCGTCCCAAAATGGAACTATTGTGACTGGCCCTGTATCTAGAGTTCGTCACTTAGTTCAGCCTCCTGGAAGAATCGGAGGACTTTGTTGGCGTTGAACTCCTCAATTTTATCTGAGAACATCAAGAAAGTGCCCAGATTTTTGTGTCTATTGCGCATCATTGGTAGGCACTCACACAGGAGGTGCATTGGGGTCTCAAGTGATACCCCACACGCCCTGCACATGCCACAGTCCAATATCCCTATGGTGCACATGTGCATGCTTGTTCAGCCTGCAGTGCCCCGTTAGGGACCTCGTGATGGTGCATAGATTATTCCTGTTAAGGAACACTAGGTTCCTTACCGATTTTTTGATGTCCATGTTACCCACACTAGTGGATAGTGTTACTCCCGATGGAGTCAGTTCCTCACTGGCCGGGTGACCATCCAGTGAGGAAGGGTTCACTTTATTAGTGATTGTATTGACGTTCATGACCGTCCCAGGTTTAGCAAGGGAAAAGAAGTCACAGCCGACAGAGCCCCGCATGTCGGCTGAAGGGCTGAGGTTAATCTCCGAGGCGCCCAGGTATCGGAGATGCACCGTTTAGACTGGGTAAACCACCAGCCATTCATCCATCGGCACGGTACGCTTAACACCTTAGATTGGTGTTATCCTCTTAGCCAGTCCCGGCATAGCCCGATCCCTCCTGTAGAAGTAAGCACCCCCACATGAGCGACCCAGCACCAGACACTGCCCAGGATACACCGCGAGGTGGGACAACATTTGCATTACTATGCAAATTTTTCCCTGATATTACTATGCAAATTTTTGCATTCAATATAATATATTTTTATTCTTCGTTAGCATTCATTTAACAACAGATTTTTTCTGTTACCATCCAAAGATGACCTAACATATATTATTTCAATTTCTTATTAAACTTTATATCATTTTTCTTTCTGAATACTTACTTGAAGGATCTAGCTACATATTCCACGTTACTTAATATCGGTACTATGTTATGTACGTTCTGCTCATATTTGTTTATGAATCCTATTACAATTTCAATTTTTTTAATGAACTTCATATTATATTCCATTAACGATGATCCATCCAATGGAAGTAGTCATATTATTTGAAATGAACAGTTTATGTTCAGTACATTTTGTCTATATTGGTTTGTGATTACATTTATTGTTTCTTATATCTTTCTTCCAAATTGAAATCTTGTAGACCTACATTGCTGAAATATTTATAGGTACTCGTGTTGAGTACATTCTACGTCTACCTTTTTAAATTGCCTACCTATACTATTTGAGTGTTTATTTGCTTATTGTTTGTTTTTTTTTAATAAATTAACATATTTTGAAAATGAATGTTATATTACTTAACCCTCATTGTCAAACAATATCTTTTAACTGTTGAAAGCACTGACACTTAAAAGAATAATACTTATAATAAAAGAAATTGTTCAACATATTTAACAAGGAGAGACTCCAGCAGATGGTAGCATCTCTCTCTGGGAGACCTTATTGAAATATGTTTCTTTGAATGCAATTATTTCTGATAGATGCTAGCAGCTATGTTTACGATGAACACTAATGTGCATCTAAGAGGACACCAGCAGAAACTGTCAACAAGATACTACTCAAATCCCCTGAAACACTTCTCGGCCAATGACTCAAGAATATACTCTTCTTCTTCTTCAGTCGGTCCCTTGATGCCGAGGATCGTAACAGCCATGCATCCCCACCAACTCCTTCCCGGTCTTCAGCCATTCTTATGGACACATGCAGTGTGGTCCCCGTTGCCTGCCTAACAAGATCGGACCATTTCGTGGGCAATCGTCCTCTTTCCCTCCTGCCCGCGACCATAATCCTCCTATCCAGGGAGTCCTCCAAGAATATACTAGATTACTACAAATTAGCTGAGACTTGGGGTCAAAACAGTGAAAGCTGCCTACTCAATAAGAATAGTAGTATTTATTATTGAATTTTCATAATATTGTGTAAGTTTCATGCTCCTATATAGATTCACATATTTAGTGAGAAATGTCCTTTTCAAAATAGAACTCCCATAAAGAGCTATTCGGAATATAAAATATTATTTTTAACTTATCCACAAATTTTTATTTTCCCGACTAGTTTCGTAGGTACACGTCCTACATGGTCACGGGAGACTAAGAAACAGTTTCTTAGTCTCCCGTGACCATGTAGGACGTGTACCTACGAAACTAGTCGGGAAAATAAAAATTTGTGGATAAGTTAAACATTGTTTTATTTGAACATTATTTTCAAATATATCCATCAAGAAATGCATGTTCACGAGTTGGTTAATTTTATTAATAAAATATTATGTTAATTTACAAACCCCCATTTTCTTTTAACTCGTAAATGTATGATACTTAAATAATATTTATCGCATTAATTGAATTATTATAGGTAATAATGTAAGAATCATTATAAAAAGTTCCACATGATATTGATAATTATTATTTATGTATGCCAGTGACCATAAGTATGACAAATGTCATGCCACGGCTTGGCAAACCACCACAAATACCAACGTGTAACAGGGTGTTTGCCTTGGCTTGTGTGAGCTTGCCAACGCTTGGCAAGTGTCGGTTTTTGACACAGATCAAAGGAATTGCGGCAAATCTATTAAAATACAGTGCGCACGCCAACGTGTAATTGGCGTCCAAGGGTTTGTGAAGGCATGGAGCTTGCCAAGCCACGGCAAGCGTGTAATTGTAGCATTACATTCAAAATAGGACTCCCAATGCTAGCAATTACAACGTTGCCATTTTTAGCTTCCAGGCTTGTAATATAGAAGGCAGTGGATAAACTCAATGAGCAGACCACTGTTGAATCTCATTTAGTAAAATTTGGGATGTTCAAGGTGCTTCTTTGAGTGGAAGGGAGTGCACCGATCAGATCTTTTCCCTGCGAATGGTCGCTAAGAAGCTGCTGGGTAAACAACAGAGGCATTTTTGTGCATTCGTAGACCTGGAGAAGGCTTATGATCGTGTGGACTGTGAAAGATTGTGTCGCATGCTCTCGGATTATGGGGTGAGCAATCGGTTGATTAAACCGCTACACACAAATGCTGCAGGAATAAGGTCTCTGAGAAAAATCTGACAGTGTTATTTAGGGGCTATTGTAATGCAAAATCATTACTTGTGCGCAACAGTTATAAGGTTGCGAAGTAATGTTCTATCGATGTATTCCGACCAGCCGTCTCCCTTGTAACGGTAGGTAGAGAGAACAAACACCAAACTATCCTGTCACACACTGCTTGCTTCTGTCACACTTATACAATTCACAAAGAAAGAGGGGGCCTTGATTGTACATTTCAAAATAATTCATTTTCATAGTATGTTTGTAGGTTACTAAAATTCCTGTAATACAGTTTCATGCTGCAAGACTGAATCAATTTACTGAACATTAGTGAGCACCTGTTTAAAACTGAATAAAAAATATGGAAATTATTTTATTAAAACCAATAAATCATTTTCATGTCATGGTTAGGTTTATTAAACAGCATAACAAATATACAAATTTATATTATAATTAACATACCTTTGTCACTAACACTGATCGGCATTACAGCAACAAGCAGCAAGCCTTTGTGTCGATCAATGTAAGATAAAAGTGGGTAACCTATACCACAAAATGAAAATAAAAGGGTTCATACCCAAATACATGAAGAATCCAAACTACAAAAAAATATGAAACATCACAACAATATTATACCAAGTACATCTATCACATAGCAGGTATCATCACAATAGCAAAAAACACTATTAATCCATGTATGTATGTAAGCACACAACTATTCGGACTAGGTAAGTAGTTTTAATTTTGGCGACAGCTATTTTATCCCCATGAGATACTGAAAGGTTGTAATAAGTGTGTGAGATAAAATACGACATACATTGGTCTCTCCCATCCTGGCTTGGACATTTATTATTTTTTTTTTTCATTGTGGTGATTTTTATATCAATATTTACTCAGAACTATCAACGTTTTCAACCAATCTGTAACACACATTGAACATATAGATATTTGGCTACCACATTGCATGTTTAACTAAAAAATAAGCGACTATAAAATATAATATTCTTAATTGTACATAATAAAATATGTCAAAGGGTAGGCTTATTGCCTAGCGGTAAATTCTACCAGCCAACCAATCAGACTATCATTGTTTTCTCCCAATATCTGTCATATGTAATCATTTATTTATATTGTATTTTTCAATCATGGAAAACAGACTATGAATCTAAAATCTTGTGTGTCATGTATTGAATACTTCACCAAAAAAACAATTTTACAATCATCAGTACATTAATACAGGTGCATCTGTTGGGTACTCAATAAACTGAATACAATTCAGCTAGTAAATAATCATGGATTCAGAAATTTTTATATGAAACACATATCAAATGTATATGCAGATTGGTAAATAAGCATGTTATGGATTGATTTGATAACATTTTATCAACCAATTTTAAATAAAAATCAATTTTAAAAGATGCCTATTTTCTCATACAACTTTTTCTTCATGGAGTGACATTTTATTTTTTGTTTCTAAAATTGGTGTTTTTGTCTAAAAAATGAAGACATTGTTGGTCATTGTCGTTTAGTTAGTCAATTTGATAACATCCTCGGATGATAACACTACGATTTGAATAGGTTAGGTTAATGTTGGAACGTAGAAGCCCGCAAAGTAAATAATTACCAATATAAAAATGTAATTATTCAGCCGTGAAATTTGAAAACCTTGCTCACCTTTCAGAAATAGGAAATCGGTACTTATATTTAATTTATTAATGGACAGTTCACCCGAAATGAAAAAATATATGATATTAGTAAATAACGAGATCACGTCAGTTATCAACAAATGACAGCCATTTGACAGTGACAGTACAATGCCTTCTACACTATGGCAGCCGTGTGCATTACTGTCGCGATCCGTTCCTGTTATGATCTGAGACCTATATAAATAGATAAATAGAGACTAAGCATAAATAATATAAAGCGACATATTTCTATCTATACCCTTTCTCCTCTATATCGCATGAGTTTGTCTAGCGTTTTGTGTTAATTATAATCCGGTTTTACTTTTTATTTTAAGTTTTGTGTAGTTTTAAAACATTGTCTATACAGTTTCTATTTTTAATATTAAGCTATTTTTAAGTTAGTCACAGCTGTTTTGGTAATATTTTTATTGTTAACATTCGTAGTTTAGGTAACTATTATTTACATCAGGGGTTCCCAAAGTGTGCGCCGCGGCGCCCTGGTGCGCCGTAGAAAGTGAAGAGGGGCGCCGTGAGTCGATCCTCTATTATTATCCGAAACCACCGATCATTATCCAAAACAGCAGCCCTATTCACGAAAAAGTTTGAATCGAACTTCGAACTAAACTTAGACTTAAACTTTTCTGAAAACTTTTCTAAATATCTAGTCATATAAGTAGTCTGTGATCTGTCAGATTTACTACCTGTCAGATTTACTCCGACTTTTCCAACTTTATTCATATTAAAATAATATTATTACAACTGTACAACAGAAATGTACAACAGACAGAATTTTTGACAGCTCAATAAGTTGGAAAAGTCGGAGTAAATCTGACAGGTAGTAAATCTGACAGATCACAGACTACTTATATGACTAGATATTTAGAAAAGTTTTCAGAAAAGTTTAAGTCTATTCGAGTAGGTGCATATCAAAAGCGGACATTTTCGAATTTCAAACAAATTCAAGTAATAATGTAGTTTCGTAGCGGCCGTTCTATTCTTTACTATAGAATTATTGATATCTTTCAAAAACGACTAAAAACGTAATATTTTAAAGATTAAAAACTCACGTTCATTTCAAGACCGGCCATTTTTTCCTTGAGTTTCTTTCAAAATCGAACATAAACAAACTAGCCAATGACGAACGATCATTCTGATGACGTCACCATAAATTCCATCATGGCTGCCAGTATTGCATTGTTTTCGAGCTGTCGTAAGCTTATTCAGAATTAGTGTGCACTTTTTTTACTAATTAACGATAAAATACGTGGTTAAATTTATTTCTAATGGAAACAAATATAACCCCATGTAGTCCTGCAGCCCGATTCACGGAAAAGTTTAAGTCTAAGTTTAGTTCGAAGTTCGATTCAAACCCTCCGTGAATAGGTACATAGACTGTAGATAGTCGCCGCCTACAATAATTATTATTACCAGCAGCCCTATTCACAAAAGTTTGAATCGAACTAAACTTAGACTTAAACTTTTCCGTGAATCGGGCTGCTGGAAAAGGGAGAAAGAAGTTATCGCATCCAGATAAATGGAAACAGCAAATAGAGAAGAAAAAAAGGTAAGAATAGTTCATTTGTCAACAGCTCAAGTTTTTACTGTCTTGTTAAAAAGTATGAATGTGTGCAACTAATTTTGTTAAAAAAAACACTAATTATGAATTAAGCAAGCAGTCCGGGATGTAAATTTAGTTCAACTTTTTTAATTTACTAGCACTTTTTTTGTTTAAAATTAATGCTGCGTTGGCGCGAAACGTCATACATAATACACACAGGGCCGGTATTCCTATTACGGGAACGATGCCATTACGCGGAGTTTTTTTTTTTCAAGTTGTCTTTTTTTATGAATGCACCTAGTTGGGACTGATTTTATTGAATAATTTAATTTGTTGGATTGTTCTGTTTAATTCATTTTTACAATGATCGTAATCAACGTTTTTCCTTTTATTTGTATTATTTTAACTACTTTTTTTAATAATTCGTTTTTCTTTTGTGGGTATATTTTTTTTAAATTGCCTCAGGTAATAAGTTCCGCCGGCTATACTGACACCTTTGTATAGAAAAGTGTTATATTATCATTTTTATAACGTATTTTGTTAGGTAAATGGCTTGTTACCTCTCGCTGGTTACCCCACTTTATCGTGTTGGTATCAAGGGCGCATCTAGGGAGGCGTCAGGGGGGTCATAACCCCTGGGCTAGGTCCAGGCCTTATATTTTTGTATATTTTTATATTGACCTACAGTACTTACATTACCCCAGGCAATAAGCCCGCCAATTTTGGTTTATTATTTTACCAATAAAGTGTTTATTATTATTATTTGTTAATAAAATACCAACTTTTCCATAATAATTATAAGGAAGTGCCTCTAGAGCCGTAGCCGGATCCCGTACCCGCGTCCGTAGATTTGTGTGTTGCCATATTATTACAGTTCATACTAGTTAATGTCGATAGTTATATTAGTCAATAATTCATACTAGACAGTTAATGTCAAAGCGTGAATTGGCGCGAATTTCGTATTAGTACCAAAGGACAGTTTGAATTTTCGTGAGAATCTCATTGGGAATACATGGGATACTATTAGTATCCGGAAATAATAATTAAACATCTATATTATTCAAAATTTGAATTTTTATTTGCATGTCTTTATATAAAGCTTGGTCTTTTTTTACTAATTTTTAATTTTATTTCTTTGTGACTTTTTTTAATAATTTTTTTAGTGATATTTTTTTGAATACGTGAAATGAATTTGTGTTTAAAGCCGAAAGCCGTTCATATTATGTAAAATAAAAAAAATTACAAAAATATGGCGGATTACCTAATTCTAGGAATCCCAAATTTATGTCTCAAAACTTGGCAATTTTGCATGGTTGATAGTGAAGTGTTAATATTAATTAATTATTCAAAAATGAAAGTTGGTGATACAAAGATTTCCCAAATGTTTTGGCTGATAAATATAATAGACGCAAGGAGTATTGAAAATCAAATAAAGTTGCATCATACAGAAAAAGATGCTAAGGAGTCTTTAAAATACTATTATGCAACATTAAGTTGTATAAGAGGTGGCAAGAAATACCACTCAAAAAGTGAAAACTCCACAAGAAATATTTTGTCACAGATTGTCCCGCTTCGATCCACCTTCATAGTAAAAATGTGGACAATTCTTTACTGTGACAACTGTAATAACCATGCATCCTTGCAAGCTTATTTTAATGCATTGTGGCAGCAGCTACTTAAATTGCCTCCACGTATTGAATAAGAAGCTCAAGAGCAATTGATATTCATCCTCATCTTCATCGGTCCCTCAATTCTGAGGATCATGACCATCATCATCGTATCAGCCCGCGAACTCAATAATTACCAAATATTTTTTTACATTTTAACTTCTAAAATGTTATATTGTGGCAACCATACTTCTAAAAAATAAAAGCATCTACATTAATAAGTATTCTATTGTTACTATTGCTGATAGTTGTAATTTTGTTATACAATTTACATTATTGTTCAACAATATTAATAATCAAATCCGTGCTCAGCGACAATTTAATATCATCTGTCAATGTCAATCGTCGGCTAAGCAAGTGTCAATTTTTAGTTGTCTATGATAAATATTGTCTATGGAGATCTACGGACGCCGTACCAAATTTTTGATGTTTCCGTCTACGGCTCTAGAGGCACTTCCTAATTATAATTTATTGTGGGTCATGACCCCTCCCCTGGATCAAAAGTTTTTTTTTAAGAAAAGTTTAATTTCTATATCATTTTTTTTGGGAAATTACCTACTTTTTTTTACTATGGGACCCCCCCCCCCTGGCGCCAAAGCTGGATCCGTTCTTGGTTGGTATGGATGGATGGGATAAATGTTCAATAAACAAACCCTAAGCTATAAAATCAAGTTACAATATTCTTTTTACAATGTTATTTTTTTTTATTTGTTAAAGGTACTCTGCAAAAGGATTGCCCGAATATCCCGCTTGTGGGCACAGAAAGGGATACCAATGTTCCCTTTTAACCATGTCCGACATAAAGACATTTCATGAAATTTTTTATTCAGTTCCCGATAAACTCAGCCAGGACTCATTTATTTTAAAATATTGTCATTCAGAACAACCGAAAAAAATTAAATTCATATCATCAAAACCAAAATCTATCTCGCAAAAATTCTTCATACCCAATAATGCCGGTAATCGTTTAAAAGTTTGCCAAAAAACCTTCTTAGATGTTTTGGGCCTTACGAAACATAGGGTCAATGGTGTTTTGAAAAGCGCTCAAAACAGCCGTTCGAGCCATATTCCGAAAGAAACCCGAGGAGGAAATCGCAAAGAAAAAAAATTTGCTAACTCCCGAAAAGATGTCATGGATTTTATTTCAAGCTTTAAAGCGTGTGAATCCCATTATTCTCGAGCCAACAGCTCAAGAGTTTACTTACCATCCGAGTTGCATATAAAGAAAATATGGAGGATGTATAATGAGAGCAAGGAAGAGAGTGAAAAAGTTAAAATCGGTTTTTTTCGTAAAATATTCAACGTTAATTGGTTTTTCTGCTCCCGCAGTGGACGAGTGTAGCACTTGCCTAGAAATGAAGCAAAAAATAGAAAAAGACAGCAATAAAAAATCTGAATTAAATATTAAATATGAAGTGCATAAGAGACAAGCTCAAGCTTTTTTCGACTACTTAAGAAAAAAGCCAGAGAGATGCTATTTGCTGTCATTCGACTGCCAAAAAAATTTAGTGTTGCCTAAAGTTAGTGACCATATTGCGTATTATAGTCGCCAACTATACTGTTACAATATATCTGTAGTAAAAGGTCTGTCTACAGAATCCTTAAACCCTCAAAGTGTGTCCATTTACACATGGACCGAAAATGAGGCCAAAAAATCCTCGAACGAAGTTGCGTCGATAGTTTATAACAGTTGAGTTGCAGTGCTCCGACTTGAGAAACTATGATTCCGTGCGCCTGATGTCTGACGGATGTCCTGGCCAGAATAAAAATATATACGTATTAACAATGTGTCTTTTCTGGCTAGCGACTAACCCAGCCCAAAATATTTCCAGTTACCGGGCATTCTTTTTTGCCTTCGGACCGAGTTTTCGGATTAATTGAGAAGGAATTGAAAAAAAAGAAGACAATTTTAACGAAAGTAGAATACCACGATATTTTTAAAAAGTATGGAACATTTAAAATAATTGAACAAGACTGGCAGGTATTTAACTGGAAGGAAACTGGGAAAGATAATTTAAAAAATTCGAGTGCCATACACTTTAAAATTTCCCAATGTAAAAGAATAATACTAAGAAGAACTAAAAACGGGAAAATTTTAGTAAGAGGAGAGTTAGCGTATAACACTGACACGAGGAAGGAGATGTCCGTTTTAAAGCGGAATAAATCAATATCTAATATTATGGTACCACAAAAAATCGGCATTGGAGTTCCAGTGCAGATGGAAAAAATGCAAGATATTGATAAATTATTATCGAAACATTTTGGTGAGGATTGGAGAACTAGCCAGTTAGATTTAAGTTTTTACAAAAATATTATAGATAATGAAGATAATCATTCTTCTATCGAAAACGAGTGTGATTGTTTCGAGTTACAAGCTGACCGGAACGAAGAAAACGATATTTTAATTGCTGATTTGTAATTTTGTTTCAATTTTTAATACCTACTGTCTTTGTTTTGTAGTTTTAATTTTTTATTCCATCTTAAATTTTCATATTTTTGTAAGTTAATAGTGTAATACCTACTTTTGTATACGAATTTTTAAATTAAACCTAAAATATTAAAACTGTTACACAAAAAAAGGATATCATTGTGCAATTTTAATTATTTCAAATGCAAAAATTGGGATGTCCGGTTTTGAATAGAATATTTCAAAATGTCCGATTTTGATACAAACATTCGGAAAAATGTCCGCTTTTGACATGCGTCAGCATGTCATCGTGTAAGAACACGTAGAAAGCGGATTCCGACCCGCGCCGACCGGCTCATAGATTGTTGTCTATGGTTTCAATGCATTTAAATGGGCATGCCGGAAAGCGGGTTCCTGCTTTTTCTGTGTGCATTCCCAATCAAATGCATAGTAACATTCTTTGCGCCGGTCGGCGCGTGTCGGAATCGGCTTTCTACGTGTTCTTAGCCATACATCAGGGGCGATCTCAAATAGGTGGCATGAAAAAGACATTAATAATTTGCTAAAACAAAATTTATTAAGAAAATAAAATACAATTTAATCATTGAGTACCTACACGAACCAAACCTATCAACAATATTGTAAGAACCACCTCATAAATATAGGAAAAATAAAAGTTGTGCTAGTATTTTATATTACTAGACATTTCAGTTGCTTTCTCAATCGATTCATATTAATGTTTACAATTTTTACATCTTTTTTCGTTGAATAAAATATGCGAAAAATACACAGCATACTCCGCATTTCCCATACAAATCGCAATGTTCTTGCCTACCAATTGTGCGAAAGAGACAGTTCAAGATTGCCTCACTTCACTGCTATGAAAAGAAATCAAGGTACTCTGTCTAGGTATATGTATAAAAGTCTATGGTAAATTTAGATATTGTTTTCTACGGTTTGTTTTTTTCTTTATTTTCAAAGATCAAAGAAACGTTACTGAATATGTGTCAAAATGTCGTGTCAGAAGGAGTAGGTGTATCAGACAAATGAAAAGTAATTAATAGAATTTATCGTACGTTTTCATAACTTACGGTCGCTGATCGTCGACCTTAAATTGCTCTTAAAATACCTGTTAAATTGGATCGATTCAAGACGGAAGGTATTTAAAAATATACATATTTTCCGCAATAGCATATAAGATGAGTAAACCGCTCATTTGTGGAATATTTATGAATCAATACTCATTTGTGCACCTTGTTTTTAATCCGAAATTTATACGCTAATTGATTTTATATACGTTCATTGTACCAATTTTACAATTATGGTAGTTATTTGGCCATTAATTGGTAAATTTCTGAACGTCCGGTTGATGGGCTGGGTCTGTGTTTGTCCTACATATTATTATTATACCTTCAATGCCAAGTATGTTTAACTTTGTACTTATTGTATATTATATTTATTTTTAAAATTATGGATTACAGTGATACTTCACATGTATTTTTATAAAATCAATATCGTAATTTTAACACCTACTTTCAATAACATTTCCAAAAGTCTATAAAATACAAACAATAAAAGTTTGTTATTTTAAATCTTGCTTGTCTTAATAATAAAAAACAACGGCATGGAGATAGATAGGAAGCATTTGAATAAATATTATAGCTTTCCTTTATAATATTCACAAAATGGCCACTTGCTTAGCATAGTAATTAAGAATATTTGTGGTGATTTTTTAGTCATACAATGTTGATATTTTTGCTACAAATGCCACTCGTAGGGAGACATTATAATTCAATGTAAAATACCAACAGTTTCAAAATTTAATGCTTTTCCTGGTTTCACAATTCTGATTGTCAAATCCCTTTTCCATATACTGATGAATGAATTTTGACAGCCATCATAATTGTTTAAAATTTGACTTGATGAAGAACCAATAATTTGATGCTATCATTAGTGTTTGATTTGAAGAGGTAATTTATCTTATAAATTTGAACCACTACGGGCTTATGACAGTCATCTATTGCTGTTTCGAAGGCTGGCTTAGTGTGATCACTACATTAACAACATCAAAACCCCCTAAATTCCAAATCATTTGAATTTTCGACATGTTCAACATCATGAAAAATCTCTTGCTTCCTGCAGGACTGGAACTTGCATTCCTAGATGTCTGAAGCAGAGACATTAGCCACTGTAATATTTGTATATGAAGCACTGTAGGTAATTAGGTATATGTTTTAGTAATATAATGCAAAGATATCTGTTGGAAAGTGGTAGAACATTATTCTTCTTCTTCCTTTTAATGTGGCTCTTTAGAGAGTGATCTAACATTAAGCTACTTACCAAATTTTCTGTTCTTTATTAATTTTTAATAAGAAACTTTTTGTTGTAGGACCTGCCCCTTACGAGATGGCCGAGTTGGCAACACTCCTCCAGGTAGAAATACCCGAGGGGAGAAACAACTTGACAGACAGCCACACTAATCTCGAACGGGTTGCAGAATATTGCGAAGCTAACTACTTCCAATCCGACAATAAACGCGTGGCCTTGGAGAGCACTAAGAACTACACCACACAGTCTTTAGCCAGCGTTGCTTATCAGATCAACACACTGGCGTACAACTTCCTGCAGCTGCTGGATCTGCAGACCATGCAGCTGGCGGAGATGGAGAGCCAGATGAACCACATCTCCCAAACTGTGAATATTCACAAGGAAAAGGTGGCCCGGAGGGAGATAGGTGTGCTGACGGCCAACAAAGTGACCAACCGTCAGTATAAAATCATCGCTCCTGTCAACCCAGAAAAACCCATCAAATATGTCAGAAAAGCCATTGATTACACCAGTAAGTTGTATTTTTTTTATTTTCATTTATAGTTAGTTAATTCAATAGTTAATTCATTCTATAGGTTTTTTTCAATACGAAGTAACGCAATTCTCATTGTAACAAACTTTCGAGTTGTCACTGGAAAGCAATCATGTGAATGCAATGACATATTTTGTTTTTGTGTTTTTGGAGAACAAATTCTTTCGGAATTGTAAAAAAATATGTTAAAAATTTTGTATATAATTTCAGCGTTGGACGATATTGGACATGGTGTCAGGTGGGGCAATGGTACTCCTCGCCAGAGGCAGCGCTCTCTGGGTGGTGGTGGAGGGGGCAGTGTGAGTGGGGGCTCTGCGGGTGGGGCTGGTACCCTGCCTGCCCCCACCAGTAAGCCCCCCACGCCTCCTCAGCCTGGCCGGGCCAGCACTCCAGCCACAAAGACAGGCATCATGACTGGCACTTTGGGTATGTTTTTAAATATTTCTACTTTCCTTAATGTTAATCTCGTTGCCAATATTGCAGGGGCACGTAACTTTGTGTTTTTTACCAATTCAGAACAGTGGTTTTATGTAAAACTTTAGTAATAAATCAACGTTTTTGGTGTCGTTCTCTGCAAATATTCAATTCAATGTGAAATATACATAAGGATATGAATATTAAATATTTGACGTGATTAGGTAAGAGCAGTAGTCGTGAGTATCGTACTCCTCCAGCCGTGGCCCCGCCCCAGGTGCCCTCACACTATGCCCCCAACTATCCCCAGGGACATCCCTCAGCCACCAACACACATCAGAGACGTCCTGGATACTCCACACTGCCCATCGTTCAACCCCAGGTGAGCTTTCCTCTTTACTATGGATATTCAATTACAATTTGTATAGTGATACATAATTAATTAGTAAAGTAATTTTGGGTATAAGATGGTACCACCGCATCACGAACGACGCTATACGCCGCCGCACCCAGCGTGAGCCCATCACCTCTACTATTATGTGGAGGAGATGGACTTGGCTGGGACATGTGTTAAGGATGCCGAATGACAGTTGGCCGAGGAGAGCGCTGTTCTTCCTCCCATCAGGGTCCCGGAGACGAGGAAGACCCTCTCATACTGTGTTCCGCTCCTTCGAGGCAGAGCTGAGGAATCTGGACATGGTGTGGGAGGAGGTCATTAACGTTGCGCAAGATCGAGCGCAATGGAGAGCTCTTGTTGCCTCCCTATGCCCCTAAGTGGGGTCTAAAGGGAGTTTGGATTGGATAGTGATACATACCTATTTAACTAATATAATTCCCATTGATTCATCTGTTAACAATATTTACACAGCAGATTTCGACAATCGCACCATCTATCAATCAACTGACAGATAATATTAAAAAATAGAAAAGTTTGTATTGTCAAAAGGACTAAGAAGGTTACCTACGTTAAGTTTTGTTAAATTTTCTAATGTTTCGCGTAAATTTCTTATTTTTTTCTTTCATAGGAACCTTCTTATTACAACAAAAAAAGAATTAACGAAATGGGTCCAGCCGTTTACACATGATACAATGACCAAAGGAATTCATTCCCCGCTTAAACCCCACTTCTATATTCGTTCGACCCATTTTTGTATTTAGAGACTTATATTTGTATTTTGTATTTAATACTTCATAATTTTTTTTTTACTAGGTGGGCATGGTTCACCCTACACAACACTCGCCCTACAACCAGCAGGATATGCACGCCAGTATGCCACGTACGTACATCCATTTTGAATTAATTACTCATGATTTAACCTCCCATATAGTTCTCAACTATTCACGTTGAACTAAGGGGTCCTTTTAGAGTAGCTAATAGGGTTTTATCTGTAGGATAAATGCACCAATATACCGTAGATTTTTTAGCTAAACTCTAGTCCTGAAGTGTAAACACAAATTTGAGCACTCAAACTCTAGGTAGAGGTATATCTCTCGTATATCTAGGTATATCTATAGTTGTTTCTCAGTACATCCTTTATTTGACATCACTTTGCAGGACACTTGGGGTCATCACACATTTACAATCTATTATACATACAATACAATAGTTAGCTTTATTAAAATACTTTATGTGCTCTAAATACAGAAAAAACAGCTCAGGGGTTGATGTCAAGTGCAATAAAATATAGTTCAGTTGGTGTTACCATGGTAACAACTTATAAACAACAGCCTACCTTTACATTGTTACCATGGGAATACTGACTGAATAATACCGTAGGCTTGATTCTATTCACAATTTTTTTTCACATTATCGTTACTTTTAAAATGACTGTTCTTTTGTCATTGTTTTAGCACCTCCATCACCGTTGATTGGTGCAGATGCTATGGACCATGCTCAGCATCTGATGCATTCCAACCATGGCGCTGTAAGTCTTACTATTAAGCTGTTTTTGACATAAACCTTCTTTTAAGATGGTTAGTTGTTAATGGAATATTTTTTGGTTGTTATTGCAGCGTATGTCTACGTCGAGCGGTGCTTCGGTCGGAGTCAATCAGCGCGGTGGCTCGGTATCACCGCCATTGCCACCTCCACCACCACCCGAGGAAGACGAGCATGCCGCTTTTGGGCGACCTAGACAGGCCCACATTTTGCAGGTACAAATAATCAATCAAAAATATAATAAGTAACTTATTATATATTGTGGTATTTTCATTGAAATACTCTAAACCACCAGATATATTTTTCATACATATGACAAACCCGTTCTAATTATGAGAAATATTCATCATACTTATAAATTTTGCTGGTAAGTCAACAATATAACTGATTTATAGGACAATAAAACAATTGATGAACCTTCTCTATGCCTCTCGTCTGACAGGTTTTGCTGCTTGTTTTAGATAAATTACTAATTTCGTCCGGAACTATTGTTTGTTTGGATAGAGTCCTTGCTATGATAGTAATAACAGTTAAAGTAATTATATAAAGATAGTGTCAACTCTTTGATTTTTTAATGAGATAATATTATTATTAAATGCCATCAAGCAGGCAGCTTGGAGCTGATGTGCTTGATATCCCACACTTGTGTCACACTATAAACTGTCAAGTCCATTCTTAAATGCATTGGTGTTCTTTGCAACTAGCTCGGCAGGCAGCCCGTTCCACTCATCCACAACTCTATGTGTAAGGAAATGTCTACGAGGGTTCTGAGTAAATCTGTCCTTCACCAACTTCAGACTATGTCCCCTCAAATGTTGATTACGGCTTCTGCAGTCATAGTGGTCGTTCAAGATTTTATAGACTTCGATTAGATCACCTCTCAGTCTCCTCTCCTTAAGAGTGGTTAGACCTAGTGTCTCAAAGTGATCCTCGTAAGATATGTCACCAAGTATTGTTAAAAAATTGAATTGTATGTACTACGTAATACAAGCTGCATTTGAAACAAAACACTGTCTGTCATAAAATAATAAGGCGGAGCTATGTTGAATGCAAGGGTGCCTTAAATGGCTTTCTTCTCATTTTAGGAAAAAAATACCGCTTCTAGTACATAGTACATTCAATTCAGTGATAAACAGATATCATTTGGTAGTTGATTTTTCTCATTTAAAGAATTGTGTTTTCTTTTCTTTTTATGCCTGTCCTCTAACAGGCTTTGCCGCTAGTATATTTATAAATAAGCTTAGTCTGGATGAAAAGATGGGTGTGAGATGTTCTTGCCAAGAATGACGAGGACTAAGCATGCAGGTTAGAAATAGAAATTCCATTGAAAATAATTGTAAGTCAGCGAGAGTATTTTTTTTTTTTGGCTATCATCCACAAAAGAGAAAATTGTTTGGATAGAACGCAATTATTACAGTTCCTCTCTCTCTCTCTGCCTATCTTTTTATTTCTAAAAATGTTTGTCTTACAGCAACAAGGAGTTATGGTTAGTCACAGCCAGGTGTACCAGCCCGGACAGGCCGCCGTGGGTGGTATGATGCCGACTATTGTTCCCGATGAGGAGGATCTACCTGGATGGGTACCAAAGAACTATATTGAAAAAGGTAATTCCCAGTTTTGTTTATCCACACTTAAAATCTTTTCAGGCCCACGATCACGGATGATTAGAGTATCAGTCAGAATAGGCGAGTCACATGGGCTTGGGACCAAGTATGCGAGTTTAAGGGACCCCTTTTCGGTTCAACAAATTTTTTAAATGTACAAAATTAATTTTATATCCATAAACAACCCCATTAACAAAAGCGTACCTGTACTAACTTTTGAATTGCTATCCGGTAATTTCTCATAGTTACTATTCAACCGTTATCTTCGTTTAAGTAAAAAAAGATTGCCACTCTAAATTTAAGTAGATAGGATTTCTATCAGATAGGCCTCAGAAATTGTGAATTTTGTTTGAATAAACGTCAGAATTTTTTGGTCCATTATATTATGGGTTAGGATATTTACTTTAAAAATAATACCTAAACCTCAAATTTGTTATTTTTTCAATCAGCAAAAACATTTACGCCTATTTTTAATTACCCGAATACGATTATTTGACAATTTCTAAGTATAATTATTAATCCTATCTAATTTTTGTTTATTTTGAAACACCAAAAATGGGAAATTAGATAGAGTTTTAACAAAAGATATGAGATGGATGCTGTCCATAAATGGCTTTTTCCTGTTACTGTGTATTGTGTTTCATGACTCTTATGATTAAGCTTATAAATATTCCAGTGGTGGCAATATATGACTATTATGCCGATAAGGAAGATGAACTGTCATTCCAAGAGAGCGCCGTCATTTACGTGTTGAAGAAGAACGATGATGGATGGTGGGAAGGAGTCATGGATGGTATCACGGGACTGTTTCCCGGCAATTACGTAGAGCCTTGTGTATAAAATAACAATAAAATACCTATATACAAAACATTTTACAAAAGAATACCTTGTTTTTTCCTCGAATTTGAATTTTGTTGAAACGCTTTTGAAGAATTTCTTCTTCTTCAGATAAGTTGATGACAACTACCATTCAAAAGTTCGAAGAAGAAACTTGGTGGTAGTCCATTTTTAATATAACAAAACAAAGTTTTCCATTGTTCTAACACACCTATTATTTCAAGAACATTATTCATACCTCCCACCTGTAACCGGTTTTAGTTGCGCTTGACATATTTACAAACCTTGCTCAGATAGCAAGTTAATTACACTATGAACTGTTTTTCGGAGGTGACACTATCCATTATCAATCGTTTAAGACTGTAATTAACGCAGACGGTTTATTATGGCGGTACATTTGTATTTTCTTTGTTCATTTGAGAAATCAAGAGTTGTGTGTAAAATGTGATTCGAGGATTGTGATTTCAAAAACTGAAAAGATTATTTCATAAAATCGAAGAAATATTTAAGGTACCTACTTGCTTTAGATGAAATTAATCTACTAGGTAGCCTTTTAGATATATTTTTAAAAATTTAGAATTAGTGGTTAAAACGATCTTCTGTCACTTATCGTCACATACATTATTTAGACAAAAGAGACCCGAGTTATTGGATCATATTATTTGTCCGTACAACCACAATAAAATATCGTTGATTCGTCTGTCAAAATAATAATTACCTATACGACTTATAAATAAAAATATTTCACAAAATATGCTACATTATTTTATCTACATATGATATTATTATAGGTTAGTTTTCAAAACAGAAGTATATTTTTGTGTGAATAACTCATTTAAAGATCAATCAACGTTATTCTCTTAAAACCGAGTAATAAGTTTTATCAGTCGATTATGTAATGAAAAAACATTCTACTTTTCCTTATTTATAGACCTGTTTTTTTGTGGAAAATTTGATATTTAATTTAAGTTTACTTTATAATGAATTTGTATTTTTATATAACGGTATTTATGAAATCGAACCATTTATAATATAAACCATACTCTAAATTATCTATAATATAGTCACTTAATATCAATTATAAATTATTTTACATCAAAGTTACAAAACTTTAACATCAATTTATTATGGTTAAAAAAACAGCTGTAGTTATACAATATAATATTGAATTACCTTTATGAAATTTTGTATATTTATCCAAACTCTTATAAGATTATCCTGATATTAATATTCTGTCTGTTTAAAGTGTATTGTATTTTATGAAATACCTAGGTATTAATATTAAAATGAATTTGCATCTTTGAATAAAAATATATTTTAAGTTAATTGTCTTCATTTTTATTCAAGTCCTTTTTCCTTTATTGAATAATTCTTAATGATAGAACGTCCAAGCCCATGTCATGCCGGAAGAATCTCGACGTCTTAAACTCACAGCCATTTCGGCCCAACTGATCGTAGAAACATAATTCAAGAACTCGCTAAAAGAGAAAGAGATATGTTTGATTTTATACCTACAATAACCAAAATCATCGAGTCTTACCGGTAGGACGCGTAGTCCTTCTAGCAGTACGCTGGACGTTCTATCATTAACTATTCGGTTTTTTCAACCTGATGACTGGGCAGGAAAATGGTCGATCATTAGTGATGTTAGATCAAGAATTTGGTCTATATTAGGGTAAATAACTTCTGTAAATAACTTTTGGCTATGGAAGCTGATAGACAAAATGCTATTGAGGAAATCAAGACAGTGGATTAAAGTCGACATTTTTCAAGGTGCTCACTGACTGCTAAAGAAGTTTGACAGAAGCTTACAAATCTGCAGTTATCCAAAGTAAGTTATTTCTCCAATGGTGGTGTAAATAACTCAGAAAACTACTCCCTAAAGTGCTGTTTCTAATTCATTCTGTAAGACTACGCAGACCTGTCTACATTGTCATTTTGACAAAGGCAGTGTTGTTGAGAACTGTGTTTGCGAGTGGACCTCTTACTAGAGTGAAACATTATTTTTGTTGGTGGTTTCTAAAATACCTGTACTTCATACCTCCTGTAATAAATAATATTTCTGGCATTTTTTTTTTTAGTAAAGTTGCTACATCAAATGTCGATATAAAAATACAGAATTTCACTTTGTATTAAAAAATGTTTTTCCTCTCATCAGGGTCTCGAAGACGTGGAAAAACCCTCTCATACCATGTTCCGTGCCTTCGAGGCAGAGCAGTGGAGAGCTCTTGTTGCCTTCCTATGCCCCTGAGTGGAGTTCAAAGGGAGTTTTGATTTAATTGATTCCAAAATAAACCTTATTATTTTCATAAATACGTCCTAAAGCCCCAAAAAGTTAGAAAAGGTGCAAGAAAATAGCACGCAAGCCTTGGATGCCTGGACCCTAGGGAGCGTTCAAGTATTACGTAACGCAATATTTATTCTTGTAAAACGTTACTATTGTATTACCGGCGCCGCAATAAAGCTATTTAGTGACTTTCCAGTAATAATTGTGATTTGAGGCATACATAGTTGTAATTTGTGCGTTAGGCAACGTTTAGAGAATGGGAAGAGGGGTAACAAAGAGCGTTACGATGCATCTCGGGGGGGGGGAGGGGGGTTCAATAATGTTAAAAAAATGCGTTACGTAATACTTGAACGGGCCCCTATCAGCGGGGAGGCTTAGGCAGCTAGTGTCAAGAGAGCTCTTGTTGCCTGCCTATGCCCCTAAGTGGGTTTTAAAGGGAGAATAAATGAATGAAGACTAGAAGAATAAAGCCTGTTTTTTTATAATCAAGTCTGACTAAGAATAACCAAATGTTCTGGCACAAAATAAAAACATTTTTTTTTTGAGAATTGTCATTTAAAAAGGTTTTTCTAAAAAATATGAACAAACTAGATATTTGATGTTTGTGATTTATTTGAATAAAACAAATTCATAAAATATACAATTGGTGTAATAAGTAATAATAGTAATACCGATACATACCATAATAATATGTATACATAATATTATAGCTTAGATACTATTTACAAATTTCATTGTGAACAATGCGATGGGGAAATTAACTAAATGAAAATAAATAATAGATGCCTATAGGAATGAAATTAATCAAAAACTTCATCTTATAAAGGACCAGTTCGTTATTTGAAAATCATCTTTTGATCGGCAAAACAAAGTTTTTAATTAATCCATTTAAAACGTCGTGTTGTAAAATTACAGCAAAATCCCTTCAATGCCTAATTATTTAAGAATAAAAATGTTTTAATTATTATAAATATCTGAGTGTTTAGTAGTAGGTAATGATATATTATTTCTATGGTGAATCATAATTACTTCATGCTTATGCTAAAAACCATGGAATATAACAAACATTGTCAAAGGCATTTGAGTAGTAATAATTATTTCTAATAAATTTAATTTAATAAAATTGTTAATCTTTAATTCTACAGCGTTTAAGTAAATAGAACACACCGTAAAATTTTAATATTTGCGTCTAAAGGTGTTTCTTAATTTGTTTTTTCATTTCTCGTTCAGTACGACTTGTTTATTTTGTAAATATCATGAAACCAATTGAGTTTTTTTGTTATACTCGTCATTTTTTTCTGGTCCCATTGCAGTTTTTTTTTTCCGTGTCACCATTTTTACGCATAGTTTCTCGTAGTTCAAAGGTAGGCTAGTTTGATACAGAACGAAACCTAGTCACATATAAAATATACATCAGTCCGTTAAACTGAACACAATTTTTTAAACATTGGGCTTAAACCACTTTTTTTTTTTACTTTTGTATGAATGATTTAGGTATTTAAAATTTTTTGGATGTGGATAAATTTAATCCAATTAACGTGTTAATAAGTTTTATTTATCAATATACTCAAGTAGTTTTGAGAAAATACCATTTTAATTGAAACCTCAATACTTATTAAAATTTATTGTTAATTTTTGCAGATTTCATATGCAAAATGTGAATTTAAAAAAGAATCTACTTTCAATAGTGACATCGTTCAAAAATCAAAATTTTCAATATCGTTGTATGATCAAAAAGCCTGTTACCAGCTGTATTATTTTTCATTTCTCGTCTCTCTCTATATAAATATATGATTCAGCTTTGCAAGCTTTGGCGCAGCAATGTATTGCAACACTAGAAACTATCTTTTGATATTGTGCATAAAACTTTTATTAGAATACAGACTTTGATTTTCAATCACCAAAAAAAAAAACCTTCACATAATTTTATGTATTTTTTTTAATAACTTATTTCATTAACTCACCTTAGATCCAAGTTAAACCTAATTTATATTAAGTAAATCATTTTATTCAACTGTGACTTTACACGTGGAAAGTCAACTAGCTAATGGGTAGGATGCACGGTTACAGGTGTACAACGATTTTCTACTGCTGTTTTGAAGGCTGCCTTAACTCACTACCAGCCACATAATAAATTTTATAGGATCTTCATGGTTGGGACCAATGTCTAGATTTTGCAAATTTTTGTATCACTGCAATTAGGCGATCTATTCTGAAACAAACTGTTCATTGTTTCATTCGATCAGCCCAAAAAACAACAACAGAAAATGCTTTTAAGTGGGCCGTTCGACCCATTAACAATAATTAAGGGCGCCGCTCGAACCATTAATACTATGTAATTAAGTGCGCCATTAGACCCATTAATAATATGTAATGCGCCATTCGACCCATTAATAATAATATTATGTAATGCACCGTTCGACCCATTAACAATATGTAATTAAGTGCGCCGTTCGATCCATTAATAATATGTAATTAAATGCGCCATTCGACTCATTAATAATATCTTGCGTTGGATCCATTAATAATATGTAATTAAGTGCGCCATTCGACTCATTAATAATACATATCTTATTAAGTGCACCATTCGACCCATTAATAATATGTATTGTAATTTATTTTTAAAACTAACAGTTCTGATCTCAACTCTAAGGGCTTAAGAATTCTCTAATATATTTTCACCGCAAATCAATTAGGTATTTTTAAAAATATCATTATTTTACACATAACTTCCTAATAGGGAAATATTCTTGCTTTATCTAGCCAGAAATATTTATATTTTCTAAATATTTCTCCCAACACTTTGCGTCTCGTCATTCTACAATATATTATATTATTCAGTTAACTAATTCATTTTAATGTATTATTCTTCACAGCAGTTGGAGTTTGCCTACATTAATAAATTTTTATAATTTACATTAAAATCTTTTTTTTTCAGCTCAAATTTTCCTAATATGCCCAATTAATGAAAATATTTTGTTAGAAACATCTTGTGAATTTTTTAAAAAGAACTCATGTTACCTACTCCTAATTGGGGCCTAAAAGGGACACTTTGTTTACACCGAATCAGAAATTTTTAAAACTTTTCTGATTTCAAATTAATAAATACATTAACGTTGCTTCTTTTCCGGTCAACACACAGAAAATTTCTGTTCTGTTAACTTACAGTTTTTACTAACAATGCACCATACAATTTTTTTCAATGGCTTGTTTATGGTGGATGGGAGTGGGTTGAAATTGTCAGCAAATCCAGTTAATGTTTTGCTTAACTGTTAAACTAAACAAAATTCAGTACCTACACAGTACTTCAACACATCCTAATTTCATTGTTACTTTACGCAATATAATCAGTCAAATTTTAAAGACATTCTAAATATTTTGGATTTCAATAATTTCCGTAAAGATGTTTCAAAAAATTATTTCTTGACGATAAATTTTTAATGTTTATTTTTTCGATCCATTGGGCATATTAAAAAAAAAAACATTTTTTTGGATCATAAGATTTTGACTGTAAATAAATTTTACTTACTTGAGACATTTTTGGTAATATCTTTAATCTTAACTCATTTTCGCAAAACCTTTTTTTAAACTCTTTTGCACTCATGGTCGAGTGATTAAGGTTTATAAAGAAAATATTAACAAAAAATGCCCGAAATAAGCGAAATATTACAATACATATTTGGCTAATTCATCATTTATGTTCACTTAATCTATTGTGTCAATTAAATTTAGTTTTTACATTAAGTAGTAATAATGAAAAAATTGGTGATATTATTAATTACATGTTTAAAACCCGTCTTTTCGAACTAAAGTGGATTGATCAAATTTATTATTACATTTATTCACAAATTGTTACGCTAACGTGTGGTTCTATTGTAATCGCTATAATCTTTATGTCCGTTAAGAGAATTGTTGTATTGTATAAACAATGGCTAACTCCCTAGTTGATTTTTAAAGTCCACTAAAACACATCTTAATTCGGCATTCACTTCGCCACTTTGCATATGAAATTCAACATGTCTTGTCATCTTAACATTTTCGGATTTAACTTGTTTTGTCACCTAACTTTTTCGGATTTAGCTTGTTTTGCCACCTAACATTTTCGGATTTAACTTGTTTTGCCACCTAACATTTTCGGATTTAGCTTGTTTTGCCACCTAACATTTTAGGACATAACTTGTTTTGCCTAACATTTTCGGATTTAACTTGTTTTGTCTCCTAACATTTTAGAACTTAGCTTGTTTTGTCTAACATTTTCGGATTTAACTTGTTTTGCCACCTAAAATTTTCGGATTTACCTTATTTCTTTCACTCAACAAGACTATAGCGATTTTTGCATTTATATAATTATAAAACACGATTTCAATATTTAATAATTGTCGCTTATATTTTTTTAATAATCAAATGGGTGTATTTTACAAAGGCATTAAATATGAATAAAACGTCTAAATGGTGCAGGTAAACTTTGAAGGAATAACGATAAATAAATTTATATCCTTGGTATGTACCTAATAAACTTTAAGTTATTTTCACTTTTCACATAAGAAAGTTATCACGAATTCATTTAATTATTTGTAAAAAAAATTACAATATTTTTTAAACTTGGAGGTTAATGGACATGAATTATTTATAACGAGTTGCATTTTATTTAATAGGTACATTTTTCAACTTGATTTATTGCATGTTAATTATGCAGAATTTTGTACCTACTTATTTTTGACATATTCGGTCATCTCCAAATTATGCAATTTAAAAAGAACACTTGGATAGAAAAACAATAAAGCAACATTAAATATTTCAAGAAATTCTTACTTATATTTTTCTTATTGTTTATGATGATTTAATAAATAAATAATATAAATAGGTAAGACATAATATTGTTTTATTTCTATAAAATTTATAGTAATTATTTGAAGATTGTGAGAGCTTGAAATATAAAGCATACAATTTGATATGTCATTTTGTAAATCTTAAATATCACTGTCGGCCCACCATGATTTCAATTAGTTTTGAAATACTTTTACAAAAGCTTAAATAAATACAATTTAAATTGTGATTGGTAATTCAACTGATAATTTAACTACTTGAATTCAACTAAATATCTGTTAATTATTGCCTAGTTACATGCGTAGATTGTTTATGGAAGTCTCCAAGAGTCAGATGTAACAAAATGGCTGCCATGGTTCAACATCATATCCTTTGACTCACCATGGAGATACCATCAAATTGTTGACATTGGTAACCATTTTGTTACATCTTACTCAACCAGAGGGCTGAGTCTCGTCATCTAACCAGAAAGTGCAACAAATTATATTTTGAACGGAATATTTTTGCATTCGTTCTGAACATCAAATTAATGACTGTGAACCGTATTGCGTCAGTCTTGGAAACATCAGATTCAGTTTTCCTCGGCTTCAATTGACATCAGATCAAAGACAATAATTAAATTCTTTTTTCATTTATTTGAATTTTTTTTTTTTTTAAATGAATCTGTTCTCACTCAAAGTGAACACAAATACGCACTCCTCGACTCTTTCACAGTAAGCTACTGAAAGCTTGTGTCGTGAAAGAGGAAGATGGTTGTAACCGCTGGGTCACCAACCACTTCATTATTATTTATTCCACCAAAATGCTTGTTTAATTTAATAATTATTGAATTAGCTATTAATTTATGGTGGATAAGCAGATACTGAGCTGCGCTCTTCGATTTTTTTTTCTTGTTTACCGGCTTCCGTCCGATTTCGGACGATTTGAGCCCAAGTTTAACAAAATTATAAATTAAAACATAGTTTTTAATCATAAGAAGAAAAAGAAATTAGATTAAAACAAAATTTTTCTGCACAAATGTAATAAGCAATCTATTTACTTTGTTTGAGTTCAGACTCAGTAGGTACGCTACATTGATAGGGCAATTAATCAAATCGTCAATATTAAAATATAGATGAACCGCATTTCTGATTGAGCAACCCAGAAATACGTGATCAAGTAATTCCACTGCGCTCTTCGCTCTTGTTTGACATGTTCGACACACAGTGGCGTACCGAGGGGGGGGCGGACCGCCCCGGGCGCCTCTTTGGAAAGGGCGGCAAAATCTGCTTGTGCTATGTTATACACGACCAGATTGATAAAATGAGAATTTATATTTTGACCAAAAATAACATTTAATTTCGGGTTAAGGTCTTAAAAAAACATTTGCGGGGAATCCGCAGGTAGGAAAATCTGCTGTAAGTACTTATGCAAATTAAAATAAAAAGGTATTCAAGCTTTTTTTATTTTGAAATATTTTATTCCATTTTTGTGATTTTTATATGGGGGGGGTTCCAAATTATATAAGTAGGGAAGGGCGCCAAATTATATGGGGGGGGGGGGGCAAATTTTAATTCCGCCCCGGGCGCCGAAAACCCACGGTACGCCACTGTCGACACAATAACCACAAACGATATAACTTTGATGTGAATGAAAAATCTATGTGCTTTATTTAAGTCTTAAGCAAATGCGTTCAAAATAAGTTTTAGAGACCAGAGATTGGATGGTCTCAAAGTTGGATATACATAGATAGAAACGTTTTTTATAATATGGATAGTGGTCTTAAACCATCTTCGCTTCATTACATACCTAATGAAACCGGCTCGGAACACATTGGATGTATTTTTTCCAAGTTTATAAGTGACAGAAACATTTTTGTCTTTTATAGATTATGTAGGTATAGAATTATCAATCACACTGCCAATTAAGAAAATAATCACAAAAAAAGTTCAATCAATTAAAGTTAAAAAAAAAGTATAGTAAATACAATAATTGAAATAAATTTTTATCATTCATGGTCAAAGCCTTATAAATGGTCATTATTTTTTAAGTATCCTTATGGCTATATGCTCTCAAACAAAACTTTGGTCCAAGTCTAGGCGAAGCAAGTAAGGCATTAAAAATGGTTTCATAAATAGTATTTAATATAATATATATTTTTAATAAAATAAGCAATTCAATAGTATGTATGTATGTGTTATAATATTTTTACAAAATAATTGAATACATTTTGAATTTACTCAAATTTATTTGTCACTTACGAAAACAACTTTCTCATTCTTCTCAGTTAATTGTCTTTTATTTTTAGACCTCCACTACTCAAATTGTCATTTATATATTTTTGAATGTTTATATATTACCTTTGACAGTTTTTTACAATTGAGCTCTTATCTAACTATGAAAAAAATCATTAATTTAAAACATAAAATATGCACTTATTCAGTTTTATACTTGAACCGACAATTTGTAAAATAGCGGCAACGAATTAATTTTTGATAAATATCATTGTGGCCCTTATGAGTGTCAATTTTCCAGGTAAATGCATTGAAAAAAAGATATGAAAATTTGTGAATTTTGTGGGAATAGAAATAAATAATTCAAATTTTAAAACAATTTTCAAAATTAATTTGCAAAGGAGAAGAATATAAGTGAGAAATAAATTTGAAAACAGTTGAGTGTATATTATTATAAGGACTGCCTTCATGATTTGGGTTGGTAATATTAAAAATTGCGTAAAAAAAAAACATTTCTGTACATAATACAATTGTATTTTTGGTCAATGGGAGTAGATAAATATTATTGTAAAAGCTAAATAAATAATTTTGAACATTTTGTAGACATCCTATTTAATCAAAATATTGGTAGCACGAACTTTTTTTTCAAGACGAAACTAAAAAAAAACTAATTAATGTGGATTTAGCTTTAAAATATTTGTTAAAAATAATCAAAAACTTTTGGTGTTGACTGTGAAGTACATATTAAGTAATAATAATTACGAAAAACTACATGTTTCATACTGTGTTTAGGTACAAATACCTTAAGTACCTCCACAAATTTGAATTTCAATTCAGGTAGGCACCTACATTAAAATTAATATCCAAATAAGTATCCATAAAAATGTCTTTCTTTTTAACAAAAAAAAAAATTAATTTAAAAGTGATTATAATTTTAATTTAGATATTTTTTTTTACAAACCCGTTTATATATACGCATGTACCTACAAATATTGTATATAGGCACACGTAAGGCTCAAAATGTTCGAGAAGAAAAAGAAAATTAATTTAATATTGTAAGAGAGCACAATCTGGGTTTTATAATTATTTTCTCTCACGCAACATTAGTTATAAAACTACACACATAAATAAATTAAATTTATAAATTAAACAAATTGCAATAATAAATTTATTTATTTTATAAATACTATTTTACATCAAAATCATGTTTAAATATAATATTCACATGATAAGTAAATTATTTAAATATTACTAAAAAAGAAAGAATCACACAAAAAATTGAAATAAATATTGCATTTAGGTAAACTGTGATAACATGCTTAATTTTATGATTATTTTTTTCAAAATGTATAACGTATATAAAATACTAAATAAATCAACAATAATGTATATAATTATATAGGTATTTGTTTAAAATAAATAATATATTATTATAATATAGAAAACAAATCATAAATTTCTATTTATTTTATGCAACATAGCTTTAGTCATTCAAAAAAACAACAACACATTTGGACTAGATTTTGTTATATATTTGGTTATAAACCATACAATTTCTAAATTGACAACGAAATATTTTTGTTAGAGTTTTTGCAAACTAAACTACATACATAATATTTTCTTATATGAATAGTTTGATAAAAAATCTAACAAAATTATTTTGTTCAATATAAATTAAATATAGCACAATATTTAAAAACAATCAATAAAATAACTATTCATAATCTTTGGTGATAACTTTTATAAATAATGAAATCGAATACATATTAGTTTAAACAATATTATTTAGAAATAAAATTCATTTAATTATTTTATAATTGCCTTAACCTATTACTAATTAAATTTAAAATCATTTCGCATTGAGCATTCGTCACAAGTTTAGTATCAAAGCTAAAAGATCTCATTATTAATTTCTTATTATTTTTTACATTAAAATGCTTGAAGACTGGGAGTTTGTGACAAAAATTTTAATTTATAATTTTGTGTTTCTAACGAGACGATATTTAATAATAATTAATAAAAATTTCCGTGTTTTTAATATTATACATTAAAAGTAGTGTTCTATGAATCTTTAAGCAACTTAAAGGAACTATAAAAATGCTGATTTATTCAATCAAACAATGGCGATAAGAAATTTTGAAAAAAAAAATCTCTGCATTTGAACGTAAATCTATAGATAGAAAATATTACAAATTATCAAATTTTGTAACCAAATATTATTATATTATGTAATGGTGCATTAGTTTTTTGAGAAAAGTCTAAATATTCCGTTACAAATCTATGGATACTTTTATATAATTACTAAAGTTGATCATATAAGTTACAAAAATACAGCAGAACTGAAGGATATAATTATCACAATATGAATTAGTATAAGAATCTTATATTTTGTAACTTATATGCTTTCTGATTATGTAAGCAATTCGAAAATATAATGATATAATCATGTTTTTAAATCGATAGCTGTGTAAAAAATCTATTTTTTTCCCTACATAATATTCTAAATAATTTATTTATATTATAATAATAATATGGCGCTTATATATTAAGAGAAACCTTTGTAATGAATGAAAAAGAAAATTAAAAAAACGAAATATGCTGTAGGAAATGTAATGCGAGCGATCACGTCGATTGTCTTGGCTACTCTAATCGGATGCGGTGGTTCTTTTTTGCGAACGGCAACGAAGCATGTCTGAAAAACGAATATTTGATTATTCATTTAAACAATATTAAACTCGCATTCTTTCCTATGAAGACAAACCACTTTTGCTTCATCCAACGACATAATGTCCATGATACATATGTCATATGTACTCCTGACTTGATCCTATACTTTAAGACAGTCTCAATATAATGGGTCCACGTCATTTTGAGTCGTCTCCATGCAGTCATTCTTTCAGATTTATATATCCTTTTTGTCATTCTCTCTACTACTATGTCACATGCTTACATTCACTCCACTCCCAATTTCATTCTAACATTATCATTCTTAACCTTTTGAATCAATCTCTTTCCGCATATCCTCCGCAGTGATCGAATTTCTACAGCATTTATACCAACTTATTTTATATACGCATATCTTCTATTCTTTTATATACTTACGCATACCTATTGTGAAAATGAGATTGAAAGAAGGAAACTGGCTGGTACAAGGGTTGGCGGTGCACTAAGACCTCTAATGAGAAATAAGAACGTGTCTCTTAAATCCAAACAGCTGATGCACAATGCAACCCTGATACCATACATGATGTATGGGAGTGAAACATGGACATGGAAGAAAAATCTGGAAGTTGGAATGAATGCTGTGGAAATGAGATCACTCCGTAGAATATGCGGAAAGAGACTTGTTGATAAGGTGAGGAATGATAATATTAGAAAGGAATGTGGAGTGGATGTTAGTGTAGTGACTAGAATGAAAGTTAATAAATTAAGGTGGTTGGGCATGTAGAGAGAATGAACGAGGAAAGAATGACAAAAAAGGAATATAAATCTGAAAGAATGGGTGCACGCAGACGAGGTCGACCTCGATTGACATGGTCATCGGTTCAGTCTTAGAGGAGGGCCAAGACAGGAGCACCTCTCACCTTTCACTTTCGTACAAAATCGCATTCTTAAATATTTACTTTCAAAAACAAATATCCTTAAATAGTTTGGTTACCTCGGTTGCACAACCATTGTTGGCTGAATGTGTACAAGGCGTTGGTCCTCCGGCGCAACTAGTACACGTGACTATTTCATTTGGACCCACTGAATCACGCTTTTTCTCGTTCTGAAAAATTATCATTGGGTGTTATTTTACATACATACTAATATGATATGTCAAATAAAAGTGAAGTTACATGCCATTTGTAGCCCATTGGTTCCGTCTATGGCCTTCGTACATAGAGCGTACTAAGGGTCGTGGGTTTGATTCCCGGTGTCAACCATTACCAGTTTTACACCATTTAAAACAAATAGGTACACTAACGTGTATAAAAATATTTTTTAGTATTAGGTATAGATTTTTGTGTAAATTTACAGATGTTTTTATTTATATGGTACCTACTAAATATTTGATGCACATATTGCACTCCTCGGAATTAAAAATGGCGGCAAGTTTAGTGTGCAGAAAAAATGCATACAAATTTGTTATATTTTGCAAATAATGAAAACGATAAACGAAATTCAATCTAATAATTTTGGATAAAAAAAAAGAATATGTACATCATTATTTAAAAAATGCTCAAAATCATCAGGGGTATGTAGCGAAACTAAACTAATTACCTTTTAAATTGATGATACTAAACCAGAGATGGCCAACCCATATGAAATTTAGAATTATTTATTTTTAGATTTCTTTGGGATTTGGTTGCTCTCTTGTTCTCAATAATTTCCAACTTTTACCTCTATTTTTCATTTTATTATTAAATTTCTACTTGTTGCATACATGAGATTTTTCGACATGTTGAACATGTTGAGAATTCTCATGATTAGGAGTTTCGGAGACAAACATTACCACCTAATGGCGAACGTTGTTAACGTAAAGTGATCACACTAAGCCAGCCTTCGAAATAACAGTAGAAGACGGTCGTAAGCCCGTAGTGGTTTGTTCCATTTAAAAATCGAACATTAGTAATGAATTTTTAGAGTCATTAGTTGTTATTTTTTCTCCTAAATGACCCTTTCCCAATTAATTTAATTGAAAGTACAATGTATGTTATATTGCATTTGGTGTAACATATTACTACCATGCATCATTGAACGCTATTATATCCATCCATCGTGATTGGGCAAAAGAGACAATAGACGGCAATTTTGACAGATGTCACTTTAACAATATGGCCGCTTTCAACTGTCAAAATTTGGAAAATACATAATAATAAGAAAGACCCTTTAGGTACATCTTTTGAATGTAATTTTGTACACCGCCTCTTTTTTAAGGTATTCAGTGAAACAAATTAAATGCTGTTATGCTGAGTGCAATTTACTTAATAAGAATAAAATAAATACTTATAGGGAACTACAGAAGTTGATATGCTTTAAATTAAAAAAAAATAATCACAATTTTGTAGTTATGTTTGCATGAAAATAGGATAATTAACTGTTTTCTATGAATAATTAATTAATAATTAATTAACAAAAGATGGTTTATACTTACAGGCTGTTAATTTCAAAATCCGGGGCGGCACAAAACAAAAGGAATGGAGTTAGTCAACAATGAATATTGTGGAATCTGGTAAATGGTTTTTTTTTTGTTAGACGACAAACCGATTCATGCCACACCAACATTATACACCTTATGGCACAATCACTTACAGATCTGCTGGTGCTTGGTTCGTTATTATTTTCTTTCTTCACGCTCATGACGGATTCTATCGATTCCTGTTTATGTTTAAAAAAAAATAATATAAAAAAAAATACTAAATAAATTCTGCAGCAAAGAAATCATTTTGATTTGGGGGTTATTTTTATTAATTTTTAAACAAAATCATCTATAGACGAATATTACAATATCCATATTATGGTTGAGATTCTTGAGATCTGCAGTTTGAGGAAACCCTGAATAAGGAGTTATCAAAAGTGGCATATTCCACTTAGATTAATTTTGTAAAAATTCAAGATCATATAAAATTTTCGTTAATAATTACTGAAATATTTGACATAATACTAGAAAAATATGAGCAGAAAGTTTTTATGACTATTATTCTTGGCTGTTTTACCAAACTGTCCCCAAGGAATCATATTAATTTTACCAAAAATCACTAATTAATTGGCAGACCACATTTTTTTTCGTTCAAAACCTTTTTACTATAGTTTGTTCTTTGTCACATATAGGAATAACAATAAACACAAAAATACGGGACTGTACCAAAGAAAACGGGAGGTATGGTCAGACTACTCTTAAATTAACATGAGAAAATAGCAAATTCTAAAACCTGACACAATTTCATAGAGGAAACATCCAAATTAGAAACTTTAAAGGTAGACCAAGATACTACGTGAAATTTTCAATACAATTATATCTTTCAATATAATAGATTAGCTGTTACCATAGTTAAGTATGTAAATATTATGTTAATTAATACACAAACGAAAACTTCACAGGCGTTTTAAAAAAATTTCAACAGTCAATTTGGGATAATTTTTATTCACATGGTTTGAATATTAATAAAGGCTTTTTTTGCAAGCTTATTGTATGTATAATATTAATATTATGATGTATATTCAATAATATGATAATGATATAAGCAATCAACATAAATAATACGATGTATATAATATTGGAAAGCAATGAGAATAATACCAATAGTATTTTAATACAAAACATAGGGGAAAAAACACATTGGGTAGGTACATACATGCAATCTCAACTTTTTGTTGAGTTTTTTCTCAGTACATAGGTCAATTCTACTTAAAGCGAATATAATTTGAACTGAGGTTCAGTTATGATTTTAGTTCAACTCAAAGCTTCTCAAAGTGTTTTTTTAAGCACTAATTTTCTTGTGGTTTGAAATTCGCTATAAGGCGCCTTGACCTGCGGTTTTTTTTTAAGAAATGCTACATTTCACATAGATTTCAACATTGCGAATCATAACACATCTTAAATTTTGTGTTTTTATTAATATAAAACGGTCAGATTATAAAAAAAAATATATATATATAATATTACAACAATTTTTGCTTTCAGGCAATGCTTTATAATGGTAAGCGGCAATACATTAGAAAAAAATGTCAAGTAAATAACAGCGATAAAGTCAACATGCTAGAGAAAGAGTGTATTTTAATGTATTTAATGTAATGTAATCGAATGTGTTTTTTAATTATTTAAATGTTAAAAAAACAATATTGTTATTATGTTACAATTATTTACTTTTCGTCTTAATGGGGTTTTCAAAGTATTGTTAGCAAGATGACGTGAACAGAATTTGTTCTGCTTTTTAACGCACTTTTATACAAAATGTTGTTGGTCAGTCATTAAGAGATGATAGATATGTTGGTGTGCTTTACATTATCTAAGGCAGGAGGAATAATTAGGTACACGCATCCAATTCATTCAATTACCCAGATCAAACAGAAACTTGATATTATATTTTTACACGGATGTGTAAATGTGTTAATTATTGTAAGTTTTTAGATTTGTAACTAGCATTTATAAAAAAACCAAGCTTACCAATTTTTTTTTTTGGATTAAATGAATTCCTATGGTTACTATTTGAAAATGAAAGCACTATCAGTCGAATCCTAAAAGCGTACCTAATTGTCTTTTATAACTTAATCGTAAAACAAAAGTTACAGACTAACGACTATAATTAATATATCGCCAATGTCAAACTACTAGTTATCTATTTGCCTACAGAAGCATTTCTTTTATCGTCATACGGTGGTATCCAGCAAGGCTATACTTAGAGGAGACGGTTTGATTATAATTCAGGGGGAAAACAGTTTTTTTTTATTATGTACAGATCTCGAGTATAGCATCGAAGTTGGATTTTTTTTTGTAAAATCTTTGAAGTATCGGTCAAAAGATGCTTAGTAATCGTAATACACTTCAAATAAAATGAAAAACAGTTTCTTTTAGATTTTGCAAGGTTTCTAAGCTGGAGTCTTCTTCAGTAGTTAGGTTGGCCGTTGTGACTCTTGGCTCTGGTGCAGTGAACGAGTTGGTTGGAGCAGCAAGACCCAGATTTATACAGTGGCTCGTTCGGTAGTGGGGCATTGTCGGTCTGGAGCAGGTTTGTCACACGTATATTGAAACACTTCCCCCGGCCAATTCGTTAGCCGCAGTAGCACCAAGAGTAACAACGGGTAACTAAAATCCTGAAGAAGTTCGCCATAGAGATGGACGAAATATTGAGCAAACCTAGTCATTGATCAAGGCCATACAGGCCTGAAAATATTGAAAATATACAGCGTGTCATAATCAGTATGACAAGTGGAAGTGATATGCCAAACTCTTTGGCACATTCTGTATAGTCTTTACCAGACACTGGTACTCAATGTGGCATTTAGACTGTTCACATGTCCCTTAATTGTCAGTTTTTCATTTCGTTTGATAGACTTTTTTCATTCACAGATTTTTTGTTGGATATGTTACAATGTTCGGTCTCCCCTAAGAAATTATTGAATGTTTTGTTACTTATATACTTTTTGATGGTGATGAAGCTTATTTATAGAATGGTGATAGTTTTTGAATGGCAACGAGAATACATAGTGTGTGAGAGGGGTAGGATGTCTGAATGTGCTATTAGCTTACCAGGGGACTGGCGAGGACAATGCCTATCCTGCTCAGGACCGCGGGAAGGCGCTGGAAAACATCACATAGACGTTCACTCCACAAAAACACTATTAAGATGATCAACATAACTAAAACACTATTAAGATGATCAACATAACCAAAACACTATTAAGATGATCAACATAACTAAAACACTATTAAGATGATCAACATAACTAAACCACATTTTCAGTTACATTTATTTTAAAAAAAAAAAGGAAATGAAAAAACAATATACGGTAGACTGGCGTAAGTTTTGTTACTGACTTCTTTTGAAGAATGAAATTAATACGAGTTAAGTATGTAGGAGTTAAATTTATTAGAAACTATAATATGCTAGCTGACCCGCCCGTCGAATTCCGACCTAAACCAGAATAAAAATAATAATTTTGACATGAATACAATTTACGACATAAAAACTGAATTAAATTTGGCTAATATTTTTTTGCATTATGTAATAATAATTAGGTATTGTTGATTCGGATGCGGGATGAAGTTCGACGGGTCATAACTGATGTGTTTGTAATAAAAACAATAAATTCCTCCGCAGTTGCGTAACTTTAAAAAAATCTAAGAGATGGCGGTGTAGTAGGAAATAAGTCGCATGTGAAACACGGTACGTTATTGTATATTATGTTTCTTGCGAGAAAAGGCTACATTAAACTTAAATTTTCTGAATTATTATGGTAAGATACATGTTAAAGACGAGGTTTATGTAAGGAGGAATATAACACAATAGGTTCTTTGGTCACTTTCAATAGCTCTCGAGTCACCATATTCGGGCGAGCTTATTATTGGTTATATTCAATAGCCAACAGTAAAGTCAGCTTAAATGGATATATTTATTATCCTATCGCCACCTACTGATTAGAATTTGCTAATATATTATTTTGAAATAGGTATATAACTTTATAAAACTGATTCCTGTGGTCCTGTGTAAATATTTGAAAAGCTGTGATCACCATAAACAACAAGCAATAGAGACAGGTTAAAATGGATACAGACAAAACCTAGCGTCATCTATTCTAATTGTTCTCATCTAACAGATATCTCTGTATTAAATTATAAAGAGTTAAAAATTGGTTCTCAATCAGAAATTCGATCCCAGGTGCCGACCATCTTCCTCTTTCACGACACAAGCTTTCAGTAGCTTACTGTGAAAGAGTCAAGGAGTGTATTTGTGTTCACTTTGAGTGGGCACAGATTCATTTTTAAAAAAAAAAAAAAAGATCTAAAATACCATGTATAGGACTTACATTCTTTGTAGTTTTTATTTTGCTATGTTAAATAAGAAAGCCCTTATTGCCTCCCCATGTCACAGAGTGGGGTCAAAAATAGAACTCTTTGCAAAATGACTCTCAAGAAAAAGCCGTAGCAGAATCATTGTAACTGCAGAGGAACACAAAGAGGTTTTTTTTTGCTTGGAATGCGTAATTGTATTTAACATAGGATCAAAGAGGTTTTTTTTTTTGCTTGGAATGCGTAATTGTATTTAACATAGGATGAATTTGCAGTATTTTTTTGATGATCTGTTTATTAAGGGGCGTCGTGAAAATTTTCCTAGACATCAATAATTACAACAGACTGGATCAGAATTCCGCATTTAAACACTGAAGCCTAATCTGAACCGTGAGCCTCTAAAATCACTTGGGGCTCATTTTTTCGCGACACACCAACTGATGGCCGCGGCACACGCTTTGCGGAACACTGGACTAGATCATAATATACGTATTGATTGCAAATTTAAGCAGAGTTTTACGTTTATGAATTACATAGAATATCTATAGTGTACTATGTGGACACTAGACACAAGTAAAGGGAAGCAATTTCGATCCTTCTCTGAACCAACTGCAAAGTCTTCTAAAGCAGACTAACTGACTAGACAAAAATGTTGTTTTGTCAAAAGCTAAAACTATCAGCAGACGTCGCAGTAATTTTGATATCCCACCAATGTTAGCCTTTTTATTGTTATAAGTACATAGATCTATTGAAATAATATTGAAACAATTTCTTGAGAAAATATTTCATAAAAATAATTTCAATAACATCTCTGTAGCCCTAGTATAAGTTTTCGACGATCGAATATCGAAACGATCATCGAAAGAGTTACGAAAAAATTTCATACTAAAATGATCGAATGAATCGATCGTTTGATTTAAGAACACTAATTGCACGCTAATAAGCGCTTATTTGCGTGCAATTAGTTTTCGATAAAACTCGTACTAGCCCCACTTCTGTCAAGCCATAATGAATCGTTTGAAGAATATTTTTTCTAATAGGTTTTATAAATTAAGTGATTCTACAGTTTGCATTACTCTTTTGGCTACTTTGTTTAGTGAATATGATGAATTGATTATCCTGAAAATGATTTTTTTGTATTAGTATTATCGCATGAATATAGTAACAAACTACACAACCAGTCTACCGCTCTTTTTTTGTGGAAAATGTCTTAACTAGATAAGAAAAGTGTATGCAAATTGTGCGATCCTCTTGAAGAAGATATCCAGATAATATAAATTAAATCAAAAGGGTAAAAGACAGAAATAAAATAAAAATATATTCTTTTATATCAAAAAGTTTTAAATAACATACCTACAAACTTTACAATAAATTATTGTTTGGTATATTGTTGTTTTTTATGTACAATATTATGTTTTGATGTTCATTATATTTTGGAAAGAAATGTGTAGTTATCAGAAAAAGCAGAACTTTATGTTAAAATTTTTGTGTAAGTATATTATGATTGTCGAAGTGGTATAAGTTTACGAGCTAGGATTAGCAAAATTATCAGAAATGATAATTTGTTTTGAAAATTATTAAACGCTTGACATTAGAAGAAGGGTTACCTAAACAAAACAGAAAGTGAACAAAAAATATTACACCAATATTAGTGATAGAAAGATGAATTTGAGAAGATAAAAAAGAAATTTTTATATCTATTTGATTTGGAGATTAGATTTTTTCCAATAACTAGATATTTTTAAATATTTTAATAATGTTTTAGAATACTAGAAAAACTTAACAAATATATACTTAATTGATAAAAGGAAAATGATGAATATTATTGTCATGTTAAAGGGTCCTATAACCTAAGACAAACGAGGTTGTGGATCTTCATCCATACTCTTCGAAAATTAGAAAAAATGTATTTTCTCAATACTTATGTTTACCTACTTTTGTATTTGTCGATTATAAGATCAATTTTATTAGAAAAGCTTTAAGTTTGAAATTATTTAACTGACCGACATCAAAAGTCTAATGGTATAGGCACTAGCTTTAGATCGAGAGGGTCTGGTGTCGATTCCCGGTCAGGTCAGTATTTTTCTGAGTGTTTTCCACTTAAAATTTATACCAGTTGGCTAGAAAATTAAGAGATAAGATATCGTCAAAAGTGTTTGCAGGTTGAAATGATCACTTGAGAAAAATGTTGTAGTGAAAATCTTTTTCTGAGACAGTAGAAGCAGAGGAAAACCTTTTAAAGAATGAGAACTGATATATTTTTGGTGGGTATATGCAAGTGCTAGAAAAGAATAAATAAATGAACTAATTTAATAATGGGAGTTTAATATTTGAATATTTCATGTTTGTTATAGTGGAGGAAAAAAAATGGTGTAAATGAGTAGACTTTCAAAGTTGCATATTATTATAATGCGTGTAATTTTTTAAAAAAATGTAGCTAAGAACATTAAAAGTTAGTTGTGAATTTTCATCATGGTCGATTTAATTCAGAAAAATTAAATAAATAATAAAAAATCACACAAAGGGTAGCAAACATGCAAGTTATATTATTTTAAAATCGAATGTTCGGAAAAAAAGTTATTTTAAAACTGTTAAAAAACATTGATAAAAAAAATCCATCATGCTTTACAGAGAAAAGGTTTGATTCTGTACAACAATTATTATTGTGTTATTGCATAAAAAAGTAAAATTGAGAAATTATCGACGGTAAAAAATATTAGTACTTACTACTTTTTCATTTTATTTTTATACCTAATAATTAACATTCTTAAAATATTGTCTATGTTTTTTGTTTATGAAAGAATGAAAAAGTAGTAAAAATAATATTTAATCGTAAAAAGAAAAATACCAAGTTTATGTTGATTGAATATACCATTAAATTATTTTTAATATTTAGAAACAAAATTTGTTTGCCATTCCTTATAATTTTCGTAGTTTTGGACATTTTTGTAGAATATTAATTTATTTATGTATAGTGTTTATATACAAAAGCGCAACAATATAATATTACACACACAACGGTTATAAAATGTGGACACAAGGGAATTGAACACACAATCAAAGCATAACGAACAAGACACAGTATTTTATAAAGGGGAACAAACACTGAGAATGAGAATGTTAGAAAGACAACACACATTTTAGACAATTCTGAATAGTTAGAAGGATAAACTTCAATGAATACAAAGTTCTTTTTTATTTCAAAATCATTCAATGATTATTTTTTAAGATTTATCACAAAATGTGTAATTATTTTTAAGACGAATTTCTTACAGTAGGTTTTTATCTAAACAAGAATAATTTTTCATATTTTTGTAGGTTAAAATACAGAGCGTTTGGTAGAACGTTAGAAAAACTACTAAAGTAAGTATACAGAGGAGACCATTAGGAATATCTAGTGGCTACTCAGAATTTTAGATTGCGAACTCTTTTTTTTTTGTGAGGTGTCTAAAATTTTACAGAATATGCATAGGTACATTTGAACAGGTAAAATTTTGGAATTTCTCAAATAATGAGTACTCGCCAACAAGGCGTTTCAAAATGGTCTTCTCATTGGACCAAATGAGTTTGTCTGACGCTCTACCAAATACCCTGTATAGATAGTATACCTACTAATGATAGAAATAATATTATGTATTGCGTTGGTTTTGAACATAGTATTTTAATTAGGTATAGGTAGATAAAAATAGATTTTTAATTCAAATACTTAAATTATTTTGCTTTATACAATAACAGGTGTGTTATGTATAGAGTATAGACAATTTAAAACCATAGTATACACAGCAAATTCATTCAAAAGCAATAGGGTTAACTGAGGCGATTGAGTCCAAGGGGTAAATGCGTCAAACAATCCCTAAACGTTCCTAAGAATAATATTTCTATTGATAGATAGTTTTATAATTAAATTTGTACTCACCAACATTTTCAATAGATGGCATATATTATTCTATATAGTATGGCCAAACCATTCCCCTTGTGGATGAAATGCCAAGTAAGAAAAATAATTCTATATAGTACTAGTGGTCGCCCAGTGGTTGAAATTTGACCATAATTAACTAAATGATATTGACATTTACATTAGATATATAGAGCAAGCGCTATTTCATAATTTTCTTTCAAAAACAAATGACATGTATACGTTAAATTCGAAATGTTTCTGTGTTTTCTCTATTATTATTAAAGACAAACGATTTTAATCTATTCTCAATTTGACCACAGATAAACAAAAAAATATATGCGTCTGTTTCAATGTCAAATACATTGAAGTGTGTTTGAGTATCAAATACATAACATTACAATATTTTCGTAATGTTTTATTTTACTGATTTAATCTATTTTTTATGCATAATTTAAAAAATATTCTATAGCATTCGCCACTCTTTCTCTATATAAACTATCCAATCCAAATCCAAACTCTCTTAAGGCCCCAGTTAGCGGCATAGGGAGGCAACAAGAGCTCTCCATTGCGCTCGATTTTGCGCAACGTTTATGACCTTCCACACCATGTCCAGATTCCTCAGCTATAAAAAAATATATAAACTATAAGTGTGCGAAATTTAATACTCCTTCGTCTGCGCAATTTTCGTAAAAAGGAGTAAAAAGTTTTTTTTTTCACATATTAAATATAATAGATTATTCAAAGGAACATTAACATATTCCGGGGACACGGAAGGACCCTCCACGTAGATTGAGCTATTATAATAGAGCGATCGGGCGTCCCTGGAAACGACACCATGTCGGCCAATCCTTCCACCACCGGAGAGACAAAGAAAAAGTTTCCGGACTCGGAAAGTAAGTAAGTAAGTAAAGGAACATTAAAGAGATTGTTTGACGCATGTACCCCACAAACGCGATTGCCTCAGTTGACCATATTTTCATACCGAAGGCAAAATTATAATACACAACCTTAAAAAAATGTGCTGAGTTTCTTACCTGTGTGACGGGATTCTCTCCGGGACGATATACAACATTGTGTAGTGGTCTCTTACGTCCAACATAATTGACACATACAAACTCCAGTAGGGAGGCGTAAATGAAGCACATACAGACACCGTCCCACACGTTCATTGCTGTCAGGTTAGACACCACGGGCAGGGTAGAACGGAAGCCGTTAGAAGTTGTGAAAAAGTTAAGCATTGTCGTTACCCCTGAAATGTCAACAAAAGTATTTTTAAATAGTCCATTTTTGACAGTGTTGCAATACACAGCATCAATATACAAACCGAAGAAAAAATTCAATTGATTCTAACAAAAATAATTTACTTTACTTTTATACAAAAATAGTTTTTTGATTCAATCATTGATGTTCTTTTTTCTTGAATCCATTATGTTTAAAGATCCTATGATCTTGGATTTAAAAAGATTTTATTAAACATAATATTTATTTCCTCATCTATATAACATATCCTATTTAATTTGAAGGATAAAATAGAATAAAATATGGAAAATACTAGTGTAAAAACGATAGGCTGAAAAATTGCAAGTAATCTTTCACATGGGTAGCTCATGACTCCAGCGGGATTCGAACTCGCATCTGTAGATGTATCACACTAAGTTGACCTTATGCTGGTTAAATAAAAAAAAACCACTTACTCAGTTTTTATCTAATTAATAAAAAAAAAACTATTTAATTGTCAAAACATGCAATAGATAATAGTAAAAACAAATTACACCAAAACAAGATGCATGAATTACCTACATTAGTACATCAAAATTAAATAAAAATGGCTGTTTTTGTGCACATAGTTAAAAATGGCTAATACATTGCAGTTGAAGAAGTACTGATTACACATTTTATCTTTTCATTCTACGAAGACATCATTATATTTTATTCATTTCAACTCTTTGAGAATCACTGTACAGATTTTTTTCTCTCTTTTCTTTCAAACTGAACATTTTAAGAGTGAGCCTAATTTTATATTCATTGAAATATATTCAGTTCGAGAATGTGTTTTGAAATCAAGCTATGTACAAACACCCATATAAATTGCATACGGTTTTTTTTTATAAACTAGATACAAAGCTTTGAGGAGAGGTAGCTTATTTTTTTACCCACCACGCTGTGTGTCGTAAGGGGTAGGCAGAGAGAACAGACCACTCTCTTCTATTCATGCACACTTCTTTCACTTCTTCAACTGACATACCATTTCTCATACAACCTATCCCATTTCTCCTACTTCTGACCTGGCCTTCCTTGAGGACGAAATCAACGTGTTCGATCCATGTCATTCTTGATTGTCACGCTTTCTTACACCTTTACTTTCAGCCTTATAAATTTTCTTTGTCATTCTATTTACATCCATTTTTAACTTGTTGACTGTCATCTTTGTCACAACACCCATACCACGTTCCTTCCTAATTTTCTCATTCCATATTTCCATATCTCACAGAGTCTTGCCACATATTCTTTGTAGAGCTCTCATCTCTAGTGCATTTATACTACATTTTTCTTTTTCTTCCATGTTTTACATCCATACATTATTACTTGCTAGCTTTCCCGACAGGCGTTGTCCTTACTATGAATATTGATTTCAAATTTGTAATTTATAAAAAAATATGTTTGAATGTTAAAAAAATATTTTTGAAAGCTCGAGAATAAAATCTACCAAAAAATCTTCGTACCAATGTTTTGAAACTCAATGGTTGTCAAGTAAATAAAAATTGTGTTGCTATGAAATTTTTCACAGATTGCGTTGTTGTCAGTAAGTCCGTTCCATACTAACTTTAATAACTTCTTTTCAACTATATCTTTAATCGTATCACTGTCCTGAAAAGGGTAGGCGAAGGATTGGACCTCTTTTCTACTTCCAACCTCTCTTATTTCTTTCATTTCTGATTTGGCTTTCGTTGTGGATGAAATAGATGTGTTCCATCCGTGTCATTCTCAGACAACCACGCTTACACCTTTAATTTCAGCATTTATTCTTTCATCCATTTCAACTTGTTAACATTTTTATTCCTCTCTTATCTTTTTTGCTTAGTAACTTCCACTTAAATTTAGAATATTTATATAGGCTCTCCATCCTCATCAAGCTATATTAATCTAGTCTATATCCGGATTACCAAACAATTTTGACAACTCTACGCAAATATGCAATAATAATACTAAGTGTACTTATAAAAAAGAATCATGCATCAAATTGATATTTTTAGATGTTGACACATTCAATGTAAAACACACACATAAAGTGACATAAAAAAATAATTAAATTATATTACTCATTCGAAAAGGGTTATTTTTTTTAAATAATTTTACTTACATAATAAATTTGGCTAACGACAAATTGCAATTAACTACCGTATTGGTCCGAACATAATGTGATATTTTTTCATCATTTAATTTTTGACGAAAAATCAACTATTCTTAAAAGCTTTTCTCTTGTGGACGCCCGGAGAGTGTAGTCGTGTCTGGAGCAACGCTCTGTCGATAAGTCTATCAAAACCATTTTTATTACTTGTTTAGTAGCATTATTTGTTTATACATTATTTGATTTATATTTACTTTAGTTTTTGAGTCACTTCCCCTTAGGGGATGTGATCGTAGTTAGTTTTTAGGTTTAATTTTCGTAATAGTATTTCGTATTGTTTTATTATTGTTACAAATAAAAGGCTGCCGAGGTGAACGCGGCCGCTATGTCATAACATTTCTTCTACAGGGTGCGAGCTGAAGATTTGCCCACTGTATATTTTTTTTCTTCTTTTTTTTTTATTTACTAATCCTTTTTTCTTCTTATTTAGCTTATACTGCATTTTCTATATTTTGTTTTAAACAGTAACTTTACGTTTTATCATGGAACCTCCCGATCCCGGGCTCGTGCCCGGGGATCGGAAGAGATCAGGTAGCGTGGATTTTCCACCGTTACCTCCTTCCAAAATAACACTCCAACCACATCCATCTTTCCTCCCTCCAAACCTTTCCTCTCTTTCTCCTCAACCATCGACCCATTCACAACCACCTTCCCAACTTCTACAATCCCAACCGTTATCCCCTATCCTATCTGATTCTTGTCAACCTGTCACTCCTCTGCCAATTATTCCTGAAAACCAACCTTCTCAAGTATTTACAAGCATAGCACCTTCTCTTTTTTATAAAGAGACTTCCCCTGGGCCTTTCGTTGTTTTCGTTACCGGGAAAAACGATTCCCCTATTCGCCCCATGGCTTTCGGTACTCTTGTTTTTAAAAGTAGGATTCCCAACGTCGTGTCGGGCAGTATTAAATCTGAAGGTAGATTCAAAGTGTCAATTTCTTTCCACTCAGCTTCTTCGGCTAACGATTTCATCTCCTCTGATTTTATAAAAAACAATGACCTCAAAGCTTTTATTCCCAGTTTCAAATTGTCTAAGATTGGAATAGTGAGAGGTATTGACGTAGACATCCCAATCACTGAAATCATGGAGTACGTACAGGTTCCGATGAACATGTGCAAGGTAATTGGAGCGAAACGTCTCAGTTACAAAGACACCACCAATGGCGATATCGTATGGAAGCCTAGTCGATCAGTCCTCTTAACGTTTGAAGGCCAAATTCTGCCGCAGAAAATCAACCTGTTCCATATTTCTATTCCCGTGGAACAATTTATCTCTTCAACAATCCTTTGTTTCAATTGCTCACGTTTTGGGCACTCAAAGAAACAGTGTCGGTCTTCACCGCGCTGTTACCGTTGTTCCGACAACCATCCAGGAGCAGAGTGCACTTTAACGGAATATAAATGCGTTAATTATAAAGGCAATCATATGTCTAAAAGCTTTAGTTGTCCAGAGTATGGAAGACAGAGATTGATAAAACAAGATATGGCTTACCAAAATATGTCATATAAATAAGCTTCCGAACTACATCCTCCAAACAGCAGTTATGCAGATAAAGTTTCTCTTGCCCCGAAAAATAGTTCTCAGTCCTCGAAAATAAGTTCAGTTCCAGAGTATTCCAGCCCAAATTTAATTGATTCCAATCCAGCAAAACCCAATAAATCCCAACAAAATTCCAAAATAACAAAATTTAGCCCCAAAAATTTAAGTAAATCAACAGCACATAAATTCCCTCAACGTCCGCATTACCATAATGAACTGCAATCACTTTTATCATACAATAATGACCATCTAATTAATAGTCCCTCTAGCGGTCTTCAAGCCCGCGATTCACAGACTCCCAATCCGGTCATTTCCACGACAACTTCAAGTGAATCCCCAGTCTCCTCTCAAGACAATGAACTAACTATTGGCTATGCTCTACATCTTCTTGCTCTGGTCATAACTGATCGTAACAATAACCTTCCTCCTTCTGTGGTATCTGTAATATCGGCTCTTCTTAATATGATGTCAAGTTCCTCTACAAGTTTTGATGAGTGCTTACAGTCTACGAGTAATTAGCTCGTACATTGTGAGAACCATCTTGTTAAAATACCTTAATAATTATAATGTTCTCTAGACCAAAAAATAAACAGCCTTTGAGAATTTTACAATGGAATTGCCGTAGTGTTCACTCAAGTAAGTGTGACCTGATAGATCTTATAAACAAATATCACATAAACTTAATTGCGCTTAATGAGACTTGGCTTTTTCCGGAATGTCCTTTAAACATTCCCTCTTTTCATTGCCTCCGCGATGATCGCCTTGAAGCTAGAGGTGGTGGGGCGGCCCTTCTTATCCACTACTCCCTTGTCTTCAAACCAATCCATTTACCCAAAAATGTAGTATTTCAAGCAGTTGCAGCAAATGTAGCGGACATTACGATCCTATCTTTATATATTCCTCCCCAAAAACCTTTTGTGGAAAACTACTGGAACTCCTTAGTCAAAGATATTCCGAAGCCATATTTATTATTGGGTGACTTCAATGCTCACTCACCGGTATGGGGTAGCTCCTTCTCAGATCGAGCAGGAAATTCTATCCTCTCATTCATAGACTCGAACAATCTCTGTGTTCTAAACGACGGTAGTCCCACCAGATTTTCATTTCCATCACAGAATCCCAGTGCGGTGGATATATCAATTGCCTCAGCTCCACTGGCATCCACTATCAATTGGATGATCACTGATGATCCACTGTCCAGTGACCATTTCCCAATAATTTTAACAACTTCAGAATCTATTTCATCACATATTGGGTCGGGGCGGAAACGTCTCACCGGGGGCGTTGATTGGAATGTATGTGCTGAACTATTAAAGGAAAAATTCAAAAACTTATCGACAGAATCCCATTCAGACAGTGCCGCTTCATACAATTCTTTAGTATCTAAAATAAAAAACTCAATTTCGGAAGCATCTCTTCCCAAATCTAATAGTAGTCAGACCCAGTATCCACCGTCTCCCCCTTGGTGGGACGCAGAGTGTTCCGCCATGATAAGGAAAAGAAAGAGTGCTATGCGGAACTATAGAAGGAACGTTACCGAGGAAAACTATTTAAGTTTTAAGCACTTACAGGCACAAACTAAAAGAGTACTAAAGAAGAAAAAGAGAAAAGGTTGGGTGGATTTTTGTAATTCGTTATCACCTGATTCCCCTTTGTCCACTGTTTGGTCTTCTATCCGAAAATTTCGTTCTTCCTCCATTCCTCCAAAATTCAACAGTTTAACGGACTCATGCTTGGAACAGTTTTGCGACAATCTAGCCCCCCCTTACCCCCCCAATTTTTCCGAATTACGTATAATTCCTTCTCTTTCTGCCTCATCACCCAGTCTGTCTGAGTTGGATTCCCCATTCGTTTTGCAAGAACTTTTGACACCATTAAAATATGTTAAAAATACTTCTCCCGGCTTAGATAACCTGTCATACAAGGTTCTAAAACAGCTCCCACCAAACGCACTGTCCCAACTGCTTTCGTTTTATAATTATTGCCTCTCCTCGGGTACAACGCCTGAAGAATGGCACATCCAGAAGATTATTCCAATCTTAAAAAACGGAAAGGATCCTTCCCTAGGATCATCATACCGTCCCATAGCTTTATCATCATGTGCCTTAAAATTGTTGGAACATATGATAAAGAATCGTTTGGACTGGTATATTGAGAGAAATGGTCTGGCCTCCCCATTCCAATTTGGTTTTCGTAAGGCTCGATCCTGCCTCGACAACTTGAGCATATTGACTACGGACATAAGAACGGCATTCGTAAAGAAAAATTCTCTTATAGCGGCGTTTTTGGATATAAATTCAGCATACGATAATGTAAGATTGGAGCATCTTAAAGAAGCTTTAATGAACATTGGGGTGCCTTCTAGATTGATTTCCCTTATTCACAATATTCTTGCTGAACGACGCATACAGATATCTCAAGGCGATACGATACATACTAGGAACCTGTTTAGAGGCCTCCCACAAGGGTCAGTATTGAGTCCAATTCTTTTCAATATGTACTGCTGCGGTCTTGCAACAGTTTTTTTTTTTTTTTTTTTTTTTTTTTTATTTGAAAACAAAAAACATATTACACAGATTATAAGATTTACAAAAATATATACCTATATGTATATATATATACAAACGTACAAATAAAATAAAATCGTTTACTCTCTCAAAAGAACAAGTCTTGTGTCGAGAGAGTGAGCTCTATAGATTTTTAACATAAAAAAAAATTAAGTAGGCAAAAAAATTAGTAAATGAAAACAATTATTAATTAAGTACATGAAAAACAGAGAGAAAAAAATACAAACAAAAAGATTCCTTTCAAAAGGGCAGTCTCCAATAAATATAACATAATGTGCATATTAAGTATGCCAGATATTACATTAAACGCACACAGGCATTTTAGTCACCAAAAATCTACACCTTCATAGTATCTATAATGATAATATTTTATTTACACCTCCACACGCAGAACTACGAACTATGAAAATACACACTACATAGGTACGACGCTAGTACATCGATCGGTTGGGGATACAGCATTAGAATGCGCGGCACGGTAATATTATTTTTGTTACAATTCATAAGATCCAGTGGTGGAGCGACATCGCTACCTCACGGTTAACAAAATAATAATTTAATAAATGAAATTATTCGTTGTGTTCTGATATTATATGCTCAATCATCTTGCTTTTAAATATTTTAAAATTTGTCTCCGCTCTGACATGCGTGTTTAGTCCATTGAAGTACTTTACCCCCAGGTAGGTGTAGTGGCGTTGGCCGACATCCCTCCTACACTGAGGTATTGGTATGCAGTTGGTTGCTCGGAGTGTTCTCCCTTCCTGGGGCTGTATTTCCGGTGTCGTTCTATATTCTTTAAATATCTGCAATATTGCGTTTTTTTTATAAATTTGTTTAAATGAGCACACACCTATCTCGTTGTACAGCATTTTGGAAGGGTAGTCACGAGGTCTACGAAGGATAATCTTTAGGATAGTTCTTTGGATAATCTCAATTGGCTTTACGTTAGTTGGGTAAGCACCTCCCCAGCCGGCAATGCCATACTGCATGATCGATTGTACCAGCGCGTAATATATAATTTTAAGTTTATCTACTCTAATAATGTTTCTTAATTCTATAAATATGTATATACATTTTCTTAATCTTTTCACAATTGTTTCAATGTGGTCTTTCCATTTAACATTACCATCTATTATTACTCCCAAATATTTAACTGTCTTTGCTACTTGTAAGGCGGCACATTCTTCGTCACACTCCTCGCCGTCACATTTTGCAGAATGAATACACATTTTAAAATCTATTGGGGCACCCACGCTGTTTGCCGAGAACGGCATGCAAACAGTCTTCTCCGTATTCAAGGATAAAATATTACTGTCAAACCATTGCTTAAGAATTTTCAAATCATTTCCCATACGATGAGTTAAATCATCCCATGTGTCTCCCTTAGCTACCAGGACAGTGTCATCGGCGTATGAAACAAGTTTGCCGTTCAAAGGCAATGCAAACATCTCGTTGACATAAATCACAAAGAGGAGTGGTCCCAAGACTGTTCCCTGAGGGATTCCGTATTGGCTGCTTCGAGAGCCACTAATTGTGTCATTTATTTTTGTGAACTGTTTTCGGTCAGACAGGTAGCTCTTTACCAGGGAGAGTGCACCGTCAATAATACCTATCCTTTGTAGCTTCGTTGTCAGGATTTCATGTGATACACTGTCGAAAGCTTTACGTAGGTCTATAAACACTCCTGCACATTTTTTTCCGGTGTCCAGATTTCCATATATCTCCGACGTCAATTTCGCTATTGCATCCTGAGTTCCCAACTTGGGCATGAATCCATATTGATTATTATGTATTATCTTATTTTTACAAATATAGTTAGTAAGTTGGTTTTTCAATACCCTTTCAAAAATCTTAGCAATATTAGATACTAAGGATATTGGTCTATAATTTGATATGTCTTCCGTGTCTCCCGATTTATAAATAGGCGTAACAATAGCTCTTTTGTAATTATCTGGGAAAGAGCCCTTTGCAAGGCATGTACTCACCAGCTGTGAGAGTGGCTTGGATATAAGCTCTTTTATTCTTTTTAACACGTCGATCTGAATACCATCTATACCTGGAGATGAACCTCCTCTTAGTTCCGATATTATTCTTTCTATATCAATGTGTGTTACTCTTTCGAAATTCTTAAATGGGTGTTGTGTGTAAGATTGGTTTCTTATCAACGAAACGTGGGTACGGCCCGTTGGTATCTTCTCAGCTAGCATATTTCCTACACTAGAAAAATAGTTGTTGAAAATGTTTGCAACTCGCAATGGTTCATTCTCAGTTTCCAGTTTCAATCCTTCATGTTCGATGGATACTACTGCATTAGTCTTCTTTTTCCTTCCAATAGCTTCCCCAATTGTACGCCACATGTTCTTGTTGTTATTCTGTTGCTCTGCAATTTTGTTGCCGTAATAAGTCTCCTTAGCTTTCTTTATTAGTGTAGAAAGTACATTTCTGTATCTCTTGAAGTATTCAACCATTTTCTTGTTTTCGGGATTTTTTTTCATAGAAACATAAATTTTATTTTTATGTCTTACGGATGCCAACAATCCTCGTGTTATCCATGGCTTTAAGCGCATATTCTTGTTTTGTACTTTAAAAGTAATTTCTCGTGATGCATTTTTGATATGTTGCGCCAGTGTTTTTTCAAAATAGTTCGACATTATGTTAACACTGTCATCAGTGTATTCGACTGCGCTGGACAATGCGGGCCATGTTTCTTCCTTTAATTTATTTAAAAGCAAATCATAATCAATTTTTTTCTTTTTTATTGTTTTAGAGCTAATGTATTCTGGATTTGGCTGTTTACAGGTTAAAATGCAAGTGTAATGGTCCGTGATGTTTGTTTTCCAAACGATACTAGAAATATTCTGCGTGTGTCTCGTGTTGCACCAGATATGATCGATACAAGATGATTGTTGGCCCGTCACCTCTCTTGTAAAATTGTTGATACATGACTTATAGTTCAGCTCTGTCATTGCATCTATCAATTCATCCCTGCATTTGTTTGTTGAATTGTTCATTATATTAATATTAAAATCACCCAACACAATAGTGAACATGCCTCTGTAATTATTCAATATGTCCTGTAACTGCGAAATAAAACGATCTGTACTGGATTCGTGTGTTCTGTATATGGCTAATATTTGATAGGTAACAGAATTATTCATTTTTACTCGTACAGTCAGACAGTTAGAGAGATCTATGTCTCTGGACTCCTCAACAATTACATTCGTAAATGTTTCATGAGTATATATAATTATTCCGCTGTTTTTATTTATTCTGTGGGTAGTACAATAACAATTATAATTTGCTATATTGAACAATAAATCGTTCGAGTGCGTTTCAGTTAACACTATGCATGCCGGTACACATTCTAGTTCGGATAGATTTATCAAAAATTCATCAAGGTTCTTATTCACGCTTCTTATATTCATATGCAGTATTATGAAATCTGTCTTTTTACCTTTCAACAAGCTGTTACAGTTCTGTATATTATCGCATACTGTTTCATTAACTGAGTATATATCATCTAGATTATTTGTTGTAAATTCGTTGTCTATCATAATGTGTTATTAGAATGAGAAATATAATAATAATTTTTAGCAATTGTAATCGATTCTTTGTTCAGCTAGTATATTCATTTTAATTCTGTACTTACAGCATTTATCGTTAGCCTGGTGCGTCTCATCAACAGCTTCCTTGTACTTTTGGTTGTTCCTTATACAGTTTATGCATCTTGGTTCTCTGTTCCTACTTTTGCAATCTGCGTATTTATGGTCTTCGGAGCAGTGTTGGCATTTTGGTTTTTCCGCTCCATGAAAGCAACGCATGCTGGTGTGCCCGTATCCCAGACAGTGGTAACACTGAATAAGAGGACTCGAATCTGTGACTTTTATCCTGTAGAATCCTAGGTTTAAATACTCCTTTTGTAATAGGAATGCTCTCATTTGTCCGCTCGTCTCAACTATGTAATTAACTATGTGAGGATTATTTCTGCCTTTTATTATTCTTTTAATTTCCATTTGATTCATTGTCTTATTTATGTTGTGTATAGTTTCTATATCGGCATTCTGGGCTAGTAGATCTTCCATTAGATTTTTGGACGCGTAATCAGCTTGAACACCTTTCAGTATAATGCATGGTTTTTTTTTCTTTATTGGTTCTGCTGTTGTTTTTTTCATTTTTGTGTTTATTTCTTTGACCAAGATTTCTGCGTGTTGTTTTTTTTCGCAGGTGATTAGCATTTTATTATCATGTGCTTTCTTGAATTTGGTGATTCCAATTCCCAGTTTCGAAACGTTAATATTCTTTTTTATATCTTGAGCGAGTTGCTCGTGCTTAATATCTCTGTCTTCTGCATTCACAATGATGCTGTATCCGGTGTAGGGAGGTGTTTTCGCTTCTTGTTTCCACGTGCCTCTTGCAACTCCAGCATAGGATCTCTCCGTTTCCCTTCCCTTTGAAGCTATTATTAAGGCCATGTGGGCGATCATCTCACTTAATATATTTGATTCCTTTGACACTTTGATTTGTTGCTCCTTCGTAAATTTACTCTGTTCAGAGAGAGTACTTATGATCTCATTAAGACTTCTCTTCGTTTCTTTGATGAAGGAGTGAGGGTCCCACTCCTCCATTTTGAAATTAGGTCTCGCAAGTGTTTTTATTTATCTATCCGCCGTCGATACAATGTATTCGTCTAGTCACACCGAGGTGAACTCGAGAACTGAAAACTCTGTTATCTCTGGAGGATGTAAATTTTTACAATACGCGGATGATATTGTTATATACTGCTGTGATAAAAGCCCGGAAACGGCAAAACGTATTGTTGAACAAAATCTCGCTTCGGTTTATGATTGGTTAGGATCTGTAGGTCTAGGTCTTTCTCCTACTAAGTCTCAAACAGTCGTTTTCAGTAAAAAGCGTAAACTTCCTCCCCTCCAGTTGCAAATCAAGGGAACGCCAATTCCTTTAAAAAATGAGGTCAAATTTTTGGGGATGATCCTAGATAAAAAACTATCTTGGAGACACCACATAGACTATATTGTTTCGAAATGTGAAAAAAGTATCAACACCCTGAGAGCAATCACAAGAGTGTGGTGGGGATGCCACCCTTCTACCATGAAACTTATGTATAATGCCTTGGTCCGAAGCCATCTTGACTACGGGAGTTTCCTGCTAGAACCTTTATTTAAAATTAAAATTGGACAGAATTCAATTCAAATGTCTCCGACTGATATTGGGAGCCATGTCATCCACTCCTACATCTGCACTGCAGGTGGAGACGGGTGAGATGCCTCTCCAGTTTCGGAGACAATTTCTATCAGATAATTTTTTACTTAAGCGATTAGTCTTGA